>CM038680.1:505072271-505672271 GCA_021605205.1 Aegilops longissima | reverse complement strand
TAAGAAATGACAGCTTAGGTTTCTTCGCTAAACCATAGTTCATACGGTGTCATCTCAACGGATTTAGACGGTGCCCTATTAAACGTGAATGCAGCTGTCTCTAATGCATAACCCCAAAACGATAGTGGTAAATCGGTAAGATACATCATAGATCGCACCATATCAAAATAAAGTACGGTTCTGACGTTCGGACACACCATAATGTTGTGGTGTTCGGTGGCGTGAGCTGTGAAACTATTCCACATTGTTTTCATTGAAGACCAAACTCGTAACTCAAATATTCATCTCCACGATCAGATCGCAGAAACTTTATTTTCTTGTTGCGATGATTTTCCACTTCACTCTGAAATTCTTTGAACCTTTCAACTATTTCAGACTTATGTTTCATCAAGTAGATATACCCATATCTACTCAAATCATCTTGTGAAGGTCGAAAATAACGATACTTGCCACGAGCATCAACACTCATTGGATCGCATACATCGGTATATATGTGTTATTTCCAATAAGTCGGTAGCTTGTTCCATTGTTCCGAGAACGGAGTTTTAGTCATCTTGCCCAAAAGGCACGGTTCGCAAGCATCAAATGATTCATAATCAAGTGATTCCAAAAGTCCATCAACATGGAGTTTTCTTCATCGCTTTACACCAATATGACCCAAACGGCGAGTGCCACAAATAAGTTGCACTATCATTATTAACTTTGCATCTTTTGGCATCAATATTATGAATATGTGTATCACTACGATCGAGATCCAACGAACCATTTTCATTGGGTGTGTAACCATATAAGGTTTTATTCATGTAAGCAGAACAACAATTTATTCTCTTACTTAAATGAATAACCGTATTGCAATAAACATGATCAAATCATATTCATGCTCAACGCAAACGCCAAATAACATTTATTTAGGTTTAACACTAATCCCGAAAGTATAGGGAGTGTGCGATGATGATCATATCAATCTTGGAACTACTTCCAACACTCATCGTCACTTCCCCTTCAACTAGTTTCTGTTCATTCTGCAACTCCCGTTTCGAGTTACTACTCTTAGCAACTGAACCAGTATCAAATACCGAGGGGTTGCTACGAACACTAGTAAAATACACATCAATAATCTGTATATCAAATATACCTTTGTTCACTTTGCCATCCTTCTTATCCGCCAAATACTTGGGGTAGTTCCGCTTCCAGTGACCAGTTCCATTGCAGCAAAAGCACTTAGTCTCAGGCTTAGGTCCAGACTTGGGCTTCTTCACTCGAGTAGCAACTTGCTTGCCGTTCTTTTGAAGTTCCCCTTCTTCCCTTTGCCCTTTTCCTTGAGACTAGTGGTCTTGTCAATCATCAACACTTGATGCTCTTTTCTTGATTTCTACCTTCGTCGATTTTAGCATCGCGAAGAGCTCGAGAATCTTTTCGTCATCCCTTGCATACTATAGTTCATCACGAAGTTCTACTAACTTAGTGATGGTGACTAGAGAATTCTGTCAATCACTATCTTATCGGAAGATTAACTCCCACTTGATTCAAGTGATTGAAGTACTCGGACAATCTGAGCACATGCTCACTAATTGAGCGATTCTCCTCCATCTTTTAGCTATAGAACTTGTTGGAGACTTCATATCTCTCAACTCGGTATTTGCTTAAAATATTAACTTCAATTCTGGAACATCTCATATGGTCCATGACGTTCAAAACGTCTTGAAGTCCCGATTCTAAGCCGTTAAGCATGGTGCACTAAACTATCAAGTAGTCATCATATTGAGCTAGCCAAACGCTCATAACGTCATATCGCTCATATTGAGCTAGCCAAACGTTCATAACGTCGCATCCGCTCCTGCAATAGATCTGTCACCTAGCGGTGCATTAAGGACATAATACTTCTGCAGCAATGAGGACAAACCTCAGATCACGGATCCAATCCGCATCATTGCTACTAACATCTTTCAATACAATTTTCTAGGAACACATATGAAAACATAGGGAAGCAACAACGCGAGCTATTGATCCGCAACATAATTTGCAAAATACTACCAGGACTAAGTTCATGATAAATTAAAGTTCAATTAATCATATTACTTAAGAACTCCCACTTAGATAGACATCTCTCTAGTCATCTAAGTGATTACGTGATCCAAATCAACTAAACCATGTCCGATCATCACGTGAGATGGAGTAGTTTCAATGGTGAACATCACTATGTTGATCATATCTACTATATGATTCACGCCGACCTTCGGTCTCGTGTTCCGAGGCCATATCTGTTATATGCTAGGCTCGCCAAGTTTAACCTGAGTATTCGCGTGCGCAACTGTTTTGCACCCGTTGTATTTGAGCGTAGAGCCTATCACACCCGATCATCACGTGGTGTCTCAAAGACGAAGAACTTTCATAACGGTGCATACTCGGGAGAACACTTCTTGATAATTTTGGTGAGAGATCATCTTATAATGCTACCGTCAATCAAAGCAAGATAAGATGCATAAAGGATAAACATCACATGCAATCAATATAAGTGATATGATATGGTCATCATCATCTTGTGCTTGTGATCTCCATCGCCAAGCACCGTCATGATCACCATCGTCACCGTAGCGACACCTTGATCTCCATCGTAGCATCGTTGTCGTCTCGCCAACTATTGCTTCTCGACTATTGCTACCGCTTAGTGATAAAGTAAAGCAATTACATGGCGTTGCATTTCATACAATAAGCGACAACCATATGGCTCCTGCCGATTGCCGATAACTCGGTTACAAAACATGATCATCTCATACAATAAAGTATAGCATCACGTCTTGACCATATCACATCACAACATGCCCTGCAAAAACAAGTTAGGCGTCCTCTACTTTGTTGTTGCAAGTTTTACGTGGCTGCTACGGGCTGAGCAAGAACCGTTCTTACCTCGCATCAAAACCACAGCGATACTTCGTCAAATAGACTCCGTTTAACCTTCTCAAGGACGGGCGTAGCCACACTCGATTCAACTAAAGTGAGAGAGACAGACACCGCCGGTCACCTTTAAGCAACGAGTGCTCGGGCGGTGAAACCAGTCTCGCGTAAGCGTCTGGCGTAATGTCGGTCCGGGCGCTTCATCTCACAATACCGCTGAACCAAAGTCCGACATGCTGGTAGGTAGTATGACTTGTATCGCCCACAACTCACTTGTGTTCTACTCGTGCATATGACATCAACGCATAAAACCTGGCTCGGATGCCTTTGTTGGGGAACGTAGTAATTTCAAAAATTTTCCTACGATCACGCAAGACCATGGTGATGGCATAGCAACGAGAGGATAGAGTGTCCGTCCACGTACCCTCGTAAGACCGAAAGCGGAAGCGTTATAACAACGCGGTTGATGTAGTCGTCCGTCTCACGATCCGACCGATCCAAGTACCGAACGTACGGCACCTCCGTGTTCAGCACACGTTCAGCTCGATGGCGATCCCGGGCTCCGATCCAGCAAAGCGTCGGGGATGAGTTCCGTCGAAGACGACGGCGTGGTGGCGATGTTGATGCTCCACCGACGCAGAGCTTCGCCTAAGCTCGCGACGATATGACTTCTCCGGCGCAGGGCTTCGCCTAAGCTCATGACGATATGACCGAAGTGGAATATGGTGGAGGGGCACCGCACACGGCTAAGGAACGATCCGTAGATCAACTTGTGTGTCATGGGGTGCCCCTGCCCCGTATATAAAGGAGACAGGGAGGAGGTGGCCGGCCCAGGAGGGCGCACCAGGGGGAGTCCTACTCCCACCGGAGTAGGACTCCTCCTTTCCTAGTAGGAATAGGAGAGAAGGAAGGGAGGAGAAGAAGGTGCGGCCCCTCCCCTAGTCCAATTCGGACTAGGCCTTGGGCGCGCGGCCTGCCCTAGGCAGCCCTCTCTCTTTCGCAGGGCCCAATAAGGCCCAATACTTCTCCCGGCGAATTCCGTAACTCTCCGGTACTCGAAAAATACCGAATCATTGGAACCTTTCCGAACTCGAATATAGTCGCCCAATATATCGATCTTTACATCTCGACCATTTGAGACTCCTCGTCATGTCCCCGATCTCATCCGGACTCGAACTCCTTGGTACATCAAAACTCATAAACTCATAATATAAGCATCATCGAAACCTTAAGCGTGCGGACCCTACGGGTTCGAGAACTATGTAGACATGACCTAGAACTATTCTTGGTCAATAACCAATAGCGGAACCTGGATGCCCATATTGGCTCCTACATATTCTACGAAGATCTTTATCGGTCAAACCGCATAACAACATACTTTGTTCCCTTTGTCATCGGTATGTTACTTACCCAAGATTCGATCGTCGGTATCCAATACCTAGTTCAATCTCGTTACCGGTAAGTCTCTTTACTCGTTCCGTAATACATCATCTCGCAACTAACCCATTAGTTGCAATGCTTGCAAGGCTTAGGTGATGAGTATTACCGAGAAGGCCCAGAGATACCTCTCCGACAATCGGAGTGACAAAACCTAATCTCGAAATACGCCAACCCAACATGTACCTTTGGAGACACCTGTAGTACTCCTTTATAATCACCCGATTCGTTGTGACGTTTGGTAGTACCAAAGTGTTCCTCCGTAAGCGGAGTTGCATAATCTCATAGTTATAGGAACATGTATGGGTCATGAAGAAAGCATTAACATACTAAGCGATCAAGTGTTAAGCTAACGGAATGGGTCATGTCAATCAGATCATTCAACTAATGATGTGACCTTGTTAATCAAATAACAACTCCTTGTTCATGGTTAGGAAACATAACCATCTTTGATTAACAAGCTAGTCAAGTAGAGGCATACTAGTGACATACTGTTTGTCTATATATTCACACATGTATTATGTTTCCGGTTAATACAATTCTAGCATGAATAATAAACATTTATCATGAAATAAGGAAATAAATAATAACTTTATTATTGCCTCTAGGGCATATTTCCTTCAAAAAGAATTCAGAGAAGATTCAAATATTGTTCATAGATAAACTTGATCATAAACCCACAATTCATCGGTCCCGACAAACACACCGCAAAACAAGATTACATTGAATAGATCTCCAAAAGAATCAAGGAGAACTTTGTATTGAGATCCAAAGAGAGAGAAGAAGCCATCTAGCTAATAACTATGGACCCGAAGATCTGAGGTAAACTACTCACACATCATCAGAGAGACTATGGGTTGATGTAGAAGCCCTCCGTGATCAATGCCCCTTCGGCAGGACGCCAAAAAAGGCCCCAAGATGGGATCTCACGGGTACAGAAGGTTGCGGCGGCGGAATTAGGTTTTCGTGGATGCCTCTGATTGTTTGGGGGTACGTAGGTATATATAGGAGGAAGAAGTACGTCGGTGGAGCAACGTGGGCCCCACGAGGGTGGAGGGCGCGCCTGGGGGGGTAGGCGCGCTCCCTGCCTCGTGCTCTCCTCGTTGATTTCTTGACGTGGATTCCAAGTCCTCTGGATCACGTTTGTTCCGAAAATCACGTTCCCGAAGGTTTCATTCCGTTTGGACTCCGTTTGATATTCTTTTTCTGCAAAACACTGGAATAGGCAAAAAACAGCAATTTGGGCTGAGCCTCCGGTTAATAGGTTAGTCCCAATAATGATATAAAAGTGTATAATAAGGCCCATTAAACATCCAAAATAGAATATAATATAGCATGGAACAATCAAAAACTATAGATACGTTGGAGACGTATCAAGCATCCCCAAGCTTAATTCCTACTCGTCCTCGAGTAGGTAAATGATAAAAACAGAATTTTTGATGTGGAATGCTACTTGGCATAATTTTCAATGTAATTCTCTTAATTGTGGTATGAATGTTCAGATCCGAAAGATTCAAGACAAAAGTTTAATATTGACATAAAAATAACAATACTTCAAGCATACCAACTAAGCAATTATGTCTTCTCAAAATAACATGGCCAAAGAAAGTTATCCATACAAAATCATATAGTCTGGCTATGCTCTATCTTCATCACACAAAGTATTTAATCATGCACAACCCCGATGACAAGCCAAGCAATTGTTTCATACTTTTGATGTTCTCAAACTTTTTCAATCTTCACGCAATACATGAGCGTGAGCCATGGACATAGCACTATATGTGGAATAGAATGGTGGTTGTGGAGAAGACAAAAAAGGGAGAAGATAGTCTCACATCAACTAGCTGTATCAACGGGCTATGGAGATGCCCATCAATAGATATCAATGTGAGTGAGTAGGGATTGCCATGCAACGGATGAACTAGAGCTATAAGTATATGAAAGCTCAATAAAAGAAACTAAGTGGGTGTGCATCCAACTCGCTTGCTCACGAAGACCTAGGGAATTTTGAGGAAGCCCATCATTGGAATATACAAGCCAAGTTATATAATGAAATATTCCCACTAGTATATGAAAGTTCTATCATCAGAGACTCTCTATCATGAAGATCATGGTGCTACTTTAAAGCACAAGTGTGGTAAAAGGATAGTAGCATTGTCCCTTCTCTCTTTTTCTCTCATTGTTTTTTGTTTGGCCTTTTTCTCTTTTTTATGGCCTTACTCTCTCTTTTTCTTAGTCCGGAGTCTCATCCCGACTTATGGGGGAATCATAGTCTCCATCATCCTTTCCTCACTTGGGACAATGCTCTAATAATGATGATCATCACACTTTTATTTACTTATAACTCAAGAATTACAACTCAATACTTAGAACAATAATATGACTCTATGTGAATGCCTCCGGCGGAGTACCGAGATATGCAATGAATCAAGAGTGACATGTATGAAAGAATTATGAACGGTGGCTTTGCCACAAATACGATGTCAACTACATGATCATGCAAAGCAATATGAAAATGATGAAACATGTCATAGTAAACGGAATGGTGGTATGTTGTGTTGGGGAACGTAGTAATTTCAAAAAAAATCCTACGCACACGCAAGATCATGGTGATGCATAGCAACGAGCGGGGAGAGTGTTGTCCACGTACACTCGTAGACCGAAAGCGGAAGCGTTAGAACAACGCAGTTGATGTAGTCGTACGTCTTCACATCCCAACCGATCAAGCACCAAAAATATGGCGCCTCCGAGTTCTAGCACACGTTCAGCTCGATGACGTTCCCCGGACTGTGATCCAGCAAAGTGTCAGGGAAGAGTTCCGTCAGCACGACGGCGTGGTGACGATGTTGATGTTCTACCGTCGCAGGGCTTCGCCTAAGCACCGCTACAATATTATCGAGGAGGACTATGGTAGAGGGGGGCACCGCACACGACTAAGAGATCAATGATCAATTGTTGTGTCTCTAGGGTGCCCCCCTGCCCCCGTATATAAAGGAGCAAGGGGGGAGGTGCGGCCGGCCAGGAGGAGGCGCGCCAGGAGGAGTCCTACTCCCACCGGGAGTAGGACTCCCTCCATTCCTTGTTGGAGTAGGAGAGGAGAGGGAAGGAGAGAGAGGGAGAAAGGAAAGGGGGGCGCTGCCCCCCCCCCCTCCTTGTCCAATTCGGACTTGGGGGGAGGGACGCGCGGCTGCCCCTTGGCCGCCTCTCCTCTTCCACCTCTTCGGCCCATGAGGCCCATTAATCTCCGGGGGGGTGGGGGGGGCGGGGGTTCCGGTAACCCCGGTACTCCGGTATATATCTGATAACCTCCGGAACCATTCCCGTGTCCGAATATAGTTGTCAAATATATCAATCTTCATGTCTCGACCATTTCGATACTCCTCGTCATGTCTGTAATCACATCCGGGACTCCGAACAAACTTCGGTACATCAAAACTCATAAACTCATAATATAACTGTCATCGAAACCTTAAGCGTGCGGACCCTACGGGTTCGAGAACTATGTAGACATGATCGAGAACCATTTCGGGTCAATAACCAATAGCGGAACCTGGATGCTCATATTGGCTCCTACATATTCTACGAAGATCTTTATCGGTCAAACCGCATAACAAAATACGTTGTTCCCTTTGTCATCGGTATGTTACTTGCCCGAGATTCGATCGTCGGTATCTCAATACCTAGTTCAATCTCGTTACTGGAAAGTCTCTTTACTCGTTACGTAATGCATCATTCCGTAACTAACTCATTAGCTACATTGCTTGCAAGGCTTATAGTGATGTGCATTACCGAGAGAGCCCAGAGATACCTCTCCGACAATCGGAGTGACAAAACCTAATTTCGAAATACGCCAACTCAACATGTACCTTTGGAGACACCTGTAGAGCTCCTTTATAATCACCCAGTTACGTTGTGACGTTTGGTAGCACACAAAGTGTTCCTCCGGTAAACGGGAGTTGCATAATCTCATAATTATAGGAACTTGTATAAGTCATGAAGAAAGCAATAGCAATATACTAAACGATCACATCATTCTCCTAATGATGTGATCCCGTTAATCAAATGACAACACATGTCTATGGTTAGGAAACATAACCATCTTTGATTAATGAGCTAGTCAAGTAGAGGCATACTAGTGACATTAAGTTTGTCTATGTATTCACACATGTGTCATGTTTTCGGTTAATACAATTCTAGCATGAATAATAAACATTATCATGATATGAGGAAATAAATAATAACTTTATTATTGCCTCTAGGGCATATTTCCTTCATGTTGCACGGCAATATATCTCGGAATGGCTATGAAAATGCCATGATAGGTAGGTATGGTGACTGTTTTGTGGAAGGTATATGGTGGGTTTACGATACCGGCAAAAAATGTGCGGTATTAGAGAGGCTAGCAATGGTGGAAGGATGAGAGTGCATATAAACGATGGACTCAACATTAGTCATAAAGAACTCATATACTTGTTGCAAAAATCTATTACTTATCAAAACAAAGTATTACGTGCATGATCCTAGGGGGATAGATTGGTAGGAAAAGACCATCGCTCGTCCCCGACTGCCACCCATAAGGAAGACAATCAATAAATAAATCATGCTCTGACTTCATCACATAAGGGTTCACCATACGTGCATGTTACGGGAATCACAAGCTTTAACACAAGTATTTCTCAAATTCACAACTACTCAACTAGCATAACTCTAATATTAACATATTCATATCTCAAAACAATAATCAAGCATCAAACTTCTCATAGTATTCAACACACTCATAAGAAAATTTTAACTAATCTTGAATGCCTATCATAATTAAAGAAAATTACCACGCTGTTTTGTAGGAGTCTCAAAATAATATAAGTAAAGCATGAGAGAACAATAGTTTCTATAAAATATAACCACCGCCGTGCTCTAAAAGATATAAATGAAGCACTAGAGCAAAAACTATATAGCTCAAAAGATATAAGTGAAGCACATAGAGTATTCTAACAAATTCCAAATCAAGTGTGTCTCTCTCAAAAGGTGTGTACAGCAAGGATTATTGTGGCAAACTAACAAATAAAGACTCAAATCATACAATACGCTCCAAGCAAAACACATATCATGTGGTGAATAAAAATATAGCTCCAAGTAAATTAACCGATGGATGAGGACGAAAGAGGGGATGCCTTCCGGGGCATCCCCAAGCTTTTGGCTTTTTGGTGTCCTTAGATTATCTTGGGGTGCCATGGGCATCGCCAAGCTTAGGCTCTTGCCACTCCTTGTTCCATACTCCATCAAATCTTTACCCAAAACTTGAAAACTTCACAACACAAAACTTAACAGAAAATCTCGTGAGCTCCGTTAGCGAAAGAAAACAAAACACCAATTCAATGTACTGTAATGAACTCATTATTTATTTATATTGGTGTTAAACCTACTGCATTCCAACTTCTCTATGGTTTATAAACTATTTTACTAGCCATAGATTCATCAAAATAAGCAAACAACACACGAAGAACAGAATCTGTCAAAAACATAACAGTCTGTAGTAATCTGTAACTAACGCAAACTTCTGGAACTCAAAAATATCTGCCAAAATAGGAAGACCTAAATAATTTGTTTAATGATCTTCTGCAATTTCAATCAATACTTTATCACGTTCTGGTGATTTTTAACAATTGTTTTCGTGAACAGAAAGTTTCTGGATTTTCAGCAAGATCAAATGACTATCATCCAAGAAGTTCCTATAGGTTTAACTTGGCACAAACACTAATTAAAACACAAAAACAAATCTAACAAGAGGCTAGATCAAATATTTATTCCTAAACAGAAGCAAAAAGCAAAAAATAAAAATAAAATTGGGTTGCCTCCCAACAAGCGCTATCGTTTAACGCCCCTAGCTAGGCATTGATAATTTTAATGATGCTCACATGAAAGACAAGAATCGAAGCACAAAAGGAGCATCATAAAACACGTCACAAACACATCTAAGTCTAACATACTTCCTATGCATAGGCATCTTATAGGCAAACAAATTATCATAGCAAGCAAAAACTAGCATATGCAAGGAAGCAGAAGGAAACAATAGCAATCTCAACATAACGAGAGGTAATTTAGTAACAAGAAAATTTCTATAATCATATTTTCCACTCCCATAATAATTACATGGGGGATCATAAGCAAATTCAACAATATAGCTATCACAAAACATATGCTTAACACGATCCACATGTATGCAAAGTTGACACTCTAAGTCATGACCTCTCCAAACCCACTTTTATCAAAAACTTCATAAGATTGATCAAAATCCAAATATGTGGGATCTAAAGTTGACACTCTTCCAAACCCATTTTCAATAATATTGCAAACATTATTATCAATCTCATATTCATCGTGGGGCTTAAATAAATTTTCAAGATCATAAGAAGAATCACCCCAATCATGATCATTGCAACAAGTAGTGGACCTAGCAAAACTAGCATCCCCAAGCTTAGGGTTTTGCATATTATTACCACAATTGACATTAATAGAATTTATAATAACATCATTGCAATCATGCTTTTTATTCAAAGATCTATTGTGAATCACTTCATAAAGCACTTCATCATAATTTTCAGATTCACGGATTTCAAGCAAAACCTTATAAAGATAATCAAGTGCACCCAAATCACTAGGAATTGGTTCATCATAATTGGATCTCTTAAAAAGATTGGCAAGCGGATGAGGATCCATAGGTCTTAGGCTCCCTGTTTAGCAATAAATACACAACTATTCCAACCAAACGAGCGAACGAGCCAAGTAAGACATCAAAGTAAACGAAAAAGACGAACAGAAGAAGGGCGAATAAAACGGCAAGGGTGAAGTGGGGTAGAGGGATAAACTCATGCAATATGATATAAACCCCATCTTGTTATCCTCGATGGCAACAATACAATACGTGCCTTGCTGTCCCTGCTGTCACTGGGAAAGGACACCTCAAGATTGAACCCAAAGCTAAGCACTTCTCCCATTGCAACAAAGATCAATCTAGTAGGCCAAACCAAACTGATAATTCGAAGAGACTTGCAAAGATAACAAATCATACATAAAAGAATTCAGAGAAGATTCAAATATTGTTCATAGATAAACTTGATCATAAACCACAATTCATCGGTCCCGACAAACACACCGCAAAAGAAGATTACATCAAGCATATCTCCAAGAGAATCAAGGAGAACTTTGTGTTGAGATCCAAAGAGAGAGAGAATAAGCCATCTAGCTAATAGCTATGGACCCAAAGGTCTGAGGTAAACTACTCACACATCATCGGAGAGGCTATGCTGTTGATGTAGAAGCCCTCTGTGATCAATGCCCCTTCCGGCAGGACGCCGGAAAAGGCCCCAAGATGGGATCTCACGGGTACAGAAGGTTGCGGCGGTGGAATTAGGTTTTCGTGGATGCCTCTGATGGTTTGGTAGTACGTATGCATATATAGGAGGAAGAAGTACGTCGGTGGAGCAACATGGGCCCCACGAGGGTGGAGGGCGCGCTTGGGCGGTAGGCGCGCCCCCCTGCCTCATGCTCTCCTCGTTGATTTCTTGACGTGGACTCCAAGGCCTCTGGATCACGTTTGTTCCAAAAATCACGTTCCCGAAGGTTTCATTCCGTTTGGACTCCGTTTGATATTCTTTTTCTGCAAAACACTGAAATAGGCAAAAAACAGCAATTTGGGTTGGGCCTCCGGTTAATAGGTTAGTCCCAATAATAGTATAAAAGTTTATAATAAAGCCCATTAAACATCCAAAACAGAATATAATATAGCATGGAACAATAAAAAATTATAGATACGTTGGAGACGTATCAACGGCTCTTGCTGTTCGCGGAGGAGGACGGCCGCGCGTTTTTCTTGGTCAGCAGTGTGCTCGACATCGGCGCGCCTATCGTCGTGTCTGTCATCTGCATCAGAGCGGGTGCATCCCCACTGCCGCACTACATGGCCAAGCTGTGGGCGAACGGCCCGCCGGGGGAGCCCAAAGGCAGGACCGACACCGTCAAGGTGGAAATGGAGGTGACAAGCAGCAGGGATCCCGACGACAACGCCGTGCAGGAGCTGACCTTCTTCATAGTTCTGCCCAAGCTGCTGGCTGGGGCTAAGCTGGTGTCCCTCCACATTCAGATTGACAAGCTCACGTCCTAAATGATTCTACACTGCCTTCTGTTTATCTTATTAATATGGTAATATAGGGGTTAGCTCGGTCTACTTTAGCTTAAGAGATGGTGGGTTTTGGTGGCGATGCAGCAATTACCTCGACATCAGATCAGTAGTGAAAGTAATTTCGAACAGTCGAATGGATATTTTGTGTCTGTTGGATATAAAGATCCTTTGGGTAAGAAGTAATAGCTTATATGCTTTTTTTTTAAATGGAATAGCGATACTAGTATAATTTTTGTTGACATGCACTAATATTTTCGAAACGAACGTCGGGCTGTAGCTAGAAGGGCGGTTGGGACGCGGCATCGGCCCATACCACGGTGACCCCCGATTGGGACGCACCGACTGTGGATTTTATCCCTCGCCGATGTCGACTGCGTCTATGCAGAACATTGTTCCCTTCCCCCAACTGCGGGATCAGGCCGGATATGTGACCAGCGGTGTGGCCACCGTCGTTCTATGCTTGTGAAGAGAGCAACCCAAGCAAGCAGGCTTGTAGCTTAGGCTCCTGCTAGTGTATATATAGTGGTTTTCTTTTTCTCTCCATATCAACCATTTTATATTGCGTACGTGTCATTGAAGAGTGAAATGATGGTTGCTTCTTCCGACTAACTTACTGTGTGATTTGACTGCTCCTTTAGTGGCCCCTACACGTACTCCCCCTACGTGTATGCAACAGTCACATGTACACATGGAGGCAAAAAAGCGCGTGACACCCTAATGCATGCATGTCCGAGCACACGATGGAACACACATGGTCACGCCCAAGTGCTCAACCAACACGTGCATGCACACACATACTAAGCCAGGTTGAGCTAGTGACCGTATAAACACCGGAAAATGTATATATTGAGCGTAGTGAGTGTATTATGAAGTCCACTAACCATATTTTTACAAATATACAGTGACAGACAGTGAATTTATCTCGTTTGAAATTAAGCCATATTAACCGGAGAGGAGGCAGTATGGACTAGCATTACTTTGCTATGTCCCGTCAACTTGCCGAACGAGGAGAAGCTTGCAGGACGGGAGAAGCTTGCGCGCGGTGGCTCACAGGACAAGGAGAAACTTTTGACTAATGCAAGCTGTCCTTTGCTCAGGCGGTGGACATGCAACAGTTAATTTGGCGTCAGATTGCCAGAAGCATATATACACTATACTAGTAGTACTATTATTGTTGCACTTCCCGAAGAGGTGAACAGCCAAGCGCAAAGTTTACTAGTACTAGTACTACTACTATAGTCTATAGAGGTATGTACTACTATACTAGTACTAGGAATCGGATGGAGGAGCGTATGCACTCTTATTATATTTTTAAAATGTGATAAAGCAATCTTCAACACATTTGGTTCTCTTCGAGGGTTCTCGCATGTGATAATGGAAGTTGATTGCATGGAACACTCGCCACAATTCTCGCTTAATTCTGGCTCATATCCAGTTACAAATAGGAGCGCTCGGTAATATTTCCTTTTTTTGTTATTCAGCATGTAAAAAGGTCAGCAAACCTTGCGGCACATCTTTGTGCGAATTGTGCTTGCTGCACTTTGAATGTGGCCGAGAGTTGGCTTGATGAAACACCTCGCTTCCTACTAACTTTTTTGCGGGGTACCTCGCTTCCTAGCGACCAGTGTCTTGGTTGATTGTCCTAAGAATGCTTATATATGAATAAAGCTCTCTCATTTACCCGCAAAAAAAATACTAAGCCATATTAACCAGAAAGGAGGGAGTATGGACTAGCACTACTTGTTGGTGTGTCCCGTCAACTCGCAGAACGAGGAGAAGCTTGCAGGACGAGGTGAAGCTCGCTTACGCCTTTTGACTAATGCAACGTACCCTCGCCTAGGCGGTGGACATGCATCAGTTCATTTGGTGTCAGATTGCCAGAGGCATACACTATAGTACTGAACATGCGGAGTACCATCATTGTTCGACTGCACGAAGAGGCGAAGAGCCAAGCGCAAGGTTTAGTAGTACGAGTAGTACTACTACTAGAACTGCAAGGTGGAGCCTCTGTACTGTTATTTTTCTTAATCTCTAATAAAGTACTCATTTATTCCGGAGAAGGGCGGAAAACGGCAGCCCAACATGTAATGATGATATCGATCAACCATGCTCGAATATATCGTGGCCTCCGTGTGAGCCCGTCTGTGTGTTCTCGCTCCTCGTCTCTCTCAAGGAACGGCGGGTTGGCCATTATGCCATCAATTGAGATCGGTTTGCTCACTCTCCGGTCCCACATGTCAGTGATATGCCAAGAGGAGGTGCGTTGACCGACTGGCCATACACGTACTTGGTTTTGCACCTTCATACTACTCCTCCCTCCGTCACAGTTTATGTATGCGCTTCATTATGATGCATTTCTCTCAATGCATTTCCACCACCAGAGAGACTTTAGACGCATTTGGTTTAATGCTCAATTAATTAGGGCGTGGTAACCGCAATTTTCTCTCGATGTAGTACTACGGAGTGGAGTAAGTGCATGCATGTGTGTACCCGGGGTGGAAGCACTGCATGCATGTGTGTACGCATTATTTCCTCTAGTAATAGACGCCGTGCTATAACTACCAATGCTATTTTTCAGGCCGATCGCTAGTCGCCTTGGTCCTAGAGATTTTCTCTTTTTCTGAAGCGCGCTCTATAAACAGTGACAGATGGAGTAGTATGAGCGGATTCAAAGAAGAGCGTATTGATGGTTGCTTCTTCCGAGCAACTTACAGTGGGAAAGCTGGGGCTTATGATTTGACTGCTCATTACTCACTATTAATGCAGTGAAACGACCGGTCTGAGTCTCCCATGCGGCTGTGCACTACCCCCTCGGTTCTTAAATATACTCCGGCGTATTTGTATGTCTAGACATTTCAACGAGTGACTACTCAAATATTTGTCTTTTTAGAGATTCAAATGGACTACCACATACGGATGTATATAGACACATTTTAGAGTGTAGATTCACTCATTTTGCTCTGTATGTAGTCACTTGTTGAAATCTCTAGAAAGACAAATATTTAGGAACGGAGGGAGTACACATACGAAGCAAAATGAGTGAATCTACACTCTAAAATATGCCCATTTGAAATTTGTAAAAAGACAAATATTGTTGATGATAGTTGCGACGATAAAAAAGAAGCATATTCCTTGTCCTAAGGGAGGATAACAACACGTTTGTGTTTGTCTAAAACGGTGTGAGGACGAGATTGCAATATGGAAAGTACGCCGGACGAGCTACGTTTTGTGCAAAGAACTATGGAAGATCCACATGCAGCGACGTGGGAAGACGAGCAGTGGAGCTAGGCCAGAGGGGATACCTGGAGGTCATCGGGATGTAACTAGGTGAGCGGCAGCGGGCGGAATCTGCCCACACTGCGGCAGCGAGTAGGTGGCGTAGGCCCTACCGCGCCTGAGCTTGGTCAAAGAGAACAACATGTACCGTAGATTAGGACATGCTGCCTCGGCACCGTCGAACGGAGAAATGATGCACGTCCTCCCTTTCCGCTGGCGGACGGGATGCGACCGGCTCAGTGACCAACGGTGAGAGAGAGAGAGAGAGGCCACCGCAGCCTTGTGTGAGATACTCTGAAGAGAGACAAACCAGGCAGGGATGCTCCATTGTATATAGTGGAGCGGATTACCTTTTTCTCCATAAAAATCATTTTATATTCTGTGTACGTGCCATTGAGTGATATAACTTTATTTAAAAATAACGTGCCAACGCATCAAGTCGAACTTTGTTTCGTGCACGCGTAGTACACGACCTCCGTAGGTAAACAACCGCTACACGCGTTCAAATTAGCACGTGGGCTGCCATTTCGTACAGAAATGAGCTCCACCGTGTACCCGCGCGGGTGTGGCTAGGCACGAAGCGTGAGTACGTGCACGGTGCACCTATTTTCTTCTTGTACACGTACAACACCTACGTGGGGTTGTGTGAGAGAGATACAAATGTAGAGAGATATAGTGTGTGGGTTCGTGAGAGTTTTTTGGGGGGGGGGTCAATCAAAAATGTAACATATGCAATGTGTGTGAAATAGAGTCCTGGATATATCATATATAGAGGGGGCGATCCACGAGAAGAGATTGGCGGTATCATCGACTTGAGGTGTCCATAGAATCGAAGAGAGAGATGATGATGATGTGTGTGTGTGTGCGCGCGCGCACGCGGTCGATAAAGAGTGCCATCAAATTTGTGTGTGCCCACGTCAAAGATATAGAGTGGCTAGCCTACTAGAATGAGAGAGGGGACAGGTGTGGTTTGTCTTTGTGGCATGGATACCTACCTACAGCGCTCGACTATCAGTGTGTGGTGGGGCGAGGGAGGCCTAATTAACTATAGAGGTACAAGGGCTGGTATATGTGTGGAGGAGGAGAGAGGCCTACCTCATGTATTAAGGGAGATCGATCTACCTCATGTATTACGGGAGATCGATCGGCATCCATGCATAAGTGTAGGAGAGGAATAAGGTTGGGAGAGAGACAGAGCTAGAGTGTTGGAGAGGGTGGTAGTGGAGTTGCTTCTAACAAATGGTGGGATAGGCTTGCTAGACAACCGGAGGGAACGCCTACAATATCAATAAGAGAGGGGATGGCTATCTGTCTGTGCACGTGCATGTGAGAGACGGGTCAGGAGGCATGCACGAATGATGAGGGGGGAAAGATATGGCTGTGGTAAGCAGACATAACTACATAGGAAGATCAATCGTCCTTTGTTAGAGAAGGAGAGACATAACTTGTGAGGTACGTCGATTGATGGGGGGGATAGTTAAAGTCGACCTAGGTATATGTTGGGAGATCGATCAGTATACATGCATGTGTGTGTTAGAAGCAAATGAGGCGCAGGGAGAAGGATAGAGAGAGGCATGCATCTAGGAGGTGGTGCGAGAGTCATACTATATCAAGGGGGAAGGAGTGTGCGAGTACGAGATCGATGAAAAGAGTGGTGGGAGTGAGGCATGGACGGTGATAAGAGAAGAGGGAAGCTTGTGTTTGTGCTAGGCACACCTGGCTAGAGAGGCACATCGATCGATGTGTGCCGTAAAGGAGCTGGGGGGCCTACACACACCATGGGTGAACGACCTAAAGTGAGAAGACGAATTTGCGCGATGGAGCTAGAGAATGCTGAGGGAGGGTGAGAGGGATGCGGGCGTCTGCATGCACAAGAGAAAGTTAGCGCTAGCTAGCTACAAAGATAAGAGGATTGTGTGGGTGTAAAAGATGAATAGAGATCATACTTCATTATAAAAAGCGAATTCGGATATTTGAAGAATTTATCATAGTGTTTTAAACCGACATATGTGTGAATATATATAACGGTGATACACATGATGTGGTTATGCACATGTTATACTACATATAATATATTTTATCTCTACTCTTATAAAAAACGGAGTTGTTGATGATGGCGCCATCCTGCAATATAGGCCGTCCGATTTATATCTGACGGATATGAAGGAAACTATGTCAATTTTTGAAAAAAGATACCCACACCCCTCTTCATATTTGCAAATTAGGCTCCCCTTGATCATGTTGATGTTCTGTGGAACGCATGGGCATCTTGCTAGTACTACGTATAACATATAGAACATTGATCATAATTTGGGCTAATGTGTGGCTTTTGCAGCTCAGGTCTAAATACGTGTCATAATGTAGGGGGCGGGGCACTATACTATGTGTGATAAACACGGTGTACACGTATGGAACATGGTTTGGATTATGGATATATAATTAGTACATCAAATGTACTATTATTTGGAATCAACATCAAGTGTATTCAAAAAATAGAATTCGAGTTCATGTAGTACACATAGTTCATATCTATCTCTATAGTAATCATGTGGTGTGTTATTAAGGTAATACACGAATGATGGTTGAAGTTGGCAACAATCATGATTACATATTCTTATTGAAATTGAGAAACGAATTCAAATTCAGTTCGAATTGCAGCTGCAGTGTAGACATTTGGAATGCACTAAAATGTTGGTATGAGTAGGTTACATGCATTATACAGCAAGCGAAAAAAAACAATTGGACATAACATAGATTCATACTACCGAATAGCATTTAATTGCACTAAATTGTTGGTATGAGTAGCTTTAAATAGCATTTTTATAGTAAAACGGGGCAAGACTCTCTCTTTGTGTGGTGTGAATAGTTCTATTTATTTTTTGTTTTCTTTTTGGTTGAGGGAAGTGTGAATTGATTTGGTATGTACAAGTACAATATTACACGTTAGGCTTGTCCCTAAAATTCAACCCGCCCCTTGTTTATATCCCAAAAATTCAGATATCGTGCTCCCAAAACTGGCGCCTTCACAACCCGTGCCTTGCTATCCCGAAATTACAACGCGTGCGAAAACTCCCTCCAGCTGCCAAATCTCGACACGCGAAATCCCCCTTCTAATCCTGAGCCGAAAGGGCCGCTAGTTCAAATCGGTGGGGGGTACTTTTGTAACACACCCTACATTTTGGACAAGCGCATCCCTATGTCATGGTTCACCCCCTCCCATCGCCTCCTTTTTGCCATTTGAAATCCCAAGCCGCTATAACCTCTCCGCTCCAGCCGCGAAACCCCACCCTCCTCCGTCCGCCACCTCACCGCTGCCCAGCCGGAGCCTCTTCCCGGATGATGTCGTCCACCGCAACAGCTCGACGTCCCTCGTCCACCTCCCCGGATGAGGATCCGTCGTCCATCTCGTCGTCCCGCCGGTTCAGCCGCCCCGTCCTCCACATCCAAGGAGCTGCTCCGACGATCGCCTCGTCTATCGCGGCTGCTCCATCCCCACAGCGTCACCTTAACGTGCTCCACCGGAACCGCGGCATCCTTACCGACTCCTCGGACGAAGCTGAGGCCTACTCGGCGCCACCAAAGAGGTTGTACACTCATCGCATCGCACCTTCTCCTTAGCTCGACCTCCCGGCGCCGACGGTGCTCCTTCCCGCACCCCCATGGAGCGGCTACCTTCAAGCCGTCGCCGCGGGTGACATCTCCACGGCGGCTCTCCCCCTGTGCGAGGCCCCTTTGGCAGCGGCGTTCATACCAGCCGGATCTGCTGCTGCTGCTCCGGCTCTCGCTCGCTCGCTCACGCTGCTGCTACTCCGGCACTCGCTCGATCGCTCGCTCGCCCAGCTGCTGCTGCTCTGGCTCTCGCTCGCTCGCTCGCGCTGCTGCTGCTGCTCTCCCCCTCGCTCATGCTGCTGCTCTGCTCCGATTTAGCTACACTTCAGTCGACTGAATCGACTTTTGGGTCAGTCAATTTTCTGGGGGTGGGGGGCTCGCTGGAGTAAAGGAAGAACCACCCACAGCGGGGACGGGGGCTCACCGAAGAGGTACCCCACTATCTATCTTAGGGTTCAGGGTGGGGGCGGGGGGCCTATAGAGCTGGCCGGGGCGGCGGCGGACCGGCGGTTGGGAGTTGTTTCGGGGCGGCGAGGCGGCACTGGGGCCGGCGGTTCGGCTGGTGGTGGCTGGCGGCTCAAGGGGCTGCAGGTTGAAGATGAACTGCAGGCCCTCCCTAAACTACATGTCAAATGCCTCTCTGCTACCATTGCATTCAGTTTCGACAGTAACATTCAGATTCCATAGAAAATTTCAGTTTCGGCAGTTAAGTTCAGAGTCAACAGTTTTTACCTCATCTGTTGTAGTCAGGTGGTTTTTGGTGATGTAAATTTTACATCTATTTTACATCATCTATTGGATATGCTATTAGAATCCCACTTGAGATTGATGATGTATGTCTTGTGCTGCTTCAGCCTTGACTTCTTACGGCTCACCGGGGCTGCTCCAACGACAGAACGATCCATCACAATAGAGCAGTGCCTTGGACGCCATCTACAGATTCCTCAGATCTTCCTCCACACCTCCGACAGCCACCTCTGCCTCAACTGCTTCAGCGACCAACCCAATGATGCTGAGGTTGACACGGCTACGGCAAAGAGGTTCTACACTTGTTGCATCACTTATTACTATACATTCATGTCGATCCATTAGGTCTATTTTGGTTCGACGGAAAAACATAGCAATAGGGAATTTTCCAATGGCACTCTACTATTCAATTATTCATGCATTTTGTTGAAAGGAATGAAGCAAAACATCCACCTGGACCAACTTTTCAAAATCCTATGCATGAAAACAAGACCAAGTGCATTAGTGGCAGAATAACATTCTAACTGTACACGCTTTCATATAGTTTCACTTTATTTTGGCCATGTTTCTTTGCATTCCTCTGCTCTTCCAATTCCTGTAAACCAAACACCCAAGTTGATAGAAATCCTGTGTTTACAAATGCTCTGTTTACCATGTGCATTCCTATCCTATTCCGATGTTTTTCCTATCCCTGCATTTTTAGAATCATGCAAGCCAAATGAGCCCTTACAGAACTACTTCAGTTACAGGTAGGTGTCGAAGGGAACTTTGTGTGGTTTGTCCTGCTCCTGCCGCAACGTCGTCCACCTCACCTGAGGTGCTCCATCGACAGAAACATCCACCAAACCAGACATCACGACTCCTGACCGTCTTTCGCCGCCTCAGATCTCCTTCCCTGCCACCGGCACCCACCGCAACGGCATCTCCATCATCGACTCAGCAGATGAACCTAAGGAGTACACGGGTGCACAAGAGAGGTCGCACTCTTTTGATTCTTCTTATGTTATGCATTGCTTAAAATTACCTGCTACTTTATCGTCCTGTTCACCTCTTGGACTCCAAGTCAGGTCCAAATTAATGTTCAAACTTGAGTTCTAAATTAGTTGTGGGCCACATATCGAGGAAGCAATGAATAGTATCTCTGTCTAATATCTGGTTCACCTAGGGTATGCCTCTGTTGTTTATCTTGGGTGAGAAACAAATAGTAAAGCAATCATCATCTGTATTTTTATTAAATTAAAGCAATCATCAACCTGCTATCATTATTTTTGGATCCATCCACTGGTTGTTACCGTCACTCTAAATTTATGCATGCTCTCCTTACATAATCTCACCATATTTTTTCGTATGCATGTCAGATATTGTACACAGCCATGCTGAACATGTAGAGAAAAAGAGAAGAGTTTTGCGCGGCAATACAATGTCATGCAGACATCGCTCCATGGTGGGTTCGTTGGCAAACCCTCCCCACCCCTCTCCAGATTGTAATCCAGAGGAAGATATCTGTTCTGAGGCGGATTCAGACGCCGCTGACCACTCCTATTTACCCCCAAGGTGTTTGCTCTACCTTGGCATGATGATGTTAGTCATGTCATGCATATGTTGCCTTGAAGTGCCCACTTTTGACATCATATATGTCATCTGCTTAGTTTAGACATGTTCTGTAATGCCACCTGTTTAGTTTCTATATCATATATGGGAATTGTGCAGTCTCATGTCTTTTAGCCAGCCATAATATACGTGAAATGTGCAATGCCATCCTGTTTAACCAGGCATCATATATTTGAATGATATCTTGCCCATCCTTTTCTTCATTACATTTCCATTTGTCGACAATGTTTGTACATTAAACTACTCTTCCTGTGAATCAGCCATTTGGGTGGGAGATTGAAAAATCTAGAGTGAAAACAAGGCCTTCAGAGCAGACAGTGCTACCTGTCGAAGCAGATCTCTTGTTGGGTCCCGATAGCTCCTCAGAGATGGATTAAGAGACAGATGACCAGTCCTATTACCCCACCGAGGTGTATGCTCTAACTTGGCACAGTTATACTGCTCATATCATGCATATGGTGTCTTGCATTGCATAGATTAGACATCATATACACAATATTCAACACCATGTTCTTAGTTCAGGCATCATATCTAATGCCCTCTGTTTAGCATATAAATCACATATTTGAATTAAATTATGCGATCCTGATAACTTAGATAACATCTAGGTGAATTATTTCATGCGATCATGTTTAGTTATTCATCATATCTTTGAATTATGTTATGCTATGCTATCCAGTTTAGATAGACATCATATATGTGAAATTATGTCATGCTATCCGTTTTAGTTAAACAATATACATGTCAACTATTTCATGCCCTCTTTTTTCCACACTATCTATTGCATTTGTCTCTCATACAATGTCTGTACATTCAACTATGTTTCCTGTTTATCAACCATTTAAATTGGAGCGGGTGATGCCAACATCTAGCGGACTAAAAACATGGTCTTCAAATAAAACAGTGCTACCTCTTGGTGGAGATAGCACCCCGGTCGTACATGCACGAGAACCAGCCCTACCACACATAACCCAAACTCTCGCAGATTGTACCCCTACTGCGATGGACAGAGAACCAGCTTCACCCAATCTAACCCCAACCCCAGCAGATAGTAACCCAGTTCCTGGTGACACAGCACCATCTCCACCACAGAGCTCAAAAACAAGAGCAGTTAGTAAGGCAGCTCCAGTGCCCAAAGGGCCAGTACTACCACGGCGAACCCCAACTCCACCGGTTAGTACGCCTATTCCTGTGGAGTAAGCACAACCAGCTAGTCGTAGTTTAGCATGTATCGCATTTGATGTTGTTAAATTGTATGTGCGTATCTTACCATCTTGGAAATATTATACTGAAGATGAAGGAAAATTCCAGTTGTAGGTGTTTGTCCAGGAGTTATGTGTAAGTAATGTTATTCATGGCAATTACTTTGCTTTGTCCCATACATCCTACCTCCATGATGGTTATAATACAACAAATTTTCCCATTTTTCTCTATAGAGAAGGACCGATTTGGAAACTCAGGATGAGGTAACATGTGCTAATACCTCTACTATCTTCAAGAATGCTTGGTGGCGGTATCAGAATTACCTGAAGAAAACGTACTTCACCGGCAAAGAAACTCATCAAATTCCCTTACGTTCTCCTGAGACACATTTACTGGACGATGATTGGGAACGCCTTGCTCTTTACTGGTCCCGAACCAAGAATGTGGTAAGGTCTATGAGCTCATTTTCTATTTTAAGTACTATATTCTTGCGTCTTACTGTACTCTGTTCATGTAGAACAAGTGCCTAAACCTGAAGAACAACTGTTCTAATTTAAGATTCAATTGCTATCATGGTTCAAAAAAGCGCTAGGCATTAATTGTGCGTTTTGCCACCGCCTTGCGCTTTACTGACCAAAGTGCATGCTTATGCGCAGTTATGCACAGATTAAGCGTAGTTATGCGCAATGTGTTTCCCCAACGCCTAGAGCCTAGGCGCGCTTAAGCGCTCGCTTAGGCGCGCCTTTTTTAACTATGATTGCTATCGTGCATAGTGCTTTGCTCTTGTATCACTGTATTTACTCATAGAAACTTATTTCTAAATTGAAGGATCCAATCGAAACTGCAATGGCACAGCAGGTATGTTCATGCATGTTTCTTTAACAGGCTTGCTCTTATCAATAGCTCTGTTGATTTCAATTTCAATTGTGTATACAGTTGACTTCTCATATCATGCACACTACTAGCATCACAACAGAGCCAATAGTGTTGTTGTACATGTAGACCCGTGGTACCCATCTGAAATCTTGTTGTGCCATGTAGTTTCCGACGCTTTGTATTATTTCACTGTTGCTTTGTCTTGAACTGATATGATTTGGACCGTGTGTCTATTTTGATTTGGCAAGACAATGTAGTGACCATAGGACATAGATATATGTTTGTTTGATGCTTTTATTATGTACTAGTACTTGGCAATAGAAGACTTGTTAGTTTAATCATGTCCACCTTACTAATGAACTGGTTCACCGAAATGAGTTTCATATTGAAAGCACAAGTGCGCCCTAGGTGGTTTTGGTAATTAATGTCAACATATCTCTTGTTGAACTAACACTTTTATCTAGTATGTTTCAGATAAGTTCAACAATGGAGTGGCATGGACTAAAGGATGTGGGAACCCCTTCAAGATGCTAAGGACAAAGGATTGGCTCAAGCTTCAAGCTCAAGACTCTTCATTTTATATTTTAATGATCCAAGATCACATTGAGTCTATAGGAAAAGCCAATACTATGAAGAAGGGATGAGGTGTTGCTTAATGAGTTTCTTGCTACACAGTTCTTAGTGATATGCTCCAAAACCCTCAACTACTTTCCCACTTCCACACATATGACATAAACCTAAAGTCAAACTCGGCCCCACCGATTCTTTCTATCTGGCGCCACCGAGTTCAGTTGTCATAGCCACTGCCACAAACCCTAGGCAAATCGGTTTCACCGATAGGGATCTCGGTCTCACCGAGATGGGATTGTAATCTCTCTGTGTATGTCCATTACCAAAATCGGTCTCACCGAGTTTGTGCAATCGGTACTACCGAGATTACAATGCAAACTCTCTGGTTAACTTATTACAAAAATCGGTCCCACCGAGTTTGAGTAATAGGTCTCACCGAGTTTGCCTGACCAACTCTCTGGTTAGCTAATTACCAAAATCGGTCTCACCGAGTTTGTGTAATCGGTCTCACCGAGATTACGTTATGCCCTAACCCTAACCATATCGGTCCTACCGAGTTGCATGTCGGTCCCACCGAAAACCCTAACGGTCACTAGGTTTACTGAATCGGTCCAACCGAGTTTGTTGATTCTGTCCCACCGAGTTTGGTAAATTGTGTGTAACGGTTAGATTTTGTGTGGAGGCTATATATACCCCTCCACCTCCTCTTCAGTCGTGAAGAGAGCCATCGGAACAAACCTACACTTCCAATTTGCCAGTTCTGAGAGAGAACCACCTACTCATGTGTTGAGGCCAAGATATTCCATTCCTACCATATGAATCTTGATCTCTAGCCTTCCCCAAGTTGCTTTCCACTCAAATCTTCTTTCCACCAAATCCAAATCCTGTGAGAGAGAGTTGCGTGTTGGGGAGACTATCATTTGAAGCACTAAAGCAAGGAGTTCATCATCAACACACCATTTGTTACTTCTTGGAGAGTGGTGTCTCCTAGATTGGCTAGGTGTCACTTGGGATCCTCTGACAAGATTGTGGAGTTTAACCAAGGAGTTTGTAAGGGCAAGGAGATCACCTACTTCGTGAAGATCTACCGCTAGTGAGGCAAGTCCTTCGTGGGCGACGGCCATGGTGGGATAGACAAGGTTGCTTCTTTGTGGACCCTTCGTGGGTGGAGCCCTCCGTGGACTCGCGCAACCGTTACCCTTCGTGGGTTGAAGTCTCCATCAACGTGGATGTACGATAGCAGCACCTATCGGAACCACGACAAAAACATCCGTGTCTCCAATTGCGTTTGAATCCTCCAAAACCCTTCCCTTTACATTCTTGCAAGTTGCATGCTTTACTTTCTGCTGCTCATATACTCTTTGCATGTTTGCTTGTTATGTATTGTGAATGTTAAACTTGTGCCTAAACTCCACTTAAACCTAAAGAAGTTAAAAACTGCAACTTTGGTACTTAGTGTCTAATCACCCCCCCCCCCTCTAGACACCTCTTCTCAAGGTCCTAAAAGTGGTATCAGAGCATTGGTCACCATTTCCTTGGTTTAATCACCATTGGAGGAAGATGGATGAGCCTACTTTGGGGAGTCTTAGACATAGAGTGCCTATTCTTGATGGAGAGTATTTTCATGCGTGGAAAAATGAGATGCTTGTAATTTTCAATCAATATCATTTGAACAAGTACATTGCTAGCCCTTGTGCACCTCTTGTTGATCCTATGCATCCTACCCTTGATGAATCGATTGACATGATTAGGAATCTTAGAACTGTTAATCTTATCACTAGAGGCTTGCCTAGAAACTTAATTAGAAACTTACCTACTCTTGAGTGTGCCTACACTATATAGAAATTTCTTGAGGAACGCTTTCCAAATTATTCCTTGAAAAATCTAGATGAAATTCTCCATAAGTCTATTGCCTTGAGTCAGATAAATACTAGTGATCCTATGTTTGGTGATCGTCTATTTGAACTTATAGACCTTAAGCGTGCCAAAGGAGATGTTGGAATTATTGGTGATATTATTTCCGAAGCTATAAGAATTCATAAGCAAGATCATTGTCAAACTCACTCTAATGAATTATCATCTCTAGGACTTGATCCACCATATGACGATGTTGAACATGGATACTATGATGAGGATGATGATAGTGACTTCGATCTTGACGATGCAATGCGACATTTTGGTCTTATGGCAAATCTTCGGGGATATATGTCAGGAGGAAAGGAATGGGTTCTTGACAGTGGATGTACCGATCACATGACCGGAGATAAAGACATGTTTCGTGAGCTTGCTGAAAATGATAGTCCTCAAAAGTATGTCACTTTCGGTGACAACTCAAAGGGTAAGGTGGTTGGCCTCGGTAAGGTGGCCATCTCACATGATAGCTCCATTCAGAATGTTATGCTCGTTGAATCTCTTGGCTACAAACTACTTTCAATATCTAGACTTGCTGATTTCGGTTTCAATGTCCTATTTACTGAAGTAGATTGCCAAGTGTTTCATCGAGACAATCATAAAAGGGTCTTTACCGGTATACATAGAGGTGATCTTTACATTGTTGATTTCTCTAAAAAGGCACAACCTAAAACTTGCTTCATTGATAAATCCTCAAAAGGTTGGTTATGGCATAGACGACTAGGTCATGTTGGCATGAGAAACCTTGACAAGCTTATTAAAGGGAATCATATCCTTGGTGTTAACGATGTCATATTTGATAAGGATAGACTTTGCAGTGCTTGTCAAGCAGGTAAACAGGTTGGAGGAAGGCATCCCGTGAAAAACATCATGACCACAAGGAGGCCACTTGAGTTACTACACATGGATCTTTTTGGTCCCAACGCTTACAAGAGTCTCGGTGGAAATTCTTTTGGTCTAGTTATAGTTGATGATTTTTCAAGATTTACGTGGGTATTATTTCTCGTTGACAAATCGCAGGTCCAAAAGATCTTCAAAAACTTCGCTAGGAAGGCCCAAAATCAATTTGAAGTAAAGATCAAGAAGGTTCAGAGCGACAATGGAACGGAGTTCAAAAACGCAAATGTGGACACCTTTCTTGATGAATAAGGGATTTCACACGTGTTCTCGGCTACGTACACACCTCAACAAAATGGAGTTGTTGAGAGGAAGAACCGGACGCTCATCGAAATGGCGAGAACGATGCTTGATGAGTACAAGACGCCGAAGCACTTTTGGGCAGAAGCGGTTGAGACAGCTTGTCATGCAACAAATCGCTTGTATCTTCACAAGCTACTCGGCAAGACGGCATACGAGCTCCTCACCGGTAACAAACCCCAAGTTGGATACTTTCGAGTATTCGGCTCAAAGTTTTACATTCTTTATAAGCATCGTCGTTCAAAATTTGCTCCTAAGTCACATGAAGGTTTCCTACTAGGTTATGGCTCAAACTCTCACACTTACCGTGTCTACAACAATTTCACCCGAAAGGTTGAAGAGACGGTAGATGTGAAGTTTGATGAATCTAACGGCTCGCAAGTAGAGCAATTGCCAATTGATGTAGGAGACAAAGATCCTTCGGAAGCAATCCAAGACTTGTCTATTGGCAAGGTCCGTCCAACGGAGGTGAAGGGGAGTACCTCGTCCGTCCAAGTGGAAGCTTCTACTTCACGACAAGGTGAACCAAGAGTTGATATGGAAGCATCCACAAATGGAACACACCAAGATGAAGAAAATGAGGAAGAACATCACGAACATCAACAACCTCCTTCTCCACCACGACAACAAAACAACAACGCCAACAATGAAGAAGATCAAGAAGAAGAAGAAGAAGAAGAAGAAGAAGAAGAAGAACAAGATGAAGAAGATGTTCAACCAAAACCCAAGCAAAAGCTTTCACGAGTTCGAGCAAGAATTGCTAAAGACCATCCCGTAGAGCAAATATACAATGATATTCAAACCGGGAGAATCAGTTGCTCTAAAACTCGTTTAGCTAACTTTTGTGAAAACTATTCTTTCATCTCTAGCATTGAACCTATGAAGGTCGAAGAAGCATTGGAAGATCCAGATTGGATAAATGCTATGCATGAAGAGCTACACAACTTTGAGAAAAACCAAGTTTGGACATTGGTTGAGAAGCCCGACAACAACCACAACATCATCGGCACCAAATGGGTGTTTCGCAACAAGCAAGATGAAGATGGACAAGTAGTTCACAACAAAGCACGTCTCGTCGCCCAAGGCTACACACAAGTCGAAGGTATGTACTATGGTGAGACTTATGCTCCCGTTGCTAGGCTTGAATCCATATGCATCTTACTTGCCTATGTTAATCACCATGATATCACCTTATACCAAATGGACATTAAAAGTGCTCTTTTAAATGGTGAAATAGAGGAGGAAGTTTATGTTAAACAATCTCCCGGCTTTATCAATCCTAAGAAACCCAATCATGTTTACAAACTTCACAAAGCTCTTTATGGTCTTAAACAAGCTCCTAGAGCTTGGTATAAATGCTTGACCAAGTTTCTTCTTAAAAAGGGAGAAAATTGATTCCACACTTTTTACTAAAAGGGTTAATGGAGAATTATTTGTATGCCAAATTTATGTTGATGATATCATATTTGGATCAACTAACCCTCATTTTAGTGAGAAGTTTGGAAAGCTAATGTCGGAGAAGTTTGAGATGTCAATGATGAGTGAACTCAAATTCTTTCTTGGGTTGCAAATCAAGCAAACTAAGGAAGGTACTTTTGTTTCTCAAACGAAGTACACTAAGGACTTATTCAAGAAGTTAAATATGCAAGAGTGCAAAGGTATGTCTACACCCATGCCTACTAGTGGACATCTTGATTTGACCAAAGATGGTAAAACAGTTGACCAAAAGGTTTATCTCTCTATGATTGGTTCATTGTTATACCTATGTGCTTCACGTCCCGATATTATGCTAAGTGTGTGCATGTGTGCAAGATATCAAGATGCTCCTAAAGAATGTCGTCTTAAGGCCGTAAAAAGGATAGTGAGATACTTAATTCATACACCAAATTTTGGCATTTGGTATCCTAAGAGGGCCTCTTTCGATCTTGTTGGCTACTCCGACTCGGACTATGCCGGAGAAAAGGTTGATAGAAAGTCCACTTCGGGTACTTGTCAATTTCTTGGTAGATCTCTTGTGTCTTGGTCCTCCAAGAAACAAAACTCGGTATCCTTATCTACCGCCGAAGCGGAGTACATTGCCGCTGGTTCATGTTGTGCTCAATTACTTTGGATGACCCAAACTCTTAAAGATTATGGGATATATGTGAAACATGTTCCATTGCTTTGTGACAATGAAAGTGCTATCAAAATTGGTCATAATCCCGTACAACATTCTCCAACTAAGCATATAGAAGTTCGTCATCATTTCATTCGAGATCATGTTGCTAAGGGTGACATTAATCTTAAGCATGTTCGCACCGAAAAGCAATTAGCGGATATATTCACTAAACCTCTTGATGAGAAAGTGTTTTGCGGGTTGAGAGGAGAATTGAACATCATTGATGCTTCAAACTTGGAGTAGAAACTCCATTGGATACATGCAAGACATGAGCTTATGACTACTCCTTGATATTTCTCTTATGATGAAAATCTTATGTCTTGGATATATTTGCATCTTGCATGTTATATAACCCATGTAGGTACTTGGTTGAATCAAATTCCATGAGATTGTAATCTACTCACATCTTGAGCAATCTCTACATCACCAAGTCTCTACACTATGGTGGTTGAAGACAAGGAAGCACGGAATCATTCAAACATATCCTTTGGCAAACTCTATGTTGACCTTCATGATTGACATTTTTGGATACACAAGTGCTCCTCCTTGCAAGATCTAACCCATGTATGTAGATGGACTCAAATTCCCAGTGGTGCTCCCAACTCTTGATGAGCTACATCAACCTTGAGCAACCCACACAAGTTCAACTACATGGTCAACACCACCAACCAAGGTATGTTATTCCATCTTAGAGAAGCTTTACTCTAAGTCATGAGCTAAAGCGACTCGACAAGATGTGAATACATCAAGATGCTTAAACGGAAAATGGTAACCCCATTTTGAGCTTAAACCATGAGTATGACCTATGATCAAGTGATCTCACTTGACTCCTAAGTCAATATACTCTAACATAGGTGACTTTGTCGCCGACCATCTCTAGATGAAGTTCTCTCGTGTTCTTTTCTGTGTTTTTGCATTTGTCTCATGCATATTTGTTTCCCCTTTCATTAAAAAACTTCATCTAGATTTCTTTCTTTTCTTTTCTGTTTGCTCTGCATTTCCTGCATCCAATTCATTGCATATCATTCAGTAAATTCCTTGCAAATCTTTGTGAGATCTTACTAGTCTAGTGAGCTGAGGTGATAAGTGTTTTCTCTGTGACGAACTCAGCTTCACCGATTTGTTGTTTTCGATCCAACCGAGTCCTTTCGGTACAATCGAAGCATACCACTCGGTGCCACCGATTTCACAACAGGAAAAACAGCTTGCCACTTATTCTGTGTTTCCTCTGATCCAGCTCCACTCAATGAATCTTGTCCTCTACAAGCATCACATTTATATAAATGCTTTGTGCTGTGACTCAAGGATCAAACCCTTCTTGGAAATTTATGTCAAAGGGGGAGACAGAGATCACATCAAAGCTCGTCACTTGCAAAAGACATGTACTTCCACAAGGGGAGAGAATACTCAAGTAGAAAGTATTTCTCAAGGATCCCAGATGCTTGGTGTTCAAGAGGAGAGATGCCACATGTCTACTTGAGGGGAAAGACATGTTCATATGTGCTTATTTGCATTAGCTCTGTTCATTTATATCTTTCAGCTCTGATTTTCTGTTCCCTATCTTCTCCCAGTATCCCATGCTAGATTCAGGGGGAGCAAGACATCTAAGGGAAAGAAATCATTTAAATTCATTGCATACCTTTACCCTAGGGGACATGTCTAATCCAATGTATTACTTAGTACTTACTCTCTACATGTCATCCCAGTCTTGGTATTCTTGTGGGTTCTTCTGTTTGCTCTGGCTAGTAGATGTACCTGTGTTATCTAATCTTGTTTACGCAGGTTCATTCCATCCTAAGCCAACTCAAGACAACAAGGTAAGTATATGCATCACACTCATGTGTATGAGGAATTCTTGCTGATGTACATACTGTTTGCAAGAAGGACTCATGAGCATGAAGGTATTTTCTTTAATATTCTTTGCTCTGATGCATATGGCCAAGATACATGTAACACATTGCCTACTTTATCATGGTTATGCTCTCACATGCTTCTATATTCCATATTCACATGATTGCATACATGTAGGGGGAGCCTATGCTTGTTACATGTCTTTCCGAAGCATTACTTGCTATTTTTATATCTTTATCTAAAGCTTTGATGTATGTTGTCATCAATTACCAAAAAGGGGGAGATTGAAAGGAAAAGTGCTCCCTAGGTGGTTTTGGTAATTAATATCAACATATCTCTTGTTGGACTAACACTTTTATCTAGTATGTTTCAGATAAGTTCAACAATGGAGTGGCATGGACTAAAGGATGTGGGAACCCCTTCAAGATGCTAAGGACAAAGGATTTGCTCAATCTTCAAGCTCAAGACTCTTCATTTTATATTTTAGTGATCCAAGATCACATTGAGTCTATAGGAAAAGCCAATACTATCAAGAAGGGATGAGGTGTTGCTTAATGAGTTTCTTGCTCCACTGTGCTTAGTGATATGCTCCAAAACCCTCAACTACTTTCCCACTTCCACACATATGACCTAAACCTATAGTCAAACTCGGCCCCACCGATTCTTTCTATCCGGCGCCACCGAGTTCAGTTGTCATAGCCACTGCCACAAACCCTAGGAAAATCGGTTTCACCGATAGGGATCTCGGTCTCACCGAGATGGGATTGTAATCTCTTTGTGTATGTCCATTACCAAAATCGGTCTCACCGAGTTTGTGCAATCGGTACTACCGAGATTACAATGCAAACTCTCTGGTTAACTTATTACCAAAATCGGTCCCACCGAGTTTGAGTGTCGGTCTCACCGAGTTTGCTCGACCAACTCTCTGGTTAGCTAATTACCAAAATCGGTCTCACCGAGTTTGTGTAATCGGTCTCACCGAGATTACGTTATGCCCTAACCCTAACCATATCGGTCCTACCGAGTTGCATGTCGGTCCCACCGAAAACCCTAACGGTCACTAGGTTTACTGAATCGGTCCGACCGAGTTTGGTTATTCGGTCCCACCGAGTTTGGTTAATTGTGTGTAACGGTTAGATTTTGTGTGGAGGCTATATATACCCCTCCACCTCCTCTTCATTCATGAAGAGAGCAATCAGAACAAATCTACACTTCCAATTTGCCAGTTCTGAGAGAGAACCACCTAATCATGTGTTGAGGCCAAGATATTCCATTCCTACCATATGAATCTTGATCTCTAGCCTTCCCCAAGTTGCTTTCCACTCAAATCTTCTTTCCACAAAATCCAAATCCTGTGAGAGAGAGTTGAGTGTTGGGGAGACTATCATTTGAAGCACTAGAGCAAGGAGTTCATCATCAACACACCATTTGTTACTTCTTGGAGAGTGGTGTCTCCTAGATTGGCTAGGTGTCACTTGGGAGCCTCCGACAAGATTGTGGAGTTGAACCAAGGAGTTTGTAATGGCAAGGAGATCGCCTACTTCGTGAAGATCTACCGCTAGTGAGGCAAGTCCTTCGTGGGCGACGGCCATGGTGGGATAGACAAGGTTGCTTCTTCGTGGACCCTTCGTGGGTGGAGCCCTCCGTGGACTCGCACAACCGTTACCCTACGTGGGTTGAAGTCTCCATCAACGTGGATGTACGATAGCACCACCTATCGGAACCACGACAAAAACATCCGTGTCTCCAATTGCGTTTGAATCCTCCAAAACCCTTCCCTTTACCTTGTTGCAAGTTGCATGCTTTACTTTCCGTTGCTCATATACTATTTGCCTGTTTGCCTGTTATGTATTGTGAATGTTAAACTTGTGCCTAAGCTCCACTTAAACCTAAAGAAGCTAAAAACTGCAACTTTGGTACTTAGTGTCTAATCACCCCCCTCTAGACACCTCTTCTCAAGGTCCTACACATATACTAGTACATGCTAAACTGTTATGTGTCTGCTTCTTTCTTCTTTTAGAATGATGACAGAATATTGGGGAAGAGTGCCTTATTAAGCAATGGTAAAGGAAGTAATGCAGATAAGGTTCAGGATAGTGACACATCCTTGTTGATCTCCAACAAAGCTGATAAAACAATTAAGGAAGACTATCTCAAAGACAGTGAGACAACCCCAAAGTCCTGTCTTGGTTTAGTGTTGGAGTTACTGGCCACTACCGCTTGCACAAGCTATTCAAACTCACTGTCTGAATCAGTTCGGTTTCTTGAGTCTCAACTACAAGATGAAAGACATCGATCAGCTGTGCTGCGACAAGAAGTGGAAGGACTGCGGAAGTCCCTGGAGCATTCAGATGCATACTTTCTGGTGCAACAGCAAGCGTTGGAGGATTTTAGTGCCAAACTAGACAAAGCTAATAAGCTTGCTAAGCTTATTGCCAGCATGGTGGATACCACGTTTCTTGAGCTCTTCTGAAGTTGTTTCAGTTATGCTCTTGTTTTGCTGCCGCATTTATTTGCACTAGTGGCCAATTTTGACAACCAGTGTATGTAATATGTTGCTTTGTTCCCTATATTTGCACTGGTGGCGAACTTTGATGGCCAGTGGATGTAATATGTGTAATAGCGGTAATAGGCTAGCGTTAATAGATTGCTTATTTATTTCCTTATTGTCTTGTTTAGTTGTCTGCTTGTAGTCACTGTAATTCTTTTTCTGTGTTTTTCTAGTGGCCATAATAACCTATTTTTGGAAACTAGGCCAAAATAATCATGGCAACACACGGACTGTTGTAACCATGGGCCTCCTGCGGGCCGTATGATCCATGGGCCTTTTACGGGCCGTAGGATCCATTGGCCTTCTATACGGGTCGTAGGATCCATGGGCCATCTACGGGCCGTAGGATCCATGGGCCTTTTACGGGCCGTAGGATCCATGGGCCTTCTATGGGGCGTATCATCATTTCGCCAATCATGGGTCGTACTATTCGTGGACAATAACGGGTCATTTATTGGTCGTATTTGATAACTCTATGAAAACAGCCCAACGGATTTTTTTCGACATGAGAACGGCCCAAAGTATTAATGGGCCACAAACGGGCCGACTGTAACCACGGGCTGAATTTGTCCCACAAGCAGAAAATGACAGTAACAGGCCATAAGTAACCGGATACTGTAAATGAGCCCAAGAATAAATGGGCCCTGAGAAGGCCAAAAGATATCACGGGCTGGAAACGGCCCAACGGAATAATGGGTCGTTAATGGGTATAAAGTGATACACTATTCATTACGGGCCAGCTTTACCACGGGCCGTTAAGGGGCCGAGGGTTACTAAGGGCCTCATATGGGCCGAAAGACGTCATGGGCCGGAAGTTAAAACAGGCTGGAATTATATTGGACGGTGTCGGTGTCAAAACCGGCGGATCTCGGGTAGGGGGTCCCGAACTGTGCGTCTAGGCGGATGGTAACAGGAGACAAGGGACACGATGTTTTTACCCAGGTTCGGGGCCTCTCGATGGAGGTAATACCCTACTCCTGCTTGATTAATATTGATGATATGGGTAGTACAAGAGTAGATCTACCACGAGATCGTAGAGGCTAAACCCTAGAAGCTAGCCTATGGTATGATTGTTGTTCGTCCTACGGACTAAAACTCTCCTGTTTATATAGACACCGGATAGGGTTAGGGTTACACAGAGTCGGTTACAATGGTAGGAGATCTACATATCCGTATCGCCAAGCTTGCCTTCCACGCCAAGGAAAGTCCCATCCGGACACGGGACGAAGTCTTCAATCTTGTATCTTCATAGTCTTGGAGTCCGGCCAACGGTGATAGTTCGGCTATCCGGACACCCCCTAATCCGGGACTCCCTCAGACGGCCCAGATGAAGCTACTGGGCCTAATTCGGATAGGCCATAAACGGGCCCTGGGATAGCGGGTTGTAAATGGTCTATATGCGAACATGCCGTTAACAGGCTTGCCGTGGGCCGGCCCGCCACCTTTTGACCAAGTCAAACGGGCCAGCCTATGTGTCGACGTATCATAGGCGCTTTGGGTCCAATGACTGGATGACATCTGTCCCAACGGTGAGCCGACACGTGTTTCCTCCAGCCAATGATGATTTTACACGTGGAAAATCCCCATTGGTCGGGGCTATTAACGGGTTATCGGATCCAAAATCGGACCCGATAGCTTAACGGTGTTTCGTTACGATGGATGCCACGTGTCGGTCACCCTTGACGAAAGCACTTCTGTGACGCGCGATTTATCGTCATGGGTGGACACTTCCGTGATGATAATTTTGGTAATGTCATGGAACACTTCTACGACAGCACAGGTATGACTATCTTGATTCTGTCATAAATTTGTCATGGATGTACATGCATGACAGAAAACGTGACCTACTGTGACAAACACGTATAATCACGGAAGTGTATTTTTTTGTAGTGATCAAGACTACCATCATTACTAATCCCTCTTTCACGGATTGCATTGATGAAAATTAGGGGTCTAATGTGGAGGAAAATGAATTTTAGTCTTTTATGAGTAAGCTCAAGGGTAAATCCAAGAAGCACTTTGTTGCTCTCTTGGAACAACTTGGTGAAGCCAATGACATGATCGAGGCTCACGAAGAAACCATCTCTAACATGGAGGGGCATAGTCGTGACTATGTCGATGAGATATTGGATCTCTCTAATGCGCTTGAGGAAGAGCGTGGTCACCGTTTGGCTCTTGAGGAGTCACACAACGATGACCATGCTAAATTAAAGAAAGATCTTGATCAGGCTCTTGTTGTGTCTCGTGTGCTAAATTCCGAGAAGGCCAAACTTGGGGTTGATCTTGCTAGACTCAAGGAGGAGTTTGATTTACTTGACTAGGCTCACAAGGCCTTGAAGGGTACCCATGCTAGTCTTAAAGAGTCTCATTATCAACTCCAAGTGAAGCTAACCAAGGAGAAAGCCACCTTTCCTCATATGGTTTTAATTGATAATGCAAATGCTACTAACCCTTGTTGTGAGCATGTGCATCTTGTTGAGGAGCATGCAAAGTTGAAGGAGCAACTTGAGAAAGGCCTTGTGCCGTGCATACAAGCCGAGAAGAACCTCAACGACCTTTTGAGCAATCAAAAGGAAGTTGTGGCCAAGGAAGGGATTGGGTTCGCACCCAAGTCCAAGAACAAGAAGAAGAATGACAAGGCCAAATGACCTCCTCCTCTCAAGCAAACTTTTGTGAAAGAGAGAGAGAGGGTGCTTCTAAGGAGAAGAAGAACAATGTGAAGGGTGGTGGTGTTAAGAAAGGCAATGCCACCGCTTCCAACAAAGCCGGCGACTTTAACCCTTCCTATGTGTTATGCCGTGCTAGTGATGGACATGTTTATGCTAAATTTGTTGGTTCTCCTTATGAGTATATTGAATGGTCTATTTGGGTTCCTAATACCCTTGTCACTAACATCAAAGGACCCATTACAAAATGGGTACCTAAAACCAGGCATTGATCTTGTTGAAGGAAATATGCCCTAGAGGCAATAATAAAGTTATTATTTATTTCCTTATTTCATGATAAATGTTTATTGTTCATGCTAGAATTGTATTAACCGGAAACATAATACATGTGTGAATACATAGACAAACAGAGTGTCACTAGTATGCCTCTACTAGACTAGCTTGTTAATCAAAGATGGTTAAGTTTCCTAACCATAGACAAAGGAGTTGTCATTTGATTAACAAGGTCACATCATTGGTTGAATGATCTCGATTGACATGACCCATTCCATTATCTTAGCACCCGATCGTTTAGTATGTTGCTATTGCTTTTATCCATGACTTATACATGTTCCTATAACTATGAGATTATGCAACTCCGTTTACGGAGGAACACTTTGGGTACTACCAAGCGTCCTGGCGTAATCGGGTGATTATAAAGGAGTACTACAGTGTCTCCAAAGGCGAGATGTTGGGTTGGCGATTTCGAGATTAGGATTTGTCACTCCGATTGTCGGAGAGGTATCTCTGGGCCTTCTCGGTAATGCACATCACTAAGCCTTGCAAGCATTACAACTAATGAGTTAGCTGTGAGATGATGTATTACGGAGCGAGTAAAGAGACTTGCCGATGTGAGATTGAACTAGGTATTGGATACCGACGATCGAATCTCGGGCAAGTAACATACCGATGACAAAGGGAACAACGTATGTTGTTATGCGGTCGACCGATAAAGATCTTCAGTAGAATATGTAGGAGCCAATATGGGCATCCAGGTCCCGCTATTGGTTATTGACCGGAGGCGTGTCTCGGTCATGTCTACATTGTTCTCGAACCGTAGGGTCCGCACGCTTAAGGTTTCGATGGCGGTTATATTATGAGTTTGTGTATTTTGATGTACCGAAGGAGTTCGAGTCCCGGATGTGATCACGGACATGACGAGGAGTCTCGAAATGGTCGAGACATAAAGATTGATATATTGGACGGCTATATTCGGACACGGAAAGGTTCGGAAGTTTCGGAGAAAACCGGAGTGCCGGAGGGTTACCAAACCCCGGGAAGTAATGGGCCTTATTGGGCCAAGAGGGAGAGAGAGGGCCGCACCAGGAGGTGGCGCCCCCCATGGGGAGTCCGAATAGGACAAGGAGGGGGGCCCCCTTTCCTCTCCCTCTCCTCTCTTTCCTTCCCCTTCCTCCTTCCTAGTTGGACTAGGAAAGGGAGTCCTACTCCCACTAGGAGGAGGACTCCCCCCCTGGCGCGCCTCCTAGGGCCGGCCGGGCCTCCCCTTGCTCCTTTATATACGGGGCAGGGGGCACCCTAGAACACACAAGTTGATCCTTGAGATCGTTCCTTAGCCGTGGCGGTGCCCCTCCACCATATTCCACCTCGGTCATATCGTAGCGGTGCTTAGGCGAAGCCCTGCGTCGATAGAACATCAAGATCGTCACTACGCCGTCGTCGACGGAACTCTCTCTCCCGAGCTTTGCTGGATCGAGCTGAGGAGCGCCACCGAGTTGTGCGTGTGTCAAGAACTTCGAGGCGCCGGAATAACGGCGCTGGGATCGGTTGGATCGCGAGGAGAACGTCGACTACTTCCTCTACGTTGTGATCGCTTCGCTTGGTCTCTGGTGCGTAGACAACACTCTCCCTCTCGTTGCTATGCATCACCATGATCTTGCGTGTGCGTAGGAAATTTTTGAAATTACTCGTTCCCCAGCAGTGGCATCCGAGCCTAGGTTTTTATGGTTTGATGTTTTGCACGAGTAGAACACAAGTGAGTTGTGGGCGATACAAGTCATACTGCCTACCAGCATGTCATACTTTGGTTCAGCGGTATTGTGAGATGAAGCGCCCGGACCGACATTACGCAGACGCTTACGCGAGACTGGTTTCACTGCTACGAGCACTCGTGCTTAAAGGTGGCTGGCGGGTGTCTGTCTCTCTCACTTTAGTTGAACCGAGTGTGGCTCGCCGGTCCTTGAGAAGGTTAAAGCGGAGTCTATTTGACGAAGTATCGTTGTGGTCTTGATCGTAGGTGAGATTGGTTCTTGCTTAAGCCCGTAGCAGCCACGTAAAATTTGCAACAACAAAGTAGAGGACGTGTAACTTGTTTTTGCAGGGCATGTTGTGATGTGATATGGTCAAGGCGTGATGCTATATTTTATTGTATGAGATGATCATGTTTTGTAACCGAAGTTATCGGCAACTGGCTGGAGCCATATGGTTGTCGCTTTATTGTATGAAATGCAAGCGCCTGTAATTGCTTTACTTTATCACTAAGCGGTAGCGATAGTCGTAGAAGCAATAGATGGCGAAACGACAACGATGCTACGATGGAGATCAAGGTGTCGCGCGGTGGCGATGGTGATCACGACGGTGCTTGGAGATGGAGATCACAAGCACAAGATGATGATGGCCATATCATATCACTTATATTGATTGCATGTGATGTTTATCCTTTATGCATCTTATTTTGCTTTGATTGACGGTAGCATTTTAAGATGATCTCTCACTAAAATTATCAAGTAGTGTTCTCCTGAGTATGCACCGTTGCCAAAGTTAAATCGTCTTCGAGACACCACGTGATGATCGGGTGTGATAAGCTCTCGTCCATCTACAACGGGTGCAAGCGAGTTTTGCACACGCAGAATACTCAGGTTATACTTGACGAGCCTAGCATATGCAGATATGGCCTCGGAACACGGAGACCGAAAGGTCGGCGTGAATCATATAGTAGATATGATCAACATAAGATGTTCACCATTGAAAACTACTCCATCTCACGTGATGATCGGTTATGGTTTAGTTGATTTGGATCACGTGATCACTTAGATGACTAGAGAGATGTCTGTCTAAGTGGGAGTTCTTAAGTAATATGATTAATTGAACTTAAATTTATCATGAACTTAGTACTGATAGTATCTTGCTTGTCTATGTTTGTTTATAGATAGATGGCTCGTGCTGTTGTTCCGTTGAATTTTAATGCGTTCCTTGAGAAAGCAAAGTTGAAAGATGATGGTAGCAATTACGGACTGGGTCCGTAACTCGAGGATTATCCTCATTGCTGCCTGTAAGAGTTACGTCTGGATGCACCGCTAGGTGCCAGACCTGCCGCTGATGCAACCGGCGGCGTTAAGAACGTCTGGCGAGCAAAGCTGATGACTACTCTATAGTTCGAGTGTGCCATGCTTTACGGCTTAGAACGGGTCTTCAACGGCGTTTTGAGCGTCATGGAGCATATGAGATGTTCCAGGAGTTGAAGTTGATATTTCAACAGAATGCCGGATTGAGAGATATGAAGTCTCCAATAAGTTCTATAGCTGCAAGATGGAAGAGAATGGGTCTGTCGGTGAGCACATACTCGAATGTCCAGGTATTACAATCACTTGACTCAACTGGGAGTTAATCTTCCGGATGATTGTGTCATTGATGAATTCTTCAATCACTGCCACCAAGCTACAAAGGCTTCGTGATGAACTATAATATGCAAGGGTTAGTAAAGACTATGCTCGAGCTCTTCGCAATGCTAAAGGCTGCGGAGGTAGAAATCAAGAAGGAGCATCAAGTGTTGATGGTCAATAAGACCACTAGTTTCAAGAAGAAAGGCAAAGGAAGAAGAAGGGAACTTCAAGAAGAACAGCAAACAAGTTGCTGCTCGGGAGAAGAAACCCAAGTCTGGACCTAAACCTGAAATCTGAGTGCTTCTCGCAAGCAGACTGGTCCTTGAAGCGGAACTGCCCCAAGTATTTGGCGGATAAGAAGGATGGCAAGGTGAACAAAGGTATATGTGATATACATGTTATTGATGTGTACCTTACTAGAGCTCGCAGTAGCACCTGGGTATTTGCCGGGTTAAGGAGCTTCTTCGGACCACTTTGATCCAGCAGGAGGCATACTCATACAGCCGTGATCGAATTCATTCCACACGTCGTCCAAGCCGGAGCTACAGTAGGCGTATGGATGAGCCGGCCGTATCGACCAACGCCCGGTGCCGTGAAGCGGCCCGTGGCAATAGCCCGGCAGGCGGTATTCGCGATGCTCAGGAAGTGGTGGACCTGGCCCGGGTACGAAGGGAGGCCGAGTTAGCAGCCCAGAACGAGGCGCGTCTGCTTACGCCGGTTCGCCCCACCACCTCAGTCGAGCCAGGGGTCGCTTCTAGTTTGGGGGTGCCCTGTTTAATTACCGCTTTACTCAGTGTGCGCTTGCCCAAAGATTTCAAGGGTCCGCGCAAGGTGCCAAATTACACTGCCGATTTATCTCCAGAAGCATGGATAGAGAGCTATGCGATGGCCATGGAGATGCTGGATGTGGATGAGGCCGCGTGTGCAAAGTACTTCACCATGATGCTTGAAGGCACGGCCCGTACTTGGTTGAAAAGCTTGCCACCCAATTCTATCAGTTCATGGGCCCAGTTGCGGACCCGGTTTATCCAGAATTTCAAAGATACGTGTAAGCAGCCCATGTCCATAGTGGACTTGGCGGCTTGTGTCCAGGAGGAAGGAGAATCAACAACCCATTGGGTACGCCGCGTCTCGGAAATCTTACACTCGTCAGACCGGATCAACGCTGACTCTGCGATCTTAACCCTGGAGGGCAACTGCCGGTTTAAGCCTTTAAAGTTGAAGTTGGGGCGTATGAAGCGATTTTGTAACGACATGGGAACTCTCATGGGTGCTTTAGTGAAGTATGCTGATTCTGATAGTACCAAGGACCCCGAATCTGAGGATGACGAAGCAGGGAAGGGAAAGAAGAACAGCAACTCCAAGGGGCATCAACACAAACCGGCAGGCCATGGGAACGGAGGCAAACGTAAAGCGGATGGCAACATGGACTTTGTGGCTAATACTAATGCGCAGGACAAGGGTCAGCGACGCAGAGGTAAAGCGGCGAATCGTGGTGGGGCTCTGAATCCTAACCCGGATCGCTTAAATTATTTGTTGAATCAGCCCTGTCCAAAGCACGGGACGAAGGAGATGCCGGCCAACCACCTTTGGATGGACTGTTACATTACGCAGGAGTTCAAAAACTCTAATGCTTTCCGTTATGATCATGGGTCCGGTGGTGGCTCAGGATCCAGTTTCCATGGGCCGGGTCATGATGGAGGAGCTTCCGGTTCAGGCTTCAGTGGAAATCAGGGCGGACATAACAATCAGAATAGTCAGAATAACCAAGGTGGTTACAACCAGCAGCAGCAGCAGCAGTCGGGTTATTAGAGCCATCCGAAACAGTTGAACAGTGGGCAGTATCACGTTTTCACAACTAGCTTGGATAAGCGGGACCGGAAACTTCACAAGCGAGCGGTGAATTCTGTTGAACCGGTCGTACCATGTTATTTACGCTGGTCGGAACAGCCAATCGTGTGGAGCAGGGAGGATCACCCTCTTCGGGTTGACAATCCGGGCCAGCTGGCATTGGTGGTAGCCCCTCAGGTGGGAGGTTATAAGTTCACCAAAGTGCTAATAGACGGAGGGAGCAGTATTAACATCCTGTACTATGAGACATTCCACCGCATGGGGCTAACAGATAAAAATCTCAAACCGTCTAATACGGTGTTCCATGGTGTGGTGCCTGGCAAGTCAGCATACCCTGTCGGCAAGATAGCTCTGGAAGTGGCTTTTAGGGACGATCACGATTCCCGATCAGAGACACTAACATTTGAGGTGGTGAAAATCCGGAGCCCATATCACGCCCTATTTGGGCGGCCGGCTTATGCCAAGTTCATGGCAAGGCTTTGTTATATCTATTTGCAGCTCAAGATGCCGGGTCACAAGGGGACAATAACTGTTCATGGGAGCCGCAAGATCGCTTTGGAATGTGAGGAAGGTGATGCGGCCTATGTAGAGTCAGTTTGCGCTACGGAGGAGTTGAAATATTACAAGGACAACGTTGATCCGGCGGACATGACCCCTTTGAAGAAGCCGACTACAGAACATGATCCGGACCTGAAATTCAAATCAGCAGCTGAGACTAAGCTTGTTGACTTCGTGCCTGGCGATTCGTCCAAGCAGTTCAGCATCAGTGCCAACTTGGATCCGAAAAAGGAAAGCGCGCTCATCGAGTTCATCCGTGAGAATCGGGACATTTTTGCATGGAAGCCTTCTGACATGCTAGGTGTACCGAGGCAACTCGCTGAGCACACTCTTAATGTAGATCCCAAGTACAAACCGGTGGAGCAGTTTCTCCGCCGGTTTAACGAAGAAAGGTGCAAGGCCATTGGAGAGGAGGTCGCCAGGCTCTTAGCAGCTGGTTTTATCGTTGAAGTCTTCCATCCAGAGTGGCTTGCTAATCCGGTGCTGGTTCTTAAGAAAAATGACACTTGGCGCATGTGTGTGGATTACACAGATCTTAACAAGGCTTGTCCGAGAGATCCTTTGCCCTCCCCGCATTGACCAGATTATTGATGCCACTGCGGGTTGTGAGCGTTTGAGCTTTTTGGATGCATATTCTGGGTATCATCAAATCAAGATGGCAGTTAAGGACCAGGAGAAAACAGCGTTTATCACTCCCTTTGGAGCCTTCTGCTATGTATCTATGCCTTTTGGGCTCAAGAGCGCCCAAGCAACTTATCAACGTTGTGTACAGAATTGCCTGCATAAACAGATCGGCCGTAATGTGCACGCCTATGTTGATGATATTGTGGTCAAGTCAAGGGAGAAGGAGACACTGATTGACGAATTGAAGGAAACCTTTGACAACCTGCGGGTTTTCAAGATGATGCTCAACCCGGCCAAATGTGTCTTTGGTGTTCCGACAGGCAAGTTATTGGGTTTTCTCATGTCCAACAGGGGAATTGAAGCTAATCCGGAGAAGATTACGGCTATTACCTCCTGGCTAAACGAAGTGTATTAACGATGTCCAGCGTTTGGCAGGCGGATTGCCGCGTTGAGCGCTTTATCAGCCACCTCGAGAGAAGGCCATCCCTTTGTACCGAGATGCTGAAAAAGACAGATCGGTTTATGCGAGTCCGGCCACCGATGAAGCGTTGGAGGACTTAAAGCAGCGATTAGCCAATCCGCCCGTTCTTGCAGCTCCAACCGACAAAGAACCGTTATTACTATCGTAGCGGTTAATGCTCACTTGATCAGCGTGGCTATTGTGGTAAGCGCAAAGAGGCGAGCAAGGAATATCCGGTTCATTGCCGGTTTACTATATTAGCGAGGTGCTTATTGAATCCAAGCAACGGTACCGCATTGGCAAAAGCTAGTATACGGAGTTTTATGGCGAGCCGAAGCTTAAGCAATACTTCGGGGCCATCCGATCACGATGGTCGCTCTGCTCCTTTGGGCGATATAATTGAGCGAGGAAGCGCGGCGGATTGCTAAGTGGGCTATAGAGCTTGGGCCGCACGGGTTAAAGTATGTGCCTCGAACGGCGATCAAATCTCAAGCGCTTGTGGATTTCATCAATGATTGGACGAAGTTACAGGCACCTGAAGAGAAGTCGGATCACACCTATTGGACGATTCATTTTGATGGATCCAGGCAATTGGAGGGCTCGGGGGCTGGAGTCGTATTAACTTCCCCATGAGGTGACAAATTACGTTACGTTCTCCTCTTGATGTTCCCTTGTACTAACAATGCAGCTGAGTATGAAGCTTTACTCCATGGTCTTCGGATGGCGACGGAGATGAATCTCAGCCGGGTTAAGTGCTTCGTGACTCGGACCGGTGGCTCAACAGTGTCCGCACTTGGGATTCAAGGATCCCCTCATGGCAGCCTATCGGCGTGAGGTGGACATTGTTGCAGGTCACTTTAAGGGTTATCAGGTGGATCATGTGGACAGACGGAAGAATGAAGTGGCGGACGCTTTAAGCCGGCTGGGCTCTCAACGTAAACTGGTCCCGCCTAATGTCTTTTTAGATGTTTTGCATAACCCGTCCGTCAAGCTCCCTGGTGAAGCGGATTTGGTTATTCCTGATCCGGAGGCGCAGCTGGTGGCAGCTCTGCATGTTATACCGGATTGGACAGTTCCTTATCTTGCGTACATGAACCGGGGCGAGTTGCCAGAGGATGAGACTCTGGCCAGGCAGATAGTCCGGCGATCCAAGTCCATGACCATTGTCAATGGCGAATTGCATCATTGCGATGTGTCGGTAGCTCCAACGTTGTGTGTCCCCGAGGAAGGTTGCGAAATTTACGCGAAATCCACGAGGGGATTGTGGTCTACGCGGTTCCAAGTCTCTAGTGGCTAAGGCGTTTAAATCACGGGTTCTCTTGGTTGACGGCTCATGCCGATGCGGAGGACCTAGTTAGGCGATGTGATGGCTGTCGAAATTTTCACGGCGTGCTCATGTGCCGGCTCAAGAACTGAGGATGATTCCAATTACTTGGCCGTTTGCGACTTGGGGGCTGGATATGGTCGAACCTTTCAAAAGGTCCAAGGACAAAAAGACCCACCTCTTGGTGGCGGTTGACAAGTTTACCAAGTGGGTTGAAGCGGAGCCCGTTAGCAAGTGTGATGCAGCTACAGCGGTTAAGTTCAATAAAAAGGTGAATTTCCGGTTTGGCTTTCCACAGTATCATTCTTCGACAATGGTACCAACTTGTCCAAAGGCGCTATGAAGGAGTTACGTGGCGTGAGCACATCCGGCAGCGATCGTCGATGGCTCACCCCAGTCCAATGGACAAGCAGAACGGGCTAATCAAGGGATCTTGCGAGGCATCAAACCCCGGCTTATGGTTCCTTTGCAGAGAACGCCGGGTTGTTGGGTAGAAGAGCTACCGTCTGTGTTATGGAGTATCAATACTACGCCAAACAGATCCACAGGATACACACCGTTCTTCATGGTCTACGGAGTGGAGGCAGTTCTCCCTAGCGATATCCGTCATGACTCACCTCGTGTGGCGGCTTATGTTGAAGCGGACAAGGAGACGGCACGACAAGATGCTTTGGACCTATTGGATGAAGAACATGACATAGCAGCTGCCCGCTCGGCGATTTACCAACAGGATATTCGTCGTTATCACAGTCGCCGAGTCAGAACCAGAACTTTTCAAGAAGGAGATTTGGTGCTTCGACTCATCCAAGACCAGACTGATATGCACAAGTTATCCCCACCTTGGGAAGGACCTTTTGTGGTCAGCAAGAATCTGCACAACGGGTCGTACTATCTGATCGATATTCGAGAGCATAAAGACTCACATACGCCGAGGAGGATACCAACAGGCCGTGGAACATAGCTCATCTTCGCCTTATTATACGAGCCATCGGCTCTACTCATGTACATATTATGACAGTGTATATATTATGAATAAAGTAATAAACCGGAGCCTCAGCTAAAGCGGGGTATCTGTTCCGTTACATCATGCGTGGTTACATGGAGTTGTTCTGTCTTAAAGCGGCCTCCGTTTTACCCCTTGAGTTTGCTTTTCAAAAGCTTTATGATATCACTTGGGGCTTGGTGGTGTCGAACCAATGCAACACCTTTTGATAGGCGAAAGCCACCAGATCACTTGGGGACATGGTCAAGTCTGAACCAGTCCGCCTCTTGATCGGCCTAAGGCCATAGAGTCACTTGGGGCTTGGTGAACCCGAACCATTGCCATGCCACTTGATTGGCATAATGCCACGGTTTGATTGGGGACCTGGCTGACTTGAACCATAGCTACACCTTATTGGGAGCTTGGTCGTGTCCGACCATGGTAACACCATCTGATCGGCTCAGTAAAGCCTCTTTTTGCAAACGGTTTTATCATTGCCTTTGCTTCCATATTTTTTCATAACTGTCATTTGATTTTTGTTGCGTTTTTTAAACCGATAACATTTTTAAACCGGTTCAAACTGTCAATTGACGGAATTCGGTCCATTTTTAATCCGGAGATTATTTTTCCGGTTTGACTTTTTCTGTTAACATCCCATTATGGAGTAACAGGGGGCTTGTCATGACCCGGCACGGTTTACATGGTAAACCGGCATTATAAACACAGGAGCTGTTTTCTCCTTTGACGGTAATGGTTTCTACAACCTCCGCTTGAAGATTGGCTAAGCCAACTTCATGCCCAATGATAGCGGTATTTTGTATCACAAATTTTGATCATATACCTCAATATTTCATTGCATATATATATATATATATATATATATATATATATATATATATATATATATATATATATATATATATATATATATATATATATATATATATGAGCATCACAAGCAATTTGGCGGCACAAACCGCCGTGGCGATTTAAGATTTTGTGATTGCAGCAATATAGATTGAAGGTTTCGATCATTCAATCAAAAGTATCAGCACCTATGCACGAAGGCATATTAAAAGCAAAAGTGTTGGATATCCTATTACAAGGCAACATGGTGCCCAAATAAGATCATTGTTTTCTTGGCGGAATATAATAAAGCAGCTATTTAAACCGCTTCACGGTTCATGCTTGCTCGCCGCCCCGATCCGGCGGTTGTGGGTCGTCTGCGCCGCTTGACTTCTTCATCCCTACCCAGTAATTTGGAAGTCAACAGATGGTCCAATCGATTCCCATTAAAGCTTGAAAGACAGCCTCCTCATGGATCAGGGAAGATGGTTCAATATCGGAGCGTAAGTATGCTTACGGATCGGAGGATCAGGTTCTCGCGCCGAATAGGTGCAGCTACTCGTCTGTTCGATCATTATATTGAGCTTGATAATGCGAAAATTTTGCCTCTTCGCCAATTGGCAAGCCGTAGGGCGACCGCCCGTTTATCGCTCTCGGTCATCTTCGTTGAACTCTGAACCGTCTTCCTTCAGACTGGGATAGCCCTGAGCTGCCTCAACAGGATCGAAATCTGGCACCCATGCTTTTGCCCGGATTAAGGCATTAATGGCACCGGTTCGAGCAGCAGATTTCTTCAGCTCTTCAACCCCAAGGGAAGCATTGACAACCTCCTAAGAGTATCTTGAATTAAAGAGGGTGCGGATTGTTATGTGATGCAGTGGAGATGATCCGCTGCGCTCCGATGTACTGATTGTTAGATTAAAGTGTAGGCAGCTTTCAATTTCATCCAACATCGACCCCAAGTGACCAATGCGTGTGCCTGCAGCATTACAAGAAAGTTCACAAACCGGACTTATCATAAGAAGGCCAAGTTATCATAGAAACCAAAGGAAGCTTACCAAAGATGGCAGCAGTCATGGCATGCACTTGCCGCTTCACGTTGGTCAGCTCATCTACCACCGGTTTAAGAGCAGCTTCAGCATTTTCCACCTTTTTGGTTAAAGCGGCCTTCTCAGTGGCCCAATCCGCCCGCTCCTTTTTGAAGCCCTCCTTAAGCTGTTCCATGACGCCTAAAGCGCTGGTCAATTCTTCTTTTGCCTTTGAGATTTTAGCTTATTGGGATTTCAAGTTTTCTTGAAGATCGGTGAGTTGGATTTCTTTAGTCCTCAGCTCAGCCTACATACAGACAGTCATCTGATTTAACAAACGGTACAAGATTTGAAGTACCACCCACATAACAAGTTATGCACTTGGCACTTGGGGGCTAATGCATATTTGATCTTCATCTGTCAATAAAATCACAAAGTCCCAAGCTCAATACAGGTATTCAACTTGGCACTTGGGGGCTAATGGTTATTTGCTCGAACATGTTCTGATGCTGCGATATAAATTAAAGTCCCGGTTTAACTATACTAAGTTGAACCGGCCCTTGGGGGCTACATCAGTGAATTCTGAAAGTATTGAGTTCTATATCAAGTCCCGGTTTGAAAGAAGATTACAAACAGGCCCTTGGGGGCTAGGAGAGTTAACAAAAATTGAAATATCCAAGCAGGAAAAAGAACATGGAGGTTACCTCGAATTTTTCTTTCATCATATTCACCAGGTCAGCTTCATAATCACGGCTGGTATACAGCCAGTTCAAGTAGCCAGAATGAAGATTTTGGGGGTTCAGAGCAGCGTAGGTTACCAGATCAACATTCCACTTGCCCTTGCTCATGGTGGCAAATTCTACTTTGGCAGAATGTTTGGATAAAGCGACCGGATTACCCGGTTCGCTGTGGCCAAAGCCAGTAATCACAACGTCATTGTCCTTGGTATCACCGGTTTGACCAGGGACAGTCGGTTTGTCAGCAGGCCGGATTGGACTGGTGGATTTTTCAATCGGGTTGGGCTTCGAGCTGGTCGGCAGGACGGAGGTGTCACAGGCCTTTCTTCAAAGAACAAAATCGTCATCTTGCGTTGGCGGATCATTGGGCATATCTTCACAAATAGCCGCTTCAAGATTTGGGGCGCTGTCGGTTCAGGCGATCTCTTCGTCGCCGCTTTATCCAAAGCGAGCCTTTTGCTCGGCTTAGGCTTGGCCTCAAAAGGCATAATAACGATCAAATACAGCTTATACTACTGATGATGCAATAGAAACAATATGATATGTATAACTTACCCAAGCACCGTTTTAAGTGGTGGTAGCTGAGTAGCTGATGACTCGCCAGATGAGGAATGGGAAGTGACCTGATAATCGGAGTCAAATGGATTAAGAGGTTGACGAAAATAGCCCGCTTTAGGACAAGCACTGACAAGCAAATAAGAGACCTCTAAACGACGTTTCTGAACCGGACAGTTCGGTAAACCGGCGGAGGTAACTACCTGGCCGCTGTGCCGAGTTGTGCGGCGAACTTCATGTTGTTGAGTCCTCATAAGAAATTTGGGATCCAAGCAAGCAAGGGGGTGAGAAAATTTAATTTTCCGGTTTGCCCGACGGATTTTTAGTGAAGGCAAAGGATTTGAGTCAGAGGAGAGAATAGTTACCTCTACAACATCAGCATTACTGGCTTCAGCATCATCCTGACAAATATCATCATTAATTAGGCGTATGAAAAGTAAGCCAAGTGAATCAAGTTCTACCTCAAGGTCCGTATTACCCACATCGTCATCCACAGCTGGATCAGAAGATGCAGTGGTTTTCCTCTTATGAGTAGACCTCTTGACAACTTTGTTCTTTGACCGGATTGGTCTTTCCAGTTTGTCTGGCTTCTCTGGTTTCTCTTGTGGAAGTTTCTTTCTCCAGAATGGATCATCACCCTGATTAAGCAGCAGTTGATGTTAAAAAAGATACCGGAAATGGCAGCAATATATTCAGTAAAAAATACAGTCAGAGTCTTACAGATGGTGGTTTGTTGGTAGCACAGAAGGGGAGCAGATCGGTTCGGGCACAGAGGTGTTCCGGTTCGTTCAACATTTTCTTCACAGCCTCGGTGACCTCATCATTGGTAAGCTGGATATTAACATGTCGGAGGGGGTCGTTAACGCTACCAGTGTACTCACACATTAAACCGAAGCGCTGGGAGAGGGGCAGTATGCCCATGATATCCAACAGCGTCAAGTAGATCAATTCTCGTTAAACCATTGGCCATGAAGGCTCGAGCTTGGAGAGTTGAGGAGCGATTTACTTCTCTCCTTGGCGGTTAATCTTTGCGGAAAGGGATGTGTATTCTTGAGTCGCTCGGACGAAAGCCGTGCAAAGGATTTTCATTGGCGGAGAGGTGTCTCGCAATAGAACCATGATTGATTCCATTCCTTGGGGTGGCTGTGCAGTTTGGCATGAGGATAAGTGACCTCCTTCCTTTTTGAATCGCCACACCACCCAATTCTGTGTTGGACCCATCGCTGAATTACGTGCGGCGGTTTAGATGGAAGCAGTCTCTAAACAGCTCAACTGTGGGTTCTTCTTGAAAGTATGCCTCACTGAGCACTTGGAAGTAACATATATTGGTAGCAGAATTGGGGCCAATATCTTGGACGGAGTTGAAAATTGGCTAAGACATCCGGTAAAATTTTGAACCGGGCGGTTAAAACCCCGGCTAAGTGATCTCGAAAACTACAACCTCTCTTTCTTGAGGTGTGGGTGGAAATTCTTTGCCAGGAACCCTCCAATGGATAGTATCTTTACTGCTTAAAGCGCCAGTCAGGACCAGATTGTTTAATTGAGTTTCGGTGACACGGGAAGGAGCCCAGTTGCACTCATATACTTGTTTGGCCATGATAAAATCTACAAAAAATATAAATCCTGTTCAAGAAATGTGTTGGGACAAAGAGAGAACCGGTGTACAATGCTAAATCGGAGACAACTACATCTAAACCAGAGTTCTATGAAGCGACAGTGTCTGGTTAAGGAGTTCTGGCGGTTCAACAAGGGGACTAATGGTGTATACCGGTTTATTAATTCTTTCTATGTTAAGTTAAACCGCCTGATCTAAATATTGAAAGCAATTGAGGTTGCGAACGGCTAAGTATGCAAAAACAGGTTTCACAAGATTTCTCTACAACGAAGGATCTGAAGCCAGATCAGAAAAGAAGAAAAATATCCAAAAAATAATAAAGCAGAGCAGTATTGATGCAATGAGCAGGAAATAATATGCGAGATGTATGGACGTGAGCACGAAACTATAGGCGGATGCTAAAAGCTACTACTAATCAGAGCAAGGTGTCATAGATCTATCCAGGAGTCTGGTATGAGCATGAACAGTTAATGGAGCACTGCAAGAACAAGAAACCCTAGAACGAATCTATGTCGAGGGAAACTGAGGACCTACCAGAGTTGAGGAGATGCGGAAGATCGCTGCGTTTTTCTGGTGCGTTCAAGTTGATGCAGCGGCCCAAGACGGTGCAGAGGTCGACGGCGGCGGCGGAGCTCCGAGGCTCGCGACGTGATGAAGACGAAGAGAAAGGGGACGGAGGGGAGAAAAGGAATGACCCTTCGATCCTATTTATAAGGCAAGAGACACATGTCGGTAGCGTGAATCAAGGAACCACAAATCTGGGAAGCAGAGCTGTCGCCTCGGTTATTGCGGATCTGTTAAACAAAGAAGGTATCATGAATGCTATCTTTATGGGGACGTCATGCCGGTTTACAGCAACCAGAGAAGGTGACATCACGGCGGTTCAACAACTACAAGAAGATGTTGAAGATAAAGGTTTTTTATCAAGGATTGACATGAACCTGTTCAAATCAATCTGGGCCTAATATTGGGGATATTACTACTGGGCGTAAACCGGCCTATCTGGGCCGGGTTAACTTCATCAGTAGTTCAACGGTGTAAAAGCCCAAGCATGAAGGTAAAGGCCCAAGGCCTGTAGTTGGTTTAGAACCTGTAGCCGTAAACCGGCCTGGTATGTAAACTTGTATTGTAAGTTAGGAATAGAAAGAGACCAACCTGGATACGAGTATGAACCAGAGATTGGGACTCTGTGAACCGACGGGCGTCACCCGTGTATATAAGGTGACGACCCGGGGCGGTTCAAGGAGAAGAGACAACAACAACTCGAGGCCTAGGCGAAGCTTATTTGCTCCCTAGTCATCGAAACCACATCAATCCCATCACAACTAGACGTAGGCTTTTACCTTCATCGAAGGGGCCGAACTAGTATAAACTCTTGTGTCTTTGCGTCCGCTTTAACCCCTTCAAGTTAACCCGTAGCGATGGCTCCATGACTAAGTCCTTTCACGAGGACATCTGCCGTGACAAAACCACGACAGTCTCTATGTGATTAACTTCTCGGAGCGACCCACTAAGACCGTGACATGCCTAATGGCTAAAGTTGACGTGGGATGGCTTTAGCATCGCCGTTTCGCCCATGTCAATATGAGATCTTTGCAAAGTCTTCTCAAGCGGGACCATGCCCGTGGACTAACAAATGTTATTTTTGCCAAAGATCGTGCTTGCAGTGCTTGTATCAAAGGAAAGCTACATGAGAAGGCTCACCCTCCCTCGAGTATCATTTACTCGAAGAGGCCTTTGGAGCTCCTTCACTTGGATCTCTTTGGGCCTCCATCCTTTGATAGTCTTGGGGGTAGAAAGTATTGCTTGGTGATTGTGGATGAATATTCAAGATACACTTGGGTATATTTCTTCAAGAGGAAGAGTGAGACCCAACAAACCGTGATTGATTTTGCAAATGAAGCTCAACGCCAACACAATGCAAAGATCTTGACGATAAGAAGTGACAATGGCACCGAGTTCAAGAACTACACCTTGGATGAGTTCCTTAGTGATTAGGGGATCAAGCATCAATATTCCGCACCTTACACCCCTCAAAAAAATGGTGTAGCGGAGAGGAAGAACCGGACGTGGATGGATGGGGCAAGGACCATGATGGCGGAGTTCAAGTCTCCATACAACTTTTTGGCCGAAGCCATCAACACCGTGTGTCATGCATCCAAACGGCTCTATCTCCGCAAAGGCTTGAACAAATATCCATATGATATTCTCACTGGTAACAAGCCCAACCTCAAGTACTTTCGGGTGTTCGGGTGTAAGTGTTTCATTCTCAAGAAAGGTGTTCGTTTGTCTAAATTTCAGGCTACAGCTCATGAGGGCATATTTGTTGGTTATGCTACAAACTCTCATGCTTACCGTGTTTGCAATAAGTCCACGGGACTTATTGAGGAGACGTCTATCGTGCAGTTTGACGAGAATAACGGCTCCCAAGTGGAGCAAAGTGGTACTTGTGATGTAGGTGATGAAATTCCTCCCCAAGCCATAAGAAGAATGGGTGTTGGTCATATCCTACCCATTGAGGAACCCCTTGTGGCCTAAGGAGAAGGACAATGTTCCACTCAAGTGGAACCATCACCCACCCAAGACCCTCACGCTTCCGAATAACAAAGTGAAGGCCCTCAACCAAATGAACAAGATCAAGGGCAAGATCAACCTCAAGATGGTGATGAACCACCAAGTGATGCCCAAGGTCAAGTTCGATCCTCCGAGCAAGTTCAAGATCAAGAGAAAGCTCAAGATTAAGAACAAGCTCAATACGACACTCAAGATGATCAAGTTTCCGCTCCTCAACTCACCCCTGAGGAGGAATTGGAGCGTCGTGCCGCCAAGATTGCATCCAAGCTCTCTACCAATGGTCATCTCATGACGAATGTGCTTGGAAGCATTCAAAAGGGGGTAAGCACTCATAGACAATTAGCAAACTATTGTGAACATCACACGTTTGTCTATTGTGTTGAACCCCAAAATGTCTATGAGACGCTAGAAGATCCAGATTGGCTTAATGCCATGCATGAAGAACTCAACAACTTCGAGCACAACAAGGTGTGGAGATTGGTGCCAAGGCCAACGGGGAACCATAATGTTATTGGAACCAAGTGGATATTCAAGAACAAGCAAGATGCTCATTGGATTATCATTTGCAACAAGGCTCGATTGGTATCTCAAGGCTACTCCCAAGTCGAGGGTATCGACTACGGTGAAACCTTTGCTCCCGTTGCTCGCCTTGAATCCTTTCATTTGTTGATTGCTGATCCTTCTCATCATAACTTTAAGTTGCAACAAATGGATGTGAAGAGTGCTTTTCTAATGGTCCTATTAATGAGTTGGTATATGTCAAACAACCCCCGGGTTTGAGGATCACTACTTCCCCGATCATGTGTATCAACTCGATAAGGCACTCTATGGCCTTAAACAAGCCCCACGTGCGTGGTATGACAACCTTACCGAGTTGTTGCGAGATCATGGATTTGAAGTTGGGAAAATCGACCCCAGTCGTTTTACTAAGAAGGTCAGAGGAGGAGTTGTTTGTGTGCCAACTATATGTTGATGATATTATCTTTGGTTCCCCTAACAAAGCTTTCAATGAGGAATTTGCCGCTCTCATGACCTCAAAGTTCAAGATGTCTTCGATGGGAGAGTTGAAGTTTTTTCTCGGGTTCGAAGTCAAGCAAAGAAGAGAAGGAACCTTCATCAACCAAGCCAACTACACTCAAAACATGCTCAAGAGATTCAAGCTAAGTGACGTCAAGCTGGCTTCCACTCCAATGCTCGTCAAATGCCAACTTGACATAGATCCCAATGGTAAAGCGGTGGATCAAAAGGTATGTCGCTCCATGATTGGCTCCTTGCTTTACCTTTGTGCATCTAGACCGGATATCATGTTGAGTGTGGGAATTTGTGCATCGTTTCTTGCCGCACCTAAGGAAAGCCACATTGTGGCGGTCAAGCGAATCTTTCGATATTTGGCTCATACCCCAAACTTTGGCTTATGGTACCCAAGAGGTGCAAACTTCAAGCTCGTAGGATATTCGGACTCTGATTGGGCGGGAGACAAAGTGGATAGGAAGTCCACTTCCGGAGGGTGCCAATTTCTTGGTTGCTCCTTGGTGAGTTGGTCTTCTAAGAAGCAAAGTTGTGTATCCACCGAAGCGGAGTATGTGGCGGCCGGTAGTTGTTGTGCACAACTTCTATGGATGAGGCAAACTTTAAAGGATTTCGGTGTCATTTGTGACAAAGTGCCTCTTTGGTGTGACAATGAAAGTGCCATCAAGATTTCTCTCAACCCGGTGCAACACTTCAAGACGAAGCATATTGAGATTCGGTATCACTTCATCCGGGATCATATTAGGAGAGGGGATATCAAGCTCAACTATGTCAACACTCATGATAACCTTGCAGATATCTTCACGAAGCCCTTGGATGAAGCAAGATTTCGCGAGTTAAGGCTTGAGTTAAATATCATTGATTCGAGCAATGTGTCTTGAACCCTTGCACACCCCACCTTACTCAACTTGTTATCTTGTTTAGGTGTAGGCACGGACATAGGGGGAGTGTTGTTCTCTCAATGAACTCTCCCTCCCCCGTTATGTATAAATTGATCAAATCTTTCACATTAGCCATTTTTTATGGTACTTGTGCTTCAAAGACGAGTTTTGGTCATGGGCCCAAGGATAATTCTTCGCGGTGCCATACCAATTGACTCAAACATAGGTGGCTCCGGCCACCGCCCCCTCTTTGGAGAGGTTGTGTTGCAAGTTTGGTCCTTGTTGTCTCTTGCTTTTCTTTCTTCGTGACGTGCTTGTGTTTGAGTTTCCTCGTGTGCTAGCTCTTTGGTGTGTCCATTTGCGTGAAGGTTGCATTGCAAAGTCTGTTTTCCTCTCTTGTTTGCGAAACTTGCATTTTCTTGGGTCTACGGTACTACCGTGGCTTGCCATGGTACTACTGCAGGAGCTGTGAACGGTACTACCGCAACCAGCACGGCAGTAAATTTTTACTGCCGCTGGACGAGCGGTACTACCGTCCAGCGTGCGGTCCTTCCGCCCAGGCGGTACTACCGCGATGACCTGCGGTACTAACGCACAGTCGTGAGCGCGTGGGGGTTAAGAGAGGGCAAGGGGAGTTCTAACTCCCCCATACCCATTCAACTCCTTTTCCCCACGTCGTCTCTCTCTCTCTCCTGCCCAAGAACAGCACCGGAGGACCTTGCCGGATCTCCGTCTCCGGCCGCCCTCCTCGCATTCCGACCGGTGGGATCGTTCCCCACCTCGCCCTCTTGCCATGGAACAAGGTTTCTCCCCAAATCCCTTGCTCTTTGCTTTGTTGTTTTGTCTCTAGATTTTTGGGGAGATGCATGTTGTTCTTGAGATTTTAGGCCAAATCTTTGCAAGAGTAGGACGGAGGAGAGTAGTAGTGCAGTAGAGATGCTATTTGGTATGTTGCCACATGGAATTTTTTATCAACCGTAGTACCACTCCGCTGTTGCAGCTATGCCCAGATCTGATTCACCTCGGAACTTACCCCGAGCGGTACTACCGCACCTCCCGTGCGGTATTACCGCTCTGGCCGTTGTCGCTCCTATGGTACTAGGAGCGGTACTACCGCGCGAGGCGCGGAATTAAAGTTTTACTTCCGCTCCAGGCGCGGTACTACCGTGCCATCCTGGCGCGGTACTACCGCGGCTGGAGCAACGGTAAAATTTAAGTTCCGCACAATGGTGCGGTACTACCGTTGAAGTCGAACCTTCCCTGTGGCAACTACCCAATGTTATTTGTACTTGTTTCATTTGTTTTGTTGTGGTCTTTGCATTGATCCTTCTCGCTTCTATTGCGTGTTCTTGTGTTGTGTGTCATAGGTGGTGGCTCTGGTTCCAATGTCCGTCGGTCGAATCCTATCCCCGACACGGGCTCGAAGCGCCTGGGCAACCAAGATGAAGCTCCAGAGGGCTCCAATGCCCCCCAACGCAGAACCAAGACCACCGCCACCAAGAATAAGGAGCCATCAATGGGCATGGATGAGATACCACTGGCTGAGTTTGTCACTCGAAGGAAGATAAACCCCTATGTGAATCCTCGTGCAAACTTCAGAGGGAATGATTTGTTCTGGACCAAGCAGCAGAATCGTATCTATCTGGATGTGATCAAGGCCAAGCAGAACATCTACGTGGACGTGCACTGGATTGACATGAATCATATGAGGCAGGATAAGCACCATGACTATTTTGGTGAGGCTTTGGACCTGTTGTTGCAGTTTGGCATTGAGGACGTGATCACATTCCACCTGGACTTTGACCCTAGATTTTGGCATAGTTCTTTGCTTCGGTCCAAGAGGGAGTCCTGGATTAGGGGGTCCACAGACAGTCGGACTATATACTTTGGCCGGACTGTTGGACTATGAAGATACAAGATTGAAGGCTTCGTCCCGTGTCCGGGTGGGACTCTCCTTTCCGTGGAAGGCAAGCTTGGCGATTCGGATATGTAGATCTCCTCCCTTGTAACCGACTCTGTGTAACCCTAGCCCCCTCCAGTGTCTATATAAACCGAAGGGTTTAGTCCGTAGGACGAGGACAACTATCATAACCATAGGCTAGCTTCTAGGGTTTAGCCTCTACGATCGCCTGGTAGATCAACTCTTGTAATACTCATATCATCAAGATCAATCAAGCAGGAAGTAGGGTATTACCTCCATCGAGAGGGCCCGAACCTGGGTAAACATTGTGTCCCCCGCCTCCTGTTACCATTAGCCTTAGACGCACAGTTCGGGACCCCCTACCCGAGATCCGCCGGTTTTGACACCGACTATTAGGACTTCGAGCACTGAGCCTCTATTAAACGAGCGCCTTCTAGGACTTCTTCAAAATAGTGCCTGGCCGAGACCTGGCCTACGGCCGGACCCCGGGTTGCAATAGCGGTGGCCTCCATCTCTGCCCAGTATGTCTTAACACGGGCAAGAGCCATCCACGCACCCTCTATGCAGGCCGACCTCTTTACAGCGTCGATATGCGGCACAGCACCAAGGAATCGTTGCACTAAACCAAAATAACTATTCGACCTTGGTCCCTTCGGCGAAAGACGATCCACGACAGGCCTCATGGCAAGTCCGGACAACATATGGAGCTCGGCCCAGGAAATTTGTTCATTTAATAGCAGCGGACGCGTTGGAGCACTGAACTGCGACCAGAACAACCTTTCCACTTCATGATCTTTCTGATCTTTGAAAAACTCAGTCGCATCAGTAGCACTCATTGCCAAGTCCAAGTACGCGTCTGCAGCACTCCATAATTGATCCAGAGGGGCAAACTTTGGATCTATGAACTTCGTCCGCAACAAAAAGGGCTTCCCAACCGTGATATCTCCGGCTTGACGGAGCTCCTCCTTCGCCGCTCTGATTTTAGAGCGGGTTTCCTTGGCTGCTTCCATGGCTTTCTTTAGGTCAGCCGCTTTCGCTTGGCTTTCCTTTTCAAGAAGCTCATATTAGCCGGCAGCATCTTTCAGCTCAACAGCCATCTTGGCTATTTTATCTTCGCTCTGGCGATGAGCAGCCAGTTCGGCTCTTAACTCTTCGGCCGCCTTTAGGGCAGCTGCATCACTTCTCCTGGCTTGTTCCTTGGCTCGGGCAAGTTCCGCCCGAAGGGTTTCCACGGCGGCAGCTCCATCTGCAGTCCAGCATATTATAGATACTAGCATCATGCTCCTCTTAATATTTGTTGGCCACCCGAAAATACATACCCTGTGCCTCATCAAGCTGCTTGTTCACAAGCGCGATGTCGGCATCTGCCGCGTCAAGCTGCCGCCTCAGTTCGACAAACTCAGTAGTCCGGCCAGCCACCGAACCCTCAGCCGCCTGCACATGAAAGCAGCGCGATCATTACATGGGACTATGATCCTCTGTTTGCCGCCTCTGGAAAGCAACCAGAGTCTCAGGGGCTACTATCCATATAGAGCACACCTAGCGTGTGCGGTATCATCAATATATATATATATATATATATATATATATATATATATATATATATATATATATATATATATATATATATATATTACTTTGCATACCTCAAAGCCTCTTAGCAGGCTCGTAAAAGCTTCATGCAACCCACTTTTGGCGGATGAAATCTTCTCAACCACCGTACCCATTAAAGTACGATGTGCCTCTGAGATAGCCGCTTGCTCCAGAAGACCCATCAGTGCATCCGGTTGCGCACCGGACAGTCCCGGACTCTTTCTGTTCCTCTCCTTAGGAGCCGAATACTACGGACTTCGGGTGGCCGAAGGGTTACCTTCTGGCCTTGGCGGATCAGGAGAAATCCTCCGTGACGACACCTCAGGGTCGTCCGCCCCATGAGGCGGGGAGACAGGGGGAGGCGTTTCTCTCTCCATCATCGCCGGAAGAAGATCCCCCGAAGACGAACTCTGTCGAGAAGGGCTACGAGCCGGACTGCAAGATATATGTCTCGGTTATTGTCCTCGGAGATAAAGCAGGATATATTTACCAAAGCACTCTTGTTCACTTACAGCTCGGTGGAGGGCTGGCCCCCTTGCGGGCGCTGTGCGGTAAGGACGCCCTCCGGGGCAGGGCCCCCTGGCGAAGGTTTCTTCCCTCGTTTGGAAACCTTCGTTTCCAAGTCTTCAGAGGCGGTCCTTTTCCTTCCTTGGGAAGAGGGGATTCTAGATTATTCTCCCCGATTATCCTCCTTCGTGGAGACACTAATTCCCCCGGTTTGGATGTTCAATGTGTGAAGCCCGCTTTTGGCTTCTTTATTCCTCCCTTTATCCTGGCTAGTAAAGGATCAAGTGAGCCTTCGGGAAGGGGGGCCGAACACCTGATCCTCTCCGCCTTTCTTATCCTGTCCTGGCCGAGAGCGATTTTTTCAGAATGATGTTGTGACAAATAAAAAGACAGCATGTTCGACCGCAGAATTACTTACGTGGGTATCTAGACGGTTGCAGTTGAGACCCGCATCCTCGATGGTGTCTGGAAACTTTATTCGTGATCCGAAGAGCAATCCATGCATCTCTTCGAGCGTCACGCCAAAGAATTGTTGAATAGTTCACGGTCCTTCCGGGTTGAACTCCCACATACAGAGAGATCGACGATGGCATGGCAGGATCCGACGAAAACTAGCATAACTTGCATTACCTTGACAAGACTTATATCCCTCTTGAGGAGATCTCGGGTGCGACTTTGCAATGTCAGCACGTCATTAACTGGCCCCCAGTCCAGCCCCTTGTTGACCCATGACGCCAGTTGCGGTGGAGGGCCCGAGCGGAAGGCGGGGGCAGCCGCCCACTTTGTACCTCGGGGAGCTGTGATGTAAAACCACTCCCGCTGCCATAAGTCGGACACCTCCAGGAAGGAACCCTTTGGCCATAGAGCATCGGCGCCTTTGCTTATTATGGCACCTCCACATTCTGCGTGTCGCCCATCGATCGTCTCCAGCTTCACATTGAAGGTCCATAAGCCGGAGTGTGGGGTGATGCAGAGGAAGGCCTCACACACGACGATAAACGACGAGATGTGAAGGATGGAATCTGGAGCTAGATCGTGGAAATCGAGCCCGTAATAGAGCATAAGCCCTCTAACAAAGGAATCAATACTATAGCCTAGCCCCCGGAGGAAGTGGGAAACAAATACGACACTCTCGTTGTGTTCGGGAGTGGGGATGACCTGCCCTTGAGCAGGCAGCCTGTGCCGGATTTCGGCGTTCAGATACCTGGCTTCCCTTAGCTTCTTGATGTCCTCCTCTGTGACAGAGGAGGCCATCCACCGACCTTGAAGGTTGGATCCGGACATGGTTGAAGGTCCGAAGCGCTTAGCCTGGGCCTTGGGTGTTGGAACTCGAGGTGGGGGAAGGGAAGGATCGAGCGTGAGAAGAAAAGGACAGGCCTTGGCCCCTTTATAAAGAGGGTGAATATCAAGCGTCCTCCGCGTGGCCGTTTGGAACTTGCCTAAAATCGAGGAGTCATACTAACAAGCACGATTGGGTTACCCACACCCGTATTGATGAGAATCCCGTGATAAGGGGAACACGATCTTTGCTTCGACAAGACGTGCCAATAAAACCGCCTCGCAACACGTGCAGTGGCAGGCTGGGAAAAATGGTTCGTAATGACCGGACCACGGCAGGATGTCACGTTATGAAAAGTTGTCAGCAGATTAGATTTGTGGAATATTATACTCTCTACGGTTATATGTGGAATTTTTTTTTTTGCAAAGCCGGACAAAATCCTTGTGTTCAAAATCTTCTATGGAGTATTCGGAGAAGGAACCCGCCTTGCAATGCCGAAGACAATCTACACGCCGGACTCATCATCATTGAAGCCTTGTTAGGGAGCTCTTGAGGAGTCTGGATTAGGGTCCTCGGACAGCCGGACTATATACTTTGGCCGGACTGTTGGACTATGAAGATACAAGATTGAAGGCTTTGTCCCGTCTCCGGGTGGGACTCTCCTTTGCGTGGAAGGCAAGCTTGGCGATTCGTATATGTAGATCTTCTCCCTTGTAACCGACTCTGTGTAACCCTAGCCCCCTTTGATGTCTATATAAATCGGAGGGTTTAGTCCATAGGACGAGGACAACAATCATAACCATAGGCTAGCTTCTAGGGTTTAGCCTCTACGATCTCGTGGTAGATCAACTCTTGTAATACTCATATCATCAAGATCAATCAAGCAGGAAGTAGGTTATTACCTCCATCGAGAGTGCCCGAACCTGGGTAAACATTGTGTCCCCCGCCTCCTGTTACCATTAGCCTTAGACGCACAGTTCGGGATCCCCTACCCGAGATCCGCCAGGTTTGACACCGACAGTCCACTTCCATACTGATTAGGAACGGACCATGACCTGAATGTCCAATGGACAATGGATGACTGCTAAATGGAAGGACTTCATGGATTTGCTTCAGGTTCCTGATGAGGGGCTCAACTCACCTGTTGGTGTTCGCCCTCATGCCAAACCCAAGTCAGCCAGCAAGAACAAGCTTCGGCCCTACTATGTTGAGAAGACGCTTCCCAGTGGCAAGAAGGCGTGGGTGCTGATACGTCTCCAACGTATCTACTTTTCCAAACACGTTCGCCCTTGTTTTGGACTCTAACTTGCATGATTTGAATGAAACTAACCCAGACTGACGTTGTTTTCAGCAGAACTGCCATGATGTTGTTTTATGTGTAGAAAAGAAAAGTTCTTGGAATGTCCTGGAAATCCACGGAGGCACTTTTTGGAACTATTAAGAAATTTTGGCGAAAGAATTAATGCCAGGGGGCCGACAGCCTGTCCACGAGACAGGCGCCCCCAGTATGCTGCCTCCTATCTCGTGGGCCCCCTGGACCTCCTCCGACCTCAACTCCAACTCCATATATTCCGTCTCGAGGAGAAAAAAATCAGAGAGAAAGTTTCATCGCGTTTTACAACACGGAGCCGCCGCCGTGAAATGAAATGAAATTTGTATGTGCCAAACTCCAAACCTTCAAATGAAATTATGTTTTGTATGCTCGAGTAGCTCATGTTTCAACTAGGGCTGCCTATATCTTCCATGCTAGGTGGGTTATTCTCAAGAGTAGTGGACTCCGCTCCTCATTCACGAGAAAGGGCCGGTAACCGGGATGCCCAGTCCCATGATCCAAAAAGATCAAAGCAAATAAAAATAATTAAGAAAAACTCCCCCAGGGTTGTTGTATGTTGGAGGCACTCGTTGTTTCGAGCAAGCCATGGATTGATGCTTGTTGGTGGTTGGGGGAGTATAAACCTTTACCATTCTGTTTGGGAACTGCCTATAATGCATGTAGTATGGAACATACAGCCATCTCATAGTTGTTGCGTTGACAGCAAAAGTATGCCGCTCAAAATGTTATTCAATCTCTAATTTAAAATCGAGCTCTGGCACCTCTACAAATTCCTGCTTCACTCTGCGAAGGGCCTATCTATTTACTTTTATGTTGAGTCATCATCCCTTCTTATTAAAAAGCACCCGCTGGAGAGCACACTGTCATTTGCATTTATTATTATTGGTTTATATTGGGTATGACTTGAATGGATCTCTTTTACCATGAATTACAATGTTTAGTCAGTCCTTGATCTTTAAAGGTGCTCTGCATTTATGTTTTGCGGTCTCAGAAAGGGCTAGCGAGATACCATTTTGTTATATCATGTTATGATTATTTTGAGAAAGTGTTGTCATCCGAGTTTTATTATTATGGCTCGCTAGCCAATTATGTTATTGATATGAGTAATTGTGATACCTATGTGTTATTGTGAGTATGGTTAGTTCATAATATTTGTTGAAACTTGAATGCTGGCTTTTCATGTTTACATCAACAAGAGCAAACAGAGTTTGTAAAAGTTTTTCTTTATCACTTTCAGTTTATCAACTGAATTGGTTGAGGACAAGCAAATGTTTAAGCTTGGGGGAGTTGATACGTCTCCAACGTATCTAGTTTTCCAAACACTTTTGCCCTTGTTTTGGACTCTAACTTGCATGATTTGAATGAAACTAACCTGGACTGACGTTGTTTTCAGCAGAACTGCCATGATGTTGTTTTATGTGTAGAAAAGCAAAGTTCTCGGAATGTCCTGGAAATCCACGGAGGCACTTTTTGGAATTATTAAGAATTTTTGGCGAAAGAATTAATGCCGGGGCCCCTGACTGTCCATGAGATGTGGGCGCCCCCTAGGGCGCTGACCTCCTATCTCGTGAGCCCCTGGACCTCCTCGACCTCAACTCCAACTCCATATATTCCGTCTCGGGAGAAAAAAATCAGAGAAAGTTTCATCGCGTTTTACAACACGGAGCCGCCGCCAAGCCCTAATCTCTCGGGAGGGCTGATCACGGAGTCCGTTCGGGGCTCCAGAGAGGGGATTCGTCGCCGTCGTCATCATCAACCATCCTCCATCACCAATTTCATGATGCTCACCGCCGTGCGTGAGTAATTCCATCGTGAGGCTTGCTGGACGGTGATGGGTTGGATGAGATTTACCATGTAATCAAGTTAGTTTTGTTAGGGTTTGATCCTAGTATCCACTATGTTCGAGATTGATGTTGCTATGACTTTGCTATGCTTAATGCTTGTCACTAGGGCCCGAGTGCCATGATTTCAGATCTGAACCTATTATGTTTTCATGAATATATGTGTGTTCTTGATCCTACCTTGCAAGTCTATAGTCACCTATTATTTGTTATGATCCAACAACCCCGAAGTGACAATAATCGGGATACTTCTCGGTGATGACCGTAGTTTGAGGAGTTCATGTATTCACTATGTGCTAATGCTTTATTCCGGTTCTCTATTAAAAGGAGGCCTTAATATCCCTTAGTTTCCGCTAGGACCCCGCTTCAACGGGAGGGTAGGACAAAAGACGTCATACAAGTTCTTTTCCATAAGCACGTATGACTATTTACGGAATACATGCCTACATTACATTGATGAACTGGAGCTACTTCTATATCACCCTATATTATAACTATTGCATGAGGAATCGCATCCGGCATAATTATCCATCACTGATCCATTGCCTACGAGCTTTTCACATATCGTTCTTCGCTTATTTACTTTTCCGTTGCTACTGTTACAACTACTACAAAACCCCAAAAACATTTATCTTTACTTTTGCTACCGTTACCTTTATTATCATACCACTTTTGCTACTAAACACTTTGCTGCAGATACTAAGTTATCCAGGTGTGGTTGAATTGACAACTCAACTGCTAATACTCAAGAATATTCTTTGGCTCCCCTTGTGTCGAATCAATAAATTTGGGTTGAATACTCTACCCTCGGAAGCTGTTGCGATCCCCTATACTTGTGGGTTATCATGTGCTGAACTCATTCCTTGACATCATGCATCAAATCTTCCACAACTCCCTCTTTCCGCGCATTGGTGACAAGGATAAGGTGCGTGCCTATCTCGTGGATATGATGCTCATTTGTGAGGAGGCGCGTCATGCTCAGACGCAACCACTTGATGTCTCACATATCATGTGGTGCGAGCTACGGTTTGCGGTGTTCACCCGTAAGCAAGGTTGGAGAAAGCAGTAGGCGTAAGCGAGGCGATTGGCCTTTGCCTAGTGCCTAGGCGGTGCCTAAGCACACTAGGCGCGGCCTAGACGGTAATATAGTTTTTACTCGTAGTTTATTTGTGATTATTATATGGGTGTTGATATTAGTTTAGGGCATATAAATAAGTTAATTACCATCGACTACCATTGGAATATAACCCATTTGGCATATTAGTGCAGTACATGGCATGATTTCTTGCTTGCGTAGGCAATTCCTTGCTTGCCCTGCCTAGACCTCCATTTATGCCCTAGGCGAGGCGTTTGTCCATTGCCTAGCGCCTAGGCGTGCCTAAGCGCCTCCTAGGCACTGCTTTTTCCAACAGAGCCCGTAAGGTACCCATCTATGGACCTTACTTGTTTCTCTTAATCACGAAGACTTGGGAGAAGCGCTATCCTAATGATGAATTTGTTGCCCCCGACTGGATGATTCGTCATGACCCCATCAAGCTCCGCATCAAGAGCCAGTGGGCTAACACCACTACCCGTGCTGAGGCAGCGGCTGCTCAGATGGATGTGGATAAGGATGAGATCGAGGAGGAGGACGCTGATGAGGACAGCTCCGCCGGCTACTCGCCTTCATCTTCTGAGCCTTCTTGGGCTAAGAAGCTGAAGAACAAGATGAAGGCTCTGTTCTGCATGCAGGCCAAGGGCCAGTACAGGTCTCATGTTACTCAGAAGGAGAGTCGCCATCACGACAAGAGGATCTTTAGACGTTTCGCGAGGACATATCAAGCGGGTCCGAGAAGCACATCACCCCAGAGACAGAATGGATGGTGAAGCAGGGCTACCAGTGGACTGAATCGAAGGAGGAGAACATTCCCGCTGCCGAGACCGACGAGGAGCGCGATGAGTGATTGCTTTAGCCAGAGCTACCACCCATGTCGTAGGTGTCCTCTCTGCCTTTTTGGTGTCTCGATGCCAAAGGGGGAGAGAGAATAGGATTTGCGATAAGTTGTCGTGTTGTGTCGCTTTGTCACTTTGCTTTCGTTCTATTGAACCTCATTTGCTTTGGTTTGGTTTGTGCTCGTAAGACCAAAGTCTCTATCATATGGTGTAAGACATATGCACTCTAGCGTATTTTATTATATTTCATGCTTAGTAGCCCGTGAGCCTCTGCTATCTTGTGCCCTTTTCGTTTTGCTCATAGTTATTATCGTGCTTGCTTTCTTAGTGTTAGTTTCATTATTGAAAGATGTGCCTTGTCTATAAAATATAGGGGGAGTGTTGATCCTAGTATGTGTGTCGTGCAGTCCAAAGCACTTCTCTAGAATGCACACATCTAGGGGGAGCTCGTCTATATTTTATAGATGGTGGGTTTGCCTGTGTTCCATTGTATATCCCTATGTGCAAATCCCGTATTATCATCAATCCACCAAAAAGGGGGAGATTGTAAGGGTTTTTTATCCCTTAGTAGTTTTGGTGATTGATGACAATGCTTTTGCGGACTAATCGTGTGCATTGAGCATTTCAGATATAACATGTCTAAGTACAAGACGATTTGGTGCCCCTCAGAGCTTATTGAAGACGGTGTTTCTCTATGTTTCTTTTCGGTGGATTTGAGTCGTAGGAAAGCCATACTATTAAGAGGACGTCCGCATTGGAAAGGTTTGGGTGGAATTAACACGTACACGTCTATTACTTTTTGCATCACCTTTCCTTTGGCTCTTTGGAGCATCCTCCGTCTCTCCGTGTCTCTGCAAAATGAAGGACTCCTAGTGTTGCTGAACTGAGGCATGCGGTAGTACCGGCCACTAGCGCGGTAGTACCGCAGGTGCTCACGGTAGTACCGCTCCTTAGGAACAGTAGTACCGTGGCCTCAGGCTAGGCGCAGCTGCTCGAGCGGTAGTCACTACAAAAAAAAGACACATTCGTGACATTTTGGGCCGAACAAAAAAGTTGATGTCATACTTATGACACTTCTGACGATAAGTGTGACAAAACCTGGTATCATGATAGACGTGTTGGGGTCCTACTTCTATGACAAAAAATCATGACAGAAAATGGGCTTTTCGTCCTAGGCGGGCCGGAGACGCAGCTGCATGACATTCTTTGGGCCGTCCATGACAGAAAAAACCGTGGTAGAAGCGAGGGCATGGAAAATATCAGGGAGTACCCGGTTACGGTGGGTGGTCGGGGCCGAGCGATGCGCATTTCTCTCGTACGTACGCGTGTGTGTGCGAGGCGTTGGGCTCTAACTGAACCCGAGCGAGGCGTTGGGCTCCAACTGAACCCGAGCGATTGCACTGCAGGCTACGCGTTACTTAACCCGAGCGATCGATCGATGGCTGTTAACTAAACCCGATCGAGCGATTCCTTCGCTACTGCTGCTAACTGAAGTCGATCGATGCTGCCTCTAGATGAACAGTCAGCGTTTCGGGGGGGTTTGGATGAACAGTTCCTGGTGGACGTGGATGAACAGGACCCCGTGGCGTTGCCTCTGGATGAACAGTGAGTGTTGCTGGGGGTTTGGATGAACAGTTCCCGGTGGGGGTGGATGAACAGGACCCCGATCGTTCGAGCCGGTTGGGGCTGGACAGACAGGACCCCATGGAGGGCAGGATGAATAGGACCACCCCGTGGAGGGCAGGATGAACACAGTAGACGGTGGAGGGCAAGATGAACAGTAGCCCGAGGAGGGGTGGTTGAACAGGAGCCCGTGGAGAGGGCTGGTTGAGCGAGAGCGGTGGAGAAGCGCGATGGAGGCTGGATGAGCAGGAGCCCGTGGATGAGCAATGCAGTGGAGGTGGAGGAGGTCGACGGTGGATGAACAGTAGCCCGTAGAGGCTGGAGGGGGTCGACGGTGGAGATGAACAGTATCCTGTGGAGTCCCATTTTGCGGTACGCCACACCCCTCCCGACGAACAGGACCCCCATTTCGACCGTAGCGCTCCAACACAAGTCCGTTTCCTCCGTTTTGCGGTACGCCACACCCCTCCCGATCAATAGGACCCCCGTTTCGACCGTACGAGGTCCGTTTCCTCTGTTTTGCGGTATGCCAGACCCCTCCCGATGAATAGGATCCCATGTCGAACGTGGCCGGTTGAACACAAGGCTGTTTCCTTCGTTCTGCGGTACGCCAGGCCTCGTTTCCATCGGCTGTTCCGTCCAAGCCCTCCCGATGAACAGACGACGCATTCCGTTCCGACCCAGCCGGTTGGCTCCCCATGAACACGACGACGATGCTATTTCTCCATTCCGACCCAGCCATGTACACAAGCCCTGGTCGTACGTATGCGCGAGTTGGCGTTCGAGACCCTGCCTCTACTACGACGTGTACATGCAGTCAATTTTGTGCATGCAGGCCCACCGGCCTATGGCCCAAAGTTCAGAACCGTGAGCCTGTCTGAGTATTTCTCAGCTGAACCCCCATAATGCCCGTGCGTTGCACATAACATCAAGATGCATTTGTATGAGTATTTTATCTTGTGAGAGAAAAGGATGAATGAGGGAAGGCCTTATTTGCAAATGCGGAGAGGTGTGTGGGTACCTTTTTGCAAAATTGCATATAAATCGGACGGCCTATATTGTAGGATGACACGCACACCATCATCACCAACTCGTCTATACCGTGTTAAAAAAACTCTGTTTTTTATAATTATATATGTTATATATATTCCCCTTGATTTTTCTTATGTATAAAGTTGTGATATAAAAGATCTTTATATTTCCTTACAGAGGGAATATCTCTCTGTCAAAAATATATTTTTGTGTAATAACTAGTTACTCCTGCCTTTCTACTTCCTTGCGCTGATATGTGGGGCATCCGGCAACGGGGTCCACATGCCATATGCACCAAATTAGAGTGCACAACTGCATGGTAGACACACCCCGGTGGTAGTGCCGCATTAATGCCCAATGAGCCGTCAAATCACAACCCCCACCTTTCCAGCTTTAGCAGTAAGCTGGACGGACGAAGCGGCAATATTTCACTCGGCCTGAATCCCTTCTCCTTATGCCTTGTTCGGAGAAAACCCCGCTCGGCGATTGCATAGGGTTTTCTCATGGAGAACCTGGTACGAATTCTTCATCCATCCCCGATAAATCCAAGTCCCTTGGTCGCGGGTACTCCTACGATGGCAGCTGAGGGAGTCCTGGATTAGGGGGTCTCCGGATAGCCGGACTATATCCTTTGGCCGGACTGTCGGACTATGAAGATGCAAGATTGAAGACTTTGTCTCGTGTCCGGATGGGACTCTCCTTGGCGTGGAAGGCAAGCTTGGCAATATGGATATGTAGATCTCCTCCCTTGTAACCGACTCTGTGTAACCCCAGCCCCCTCCTTGTCTATATAAACCGGAGGGTTTAGTCCATAGGACAACAACAATCATACCATATGCTAGCTTCTAGGGTTTAGCCTCTACGATCTCGTGGTAGATCAACTCTTGTAATACTCATATTCATCAAGATCAATCAAGCAGGAAGTAGGGTATTACCTCCACCGAGAGGGCCCGAACCTGGGTAAACATCGTGTCCCCCGCCTCCTGTTACCATCTGCCTTAGATGCACAGTTCGGGACCCCCTACCCGAGATCCGCCTGTTTTGACACCGTCATTGGTGCTTTCATTGAGAGTTCCTCTGTGCCGTCAACGTGAGGCTTGCTGGCTCCTTCGATCATCGGTAACGATGCGGTCCAGGGTGAGGTTTTCCTCCCCTGATAGATCTTCATAGGCTTCGCACTGTGGGCCAACTCGCTTGGCCATCTGGAGCAGATCGAGAGCTACACCACTGGCCACCAGGTCAGGTTCGGAAACTTGAACTACACGGCCGATATCCGCGGAGACTTGATCTTCGATGGATTCGAGCCCATGCCAGGTGCACCGCAAAATCACGACGAGCATGATTTAGCTCTGCCGTCGGACAGTGTTCGGGAGGTAACACCTGCAACTACTCCGGCCTTCAATCCGGAGCAAATCGCGCCATCCGACGACGGGTGGATGGACCCTGCCATGGAGGTCGCACTCTCAATGGCAATAGAACCGGATATTGACTTCACCCCTTACGAGAGTCGTGTTGCCAAACTACTGGATCCGTCCCCGGCCACGGACTCCGAGCCGCCTGCGCCCGTGCCTATTGAATCCGATTGGGTGCCGATCATGGAGTTTACCTCCGCGGATATTTTTCAGCACTCGCCTTTCGGCGACGTGCTAGATTCATTAAGGTCCCTCTCCTTGTCAAGAGAACCTTGGCCGAACTATGTCCGGCTAGAATGGGATGTGGACGATGAAGAAATTCGCTGCCCACCCACCACCCACTTAGTAGCCACTGTCGACGATTTAACCGACATGCTCGACTTCGACTCCGAAGACATCGACGGTATGGACGACGATGCAAGAGGCGAATAGGAACCACCGCCCACAGGGCGCTGGACCGCCACCTCATCATATGATATATATATATATATATATATATATATATATATATATATATATATATATATATATATATATATATATATATATGGTGGATACCCCCAAAGAAGGCAACGGCGACAAGACAGCGGAGGATGACCCCTCCAAGAAGCAACCCAAGCACCGACGTCTGCGGCGCCGCTCTAAGTCCCGCCACAGAAAAAATAGTGATACCGGCACAAGAGACAATGACACTCCGGACAGTGCCGAAGACGACAACAATCCCCTCCAGCACGATTTAGAGCGGGAGGATGAACAAGCTCGCCCTCCAGAACAGGCAGTAGATGGAGAAACGGAGGACGACAATTACATGCCTCTCTCCGAAGACGAAGTGAGCCTCGGGGACGAAGAATTTGTCATGCCTGAGGATCTCGTCGAGCAGGAGCGCTTCAAGCGCCGGCTTATAGCCACAGCAAATAGCCTGAAGAAAAAGAAACAACAGCTTCAAGCTGATCAAGATTTGCTAGCAGACAGATGGACCGAAGTCCTTGCGGCCGAGGAATACGAACTCGGACGCCCGTCCAAGAGTTATCCAAAGCGCAGGTCGCTACCCCAACTAGAGGAGGAAGCATTGAAACCTACATCACCAGCGTACGACGCGGCTGACCGGCCACCTCGTGGACGAGAAAGAGAGGCGTTTCAGCCTAAAATCCAGCCCGCACCCCGCTGCCACTCAAACAAAACTACCAAGGCCCGGGGCAACACGCGGGACCTGCGAGACATATTGGAAAACAAAGCAAAAAATGCAAGATCGATCTATGGATCATGGGGTCGCGCCCCGACGTGTGACGATGATCGTCACGCCGGATACACTAAAAGCAAATCCGGTCGGGCCGAACGCAGTAGACAAGACTCTTATGAACTGCGTCGTGATATAGCCCGCATGTAGGCGCCAAGACACCCCTATGCTTCACTGATGAAGTAATGGATCACGAATTCCCAGAGGGTTTTAAACCCGTAAATATCGAATCGTATGATGGTATAACAGATCCCCCGGTATGGATTGAGGATTTCCTCCTCCACATCCACATGGCTCACGGTGATGATCTACATGCCATCAAGTACCTCCCACTAAAACTCAAAGGACCAGCTCGGCATTGGTTGAATAGCTTGCCAGCAGACTCCGTCGGTAGTTGGGAGGATTTGGAAGATGCATTCCTTGACAACTTCCAGGGCACTTATGTGCGACCACCGGATGCTGATGACTTGAGCCATAAAACTCAGCAGCCAGGAGAATCGGCCAGACAATTCTGGACACGGTTCCTAACTAAGAAGAACCAAATTGTCGACTGTCCGGATGCAGAGGCCTTAGCAGCATTCAAGCATAACATCCGCGACGAGTGGCTCGCCCGGCACCTCGGCCAGGAGAAGCCGAAGTCTATGGCAGCCCTCACGACACTCATGACCCACTTTTGCGCAGGCGAGGATAGCTGGCTGGCTCGCAGCAACAACACATCAAGGAATCCGGGCACTTTGGATACTAAAGATGCTAACGGCAGACCACGTCGTAACAGACACAAGCGCCGCAAAAACGGCGATAACGCCAAAGATACAGTAGTTAATGCCGGATTCAGAGGCTCTAGATCTGGTCAGCGGAAAAAGCCATTCAAAAGAAGTACTCCAGGCCCGTCCAGTCTGGACCATATACTTCATCACTCGTGTCAAATCCACGGCACCCCGGATAAGCCAGCCAATCACACCAATAGAGAATGCTGCGTGTTCAAGCAGGCCGGCAAATTGAATGCCGAAAACAAGGACAAGGGGCTTCATAGCAATGACGAGGAGGAGCCCCGGCTGCCGAACACGGGAGAACAGAAAAGGTTCCCCCCACAAGTGAAGACGGTGAACATGATATACGCAACCCACATTCCCAAGAGGGAACGGAAGCATGCACTAAGGGATGTCTATGCGATGGAGCCAGTCGCCCCAAAGTACAACCCATGGTCCTCTTGTCTGATCACCTTCGATCGCAGGGACCACCCCACTAGTATCCGTCATGGCGGATCAGCCGCATTGGTCTTAGACCCCATCATTGACGGATTTCACCTCACTCGAGTCCTCATGGACGGCGATAGCAGCCTGAACCTGCTCTATCAGGATACAGTGCCCAAAATGGGTATAGATCCTTCAAGGATCAAACCCACCAAAACCACCTTTAAGGGTGTCATCCCAGGTGTAGAGGCCCATTGCACGGGCTAAATCACACTGGAAGTGGTCCTCGGATCTCCGGACAACTTCCGAAGCGAGGAGTTAATCTTCGATATCGTCCCGTTCCGCAGTGGCTATCACGCACTGCTCGGGCGAACTACATTTGCAAAATTCAATGCGGTATCGCATTACGCATACCTCAAGCTCAAGATGCCAAGACCTAGGGGGGTCGTAACAGTCAGTGGAAACACAGAGCGCTCACTCCGCACGGAGGAGCACACTGCGGCCCTCGCAGCAGAAGCACAAAGCAGCCTTTTAAGGCAAACCGCCAATTCGGCGATACAGCCCCCGGACACTGTCAAGCAAGTCCGGCGTAACCTGCAGCAGGATCGCCTGGCACGTTCAGAGCTCGCCTAGCAATTTGGCCCCCGTCCTAGTCCCAGTGAAGCGACGAAATCCGTGTCGCGCATACATAACTACGCACTGAAAATACCATGGGCACAGGCGGGGGCATGATCAGGACATGCCTCACAATGCGGTTCAACCGCCCTAGGGGCTGCATACCTTCATCATTTTTTCTCTTTCAGGACCTTACTCTCTGGAAGACCTCTCCGGCAGCATGATTGCCGGACACATCTCGGGAAAGAACAACCAAGGAGGCAAGAAGCTAAGTTGTACAAGGGAACCCCCAGGTGGTATCTAATAACAATCGATATACCCGCTTTTTAATTCCTGTACGCAGCCTGCCCTTGGACAGGACATGTCAAATAGTCCTATTTTTTCCTTATTGCACTACTTGTATCAATACGCTTCGACGTATTATTTAATAAACAATGCATAGCATAGTCTATTATTGCATTATACATCCCTTTTTATTATATGTTTATTTCGACAATTTGCACCCTTACATTACGGTGCGGCCAAGACGCATGAGGGCTTTGTATACCCCATAATCTGGCGTGAGAAGTCGAACACTTCCGACAGTGCGGCACCCGAACTTATAGCATTATATGCATCAGCTCGAATCATGTCTTGGGTCAATAGTTGGGTTTGCCCGGCTCCCATGTTTTGGTACCTTACGTTCCGCTATATCGGCTAAGGTAGCACTGGGAGAACTACTGCGATTGTGTCCCGGTTCTTCCGAACGAGTACCTCAGTAGAGAAAGCCGAAAATTGACTATCATGATAAGGCGAGAGCTGCGCGCTGTTCGAGAGGTCTCAAGTCCTTAAAGACTTTTTTCGCTTCGGGCGAGGAGTCGGCGTTGCCCGACTTAGGCGTAGATAGCGCCCCAAATTTGGCCTTCCGAATACTAGGGGCTTCGCCAACATTTAAAATTGTAGACTTCTATGGCTAAGTGGGAGTATTAAAGCCTTATAGTCCGATTGCCTGGTTCGTTGTGCTGAACACCTCCCTCGAAGGACCCAAAATTGGGATAAAGAGTGCTCAGATTTATCCCGAACACCTCAGTACTAGTTACATGGGGGCGAGAAGCGACGGTAGCCAACTCTCGATTTTATAAGCGGCCGCACAGAAGGTAATATTTTAAATGCAAAAAGCATTGCATAGCGCAAATGAACTAGTTTCACATTACAGGATCACATGAGCACGTTCATTTAAAAATTACATCTTTAGCACATTCCTCCGCCTCAAGGCGGGAACCCTTCAGGACACTACCATAGTACATCTCGGGGCGGCGATGCTCTTTGCCCTCCGGCGGCCCCTCCTTCACCAGCTTCACGGCGTCCAGCTTCGCCCAGTGCACCTTCGCCCGGGCAAAAGCCCTACGTGCACCCTCGATGCAGACGGACTACTTTATGACTTCAAGCCGTGGGCAGGCATCCACAAGCCGCCTCACCAGACCGAAGTAGCTGTTAGGAAGGGGATCGCCAGGCCACATCCGGACTATAAGACCCTTCATGGCCTGTTCGGCCGCCTTGTGAAGCTCGACCAGTTGCTTCAGCTGGTCGCTCAAGGGCATGGGATGTTCGGTCCCAGTATATTGAGACCAGAACAACTTCTCCATCGAGCTCCCCTCCTTGGCCCGATAGAACTCCACGGCATCTGACACACTGCGGGGCAGATCTGCAAACGCTCCTGGAGAGCTCCGAACTCGGGTAAGTAAAAAGAAATTTTTCTTCACATGCTTGCTTTGCATAATGAATGCCTTACTCGCCGCTATCTTCTTAACCGCCTCAATTTCTTGGAGGACCCTTTGGGCTTCGGCCTTGGCATGTTGTGCGCTTTCGAGGGCCTTCACAAGCTCGGACTCTCGTGTCTTAGAGTCAAGCTCCAAGGACTCGTGTTTTTTGACAAGAGCCTCGAGCTCTTGCTACACCTCGCCTACCCTGGCTTCTTGCTTTTTCCGCTCAATGCGCTCCTTGGCCGCTTTGTTTTCGGCCTCGGACAGCGCCTTCTTCAGGGTCGCCACTTCGGTCGTGGCCCCTGGCACATTCATGATGATCCTATTAGTTTTACAACCAATTTCCTTTTAATATATAGACAAGGTATTGCTTACCTTTGCTCTCCTCGAGCTGCCTCTTAGCAAGGCCGAGCTCTTCCTTGGATCACTCAAGGTCCTGCTTCTATGCAGCGACCTCTGCAGTACGTGCGGCAGCGGCCAGCAGTGAAGCATGCATACGCATATAGACATATTCGGATTAGACTCCTGGGTCATTATTTGATCCTCTATTCGGCCTTTCTTCACGAACGCCAAACAGAGCATCAGGGGCTACTGCCTATGCGGTAATATTTTCCTATATTTTGATTACTTACCTGAAAGCTTTGTAGGAGGCTGGCGCAAGCTTCGATCGATCCGTTTTGGCGGGTGAACCTTCTCGATCATTGCACTCATGTTAGTGCGGTGCTCTTCGTTGATGGGCGCCTTGGCGCTTCCGACAAGTTGTCCGTGCCTCTAGATGGGCCAGAGGCCACCGGCACGGGTAACTTGCGCCTCTTAACAGGATCGCCACGGAGTTGGAATCACCGGAGGCTCGGCTACATGTTCATTTGGGAGCGAACTTGGAGCCATGGGAGTCTTGCTCCCTTGCACCCGAGTCCGGAAGAGTCGCCTCGGCGCCTCGGGACTACCTCCCCTCGGCTCGGTGCCCTATGAGACAACACCTCGACATTGTCCGTAGGGCGAGGGGAGGAGGCAGTCGGAAGTGAATCGCTATTCATATCCGACGGGTCCAAAGAACCATCCGGCGAAGATCGTCGTCACGGGCTCTGGACGGACTGCATAATCATATTCGGCGAAGGAGAAGCGGTGTAATTAAACATACAATGAATTACTATGGAATCCGGATGCTTACGATTTAGCGAGGCTTGTCACACAGGCAACCACTTCGTTATGTTGTCGGTGACCATTGTGGAGTAGTCCGGAAGGAGGTCTTTCCCTTCTTGGACCCTTGACCCTACCAGTTAGGCGGCCTTCTTTCTTGCCCCCGGCGGGGGAGAAGTGGGACTTTCCTCTTCCACTTCCTCATCTTCGTGGGAGGATTGCGCCTCAGAGTTTTCGAGCGATGAGTCCGATATTACCCGGCGCCAAGACCCTTCGGGTCCCGTGGCCTTATTCTTGGCCTTCTTCTCCGGCACCTCATAAGGTGCTGGAACCCTTTATCTCCGTTAGGAGGCATCTGCTGGATCTTGAGGCGGGGGGCGGACAATCGATCTGCTCCATTGTCTCGACCCGATCTGCAAAATAGCGTGGGGGCTTAGATCCCGCGCATGGTCAAACTAGGGAAAATGAATATCTTATAAAGATATAAAGGACTTACCGGATTCGCAGGGCGCTTTGCGCTGAGTCCACGGTCCTCGGTAAGGGGAGGTGGTACCTCGGTGCCCTTGAACAGCACCCTCGGGCGTCCTTGTGCGTGCGTGTCGTAGAAACTCTCGTAGCGTGCGGTGCTTGGCGGGTCGAACTCCACAAAGATGGCGCCGTCTTTGACGCGGAGAATCCGGCGGAAGAGCATGACTTGGACCACGTTGACAAGCTTGATTTTCTTGCTCATCATGTTTCTGATGCATGTCTGGAGTCCGGACAGCTCTACCAGGGAACCCCAGGACAGGCCCTTCACTTTCCGGGAGGTGAGCCGCATGGGGATTCCGGATCAGAATTTGGGGGCTACCACCCAGTTGGTGTCACGCGGCTCGGTGATGTAGAACCACCCCGATTGCCACCCGTTTATGGTCTCCACATAGGAGCCTTCTTGCCAGGTGACGTTGGGCATTTTGCCCACCATGCCGCCTCCGCACTCTGCTTGCTGGCCAACCACCACCTTCGGTTTAACATTGAAGGTCTTCAGCCACAGGCCGAAATGTGGTTGGACTCGGAAGAAGGTCTCGCACACGACGATAAACGCCGAGATGTTGAGGATGAAATTTGGGGCCAGATCGTGAAAATCCAGCCCGTAGTAGAACATGAGCCCAGGGACAAATGGGTGGAGAGGAAATCCCAGTCCGTGGACGAAGTGGTTAAGGAAAACCACCCTCTCATGGGGTTCTGGAGTAGGGATGATTTGCCCCACATCTGGCAGTCGGTGCGTGATATCCGCAGCCAGGTATCCGGCTTCCCGTAGCTTTGTGATGTTCTCCTCCGTAACGGAGGTGACCATCCACTTGCCTCCCGCTCTGGACATGCTTGGAGTGGCTTGACGAGAAAGACGCGAACTTAGGCGCTGGAGCTCGAGTGCACAAGAACGGACGAACAAGGGGGAAGAAGGTGTAGGTGAAAAGGGTGAATCCTTGTCCCTTTATAAGGGCGGAAGAGGCGATGCGCCTCCCCACTCACCTGGTAAAATCGCTTATTTCCCAAGCGCCGTAATTGATGGCGCGGTTGGGTTACCCACACCCGTATTGATGAGAATCCCGTGATAAGGGGACATGATCTCTGCTTCGACAAGGCGTGCCAAGGAAACCGCCTCGCGATATGTGCGGTGGCGGGTTGCGAAAAACGGTTCGAATAATGATTGGGCCATGGTATGACATCATGCTGCGGAATGCGTCAGCGGATTAGATTTGTGGAAATATTATTCTCTCTGCGGTGGTATGTGGAATTTGTTTTGCGGTGGTATGGTATGACACTACCCTTTGTGTTCAAGATCTTCTATGGACTATTCGGAGGAGGAACCCGCCTTGCAATGCCGAAGACAATCTGCGCGCCGGACTCATCATCACTGAAGCCTGGTTCAGGGGCTACTGAGGGAGTCCTGGATTAGGGGGTCTCTGGACAGCCGGACTGTCGGACTATGAAGATACAAGATTGAAGACGTCGCCTCATGTCCGGATGGGACTCTCCTTGGCGTGGAATGCAAGCTTGGCAATACGGATATGTAGATCTCCTCCCTTGTGACCGACTCTGTGTAACCCCAGCCCCCTCCGGTGTCTATATAAACCGGAGGATTTAGTCCGTAGGACAACAACAATCATACCATAGTCTGGCTTCTAGGGTTTAGCCTCTACGATCTCGTGGTAGATCAACTCTTTTAATACTCATATCCATCAAGATCAATCAAGCAGGAAGTAGGGTATTACCTCCATCGAGAGGGCCCAAACCTGGGTAAACATCATGTCCCTCGCCTCCTGTTACCATCCGCCTTAGACGCACAGTTCGGGAACACCTACCCGAGATCCGCCGGTTTTGACACTGACAGCAGCCGCCGTCGTTGATGCATTTTTATTCCTACTGAATCTAGCGTGTTTCATTTGCAGTGCCCAAAGTGCGAGGACCCTATAGGTTTCTGCGCCCTTGGCGATACGCCACACTTGTTCCTTCTCATCCTAACACAGGATTTTAAAACGTGCACAGTATGTTCCTAGAATCCTCTTTTCTATCCAGGAGGGTGGGGTTTTTTGAACATGATGTCGACTAATTTGTAAATTTGGATTGCTATATTTGGATAAAAGGTACTAGTACCATGGTCAACTCTGACGTGAAGGAGGAAAGTATTTCTAGATTTGGATATAGGGAATACATTGTGTTCTCATATTATTTTTCCTGCAGTGCATTCCTTGCTCTGCCAGAAGACATGTACTCAAGATGCTCGGCCTTGCCATAACTGAATACACCAGTTTAATGGTAGAAGTGAAGACAAGCCATGGATATAAGTTTCGAGTTGGGTTCATGAACCAAGAAGATCGCTGCTTTTATGGCGAACTTGGATAAACTTTCTCAAGTGTTCTGATGAAAGTTGGCTACGAATGTTGATGGAAATAGCGAGAACCTGATCTCATCTTCCTTGTGATCTTCCACCCGGCGTCGTTCAATTGTTCATCCGTGTTAGTTACGTATCTAGTTCTTGCTTGTTGCCTCGACTACTTCTTAATCCACCTATTATGTCTAGCGATCACAATTTAACTTTAGAAGTACCAGCGATCTCTCACGAAGATGCTACTTCTAACTAATATTTTCTTATAATTGGTAGCACATGTAGGTTTTTCAGAGTTAAGCGGGTTGCTAAGCTTGTTATACTGTAACAACTTCGGCTATTCTTGATAGCCTTTGAAGTTAGTGGGACAACATCCACAAGTTCCTACACTTTATTGGTTGTCTTGAGGTCCTTGTGGGGCGTTTCAATGGTGGAAGGCCACGTGAGATATGTGTGCCACTGCTGCACTTTCGTTGAACAGGTCCAAGCTGTGTTGAGAAACTTATAGTACGAGCTATTTTACATTATATATGTTGTTCATAAACCATTGCTTATACGAGTTTCTGATTGTGATCTTCTTGAAGCAAACTGCCCGATTCTATTGTTCCTATCTGAGATGCACGACCATGGTGGGTCGGACTTCGCGCTTAGTCACAACATGATGTTTATGTCGACCTACTCCATTCCCTTAGGTGAAAAGATACTTATTCATGGGTGGTCTCAAATAATGAAGGCTTGTCCATCTTGAGAATAGGACGAAGATTATGTTCCTGCTTTTCCATGGATCTAAAGTGAATATCCTGTTTATTAACCACATTGCGAGATGAAGCCACTTTGAGGAAGGTTGTGGATGCGGCGGGGTGGCGCTGGGCCTTGTCACGGGGCTTGGCGGCCTCACCCTTGGTTAACTATAGGCAAAAGTAGCCTTTATTCGATCGTGCTTTGTATGGTTGAACACTGTATAAGTACTCATACTGCTTTCAGCTATGGTTGTTAAGTGCCCTGCTGGTTTGATTAAGGTTGTTAAGTACTCCTGCTGCTTTTACGGTCTGTCGTGTTTCTTGATCTTGTCTTCCTCCGGCCTTAAAACCAAACCCGGTCTTGCGGGGGCACTTGCTTCGCCTCCACGGCTGGTTGCGCCTCGGCTGCACGCCGCCACCCACGTCTCCTAAATCGTTAACGCCGACGTCCTAGGCCTCGCTGCCGTCCTCCGCGCGCTTTGGTGCGCTCGCCGCGGCGCCGCCTTCTCGCGTTCTCAACATGGTCAACAAACAACAGGAATCGGCAGAAGTTCGTGGAGAGGATGACATTAGGGCCCACCATGTCAACGTATGGAAAAATAAAATACTTCCTCTAGTGTTTTCACGACATCGGGACCCAAAACATTGTGGCGTATATAGTCAATAGACAAGAGAACAACACAAGATCGGTGACACACAGGGGCGTAGCAGCTCGGCGATACTTTTTTGTTATTGTTGAGATGGGCGGGGGGGTTTGAAGCTGGGCTGTGGCCCGTCTAGCCAGTTTATATTTATTTTCACCATGTGACCAGCCCAGCTATTTTTCTTTGTGAAAATGAGCCAGTTTATTTTCTTGAAGAATATCCAATCGAGCCTACTTATTTTTCTACACCACGATGGGCTGCAACTCTTTCAAGGCGCTGCAAATCTTGAAAGTAATGGGTTTAAATATAAAAACAGATGACAAATTGGCAATTACTTTATAATTTCTGAATTTTTTCACATTTTCAGATTCCTATTTCCTTTGGGCATTAACCTAATTTAAAAATATCTTCAAAGTACTTTAAATCTGGCTCGACATTTCGGTATTAAAAATAGTATGGAACCCACGAAATATCGCGAAATTGTACAGCCAACCAAAAAGCGGACTGCAATAAATTGCATAAGAAGTCACAATGAGCTATATATATTATTAAAAAAGAGAATGGTCGACTTATGGGCCTATTAAGTTGGCGTATGCAAGATTTTTTAGTTATTATATCGTGAACAAACGATTCTAGCAGACGTAACCGTTGGATGTGAATCCAACGGCCGTCGTGTTTGTTCAATCCCTGATCTTCTTGCTACTGCCGCCAAATCCAGCGCTGGCGGGACCGCCTGCTCCCGCCTCCCGTGCAGGCCTCACCGCCCCCTACTACTCCCACCGCTGGCCAGGGCATCCCTCTACTCACCCACACCCCCTGTTATACTGGCTGACGGCGGCTGAACCGATGAACCCTCGTACTCCTCTCGGCGGGCTTCCTTGCGCGTCTTCCCGGCTCGCGTCGTCCCTTCCTAGGCCTTCTTGTCGTCCACCGCCACAGTGCTCTCGGCGCCAGCGTGGTCAGCGTGGTCAAGGAATGGCTTCCATCGGACATGGACATGCGTGGAGAGGTGACATTTGGGTCCAAAGGCGGCAGACAAGGAAGTCGTCCTTATTATCACGGAAAATAATGATTCCTCCACGATAGCGAGGACCCACGGACGAGACCCACCGTATTCCGCGAAAAAACTTTTCCCCCATTGCTGGGACCCACGGACAGACCACCGTATTACAAAAACGTTCCCCCCACTATCAGCTCGGACCCACCGGAAGTGCCTCCTTATTACGCACAAAAAAATAAATACTCCCCCTGCTGGTTGGGACCCACCTTCGTGGGAGGCTGACTTGTGGGCCTACTAAGTTGACGGGGATAGAGTGCTTTGTCAACTTAGTCAATATGAACGATTCTAGCTCCAGTGATCGTACGATGTCCATCCAACAACCGTGGTGCTTCTTCAACCTCTAGTCTTGTTGCTCCGGCCGCTGAAGCAAGCAGGCGGTCGTGCCGCATGCTCCTACCTCCGTGGCGGCTGTGCTGCGCCAGAGGCCTCACGCCCCCTACTATTCCACGCTGGCCAAGCCATCCCTCTACTCACTCCCACCCCTGTTATACTGCGGCGGCAGCCTCACACCCTGTGAACGGTGAACCCTCATACTCCTCTGGCGTGGGCATCCCTGCGCGTCTTCCCGACTCCATGTCGTCCCTTCAAGGCCCGCAGCGTCGTCCACCGCCCTGGTGCTCTCGGCGTGGCGTGGTCAGCGTGGTCACCGAGCGGCTTCCATCGGACGTGGGTACATGCGTGGAAGAGGCGACAGCTGGGTCCACGACCCACGACAAGGAAGTGCCTCCTTATTACCGCATAAAATAATTATTCCTCCACGACAGCGGGGATCCACGGACGGGCCACCGTATTTCGTGAAAAAAGCGTTTCCCCATTGCTAGGACCCACCAGCTACATCTTCGCACGCAAGGAAGTGCATCCGGGCAAAAAAATGATTAAGCCCCACATTGCTGGGACCCACCAGCTACATCTTCGCGAGCAAGGAAGTGTCGACGGTCGGGACCCACCTGGTGAAGAATACGTGGCGTTGTCATTCTGGTCCTGACGATATACGTACATCTTTTGGTCGATGTAGAAGCGGCGCGTAATAGCCGTAGTAGGCGTGCCGTAGCATGTACGCGTGCGTCAGCGGCCACTTGAACATACGGTGCTCTACTACTAGGCATGTGCGATGGTTCATCGTCGATACTTCATAATCTTATTACTCTTTGTAGTAAGATATGACGACGACAAATGATGTTGTGCGCATGTCAACTATATGAACAGTAATGTAGTAACATAGTACCGCTTTCTCGACTGTCCGGTCGAGAATGAACGATGAGATCAATGTTAACAGAAATAGGTCTACAACACACGGAGAGTACGCTACAGTACTCCACGAAACATGAACCATATGAAGCACGAATAGTGTTAGGCAGGGTGTATGAAGGGTGCACGGGAGGGGAGCAAAAGTTCCCTTCTCAACCCACTTTTGGGTGTTTGGCAGAGTGCATGAAGGGTGCATGAGTCCACACTAGTAGGTTAACACAAATACGAAGAGGAAACAACTACTCCGTCTAGGTGTGTAAGTCATCTTCGTTGTGCGCTGCGACCAAAGGCGGAGAAGATAACGAAAACTTAATGTCTTTTGCTAATTAATAGCATTGCATGCAATGATCTAACCCTGACATGTCATGTTTATTAGTCTCAAGTCATTGAAAGCATGCGGCCCGTCTCTTATTTGTTGATATGTCACAAAACAAAAGCAGGGAGGGAGTAAATGTATCGTGCCTAAGTGTTTTGGGATTATTTGGTTTCATAAGGTGACTTACACACTATATTGAGATGAGAATGCAACAAAACACACCCACACGCTTTATGCTACAGTGACTGATCTGCACCGTCTTAGTTTGATCCACGGTCATGTTGCACTGCCGACATGGACATGCCCATCTTGACGCCTAAACACCACGAAGTCCCTCTGCTTCTCGGCGCCACGGCGTTGGTGCTGCGGTAAGCGGGTGAAAAGGCAATGCAATCTGGGAAGGCGGAGGAGCCGGCCGAGGCGGAGAATCTTTGGTTATCACCATGGTAAAACACCGGTTGTGACTTACGCATCGAGGGGCGATGGGTTTCTGAGCAGATTCATCATGACTAATTGCTGTCGCGCCTGCTCTCGTCAATCAAAAATTAAAAAACCTGCAGCGCCTGCTCCCATCAATCAAAAAATTAAAAATCCTGCCGCACTCAAACACCAGAGCAACACCGCAATGGATGTTTAAATTTACCTACAGGCAAGTAGATTAAAAAAAGGGTGAAAAAACAAATGTGGCGGCGGCCTAGCTAATTGGTCGAACTAGCCCAACTAGCTAGCTGTCGGAGTAAATGACCACGGGTAGCCTAGCCGGCTCCCCCTGGGACTTCTGGAAAAATTACAAGCCAATCAAGCCATCCAATATCAAGATGCAGGGCCGCCTTCCTCCGGGCGGCTGCCCCTCAGGCCGGCTGTCAAGAGGCGGCCCGGCCCCGAAACCTATGGGAAGAAGGCCGCAAGAGGGCTGGCTTCCAAGGAGCCGGCTACCAGAGGGCCGACTCCGCGAAGCCGGCCACGAGAAGGCCGACTCCACAAAAGCCGGCCCCCAGCAAGCGGCTAAGGCCGCACCCTCATAATCTGCACCTCATAACGGTGATGAGACGAGGCGCGGCTACGGTGAAACTGCCACGCCGCATCCCGGGCGCCGCGTGGCTCTGATACACCGTCTGGGGCAGCCATCCCCCGTCCGGCGCTGCACGGTTACCATGTTGAGCATGACATCACCCACGACAGGCTGTCAGTACGACCCGTGGGTGGCAGGCCCCTCCGGTCAAAGAGATGCCCGAAGGCGGCTCGGGCTCCCCCAGTCGGCCTGAGATATGGCCGGCCTCCCGTAGCCGGCTTGTTCCCTCCCTCGAAGGAAGCGCCTCATTAAGGAGACAAGGCGAGGTGAGGCTACGGTGATCGCCGCCAAGGCGGCGGCAGCTGTAGCCATGCTACCAAACAAAGCCCTCGTCGCCGGGGTTGAGGCAATAGTAACCAGCCCCGACAAGGCCCTCGGTGGGGCCAGCTTGTCGACCAAGCCAGCAGCGGCGGGGCCCACTGGTCGGCGGGCCCGGCCGACGGCGTAAAGCGGTGGCGTGAACCGACGGCTAGGGCCCGCGCCGATCGGATTACCATTGTACCCACAGGGGTAGCCATATCTCGACCCCGGGGCACCCATGCAAAGGGTTGATCTCTTAGAGTTTTAAACACCACATAGAGGGAAGAGGAGAGCTAGCCGTGCCCTTCTTCTTCCTCTCACCGAACAGCTCAAGGAGCCACTTGTAACCACTTGTTCATCTAGTGATCATGCGGAGACCGCATGAGCAGCGATAGGGTGTTATCTCCACGGAGAGCCCCGAAGCTGGGTAAGATTCGCCGGCGTGCATGTCTTCGCCTCATCCCGTTTCCAGGCACTGGACATGGTGGGCCCGTTCAAGACGGCGCGCGGCGGCATGACACATCTGCTCGTTGTCGTGGACAAATTTATCAAGTGGATCAAAGCAAAGCCGATTAAGAAGCTGAATGGGCCGACTGCCGTGACATTCATCGCAGATATTAAAACTTCGATGCGCCGTGCCACACATCATCACCGACAACGGCGCGAATTTTGCCAAAGGAGCATTAGCGCGTTTACTGCGCGACGCAGGCATCCGGCCCAGACCTAGCGTCCGTTGCCCACCCGCAGATCAAGCGGCCAAGTTAAGCGAGCCAATGGCCTCATCCTTTCGGCATCAAGCCCGGTGGTCGTGCCCTTTGGAGCTTCGGCGCTGTTGGCTCGACGAGCTGCCGGCCGTCCTCTGAGTCTGCGCACTACCCGAACAAGTCGACCGGCTTCACCCTTTCTTCCTTGTATATGGTGCGAGGCTGTCATCCCAAGCCCGACGCCGAGTTCGACTCGCCTCGGGTGACCATGTACATGGAGCGAAGGCCAAAAAGCCGAGAAGGCGGTGTCGACCTCTTGGAAGAAAGCGGCTATTAGCCCTCAACGGTCGCCATCTACCGGCAGGGTTCGCGCCGCTACCATAGCCGGAAGGTCAAGCCAAGATCCTTTCAAGAGGCGACCTTGTGCTCGGCTGATCCAGCGAACAGCCGGCCAGCACAAGCTCTCGGCCCCTTGGGAAGGTCCCGTCATCAATGAGCATTGGGAAGCGACTCCTACTACCTAATCGGCGCCACGAAGCGAAGGCGCGAAGAGAGATGATTCGGCAAAGTCGGAGCGACCATAAACGCTAACCTCCTCGAAGATTTTATAGTTAAAATGCGTATGTATCACGCTACCTTTTTGTACTAAGTATGAGACAATGGGCCCCGAGGAGCACTCGGGGACTGCCACCTTTATCTATGAATGACGAGTATCACGCTTATGATTTTTCATTACACTCTTCCTCCTCGTCGGCACGGGTTTGACCGATCGGCCGAGGGCTGGCATATGAGTTATATTCAAGTTCCTGCGGTCGGACAAGTAGTGTGTCGGCACCCAAGCCCTCTCTTGTCAAAAGTCGCAGCTCGAAGAACCGTGTCCGGTGGCAAGAGTCAAAGGCGGGGAAAGGATGCCCACACGAAAAACGACTAAGGACTAATGAACTCATATAACAAAAGCGGCTTCCTCCCATTGCCGACCGGCTACGGATTAACCGGCGGACTTCCCATTCCACCTTGCCACAATCCAAGAAAGCTCAAGTACTTGCCTTCCCACAAATAGCCAAGTTCCTCACCACCACAGGCGCAGAGCAGCGGTGTTAAATTTGGAAAGCGGCGACCAAGGGAAAAGCGGCAAAAAACAACCTAAGGATAAAAAGCAAATTCAAATGGAAGCCAAACACATGCATAATTATATTTACACAAAAAGCCTTCAAAGGGCGGCATTCAACATAGTTTGAATACACCCCTAGTGGGTGGAACTAGCATAAATTTAATAAAAAGTTGTTCAAGAGCAACAGAGGAAATCAAGAATGGCAGATCAGGCCAAGGGAGGCGGCAGGCCGAGTCGGGCAGGTCGGGAGGCGGCGATCTTGGCGAAGGAGTGGCCAGTGGCGGGTCTCGGCTGATCATCACCCTGGCGGTGGTGCGCTCACGCGCAGCGCCTCGTTCTTGGAAACCGATCGAGGTGAAGGCTGGCTGGTAAACCCGGCCGTCGGGCACGGCGTCTTCCCGCCCTCCTCTTCTTCGTCTTAGCCTTCGTCGCTGGAAGCAATCTCCTCGCTTGAGTCCTCACCTTCGCCGGGTTCAGCCGAATCACTCCTCGGCTGGGCGATGCGTTGTCATTCGCCGAGGAGCAAAAATGCTGGTGTCGGTATACTCGGCGATAGCAAAGCGCTGGATGATGATGGCCGCACCGCCATCGACTCCTCGTCGACCTCCTGCCTCCAAGTGCTCGGTATCATAAGCTCAGCCCAGGATAGCAGCCGAGCGAACTCGGCGCTTTGCTGGCGCGGACCAACAGCGGAAGCCTTCCGGGCCTCAAAGGCCAACCGCAACCTCCGGCCTGTCGGCAGTCCGACTAAAGTGCGAGAATCACCTCGCCAAGCGGAGAGCGGTCGGCACTTGCGCCCGGCGCTGAAGCCCGGCGGAGTATCACGGTGAGCCGGCTGCGGCCGAACTGGATCGCCAAAGTTGCTCCTCAAGCGTCCGGTGGCGTCTGGCGCGATCTCAACCCCCTTGCGGCGTGTCTCGCATGATGGGCCTCGATGGCTTGGTGGCGGCGGAGTAACCAGGGGAAATAATCTGCGTGAAGAGCAAAAAGCAGCACAAAAATCGGAAGATGAACAAGAAGGCAAGGAGCAAGCAAAGGGTGAAAAGGAAGGCGACTTACCGTCGATCGGATCCTCAACCCGTCCATAGCCCTTGCTCCGTGCTTACTGGCTTCAGCCCAGCCGCCACCTCGGTCTCGAACTCGGCCTTAAGGCGGCCTCGCTATCCTGCGCCTTCTTGAGGCCGCCTATGGCTCTCCTCACAGTCGGCCAGTCTCTTGGTCGGCGGTCGCGTTCTGGCCAAGCGCTGCTCTCGGCCTCCTTGGCGCAAAGGCGGTCTGAGGCCCCACCTAGCTGCTCCCCAAGTCAGCATTAGCCTCTGGCGTGGAGAAAAAGGAAGCGATGGGAAGAAGTGGTCGGGAAGATCCGACCCATTGCTCGTGATCGGCCCGAATCTCGGGGACTACACCCGATGGGTGCTGTGCGCGCCCCACATGAGATAAAAGAAACAAAGTACTCACTCGGCTATTAGTCGGTCGGTGACCTTTGGCTCAGCTCTGGGCACAGGAGTTGAAGGCAGCAGCGGAGATTGTGATACTCACGAAAATCAGGCCGGAGGCGAATAAGAATAAGATTGCCGCCAAGTCCTGCTAAAAGTTCCAAGCCGCTGCTCGTGACCGACTCGAAACTTCGGGGACTACACCCGATGGGTGCTGTTGCGCCTACGGAAGAAATCAAAAAGAAATCGACCAAGGCGGAAGACTCACCCGGATGACGCGCGTAACAGAAACTCTTGGGTGTGTCGTTGCAGCGGCGGCATGGAGTGCGAATCCGGCGTCCGGACCTCTGCGCCCGCCACGTTCAGCTTAGTCGTTCCCTTCTTTGGCGTCCACTCAGACGTCTTTGGCGCTAACCGCCTCGAGTCTGGCCGTCGGTGGCGCCCGCAGCTCTTTGCGGCTCCGACAGCGAGGCGCCTCTCCAGCGCGCCCGGTGGCGGCGGCACCTAAGATCCGCCCCCGCCGCCGACTCGCCACCGGCCAGCTGCTCAAGCGCCGCAGCAGGTCGGCCACCTTGGCCCGCTCCAGTCGGCGCCGGCTGTGGCACCTCCCCCAGGATCGTCACGTCATCCTCCCTCCTCTCCATCACCGGCTGGTCGCGGTCGGCTTCCTCCGACGAAGGCGCGGGGATGTTGGGAGCCATGGCGCGAAGAGGAATGACGAGTTGCGGAGGCTGATTGCGCAGAGCCTCCGCCTCCCTTTCCGCGGCCGCAGCTTCCGCCTGGGCCTTGGCCATCGCGTCGTCTTGCGCCTCGGCCGACTTATCTGCCGCCTCCTGGATGGCCCTCCGCTCCGCCGCTTCCCGCTCCTCCCACGCCTCCCGCGCGTTCCGCTCCGTTGCCTCCATGAGGTCGGCACGGGGATCCACGCGGCGGGAGCTCGAAGACCCTCATGTCGGTCCGACTATGGAGGCGGCGTCAACCGTTCAAGGGAAAGCAGCGCCATGTTCAGCAAATAAGACGGCTTAGATGAGCCTCAACCAAAGAAGACAACAAAAAAGTACGAGACATCCAACACTTACGCCGAGACCGCTGTGGCTGCTTCACCACCTTGCGAGGCGGGCGCTTTCCACGGCCGCCTCGTCCCGCTTAGTCGCGCCGTGGAGCCCTTGGGTTTTTCAGGCGGCTACCGAAGAGACCCGGCCCGGCGGCGCTGCGCGCCACCCAGCAGTGGGCGGCGAAGGTCCAACACCTTAGCGATCGGCCGCCCGGTGGCGGCGTGGGATAACCTCGGCTTCGTCATCATCCGGCCAGTCCCCGAAGCCGGCCGTGAGCTCGGGGCCGTCTGCCTCTCCGCCGGCTCCATCTATTGCGTCGTCCATGGCGGCCGCCCCCAGATCTGGGTCGTCGGGGTCGTCCACCGTGCGGTCGGCCATAAATTGGCGCTCCGGCCCCGCGGACCCGGGCGCCGGTCGAAGAAGGGCGTTCTGCTCAAAGACAAGCCGACTAGTCAAGAGCAGGCCGTCGAGAACCCGGCAACAAAAGAAGAAGAAAGTAAGGAAAACTCACCACATGCGGGGGATCAGCCCGAGAATACAGCGCCTTGCTATACTTCCACTCCTAAGTGAGCTTGCAGTTGGAGATGTAATTCACCATGTAAGATACCTCGCCACGAGGCATCTCTCTGGTGCTCAGCCGGCACGGGTCAAAGTGGCCGCTCATCTGGCAGATCATGTGCGGCCGGCTTTGGAGCAGGAGCACCCGGCGCTCCATGAAGGCGGCGACCAGGTCGGCCCCCACCAAGCCCTCCGATTGGATCATCACCCGGAGCCGGGTGACGGCGGCGTTCCCAGCCAGGGAGAGTGACCGGGCTCGAAAGGACCAAGACGGCTGCCTCCCAGGCGGCGGGCCGGCTACATAAGCCGGCAGATTCAAGAAGTCTCCTTGCGAGGCGACGTTCTTCATGTATAAGTATGATTGCTGCCAGAGCTTCACCGACTGGATCAGCGGGATAGGCGGAAAGGGGTTTTTGTCACTGTCCTCCGCTGGCGATGAAGGCGCCACAGAGGCGGGCACACCAGCGGAGGCAGTGCGAGCTTACCTTTGGAAGAACTCCCAAAGAGCTCAAGCATGGGGAGGACTCCAAGAAAACCCTCGCACAGGTGACGGTGGCGAGCCAGCAGACATCACCGTGTTGGGGTGAGGTGATCACGGTGGAGATGATAGAACTCGAGGAAGGGCGGAAGAACCCGCTCGCCCGGTAGGCGAGGCCGCATAAGCGGTCTGGCGGAAGATAACCCGCTTCGCCCTCCTCCGGCGCCGTGAAACCTCCGCCTCGGTGAGGCGGTCTTCACGAGTCCTCGCCCGGCAACCGCCACGTCTTGCGAAGCCAATCGATGTGGTCTTCATGGACGTTGGAGCCATCCCACGAGCTAGACAGCGCCATGGGAGCAAGAGGAAATGAGAGAGGCGCCGCGGCGGAGAGCACAGCCACGCTGCGGAGGAACCGCGGCAAACCAAGAGGGTTGGCGGCCAGCAGCTGTGATGGTGAGTGCTTCGCGGGCGGAAGAAAGGAGAAGGAGGAGGCGAAGGAAAGGTGGAGGGCGAGGCGGCGTGCGGCGTCGCGCTCCCTCCTCCCCTACTTATAGGCTCGTGCGGCGAGCCAAGGTGGCGGCGTGGGGGCGTGGGATTAATCGCGCTTACCCCCCCGTCCGTGATTATTGCGCCCTAAAAGCGTCTTTGAAACCGCCTTGAGGAAGGCGGCGGTCCGTTCGGCCGCAGAGGATCCGCACATGGGCGAGGCCTAGGTATGATGGGCCCCGGCCTGCGGCGGCGTCCCGTCCGCGCGTGGGCTGGCGAGCCTTTCGCCACGTGGCGCGCAGGGTGACGCAGCGGTCAGCCAGCGCAATTCGGCAGCGTCCTCCTGCTTCAGCTCTGAGAACTTCCGAAGGCAGCACACCCGCTCAAGGCCGGCTCCTAGCTGCCCGGCTCCTCGGGATAGGAAGCTGATCGAGCTTCTCGTCCTCCTTCGACCTCGGCTCGGTCGGCCGGGGACTCTGTCGGAGTAAATGACCACGGGTAGCCTAGCCGGCTCCCACAGGACTTCTGAAAAAAATTACAAGCTAATCAAGCCATACAACATCAAGGCAGCAGGCCGCCTTCCTCGGCGGCTGCCCCTCGAGCCAGCGTGCGAGAATCGGCCCGGCCCGAAACCCTCTGGGAAGAAGGCCGCAGAGGGCGGCTTCAAGGAGCCGGCTACGAGAGGGCCGAATCAATGAAGCCGGACGCGAAGGCCGACTCCACAAAGCCGGCCCCCAAGCGGCTAAGGCCGCACCCTCAGAATCTGCACCCACATAGCGGTGATGAGGCAGGCGTGGCTACAGTGAAGCCTGCCACACCCGCATCCCGGAGCGCGCGTGGCTACATTACACCGTACGGGGCAGCCATCCCCGTCCGTGCAAAGATGTTACCATGTTGAGCATGACATCACCCACGACAGTTTGTCGGTCACGACCAGCGGTGGCGGGCCCCTCGGTCGAGAGATGCCGGCGGCTCGGCCTCCCCAGTTGGCACGAGATATGGCGGCCTCCGTAGCGGCTTGTTCCCTCCCTCGAAGAAGCGCCTCATTAAGGAGACAAGGCGAGGTGAGGCTCGGTGATCGTCGCCAAGCGGCGGCAACCTTTGTAGCCATGCTTACCAAACAAAGCCCTCGTCGCCATCGATTGAGGCTTGATAACCAGCCCCGACAAGGCCCTCGGCGGTGGGGCCGGCTTGTCGACCAAGAAGCCCAGCAACGGCGGGGCCCACCGGTCGGCGGGCCCGGCGGCGGTGGAGAAGCGGCGGCGTGAACAGCGATGGCTAGGGCCCGCGCCACCGGATTACCATTGTACCCCAGGGGTAGGCCTATATAAACCCCAGGGCACCCATGCAAAGGGTTGATCTCTTAGAGTTTTAAACACCACATAGAGGGAAGAGGAGAGCTAGCCGTGCCCTTCTTCTTCCTCTCACCGAACAGCTCAAGGAGCCACTTGTAGCCATATGTTCATCTAGTGATCATGCGGAGACCCTGCAGAGCAGTAGTAGGGGTATTATCTCCACGGAGAGCCCCGAAGCTGGGTAAGATTCGCCGGCGTGTATGTCTTCGCCTCATCCCGTTTCCAGGCACCGGCGGTGTCTTATTGGCTATGATAAGCCACCCGTTGGCATATGTCGCACCTACCACCCGACACTAGCCACCGTGCTTCACTGATGTACTCGGCGGGAAAAGTGGTCTTACGTGATTTGACGACTCATTTATTTACTTGCTTAGGCGAAAACGCGCGGTAGGGCGTCCCGCGTCAGGAAGAATATATGCGTGCACCACCCGGGAGGACCCCGAAACCGCGCGGTAGGGTGTGCCATGTCTCGGCACGGAGGAAAAAATGTGTGTGTAAAAATTTACTGTATCAGACGTAGTACCTATGGTTCAACCTCGGGACCTAGCCAGTCGGTCGAAAACACCCCACTAGCCACACAGCTTCATCATGCTAACATGGCACGGAGGATAAGTGTGGTTAGCTCCGTCTCGACCAGCCACAACGTCTCTTGTTCTAGGCGATTCTTCTATTTTCCAAGCTTTTTTTAGTTGTAATAACACCACGGCAAGCTAGTGCCGCTCTTCGTGTGTGCCCGTGCAAAGGTTAGACGATGGAGAGAAGAGAGAGATCGCGGACACAGGACCCACCGATAAGTGAGTCAGCGGTCATGCGTGTAGATGAGGCACTCCTCTACTCTACTCAGCGAATACTGTATAAATCAAGTTATGGGACAAAGCCAACAACCGTTGTTGTTTCAGGCTATCGACTTACGCTTTGTAGTCCAGGTTGCCAGTCCAAATCCCGTCTTTCAGATTTGTTAGTTTTAGGTCCAAATTTGATTAATGACAAGTGGGACCCCCGTGTGTTGTTCCGATATTTCAGTGTAGGATGGTTATTTTAACAAACACTTTGCGTGGTTAGACAAGTAACGGCACAAGTTACACGTATTTTGCAAGTTTACGAACAAAAATGACAGCGGCATAGAATATCACATCCACCCCACAGCTTAGATGCTATGGTGATACGAGTTTTTACACCGTTGGAAGTGAGATCCAATGGCTTGGGAGTAGTCTTTGTAATTATGCACAATTTCCAAACTCTCCGAAGGTTTTTTTTTTTGCAAATAAAACATTCAGGCCTCGTGTGTGCCGCTGCATCTTGGATCCAACGGCTCCCCGTTGCTCGTATTAGGTGCTCCCCGTAGCTTAATTACCGGCTACGGTGATATGAGCATCTAGGTCATATGATCAGTGATCAGATGGCACATGCGTCGTACTTGTACTTTCTGCGCAATTCCCAAACTCTCTCAGCCGTATATTGCAAAAACATTCAAACCTCCTACTGTGGGCCGTTAGATCTCCGTGAACTCGTATCACCATAGGATCTATGGTGCGGGAGCACCTCACATTCTCCCGTGCGAGAGAACATAAGGTGCTCTCGCAGCTTGGATGCTACGGTGATATGAGCTTCGAGGTTGTTTGATCTGAGATCCAATGGCATCTGAGCCGTCTTTGTGCTTGTAAGCAGTGGCCGAACTCTTTGGGGGCTTTTCTGCAAAAAACCATCCGAACCACCGAGGAGGTGTTGGGTCACAAATCCAACGGCTCCGAAGAGCTTGTATCACCAAAGCATCTAAGGTGTGGTAGCACATGATATTCTTACATACAGGAGAATATGATGTCCTCCTTCATCTTAGATGCTACGGTGATACGAGCTTCGAGATCGTTTGATCTGAGATCCAATGGCATCTGTGCGATCTTTGTGCTTGTAGCGATGGCGAACTCTTTGGGGCTTTTCGCAAAAACCATTGAACCACCGAGGAGGCGTTGGGTCACAAATCCAACGGCTCCGAAGAGCTTGTATCACCAAAGCATTTAAGGTGTGGTAGCACATGATATTCTTACATACAGGAGAATATGATGTCCTCCTTCATCTTAGATGCTACGGTGATACTAGCTTTGAGGTCGTTGGATATGGGATCCAAGGGCATCTGAGTAGTTTTTGTACAAATTGTGTGAAATTCCCAAACTCATCAAGGTTTCCTGTAAAAAAATTAAGACGTCATGTGAGCTGCTATATCTCAGATCTACAAGCTCCAAGCAACTCGTATCGGCATATAGCATCTAAGGTATGGGGGCACATGATATTCTCCGGGGAGGAGGGTGGGGTGCACAACCAGTCGGTGGTTGGGTGGGTGGGGACAAATATAATCTAAACAAACCTAAACAGAGCTTCACAATTTTATATAAGGTCGAGGGGGTGACCCCCGACAATCATAGCTCCGCCTAATTAAACACAACATTTGCATGTCTTTGTAGTACTAGACTTAATATTCATGTTTCAGTTTCATGTTCGTTTTAAATATTGAATTGAGGACCATGCATGTCTTACATTTTACTCCTTAGTTCCTAAATATTAGTCTTTTAGAGATTTCAAGTGGTGGCACATACGATGTATATAGACATATTTTTAGAGTGTAGATTCACTCATTTTGCTCGTATGTAGTCGCTTGTTGAAATCTCTAAAAGACTAATATTTAAAACGAAAAATATTTTTAATTTGTGTCATAGATGCATGCTTTGGAAAAATAGATGCACTATACTTATTGGATTGTTATTGTGTTAGGTGTGTGGGTGTCATTTGCATTGAAAAACTTAGCAGGGATACCATGAAATGTGAAATCCACCTTGAGATCACTATATCACAAACTCACTCTAATTCAACAACTCATCATAAATCAATTACCACGTTGAGATTAGTATTTGCAAGGAAAATACGGGCATTGTAATACACATAGATTCGTTCGGCAACTTAAAAGGTTCCTTTCGTATTCTTGAATGGTAGGACCCACCGGCGTACCAGCCAGACCTTGGCTCGTGTTGATCCTAAAAAAATAAAAAAAACCGGGCTCGTGTCCTTCTGGTGGCGTGCGTGGTACGCACATTAGGCAACCCCAACCAGTCGAGCTTCCGTGTTTCGAGTCGAAATATCTAGCGGCCAGAATTCTAGCCCTAGGAAATTCCCCTCATGTCCCCGGTCCATAATGACTACCGATGAACAACGGAGGGATGCTTTAGTAACTAGACAATGTTGTGTTCAAAAAAAGTGACTAGACAACGTTACCTACCGTGCCGAGCATGGTTCAATTCCCTCGGTCGCCGCTCGCAAAGGTCACCCGTCAACTGCATTGCCTAGTAGTAGTACTACTACTACACCAGGATGAGCACAGAATTGAGCCCATTTGTTCGTTCCTAGTACTTGAGTTAATATATCATGCAATGCACTGGTATGGAGGGATTATCCTTTTGCTCTGCATATATAACTTGTCTGAAGTCTAACTAAGCAAAATGTTTGACCAAATCCTTTCTTAAGAAATACAACAGGACAGATGTATGGCTTGAAGATTTATTGCATGATGCAGGTTATGATATTGTTTTGAATCATGGATCTTAAATTTCAGAAAATCCAAAAGTGACCATAAATTCTTGAAACTGAGCATGGTCACATGATATGGCACAAATATTACTTCATAATTTTTTTCTTCAATTTGAGACAAGCTGCTTATGACAAGTTGCACAAATGAAGAGCCAAGGTATTTTGGAACAAAGACTTGTCACGTTAAGGTGAACGCGTTCACTATTGAAACCGTGGGTGTTTACGTGCCGCCACGAGTCCCGCTTCTCATCGGCAGGTGCCGTCCGAGCAAGCGTGTGAGTCGACGGGAGGCATGCAAGCAGACCGCTGCGCCGGTTGATAGGAGGCGGCGGCGGAACCATGTGTGCGAGCTCACCGGGAGGCGAGCCCTTTGACCAGGCTCCGCCGCCCACCTTCGTCCCAACTGCTCCCACTTTTAATGTTGACAGCGCTGCAGTTTAAAATCAACCCCGCACTACCCGTTATCGCAACAATCTTTTGTCTTCCTCTCCGATTCTCCTGTCGTCTACCTCCAACCAGCCTGACCTAAACGTACGCCATGCCGCATCACGATGGTCTGCCCTTAGTCTTCCAGTTTCCTGAGGTAGACACCCAATTGGAGTCTCAAGAACATAAGGCGCTTTGGGACGAGCTTGAACTGGCCTTACGGGAAGGCGTCGCGCTTGTCCTCGCTCCCGTTCCGGCTCCCGTCTCCCCGACTGCGCCAGCGCCCATCCCCGTGGCATTGATGGGCTGGGAGCCGCACATTGTCACCGAGCTTGATGCCACGGGGTTCCACGAGGTCCCCGCCGACTTTCACGTGCCCGTGCACCTGCCAGCGCATGTGCCTGTGCATGCACTGACGTGCGTGCCCGTGGCGGTGCCCGTGCACACGAATGTCTCCACCGCGCCGTTGACAGCGCATGTCCCCGCGCGGGTGCCAGTGCCCCCCTCAGCAGCAAGGATGGCCGCCGTCGACCGCTTCCTTGCACCAACGCTAGTCGCCTCCTCCCGCCAGTTGACTCGCTCCTGGAGACCAAAGTCCATAACATTGTGGCCTTCCATGAAGCTAGGGCCAATGTCCACGAGTACGCCAACAATGCGCAAAGACGCCGCCCGTCGCCCGTCGGTCGATGGGTTGACGACACACGAGCGCGGCGAGAGGGCCACTTCCCACCTTAAGATGCCCCCGCCACCGCGGCGTAATCTAAATTTGCCATGAAAAATGTTTGGATTGCCATGCTTAAAATCCGAATGTTTATCATTTTCGTTTATTTTAGATCGATCGTCGTATAATTTAAAGTTGGAGTCAGACTGAACGAAATCTATGGTTTGATCGATTGAATGTTCTGCTAGAGCCATATCAAATTAAATATAAAACGTCATGAAGCCACATGTATTCCTTGTCATCCAACGACCTAGACTGCTTCAATGTCGAACGCTCAACACGTTTAGCGTGCAGTTAATTTCATGCCAAAAATAGTGCTAATCACATAATTACACGCAATAATATCCAACTTAATATCTGCATGCACTTAATATACTTCCAAATTAACGTGCATTGCACGTACACACTGACTAGTGCTACTAGCACGTGAAATTGGTGTCGTAACTTATGAATGCGTCCAGATATGGTCAACGGAAACATCGCCCACGAGTTCTTCATGTATGCCCGTGCGTCTAAACGCAGAAGGGGAGGATAGAGAGAGCACACATGGAACCCACCAGTAAGTGAAGGCGAATAGTACTAAAAATAATATTGCATGTTATCAATTAAATAGGCTGTGGTAATATAAAAACATTATGTGAACAAAGGGAGGTATAACAAACATTGTTGTTCTACGTATGTTGCCTATTGACGTGCGGCTTGAAGGCCCTGGTCGCATGTTTGATCCTCGTCCTTTATTTTTTAATTTGTATATGGGTCCAAATTTGTTTCATGACATGTGGGCCCCTCGGTGTGTAGTTTTTAGCACTTTAATTTGTGGGTCCAAATTTGTTCCATTCCAAGTGGACTATCGGTGTGTAGTTTTTTAGCTTATTTATAATAATTAAGAGAACAATAGAGTTTTTTGAAATAATACCATGGTGCGACATTGAAGCCGAGAAAGGACGTGCAAGAGAGCGATGACCGAGCCAGAGGGAAATCAACTAGGGGAGTTGCGGGGGTTGCAACGGTGTTTCGAGTAGTTGTGGGCTGAATGCTACGAAAATATAATCTAAGCCGACCGGAATAAATGCATGCACAAATTAATCCGAGGTTGGAATGCCCCTCGCAATGTAAATAGCTCCAGCTTTGCGAGGGATGGAGAGGTAGCTTCAATGTGTGGAAGATACGGCGTGGGAAAGCGAGGTCAATCGAGAGACATGTAGATAGAGAGACAAAGTGAGTGTGGTCAAATTCATGGAACAAATGTATATGCTCTGGAGAGATATTGTCTGATTGAGCTTTTGGCAAGGTTGAGGGCTGTAAGATAGAGCTTGAGAGATGATCCAGTCACAGACGTGTATATATATTTTGTGCATGGGAGGAAGCAAGGTCGATCGATCACATAGGGTCATCGTGCGATCGAAAGAGTGAGACGGGTTGGAGAGAGTGACCTAGATAGACAATGTGCATGAGAGAGTATACAATGTGAATAAGTCGAACTGGGCTCAAACATGGTGATATATCGTTTTTGTCCGAGAAAGAGTGAGGTCAATCGAGACATACAAAGAGACAGAGAGAAGGAGAGAGAGAGAGAGAGAGCGTGGCCCGCCATGAGGTCGAAAGAGTGGGGGAGGCTTCGATGGACTGACCTAGATAGACAATCTATGTGAGAGAGTATAGAGTGTGTCGATCGAGGCCCGAACAGGGAGATATATCATTTGTGTGTGAAACAAAACGAGGTTGAACGAGACTCAGATAAAGAGAGCGATATTGAGCGAGTGTGGCCCGCCGTGCGGAAGAAAGAGTGAGACAGTCTCGAGGGAGTGACTAGATAGAAAACGTGTCTGCGTGCGCATGAGAGGTTGGGGGGCTAGATAGGCAATGCATGTATTTAGCGCGAGAGGGTGAGAGGGAGAGGGAGAGAGAGAGAGAGCTCGACATTGGGTGCAATGGCGGGTGTGTGAGGTAAATACATTTCGTAACAAAGTGGAAAAAGGGGGTTGTGTAGTTGAGAGAGTTAGAGATCGAAACATGGAGAGAAAGAATGGATGTGACGTTGGAAACAAATAGCTTCCTAAGGTGGTTAGGAGAGGAAGATTGACCGATACAGGAAGTATGTAGCGTGTGGGGGGGGGCTAAAAACAACATTTGAATGTAGATAGTACGAGACTTAATATCGATGTTTCAATTCGGTGTACATTGTAAGATTTGAACTGAGGACCATGCATATGGGTAATTATTTCGAATTTGTGCCATACTAGGTTTCGAAAAGTTGACATTGAATCGATTTGTTGTGCTATTTTGTAGGGCATATGTTTGAATCCATCCAAAAGTTTTCTCACCAACATGGTATTCATCATATACATATGAATTTGTATTAAAAAAGTAGCGTGGATACAGTGAAATGCGAAATCCACGTTAGAATTGGAGATCGCTATGTGACACACACTCTAATTCAAATAACTAATTATGTGACACACTCTCTAATCCACGTTAGCATGGATACCGTTTCGATTTTTTTCAAATAACTCCTCATTAATTAATTTATAGTATCTCGTTTCGAATAACTAATTATTGCAAGGAAAACACGGGCATGTAATACATACAGATTCGTTTGCAAATGAAAGAAGATTCATTTGCATTCTCAAATGTAGGCGCACCTGGGTCGTGTCGTGGTGGTCGCGTGTGTCGGACGAACACGTAGCACCCAGCCACCCACCCAAAAGAAGGACGACGACAAAATAAGTTCGCGCTTCCATGTTTCGGATTGAAATATCTGGCGGCCCCAATTCCAGCACTGCAAAATCTCCCTTCTCCACCGTCCCATTCCGCGCCCAGATTGCTCAAATCCCTAATTTGCCGCCAACCCAAGCAAAGTTCGAATCGCCCCTCGTCTCGTCTCTTTCCCAACCTCTGTGTTGGACGACGAAGACGACGGTCGCGCTTCACCACCGCACCGGAGCTACCTCATCTACGCCCTCGTCCACCGCACCGGGTGGTCCACTGACAATGTCGGCCGCCGCAACCGACGTGCCTCATAGACACCGACTTCCACCGCATCAGGTGCGCTTCACCGATGCCGTCTCCCAGCTCACCGGGGCTACTTCACCGAGCACATCGTCGCGCCTCCGCCCCCCCGAGGCCTCTGGGGCTTCACCAACGGTCTCGTCCACCGCATTATAGCGCCCCGCTGCCACTCAAGATCTGCATCCGTGCGCGGCCAGCCAACGCCAGCGCATCACCCTCAATGGCTTTGAAGTGACCCGCACTCTAGCTAGGCGAGCATGCCCAAACGTTGGCCCGAACTAGGTATCCACACATCACTCCCTTCACTGTTCTGATGATGTTTGGATATCCTGTCACTGCTCTCTTAGTTTACACGCCTATCCAACTCTGACTTTAACTCTTATTTCTTCTGGAGATATCATCCGAAGCAAGCAAATCCATTTTTTAGTGAAGCATGACGGCGCTACGGGATCTGGTACACATCCTGCACACCCGTATAACCTTGTAAGTATCTGCCCTCCGGTACAATAGCAAGGTCGATTCCTCTTATTTGATCAGCCATTCACCGTGTCAAAATGCAGAGGGGGATGCAAGAAGCACAAGGCCTCCACATCCAAGCAAGTGGTAACATGGACTTGTACATGTAACATCCCAAGCATAAGCGAGCTGCAGATGAGCACTGCCAACGAGCTAGCCTAAGTCCCTGCATTTCATTTAATTAAATCTTGGCATTCGTGTATGATTTGTGTGCGATGGCGGATCCACAATTCAAGTTACCGGGCGAACATTTATCTTAAAAAATCTGAAGGCACTTGCACTCCGGAAATCAACATAACTTGAGAAATGTGAAGCTACATGCACTTTGAAAACCAGCTAATGATCCAAAGTAGTTCAGATTATAAACACTAAATGATGCAAGCACCAAAAAACACAAAATGCAACATGGTGTAGAAGGACTACAAACATGGTGCATACACTGCTTGAATTATTAGTTCTCGGCTGAAAATATCGAAGTGTAATTGCACCTATAACCAGTCATAAACTGCATATCAATATATCTATCATGCACAAGTATGCCAATAGTTTCAAACAACAGACTAGAAAAGTATTTATGCTACGTTGTTATAATACGGGGACTTTCTGGTAGATGGCCTCGACGTTTCCTCAAGTCATGAAAATGCACTATAATTTGCTTGTCATCAATGCCTACAAATCTCTATGTCTCTCTCAACCTAGCAGATCATCATTAGACACTAAATCCTTCAATGGGAGCTTGCAAAATGCTTGCATTAGATGCCTCATTAGACACTATGTTCATCACCAGGAGCATGTAAAATGTTTGCATCAAATCCTTCATTAGCAGTCTGTTCATTAGACACTTCAGGCTCAAGAACAACATGAGCTTGGATGTTTGCACCGGAAACTTGATTAGATACATCTGATTCAGTCAGTTCAGTATTGATTGGGGGAGTTATAAAATTAGTAGAAATTGGTTTCATTTTCTCATAGATTCCCTACATACAAGCAGTTTTACAACACCTTAGGTTTAAGTATTGGCCAGAAATTGAAGAGTTGAATTAGATATAATCAGGGCTGTGATGTACCTGCTTGTTGCACATGCTACTCTTGCAAGCTGCGACTGTCCATTTGCGCAAGCTCGATGCCATGCCCGTGCTGCCGCCGTTGCCTCCCACGCAGGCTACACCCAGGGTTGGATCTTCATCTTATTGTCCTTCCGTTTGCTTGAAGCCCGGCAACCGCCCTCCTACGAGGGCACGAGGAAGTGTTGTGTCGGTCTGTCCAGCGGCGGCTAGGTTAGAAGGAAACCAGAATGGAGGCTGGAGCGGATGAATTGGGATTTTTCCTGATGTCGATCGATATGGGAGGCGCTTGTTTGGGCCGCGAGCCTACTATAGGGCCTGCCTTGCACTTATGTTATTGGCCTATCCAAATTGAAACATTTTTCTTCATTTTTTACATTGCCTGCTCGTGCGTTGGGACGAACAAAACTAGCCTGGGCCAACCTGGACGACCCAAACTAGGTGCACACTTTCGAGCCACCCGAGGCGGCTGCCCATACCAGCCCCTATGGAGGCGTCGCCCCTTTTTGCGTGTATGATAGGGGTACTGAAAAATATTCTAGTGGCGCTTTTGGTTTACCCACAGAATGGTTGAATTGCTTGTTTCTATGAACTGAGTTCGCCAATAATGTGAAGGATGCCAGTCTTTTCATCCTATTGTAGATTGCTTAGATCTCGATATGCCAAAAGTAATCGCATGAAATATCTGATGAAAAGTCGATTGTGATGTGTGTGGCTACATCTAGTCTGACTACACGTCCTCATATAACATATCAAGGACGCACTATCTTACCAGATTAACCATTCGACTTACCAATGCAGCATGGGAAGAAAGAAGTATTGGGACTGGGTATCCAAGAAATTGATGCCATGGACTCCTTCGTACAACCTTGTAAGCGAAAAAGAAGTTGCGGTGTACCTATACAAAGAACTAGCGTAAGTTCAGTTACCTGCTTCTCGGAATTTTAGTTAGCCACTTATTGCAAAATTGTTCAATTATGTTGCTTGGCTTAATTTAGTTTGCTACTGATTACATAATGTAACAGCCTGTTAATTCTATTATAGACTGCACCTATCTATGTGTTTGATACTTGCTGTTAAGAATTACTGTTTGCACGAACTTAAATAGCTACTTGTTTGTTTAAGCTTTCTTTGCTGCAACAACGGGTTACAATGATGTTAATAACTACTTTTGACATCAATTGAAACTTTTTAATTCCTTGTTTGTTTAAGCTGGTTTGCTATTATAACTCCCAGTTGAGATGTTTTGCTAACTTCAACTTTTCGAATCAATCGGAACTTTAATGGCAAAACAGGTTAGCCCAAGATCAAGCGAGGTCCCCATGGACGTTGTATCATCCTAGAGCGATGGCACCGGCTGATCATGCATTATGAATTGCCAAGCTGCTGATGCTCTAGAGGCTAAACTAGTGGTAGAAAGAGATTCTGCTTCTGCACTTAGAGATGAAGTGGACATGTTGAGGAAGAAAACATCACAATCAGTAGCAGTACTCAAGACAACCATTAAATATTTGGTGGATTTCAAAACGAAGCAAGCTGAGACTGACCACATTGTTAAGGTCCTGAAGGAAAAAAGGAAATTAGATTCCCACTTGGTAAATCATAGGTGAAATGTTCTTTCCATCGTTGAATAACCTTTGTGTTGTTTGTTCATGTAATCAATCAAACCATTTGTTTTAGAGATCATGTAATAATTGTTTTTTGTTTTTTGTTTTTTGTTTTTTGTTTTAGAGTAGTAATAGGCTAGCTTCTAGGGTTTAGCCTCTATGATCTCGTGGTAGATCAACTCTTATAATACTCATATCATCAAGATCAATCAAGCAGGAAGTAGGGTATTACCTCCATCGAGAGGGCCCGAACACAGGTAAACATTGTGTCCCCGCCTCCTGTTACCATCCGCCTTAGATGCACAGTTCGGGACCCCTACCGAGATCCGCCCGGTATCGACACCGACATTGGTGCTTTCATTGAGAGTTCCTTTGTGTGCCGTCACCGTAAGGCTTGAAGGCTCCTTCGATCATCGGGGCGATGCGGTCCAGGTGAGTCTTCCTCCCGGACAGATCTTTATATTCGGCGTAACCGCACTCTGGCCAACTTCGCTTGGCCATCTGGAGCAGATCGAGCTCGCCCTGGCCGTCGGTCAGGTTTGAAACTTGAATTACCGCTGCGACATCGCGGAGACTTGATCTTGACGGATTCGAGCCCATGCCAGTGTGCCGCCACGATCACGGCGAAGCACGATATAGCTCTGTCATCGGACGGTGTTGGAAGATCACACGGCAACTACTCCGGCCTTCAATCCGGGCGAATTGCGCCATCGAGGGCGGGCGGGTAGACCGCCTTGGAGGCCGCACTTTCGATGGCGATAGAGCGAATCTGACTTTACCCTACAGAGAGCCGTCTTGCCGAACTATTGGATTCGACCCGGCCACGAGCTCGAGCGCTGCGCCCATGCCTATCGAATCCGGTTGGGCGCCGATCATGGAATTCACCTCCGCAGATATCTTTCAGCACTCGCCCTTCGGTGATGTACTAAACTCGTTAAAATATCTCTCCTTGTCAGAAGAAACTTGGCCGAACTATGTCCGGCTAGGATGGGATGGGGACGATGAAGAAATTCGCTCCCCACCCACCACCCACTTAGTAGCCACTATCGACGATTTAACAGACATGCTCGACTTCGACTCCGAAGACATCGACGGTATGGACGACGATGCAGGAGACGAACAGGAACCGCCGCCCACGGGGCGCTGGACCGCCACTTCATCACATGACATATACATGGTGGATACACCAAAAGAAAATGATGACGGGAACGGAAGGATGCAGCGAAGGATAACTCCTCGAAGCAATCAAAGCTGCGGCGTGAGCGCGCTCAAATCCGCATCGGCAAAAATAGCGATAACAACGCAAGAAAAAATAATACCCCGGTCGACTCCGGAGGAAACGACGACCACATAGACCCAGCGATAGAGCAGGGTGAGCCAGCGGACGACGAACGCAGTACGGAGCCGCTGTCTGATGACCCACAAGTATAGGGGATCTGCTATCGTAGTCCTTTCGATAAGTAAGAGTGTCGAACCCAACGAGGAGCAGAAGGAAATGATAAGCGGTTTTCAGCAAGGTATTCTCTGCAAGTACTGAAATAAGTAGTAACAGATAGTTTTGTGATAAGGTAAATTGTAACGAGCAACAAGTAACAAAAGTAAATAAGCTGCAGCAAGGTGGCCCAACCCTTTTTATAGAAAAGAACAAGCCGGAACAAACTCTTATAATAGGAAAAGCGCTCCCGAGGACACATGGGAATATCGTCAAGCTAGTTTTCATCACGCTCATATGATTCGCGTTCGGTACTTTGATAATTTGATATGTGGGTGGACCGGTGCTTGGGTGTTGTTCTTACTTGAACAAGCATCCCACTTATGATTAACCTCTATTGCAAGCATCATAACTACAACAAAAGTGTTAAGGTAAACATAACCATAGCATGAAACATATGGATCCAAATCAGCCCTTACGAAGCAGCGCATAAACTAGGGTTCAAGCTTACATCACTCTAGCAACCCATCATCTACTTATTACTTCCCAATGCCTTCCTCTAGGCCCAAATAATGGTGAAGTGTTATGTAGTCGACGTTCACATAACACCACTAGAGGTTAGACAACATACATCTTATCAAAATATCGAACGAATACCAAATTCACATGACTACTAATAGCAAGACTTCTCCCTTGTCCTCAGGAACAAACGTAACTACTCACAAAGCATATTCATGTTCATAATCAGAGGGGTAATAATGTGCATAAAGGATCTGAACATATAATCTTCCACCAAATAAACCAACTAGCATCAACTACAAGGAGTAATCAACACTACTAGCAACCTACTAGCACCAATCCCAGACTTGGAGACAAGAATTGGATACAAGAGATGAACTAGGGTTTGGAGATGAGATGGTGCTGATTAAGATGTTGATGGAGATTGCCCTCTCCCGATGAGAGGAGCGTTGGTGATGATGATGACGATGATTTCCCCCTCCCGGAGGGAAGTGTCCCCGGCAGGACAACTCTGCCAGAGCCCTAGATCGGTTCCGCCAAGGTTCCGCCTCGTGGCGGCGGAGTCTCGTCCCGAAAGGTTGCTTCTGATTTTTTTTCTCATCGAAAGAGCTCATATAGGAGAAGATGAGCATCGGAGAGCCACCATGGGGCCCACGAGGTAGGGGGCGCGCCCAGGGGTAGGGGGTGCGCCCCCCACCCTCGTGAGCAGGGTGTGGGCCCCTGGCCTTCATCTTTGGCGACAATTTTTCTTTATTTATTTTAAGACATTCGTGGAGTTTTAGGACTTTTGCGGTTGCTGAGAATAGGTCTCAATATTTGCTCCTTTTCGACCCCGAATTCCAGCTGCGGCATTCTCCTCTTCATGTAAACCTTGTAAAATAAGAGAATAGCCATAAGTATTGTGACATAACATGAAATAACAGCCCATAATGCGATAAATATCGATATAAAAGCATGATGCAAAATGGACGTATCAACTCCCCAAGCTTAGACCTCGCTTGTCCTCAAGCGAAAAGCCGATAACAATAAATATGTCCTCATGTTTAGAGGTAGGCGTCGATAAAAATAAAATACGGACATGAAGGCATCATGATTATTCTCATAACAACAACATAAATAGATTTTCTCATATGATTACTCATGTTCAAGTGATGATCTTTTCACAAAGCCAAAGTATGAATCAGAAACCTTATTGAGCACCAACAAATTATACCCTCAGTCATTGGAGCAATTGCAATTTATCATAACATCGAAAGAGTCTATGTCGAGCTTAAAGAAAGTCCACATACTCAACTATCACTTAGTCCTTCATAATTGCTAACACTCACGCAATACTTGTGGTTCTGAGTTTTAATCGGACACGAGAGAAATATAGGGGCTTATAGTTTTGCCCCACAACCTTTTACCTCAAGGGTAATGTCAACAATAATAATTCATGCTCCCCTACATCCAATTAGATATATATATCATGTTCTTTCCAACATACTGAGCTTGCCAAAGGATAAAATGAAAAGGGAAAGGTGAAGATCACCGTGACTCTTGCATAAGGTAGAGGATAATAATAAAAGATAGGCCCTTCGCAGAGGGAAGCAGAGGTTGCCATGTGCTTTTATGGTTGGATGCACAAAATCTTAATGAAAAAGAACGTCACTTTATATTGGCCCTTGTATGTGGAACTTTATTATGCAGTCCGTCACTTTTATTACTTCCACAACAAGTTCGTACAAAGCTTATTTCTCTGCACTAATAAGTCATGCATATTTAGAGAGCAATTTTTATTGCTTGCACCGATGACAACTTACTTGAAGGATCTTACTCAATCCATAGGTAGATATGGTGGACTCTCATGGCTAAACTGGTTTAAGGGTATTTGGAAGCACAAGTAGTATTTCTACTTGGTGCTGAGAATTTGGCTAGCATGAGGGGGAAAGGCAAGCTCAACATGTTAGGAGATCCATGACAATATACTTTATCTCAGATATAAGAAAACATAACTCGTTACGTTTTCTTCCTTGTCCAACATCAACTCTTTAGCATGTCATATTATAATGGGTGTTCCCAATCATAAAAGATGTCAATGATAATATATCTATATGTGAAACCTCTCTCTCCTTATTACTTCCTCTTAATTGCAACGATGACCAAAACTATATTTGCCAACTCCCAACCACTTTTAATCATCATACTCTTTCTATGTGAAGTCATTACTTTCAATAAGACCAATATGAACTCTTTGTTTCTTTTTATTCTTTTCTTTCATTCACTCAAGATCATGGCAAAGTAATCAAGCCCTTGACTCAACACTAATATTTATTATATATAGCTCACAGACTCGATTGCATAGAGGGATCATAAAGCAAAACTCAAAACTAGATCATGCCATGACTTTATTCTACTATATCAAGATACTACTAATAGGATCGAACTAAGAAAAACGATAAAGATAGGAGTTGTGATGGTGATACGATGCAGGGCACCTCCCCAAGCTTGGCGGTTGCCAAGGGAGTGCCCATACCCATGTGATTATGTATCCTTCTTTGTTGTTGGCGGTGGAGGTGTTGTTGATGATGCAAGCTCGTCGTCCACCTTCCATGGCATAGGCTCACCCTCATAGAAGGATGATCGAGTCTCCGGAATCCTCAAATCTGCAACGGAAATAGCTCGAAACGAAAACAGAGGATATTTGTGTTATACGGTCGTCAAAACCTTCGGGAGAATATATAATGAATTTTTACCGACCAAAATACGTATCATGCAAGAAAACGGAGTCCGGAGGGCACACGAGGTGCTCACGAGGTAGGGGGCGCGCCCAGGGGGGTAGGGCGCGCCCTCCTCCCTCGTGGAGGCCTCGTGTCCTCCTCGGACTGCTACTTATTTTTCTAAATATTCCAAAACGGAGAGATATTGCCTTAAAAATTGCTTTGGAGTCGGTTTACTTACCGTACCACATACCTATTCCTTTTCGGAGTCTGGAACATTCTGGAAAGTGTCCCTTATGTATTCCTCTGGGGTTACGGTTTCAATAATATTGGTTTCAACATTTATGGGATTGCCTGAAATATAATGATTGATTCTTTGACCGTTTACCACCTTCGGATTTGTGCCTTTGAAGTTGTTGATTTTTATGGCCCCGGAACGGTAGACCTCCTCGATAACGTAGGGACCTTCCCATTTAGAGAGAAGTTTTCCTGCAAAAAAATCTTAAAAGAGAGTTGTATAGCAATACATAATCACCTACATTAAACTCACGCTTTTGTATCCTTTTGTCATGCCATCTTTTAACTTTTTCTTTAAACAACTTGGCATTTTCATAGGCTTGGGTTCTCCATTCATCAAGTGAGCTAATATCAAATAACCTCTTCTCACCGGCAAGTTTGAAATCATAGTTGAGCTCTTTAATAGCCCAATATGCCTTATGTTCTAATTCGAGAGGTAAGTGACATGCTTTTGCATAAACCATTTTATACGGAGACATACCCATAGGATTCTTATATGTAGTTCTATATGCCCATAATGCATCATCAAGTTTCTTGGACCAATTCTTTCTAGACCTATTAACATTCTTTTGCAAAATTAATTTGAGCTCTCTATTACTCAATTCTACTTGACCACTAGACTGCGGGTGATATGGAGATGCAATTCTATGATTAACGTCATATTTAGCAAGCATTTTACAGAAAGCGCCATGAATAAAGTGTGAACCACCATCAGTCATTAAATATCTAGGGACTCCAAACCTCGGAAAAATAACTTCCTTAAGCATTTTAATAGAAGTGTTATGATCAGCACTACTAGTTGGAATAGCTTCTACCCACATAGTAACATAATCAACAGCAACTAAAATATGAGTGTATCCATTGGAGGCAGGAAAAGGTCCCATATAATCAAAGCCCCAAACATCAAATGGTTCAATAACAAGTGAATAATTCATAGGCATTTCTTGACGTCTACTAATATTACCAATTCTTTGACATTCATCACAAGATAAAACAAACTTACGGGCATCCTTGAAGAGAGTAGGCCAATAAAAACCAAATTGCAATACCGTATGTGCAGTTCTATCTCCAGCGTGGTGTCCTCCATAAGCTTCGGAGTGACACTTGCGTAGGATCTGTTCCTGTTCATGCTCAGGCACACAATGTCTAATAACATCATCTACTCCTTCTTTATAAAGATGTGGGTCATCCCAAAAGTAATGTCGCAAATCATAAAAGAACTTTTTCTTTTGTTGCTATGTGAAGCTAGGTGGTATAAATTTAGCAACAATATAATTAGCATAATCAGCATACCATGGAGTGCTATGAGAAGTGCTTACGACATTTAATTGTTCATCAGGAAAGCTATCATCAATAGGTAGTGGGTCATCAAGAACATTCTCTAACCTAGATAAGTTATGCAGCAGGGGTTCTCAGCTCCTTTTCTATCAACAATATGCAAATCAAATTCTTGCAGCAAGAGAACCCATCTAATAAGTCTAGGTTTAGCATCTTTCTTTTACATAAGATATTTAATAGCAGCATGATCAGTGTGAATAGTTACTTTAGAATCAACAATATAGGGTCTGAATTTATCACAAGCAAATACAACCGCTAAAAGTTCCTTTTCGGTAGTAGCATAATTTCTTTGAGCATTGTCTAGAGTCTTACTAGCATAATGGATAACATTTAACTTCTTATCGACTCTTTGCCCTAGAACAACACCTACAGCATAATCACTAGCATCACACATAATTTCAAAGGGTAAATTCCAATCAGGTGGCTGAACAATAGGTGCAGAGACTAATGCTTTCTTAAGTATTTCAAATGCTTCTACACAATCATCATCAAAGACAAATGGTACATCTTTTTGTAATAAATTAGTCAGAGGCCGAGAAATTTTTGAGAAGTCCTTAATGAACCTCCTATAAAATCCGGCGTGACCAAGGAAACTTCTTATACCTTTGATGTCCTTGGGACATGGCATCTTTTCAATAGCATCAACCTTGGGTTTATCAACTTCAAAACCTCTTTCAGAAACTTTGTGCCCCAAGACAATACCTTCATTAACCATAAAGTGACACTTTTCCCAATTCAAGACAAGATTAGTTTCTTCACATCTCTGCAAAACTCGATCAAGATTGCTCGAGCAATCGTCAAAAGAGGAACCATAGACGGAAAATTCGTCCATGAAAACCTCGCAAATCTTTTCACAAAAATCAGAGAATATATCCATCATGCATCTTTGAAAGGTAGCAGGTGCATTACATAAACCAAAAGGCATACGTCTATAAGCAAAAGTACCAAAAGGGCATGTAAAAGTAGTCTTTGATTGATCTTTAGCCGACACAGGTATTTGAGAGAAACCAGAATAACCATCTAGAAAGCAATAATGTGTATGTTTGCATAATCTCTCTAGCATTTGATCAATAAAAGGTAAGGGTAATGATCTTTCTTAGTAGCTTTGTTTAATTTGGAAATCAATTACCATCCTATAACATGTGATAATTCTTTGCGGGATCAATTCATCTTTATCATTAGGGACAACAGATAATACCTCCTTCTTAGGGACACAATGGACAGGACTTACCCTTGACTATCAGCAATGGGATAAATTATACCTGCCTCCAGAAGCTTGAGTATTTCTTTTCTTACCACTTCTTTCATTTTGGGATTCAAACATCGTTGAGGATCACGAACTGGTTTGGCATCCGCTTCCAAATTTATTTTATGCTGACATAGAGTGGGACTAATGCCCTTAAGATCATCCAGAGTATATCCAATAGCGGCACGGTGCTTCTTTAGAGTTTTCATTAATCTTTCTTCTTCATGCTCTGAAAGGTTAGCACTAATAATAACAGGATATATTTTCTTTTCATCAAGATAAGCATACTTAAGATTATCAGTCAACGGTTTAAGCTCAAACACGGAATCACCCTTGGGTGGAGGAGGATCCCCTAGGATTTCAACAGGCAAATTGTGTTTCAGAACAGGTTCTTGTTTAAAGAATACTTCATCTATTTCCCTTCTTTCATTCATGAACATCTCATTTTCATGGTCTAGCAAATAGTGTTCCAAAGGATCACTAGGAGGTACGGCAATAGAAGCAAGACCAATAATTTCATACTTACTAGGAAATTCTTCTTCACGATGTTGTTTACTAAATTTAGAGAAATTAAACTCATGAACCATATCATCCAAGCCAATAGTAACAACATTCTTTTCGCAGTCTATCTTAGCATTAACAGTATTCAAGAAGGGTCTACCAAATATAATGGGGCAAAATCTACCTTGTGGAGAACCAAGAACAAGAAAATCAGCAGGATATTTAGTTTTCCCACACAAGACTTCAACATCTCTAACAATTCCCACTGGTGAAATAGTATCTCTATTGGCAAACTTAATTGTGACATCAATTTCTTCTAACTCAATAGGTGCAATATCATGCATAATTTCTTTATATAAGTCAATGGGTATAACACTAGCACTAGCACCCATATCGCATAAGCCATGATAACAATGATCTCCTATTTTAACAGAAATAACAGGCACGCCTACCACAGGTCTATGTTTATCTCTATCACAGGGTTTAGCAATTCTAGCAGTTTCACCAGAGAATTGAATGGCATGCCCATCAATATTATCAGACAAGAGATCTTTAACAATAGCAATATTAGGTTCTACTTTGACTTGCTCAGGAGGTGTATAAGTTCTAATATTGCTTTTACGAACAACAGTTGAAGCTTTAGCATGATCCTTTACTCTAACGGGGAAAGGTGGTTTCTCAACATAAGAGGTAGGAACAATAGGATCATTATAAGTGATAGTCTTTTCTTCAACTTTAATAGGTGCAACTACTTTTACTTCTATGGGAGGATGATATTTAAACCACTTCTCCTTAGGGAGATCAACATAAGTAGCAAAAGATTCACAGAAAGAAGCTACTATCTCAGAGTCAAGTCCATATTTAGTGCTAAACTTACGGAAAATATCGGTATCCATAAAAGATTTAACACAATCAAACATAGGTGTCATACCTGACTCCTTACCTTCGTCGAGGTCCCAATCTTCAGAGTTGCATTTAATTCTATCCAATAAATTCCATCTGAATTCAATAGTCTTCATCATAAAAGAGCCAGCACAAGAAGTATCGAGCATGGTTTGATTATTATGAGAAAGTCGAGCATAAAAACTTTGCATAATCACTTCTCTTGCGAGCTCATGATTGGGGCACGAATATAACATTGATTTAAGCCTCCCCCAAGCTTGAGCGATGCTTTCTCCTTCGCGAGGCCAAAAATTATATATATAATTGCGATCACGATGAACAAGATGCATAGGGTAATACTTTTGATGAAATTCCTATTTCACTCTTTTATAGTTCCATGATCTCGTATAATCACATAGCCTATACCATGTCAATGCATCTCCCTCCAAAGTTAAAGGGAAAGCCTTCTTCTTAACAACATCATCGGGTATACCTGCAAGCTTAAATAGTCCAAAAATATCATCCACATAGCATAGATGCTCGTCAGGATGCTTTGTTCCATCTCCTGCAAAAGTGTAAGCTAGCAGTTTTTCCATCATACCCGAAGGAAATTCAAAAGGAGTTTCATTTTCAATAGGTTCAGTAGGTTGAGGAGCAACTCTTTGCTCTACTGGACGGGGTGAAGATACCCCGAACAAGCCCCTTAGACAATTACTTTCCATAGTAACAAGTGATAGAAAATTTCAGCACACTAAATAAATTTTTCCTTACCAAATTCCACCTACCAAAGGCGCTTCACTCCCCGGCAACGGCGCCAGAAAAGAGTCTTGATGACCCACAAGTATAGGGGATCTATCATAGTCCTTTCGATAAGTAAGATTGTCGAATCCAATGAGGAGCAGAAGGAAATGATAAGCGGTTTTCAGCAAGGTATTCTCTGCAAGTACTGAAATAAGTGGTAACAAATAGTTTTGTGATAAGGTAAATTGTAACGAGCAACAAGTAACAAATGTAAATAAGGTGCAGCAAGGTGGCCCAATCCTTTTTGTAGCAAAGGACAAGCCGGAACAAACTCTTATAGTAGGAAAAGCGCTCCTGAGGACACATGGGAATATCGTCAAGCTAGTTTTCATCACGCTCATATGATTCGCGTTCGGTACTTTGATAATTTGATATGTGGGTGGACCGGTGCTTGGGTGATGTTCTTACTTGAACAAGAATCCCACTTATGATTAACCTCTATTGCAAGCATCCGCAACTACAACAAAAGTATTAAGGTAAACCTAACCATAGCATGAAACATATGGATCCAAATCAGCCCCTTACGAAGCAACGCATAAACTAGGGTTCAAGCTTCTGTCACTCTAGCAACCCATCATCTACTTATTACTTCCCAATGCCTTCCTCTAGGCCCAAATAATGGTGAAGTGTTATGTAGTCGAAGTTCACATAACACCACTAGAGGTTAGACAACATACATCTTATCAAAATATCGAACGAATACCAAATTCACATGACTACTAATAGCAAGACTTCTCCCTTGTCCTCAGGAACAAACGTAACTACTCACAAAGCATATTCATGTTCATAATAAGAGGGGTAATAATGTGTATAAAGGATCTGAACATATAATCTTCCACCAAATAAACCAACTAGCATCAACTACAAGGAGTAATCAACACTACTAGCACCAATCCCGGACTTGGAGACAAGAATTGGATACAAGAGATGAACTAGGGTTTGGAGACGAGATGATGCTGATTAAGATGTTGATGGAGATTGCCCTCTCCCGATGATAGGAGCGTTGGTGATGATGATGACGATGATTTCCCCCTCCCGGAGGGAAGTGTCCCCGGCAGAACAGCTCTGCCGGAGCCCTAGATCGGTTCCGCCAAGGTTCTACCTCGTGGCGGCGGAGTCTCGTCCCGAAAGGTTGCTTCTGATTTTTTTTCTCATCGAAAGAGCTCATATAGGAGAAGATGGGCATCGGAGAGCCACCAGGGGGCCCACGAGGTAGGGGGGCGCGCCCAGGGGGAGGGGGTGAGGATAGCTGGTTGGCCCGCAGTAGCACCAGCGACCCAAGCACATCTGAAGTCAGGGATGGCAATGGAAAACCACGACGTAGTAAACACAAGCGCCGGAATAAAGAAGACAGCCCAGATAACACGGTGGTAAATGCCGGATTCAGAGGCTCTCGGCCAGGTTAGCGGAAAAAGCCTTTCAAAGGCAACAGGGATGGACCGTCCAGCCTAAACAAGATTCTAGACAAACTATGTCAGATCCACGGCACCCCCGATAAACCTGCAAATAATACTCATAGAGAATGTTGGATCTTCAAGCAGGCCGGCAAGCTAAACGCCGAACACAAGGGGCAGGATACACTAAGCAAAGACGAGGATGAGCCTCACCAGCAAGGCACTGGGGGACAGAAAAAATTCCCACCAGAAGTCAAAACAGTAAATATGGTACATGTGATGAAGAGGAGAAGCAATACTGCACTCCGAGACACACACGCCCTAGAGCCCGTCACCACTAAGTTCAACCCCTGGTTGGCCCGTCCGATCACTTTCGATTGCAGGGATCACCTGACAAGTACCCAGCACGAAGGATTGGCTGCTTTGGTGTTAGACCCAACGATAAATGGATACCATCTCACACGAGTCCTCATGGACGGCGGCGATGAGTTTAAACACGATATATCGGGACACGATCGCAAAATGGGGATAGACCCAACAAAAATCAGCCAAGGTAAAACTACCTTCAAGGGTAATACCAGGCCAAGAGGCTGCTCATGAGCTCTCTAATACTAGAAGTAGTATTCGGTTCACGCGACAACTACCGAAGTGAAACGTTACACTTCGACATCGCTCCATTCCGAAGCGGCTATCAAGCACTACTCGGATGAACAGCCTTCGCCCGTTTCAACGCTATAACGCATTACGCTTCTCTCAAGCTCAAGATGCCTGGAAACATTGAGCGTTCTTTACGCGCAGAAGAACGTGTGGCTGCTTTAACAGCCGAACACTAGACGGCCCCACCAACCAGAACAAATGAACGGTCGTTAAGACCACGGACACGGTTAAACGAGTCCGGCACATCACTAGATATACTTGAGATAGGTTTGGTGGTTGCACCCTTATAGACGGTACCAGGGGCTTCCCGCGTGTAAACAGGACTACGGCTCAACTTTACTTATCTTGAATTTTAAATGGTTTATTTAGAGTAACCAATTTTTTGCACAACAACTTTCAACTAAGTTCCTCTCTTTTATAGATGACAATCGTGCTACACCCGTCTAGGATACGGCACATAGGAGACACAGGCGCAGACGTGCAGCAGAGCCCCGTTCAAAGGTTTCTTTTTAGATTAAGACCCTGCGTAAAGCTTTTTTACTGTCTCTTGTTGTTCACATCCTCTGGATTCTCCGTACAACCAAGAAGGATGCTGGCGTTATTGGCATGTGGCCACGTTAGATTAGTGCACGTACCCGGACACTTGGGGCTCATTTTCAAGGGCATTGTTTAGCCCGGCATATATTATAAAGACCGAATACCTTAGGGAGTGTTCGGCGTCGCGAGTTTGGCCTTATATGCATCAGCTCCGAATCATGTCTTTGGTCAAATGTTGGGTTTGCCCGGCTCCTGTGTTTTTCTACCTTACGTTCCGCTCTATCGGCTAAGGTGGCACCAGGAGAACTACTGCGATTGTGCCCTGGTTCATCCGGACGAGCACCTCAGTAGACAAAGCCGAAAACTGACTGTCATGATAAAGCGCGAGACTGGTCAGCCACTCGATACCTAGTGGAATATTCGGGATTCCTCCGTATTAACGAAGGGCCATTTCCCGGCCATGCATGTACGCGCCCCGTATTTGGATGAGCGCGGAGCCACCAGGGGCTATATAGTAGCCCCACTGTCAAACTCCTATGGCTAAGTGAAAGTGTTAAAGCAATATAGTCCGATTGCCTAGTTCGTTGCGCTATCACCTCCTTAATGGACCAAGACGTTGGATCAAGTGTGAACACGCGTCTTCTACGAACACCCCCGCGTTATATGCGTGGGGGCAGAAGCCGACGACTGCAAACTTTCAGGTTATATACATATATACATAAACGGCCGCACAAGAGGCATCATAACACTTTCAGGCAAAAGTATAAAAACAGCATTTACAATTCAGTAAAACATTGTTTTTTCAATGGGAATACATGTCACAAGAACATAATATTCTTCGAGCACTGAGCTTCTATTGAACGAGCGCCTTCAAGGACTTCCTCAAAGTAGTGCTCGGCAGCTACTCGCCAAGCGGCGAACCCCGGTCGCAATAGCGGTGGCCTCCATGTCGCCCAAGATGTGTCGACACGGGCAAGTGCCATCCGCGCACCCTCTATGCACGCCGACCTCTTCATAGCGTCGATACGCGGCACAGCACCAAGGAACTGCTGCACCAAACCAAAATAACTATTCGGCCGTGGCCCTCTCGGCCACAGATGCTCCACAATAGACCCCATGGCAAGCCCGGACAACCTATGGAGCTCGGCCCACTCGGTCATGCGCTCATCTAACAGTAGCGGACGAGCTGGACCATTGAACTGCGACCAGAATAGCTTTTCCACTTCACGATCTTTTTGATCCTTGAAGTACTCGGCTGCATCAGCCGCACTGGCTGCCAGATCCACATACGCGTCCGGAAAACTCCATAGCTGATCAAGAGGGGCATACTTCGGATCTCCGAACTTCGTCTGCAGCAAGAAGGGCTTTCCAGCCGCGATATCCCCAGCTTGACGCAGCTCCTCCTTCGATGCTCTAATCTTTGAGCGGGCTTCCTTGGCTGCTACCATGGCCTTCTCCAGCTCCGTCGCCTTCGCTTGTTTTTCCTTTTCAAGAAGCTGGTACCGGTCGGCGGCATCCTTTAACTCAACGGCCATCTTGGCCATCTTTTCCTTACTTTGGCAATGGGCAGCCTGTTCGGCCCTCAGCTCTCCGGCCGCCTTCAGAGCGGCCGCATCACTATTCCTGGCTTGTTCTTTGGCTCGGGTAAGTTCCACCCGAAGGGTCTCCACGGCCGCAGCTCCATCTGCAGTCACAGCATATTAAAGATACTGGCATTATGCTCCTCTTACTACGTGTTGATAACCGGAGAAATCACATACCTTGTGCCTCGTCAAGCCGCTTGTTGACAAGCACGATGTCGGCATCTGCTGCGTCAAGTTGCCGCTTCAGCTCGGCAAACTCACCGGTCCGGCTAGCCACCGGACCTTCCGCCACCTGCATATGAAGGCAGATTGATTATTACCTGGGATTATGATCCTCCGTTTGCCGCCGCTCTTGACGGCAACCAAAGTCTCAGGGGCTACTATCTACATAGGGCACACCTAGCATGTGCGGTACTGCCAAAAATGCACATTATTTCACGTACCTCAAAACCTTTCAGCAGACTCATAAAAGCTTCATGCAACCCGCTTTCGGTGGATGAAATCCTCTCAATCACTGTGCCCATTAGCGTACGATGCGCCTCTGAGATAGCCGCTTGCTCTAGCAGATCCTTCAGTGCGTCCGACCGCACACCAGACGGTGTCGGGCTCTTTCGGTTGCTCTCTTCAAGAGCCGGATACTGAGGACTTTGGGTGGCGAAAGGATTACCCTCTGGCCTTGCCGGATCAGGAGAAACCCTCCGCCACGACACCTCGGGGTCGCCTGCCTCATGAGGCGAGATGGCAGGGGGAGGTGTTTCGCTCTCCATCATCTCCAGAAGAAGATCCCCCGAAGACGAACTCTACCGAGAAGGGCTGCGATCCGAATTACAAGATAAATGCTTCGGTTATTTTCCTCAGAAGTAATGCAGGATATCTTCACTATTAAGTACCCTTTTACTTACAGCTCGGTGGAGGGTTGACCCCCTTGCGGCATTGTGCGGCCAGGGTACCCGCCGGGGCAGGACCCTCTGGTGAAGATTTCTTCCCCCGTTTGGAAACCATCGTTTCCGGGTCTTCAGAGACGGTCCTCTTCCTTCCTTGGGGAGAAGGAATTTCAGATTCTTCTCCCCGGCTATCCTCCTTTGCGGAGGCGCTAACTCCCCCGGTTTGGATGAGCAGTGAGCGAGATCCGCTTTCAGCCTCTTTATTCCCCCCTGTATCTTCCCCTGAGGGCACTTGATAAGGCGCGAGCTCCAGCATCCTGGCTAGTACAGGATCTGGTGAGACCTCGAGGAGGGGGGCCAGACACCTGATCATCTTCGCCTTTGTTACACAGTCCTGGTCAAAGAGCGACTTTTCAGAATGATGTCATGATAAATAAAAAGACAAACGTGTTCGACTATGGGACTACTTACTTGGGTATCTGGGCGATTGCAGCTCAGACCCGCATCCTCGGTGGTGTCCGGACACACTATTTGTGGTCTGAAGAACGATTGATACATCTCTTCGAGCGTCATACCGAGGAAGTGCTGAATAGCTCGCGGTCCCTCCGGGGTGAACTCCCACATGCGGAGGGGACGCCGTTTGCAGGGCAGGACTCGATGAATTGACATGACTTGTGTTATCGTGGCCACACTGATATCTCTCTCGAGGAGATCTCGGATGCGGCTCTGCAATGTCGGCACATCCTTTACTGGCCCCCGGTCTAGCCCCTTGTTAATCCATGGCGTCGATCATGGCGAAGGCAGCGAAAAAGTAAGGCGGCCACCCACTTGGTGCCCCTGGGAGCTGTGATATAAAACCACTCCTGTTGCCATAAGCTGCACACCTCCTGGAAGGAACCCTCTGGCCATGGGGCATTGGCACTTTTGCTTAGTACGGCACCTCCGCACTCTGCGTACCGCCCCTCGATCATCTTCGGCTCCGCATTGGAGGTCTTGAGCCACAGGCCGAAGTGAGGGGTAATGCGGAGGAAAGCTTCACACACAACTATGAACGACGAGATGTGGAGGACGGAATCCGGAGCCAAATCATGGAAATCCAGCCCGTAATAGAACATGAGCCCCCTCACAAAGGGATCTAGAGCGAGGCCTAGCCCTCGGAGGAAGTGAGAGATGAATACAATGCTCTCGCCGGGTTCGGGAGTGGGTATGTCCTGCCCTAGAGTAGGCAACCTGTGTGAGATCTCGCCGGTCAGAAATCAGGCCTCTCTTAGCTTCTTGACGTCTTCCTCTGTGACGGAGGAAGGCATCCACTGACCTTGAAGGTTGGATCCGGACATGGTTGAAGGTCTGAAGCGCCTGACCTGAGCCTGGGGTGTTGGAACTCGAGGTGGGGAAAGGATTCGATTGAGCACGAGAAGAAAAAGGGACAGACCTTGGCCTCTTTATAAAGGAGGTTAATATCAAGCGTCCTCCGCGTGGCCGTTTGGGACTTGCCTAGAATTGGGAGGTCATACCGACGGGCACGATTGGGTTACCCACATCCATATTGATGAGAATCCCGTAATAAGGGGGACACGATCTCTGCTTCGACAAGACGTGCCAAATAAATCGCCTCGCAAAACGTGCAGTGACAATACGTCACGTTATGAAAAACGGTCGGCAGATTAGATGTGTGGAAATATTATTCTCTCTACGATGATATGTGGATTTGTTTTGCGGAGCCGTACACTATCCTTGTGTTCAAAATCTTCTATGGAGTATTCGGAGGAGGAACCCGCCTTGCAATGCCGAAGACAATCTGCGCGCCGGACTCATCATCATTGAAGCCTGGTTCGGGGCTCTTGAGGAGTCTGGATTAGGGGTATCCGGACAGCGGACTATATCCTTTGGCGGACTGTTGGACTATGAAGATACAAGATTGAAGACTTCGTCTCGTGTCCGGATGGGACTCCCTTGGCGTGGAAGGCAAGCTTGGCGTCTGGATATGTAGATCTCCTCCCATTGTAACCGACTACTGTGTAACCCTAGCCCCTCCGGTGTCTATATAAACCGGAGGGTTTAGTCCGTAGGACAACAACAATCATACCATAGGCTAGCTTCTAGGGTTTAGCCTCTATGATCTCGTGGTAGATCAACTCTTGTAATACTCATATCATCAAGATCACTCAAGCAGGAAGTAGGGTATTACCTCCATCGAGAGGGCCCGAATCTGGGTAAACATTGTGTCCCCCGCCTCCTGTTACCATCCGCCTTAGAGGCACAATTCGGGACCCCCTACCTGAGATCCGCCGGTTTCGACACCGACAATGTCCTTTTCTTCTCACGCTCGATCCTTCCCTTCCCCCACCTCGAGTTCCAACACCCAAGGCTCAGGCTAAGCGCTTCGGACCTTCAACCATGTCCGGATCCAACCTTCAAGGTTGGTGGATGGCCTCCTCTGTCACAGAGGAGGACATCAAGAAGCTAAGGGAAGCCAAGTATCTCACCGCTGAAATCCCACACAGGCTGCCTGCTCAAGGGCAGGTCATCCCCACTCTCAAACCCAACGGGAGTGTCATATTTGTTTCCCACTTCCTCCGAGGGCTAGGCTTTAGTCTTGATCCCTTTGTTGGAGGGCTTATGTTCTATTACGGGCTCAATTTCCATGATCTAGCTCCATATTCCATCCTTCACATCTCGTCGTTTATCGTCGTGTGTGAGGCCTTCCTCCGCATCACCCCACACTTCGGCTTATGGCTCAAGACCTTCAATGTGAAGCCGAAGACGATCGATGGGCGACATGCAGAATGCGGAGGTGCCATAATAAGCAAAGGCGCCGATGCCCTATGGCCAAAGGGTTCCTTCCCGGAGGTGTCCAACTTATGGCAGCGGGAGTGGTTTTACATCACAGCTCCCCGAGGTACAAAGTGGGCAGCTGCCCCCGCCTTCTGCTCGGGCCCTCCACCGCAACTGGCGTCATGGGTCAATAAGGGGCTAGACTGGGGGCCAGTTAATGACGTGCTGACATTGCAAAGTCGCATCCGAGATCTCCTCAAGAGGGATGTCAGTCTTGTCAAGGCAATGCAAATTATGCTATTTCGTCGGGTCCTGCCATGCCAATGTCGATCTCTCCGTATGTGGGAGTTCAACCCGGAAGGACGCGAACTATTCAGCAATTCTTGCGTGGCCTTTCGAAGAGATGTATGGATTGTTCTCGGATCACGAATAAAGTGTCCGGACACCACCGAGAATGCGGGTCTCAACTGCAACCGTCTAGATACCCACGTAAGTAATTCTGCGGCCGAACATGTTGTATTTTTATTTTTCACAACATCATTATGAAAAAATCGCTCTCAGCCAGGACTGGATAGAAAGACGGAGAGGATCAGGTGTTCGGCCCCCCTTCCCGAAGGCTCACCGGATCCTATACTAGCCAGGATGCTTGAGCACGCACCTTATCAAGTGCCATCAGGGGAAGATAAAGGGAGGAATAAAGAAGCGGCGGGCTTCACATTACACATCAAACCGGGGAATTAGTGTCTCCGTGAAGGAGGATAATCGGGAGAAGAATCTAGAATCCCTCTCCCAAGGAAGGAAAAGGACCGCCTCTAAAGACTTGGAAGCGAAGGTTTCCAAGCGAGGAAAAACCTTCGCCATGGGGCCCTGCCTTGAGGGCGTCCTTAACGCTGGCCTTCAAGGGGCCAGCCCTCCACCGAGCTATAAGTGAACAAGAGTACTTTGGTAAATATATCCTGTTTTATCTCTAAGGACAATAGCAGAGACATATATCTTGCAGTCGGCTCGTAGCCCTTCTCGTGAGTTCGCTGGGGATCTTCTTAGGAGATGATGAAAGAGCAACGCCTCCTTGTCTCCCCGCCTCATGAGGCGGACGACCCTGAGGTGTCATCACAGAGGATTTCTCCTGATCCGCCAAGGCCAGAAGGTAACCCTTCGGCCAACCGAAGTCCGGAGTATTCGGCTCCTAAGGAGAGCAACGGAAAGAGTGCAGGACTGCCGGTGCTGGCTGGGCCTTGATGGGTCTTGGAGCAAGTGGCTATCTCAGAGGCGATCGTACTTTAATGGGTACGGTGGTTGAGAGGATTTCATCCGCCAAAAGTGGGTTGCATGAAGCTTTTACGAGCCTGCTAAGAGGCTTTGAGGTATGCAAAGTAATATTTTTTCTTTTACGGTACCGCACATGCTAGGTGTGCTCTATACAGATAGTAGCCCCTGAGACTCTGGTTGCTGTCCAGAGGTGGCAAACAGAGGATCATAGTCGAGTAATGATTGCGCTGCTTTCATGTGCGGTAATTTGAGGTTCGATGGCTGGCGGACTCTTGAGTTTGTCGGCCGAGGCGGCAGCTTGGCGGCAGATGTCGACATCGCGCTTGTGAACAAGCGGCTTGATGAGGCACGGGGTATGTATTTTTGGGTGGTCAACAAATATTAAGAGGAGCATGATGCTAGTATCTATAATATGTTGTGACTGCAGATGGAGCTGCCGCCATGGAAACCCTTGGTGGAACTTGCCGAGCCAAGGAACAAGCCAGAGAAGTGATGCGATTGCCCTAAAGGCGGCGAAGAGTTAAGAGCGAACAGGCTGCTCATCGCCAGAGCGAAGATAAAATAGCCAAGATGGCTGTTGAGCTGAAAGATCTGCCGCCGATATGAGCTTCTTGAAAAGGAAAGCCAAGCTAAAGCAGCTGACCCAAAGAAAGCCATGGAAGCAGCCAAGGAAACCCGCTCTAAAATCAGAGCGGTGAAGGAGGAGCTCCGTCAAGCCGGAGATATCACGGCTGGGAAGCCCTTTTTGTTGCGGACGAAGTTCGGAGATCCGAAGTATGACCCTCTGGATCAATTATGGAGTGCTGCAGACGCGTACTTGGACTTGGCAATGAGTGCTGCTGATGCGACTGAGTTTTTCAAAGATCAGAAAGATCATGAAGTGGAAAGGTTGTTTTGGTCGCAGTTCAGTGCTCCAATGCGTCCGCTGCTATTAAATGAACAAATGGCCGAGTGGGCCGAGCTCCATAGGTTGTCCAGACTTGCCATGAGGTCTATCGTGGATCATCTTTGGCCGAAGGGACCAAGGCCGAATAGTTATTTTGGTTTAGTGCAACGATTCCTTGGTGCTATGCCGCATATCGATGTTGTAAAAAGGTCGGCGTGCATAGAGGGTGCGCGAATGGCTCTTGCCCGTGTTAAGACATACTGGGCAGAGATGGAGGCCACCACTATTGCAACCCGGGATCCGGCCGTAGGCCAGGTCTCGGCCGAGCACTATTTTGAAGAAGTCCTAGAAGGCGCTCGTTTAATAGAGGCTCAGTGCTCGAAGAGTATCATGTTCGAGTGACATGTATCCGAATTGTAAAAACAATGCTATTTGGATTATAAAGGATGTGTTTATACTTTTTCCAGGAAGTATTATGATGCCTCATGTGCGGCCGTTTATGTATGTATATAACCTGAAAGTTTGCGATGTCGTTTCAGCCATTTACGCATATAATGCAGGGTGTTGTAAAAGCGTATTCACACTTGATCCAACATCTTGGTCCATTAAGGAGGTGATAGCGCGGCGAACAAGGCAATCGGACTATAAAGCTTTAACACTTTCACTTAGCCATAGGAGTTTGATGGTGGGGCTACTATATAGGCCCTGGTACTTCCGCGCTCATCTGAATACGGTGCGCGTACATACATGACCGGGAAACCGGTCCTTCGTTAATGCGGAGGAATCGCAAAGATTCCGCTGAGTCATCGAGTGGTTGACCAGTCTCGTGCTTTATCATGATGATCGGTTTTGGCTTTCTCTACTGAGGTGCTCATCCAGATGAACTAGGGCACAATCACAGTAGTTCTCCCGGTGCCACCTTAGTCGATAGAGCGGAACGTATGGTAGAAAAACACGGGAGCTAGGCAAACCCAACTATTGACCAAAGACATGATTCAGAGCTGATGCATATAAGGCCAAACTCGCGATGCCGAACACTCCCTAAGGTATTCGGACTTTACAACATATACTAGGCTGAGTAACGCCCTCGATAATGAGCCCTGAATTTCTAGGTACGTGCATTAGTCTGACGTGACAAAATGCCAATAACGCCAGCATCCCTCTCGGTTGTGTTGAGTATCCTAAGGGTGTGAAGCAACAAGAGACGGTAAAAAAGGTTTACACAGGGTCTTAATCTAAAAAGAAACCTTTGAGCGGGGCCCTGCTACACGTCTGCGCATGTGTCTCCGTTGTGCCATATCCTGGAAGGGTGTAGCATGATGATCATATGTAAAAGAGAAAAACCCAGGTGAAAGTCTTCGTGCAAAAAATTGGTTATTCTTAATGAACCATTAAAATGCAATCTAAATAGGGTCAAGACGAACTGTAGCCCTTTTTACATGCGGGAAGCCCCTAGCACCACCTATGGGAGTATTTCCATCGACCCAATCTCAGGTTTATCTGAGCTGTTACAGCTAGTGGTGCGCCGGACTCGTCTAACCGTGTCCGCGGTCTTGACGACCGATCATTTATTCTGGTTGGAGAGGCCGTTCAGTGTTCGGCTGCTAGAGCCGCCACATATTCCTCCGCACGTAAGGAATGCTCTGTGTTTCCGCTAACTATGATGATGCCACGTGGACCGGGCATCTTAAGCTTAAGATAAGCATAATGCGGTACTGCATTAAAACGAGCGAAGGTCGTTCTTCCGAGTAGTGCATGATAGCCGCTTCAGAATGGAGCGATGTCGAACGTTAATTCTTCGCTTCGGAAGTTGTCGGGAGAACCGAATACAACCTCTAGTACTAGAGAGCCCGTGCAGCGGGCCTCTGGGCCTGGTATTACTCCTTTAAAGGTAGTATTGCTTTGGCAGATTCTTGTCGGGTCTATCCCCATTTTGCGGACGGTGTCCTGATATATAAGATTAATACTACTGCCGCCGTCCATAAGGACTCGGGTGAGATGGTATTCGTCAATTATTGGGTCTAGCACCAAGGCAGCCGATCCTCCGTGTCGGATACTAGTCGGGTGATCCCTGCGATCAAAAGTGATCGGGCAGGCCGACCAAGGGTTGAACTTGGGGTGACGGGCTCCACGGCGTATACGTCTCGAAGTGCGCGTTTGCGCCTCCTCTTCGGTATGTGAGTTGCGTAAATCATGTTCACTATTTTGACCTCTGGTGGGAATTTTTTTCTGTCCCCCAGTGTTCGGCTGGCGAGGCTCATCCTCGTCTTCACTTGGTGTCTCCCTCCCCTTGGGTTCGGCGTTTAGCTTGCCGGCCTGCTTGAAGACCCAGCATTCTCTGTTGGTGTGATTTGCAGGTTTGTCGGAGGTGCCATGAATCTGACATAATCTGTCTAGAATCTTGTTTATGCTGGACGGTCCATCTCAGCTGCCTTTAAATGGCTTTTTCCGTTGACCGGGTCAAGAGCCCCTGAATCCGGCGTTTACCGCCGTGTTGTCTGGGTTGTCTTCATTATTTTGACGCTTGTTTTTATTGCGCCACGGTTTCCCGTTGCCATCCCTGACTTCGGATGTGCCTGGGTTGCTGCTGCCGCTACGGGCCAGCCAACTGTCTTCGCCCATGCAAAAGCGGGTCATAAGGCTTGTTAGGGATGTCACTGTCCTCGGTTTTTCCTGGCCGAGGTGTCTGGCGAGCCATTCGTCCTGGACACTGTGTTTGAAAGCCGCTAAGGCTTCGGCATCCGGGCAGTTGACGATTTGATTCTTCTTCGTGAGAAATCTGTTCCAAAGCTTTCGGGCTGACTCTCTGGGCTGCTGAATTATGTGACCTAAATCGTCTGCATCCGGAGGTCGGACATAGGTCCCTTGAAAATTAGCCCTAAATGCATCCTCAAGCTCTTCCCAACTTCCAATTGAGTTTTCGGGGAGGCTTTTCAGCCAGTGCCGAGCTGGTCCTTTCAACTTGAGGGGCAGGTATTTTATGGCATGGAGATCATCTCGGCGAGCCATGTGGATGTGAAGGATAAAGTCCTCAATCCAGACCCCAGGGTTTGTCGTTCCGTCGTATGCCTCTATGTTCACGGGTTTGAATCCCTCTGGAAATTCATGATCCAGCACCTCATTGGTGAAGCATAGGGGGTGCACGGTACCCCTGTATTTGGATGTGTCATGGCATTCTTCAGACGGTTGTAGTGTTCGGTTTTGATTCCGAGTTGTTACTCGGTCAGTATAGTCGTTTGGGCGGCCATGATTTTGTGCCGGAGCGCGCTTCCTAGATCCGTAGATGGACCTGGCCATACCGGCTTTTTTGTGCAGGTCCTCACGTAAATCGTGCGCTGACTTGTGTGCGACGTCCTTAGCCGCCCTGTCGCGGCCACGGGGTGGTCGATCAGGCTGATCAGCCATTTTATTTTTTGGCTGAATGGGCTCTAAAGCCTCGTTGTCGAATTCAGGCAGCAGCTTGCGCTTTGGATAGCTCTTTGTGTGGCGACTGCCATCGTTCTTTTCTTCAGTGTCAAGCACTTTGTTCCATCTGCTGTTGAGCGTATTCTGCGCGGCCTTAAGCCTTTGCTTCTGCTTCTTCAGGCTCCTCGCGGTGGCAATAAGCCTTCTATGGAGGTTCACTTGTTCCAAGTGCCTTTCCGGGACTATGTGTGCATCGTCGTCCAGATTGTTCTCCTCTCCGGGGACAAGTTGATGAGTTTTACCCTCGGCGTCGCCGTGATCGGACAGCGGCTCCGTACTATGTTCGTCGTCCGCTGGCTCATCCTGCTCCATCGGACGACGAACCACATGAGCTCGAATCCGTCGAAGATCAAGTCTCCGCGGATGTCGGCAGTATAGTTCAAGCTTCCAAACCTGACCTGATGGCCAGGGGCGTAGCTACCGATCCGCTCCAGATGGCCAAGCGAGTTGGCCCGCAGTACGAAGCCGCCGAATACGAAGATCTGTCCGGGGAGAAAAACCTCACCCTGGATCGCATCGTTGCCGATGATCGAAGGAGCCATCAAGCCTTAACGTGATGGCATAGTGGAACTCTCAATGAAAGCACCAATGTCGGTGTCAAAACCGGCGGATCTCGGGTAGGGGGTCCCGAACTGTGCGTCTAAGGCTAATGGTAACAGGAGGCGGGGGACACAATGTTTACCTGAGTTGGGCCCTCTCGATGGAGGTAATACCCTACTTCCTGCTTGATTGATCTTGATGATATGAGTATTACAAGAGTTGATCTACCACGAGATCGTAGAGGCTAAACCCTAGAAGCTAGCCTATGATGTTAATTGTTGTCCTTCTCGTCCTACGGACTAAACCCTCCGGTTTATATAGACATGGAGGGGGCTAGGGTTACACAGAGTCGGTTACAATGGAGGAGATCTACATATCCGAATAGCCAAGCTTGCCTTCCATGCAAAGGAGAGTCCCACCCGGACACGGGACGAAGCCTTCAATCTTGTATCTTCATAGTCCAACAGTCCGGCCAAAGTATATAGTCCGGCTGTCCGAGGACCCCCTAATCTAGGACTCCCTCAATAACCTCCATACGTTCTTCTTGACGGTATTTTTACTTATTTCCCAGGACCCGCACACTGCTCCTTCTTGATCCCGGCATGTTAAATAGTCCAGGTGCTTATTGCACTATTTATATAAGATACGCCTTGACGTATCCATTCAGTTATAATAAAAATGATTTGTGGCCCAGTTTCTGTGGTTTTCGCTTCTTACTCCATTTCATTTCGATCTGCTTATCAGCTACATCGGTACTCTTTTGTACGTTTCATATTCGCCAGGCTGCTTATCACCCCATAACACGGCAACAAAGTTCGAACACTTCTAGTATACAAGTTTGGCACCCCGAATTTAGCATTATATGCATTGGCTCCGAATCATGTCTTTGGTCAATAGTTGGGTTGCCCGGCTCCTGTGCTTGCTACCCTACGTTCCGCTCTATCGGCTAGGGTAGTAAAGGGAGAACTACTGCGATTGTGCCCTGGCCCTTGCTACGTCTTGAGCTTGCGTTGGTTTTCCTCGAAGAGGAGAGGGTGATGCAGCAAAGTGTAGCGTAAGTATTTCCCTCAGTTTTGAGAACCAAGGTATCAATCCAGTAGGAGGCTCCTCAAAAGTCCCACGCACCTACACAAACAAACTGAGAACTCGCAACCAACGCAATAAAGGGGTTGTCAATCCCTTCACGGCCACTTGCAAAAGTGAGATCTGATAAAGATGGTATGATAAGATAAATATATTTTTGTTATTTTATAATATAGATGCAAAAAGTAAAGATGCAAATAAAAGTAGATTGAAAGCAAATATGATAAGAGATAGACCCGGGGGCCATAGGTTTCACTAGTGGCTTCTCACAAGATAGCATAAGTATTACGCTGGGTGAACAAATTACTGTTGAGCAATTGATAGAAAAGCGCATAGTTATGAGATTATCTAGGCATGATCATGTATATAGGCATCACGTCCATAACAAGTAGACCTACTCCTGCCTGCATCTACTACTATTACTCCACACATCGACCGCTATCCAGCATGCATCTAGAGTATTAAGTTCATAAGAACAGAGTAACGCATTAAGCAAGATGACATGATGTAGAGGGATAAACTCATGCAATATGATATAAACCCCATCTTGTTATCCTCGATGGCAACAATACAATACGTGCCTTGCAACCCTTTTTGTCACTAGGTAAGGACACCGCAAGATTGAACCCAAAGCTAAGCACTTCTCCCATGGCAAGAAATATCAATCTAGTAGGCCAAACTAAACCAATAATTCGAAGAGACTTGCAAAGATAACTTAATCATACATAAAAGAATTCAGAGAAGATTCAAATATTATTCATAGATAAACTTGATCATAAACCCACAATTCATCGGATCTCGACAAACACACCGCAAAAAGAGATTACATCGAAAAGATCTCCACAAGAGAGGGGGAGAACATTGTATTGAGATCCAAAAAGAGAGAAGAAGCCATCTAGCTAATAACTATGGACCCGTAGGTCTGTGGTAAACTACTCACAACTCATCGGACGGGCAAGGATGTTGATGTAGAGGCCCCCCGTGCTTGATTCCCCCTCCGGCAGAATGCCGGCGAAGGCCCCAAGATGGGATCTCGCGGATACAGAAGGTTACGGTGGTGGAAATTGTGTTTCGTGGTGCCCCTGGATGTTTTCGGGGTACGTAGGTATATATAGGAAGAAGAAGTACGTCGGTGGCCGCCCGAGGGGCCCACGAGACAGGGGGCGCGCCCTCCTATCTTGTGGAGGCTCCGGTTGCTTCTTGACTTGCACTCCAAGTTCTCTGGATCACGTTCGGTGAAAAAATCACGTTCCCGAAGGTTTCATTCCGTTTGGACTCCGTTTGATATTCCTTTTCTTCGAAATACTGAAACAGGCAAAAAAACAGCAATTATGGGTTGGGCCTCCGCTTAGTAGGTTAGTCCCAAAATGATATAAAAGTGGAAAATAAAGCCCAATATGGTCCAAAACAGTAGATAAAGTAGCATGGAGCAATCAAAAATTATAGATACGTTGGAGCGTATCAGGCATCTAAGCTTAATTCTGCTCGTCCTCGAGTAGGTAAATGATAAAAGAGAATTTTGATGCGGAGTGATACTTTGGCATAATTTCAATGTAAATCCTCTTAATTGTAGTATGAATATTCAGATCCGAAAGATTCAAGACAAAAGTTCATATTGACATAAAATAATAATACTTCAAGCATACTAACTAAGCAATTATGTCTTCTCAAAATAACATGGCCAAAGAAAGTTATCCCTACAAAATCATATAGTCGGCTATGCTCCATCTTCCCACACAAAATATTTAAATCATGCACAACCCGATGACAAGCCAAGCAATTGTTTCATACTTTAACATTTTCAAAACTTTTTCAATCTTCACGCAATACATGAGCGTGAGCCATGGATATAGCACTATATGTGGAATAAAATGGTGGTTGTGGAGAAGACAAAAAGGGAGAAGATAGTCTCACATCAACTAGGCGTATCAACGGGCTATGGAGATGCCCATCAATAGATATCAATGTGAGTGAGTAGGGATTGCCATGCAACGGATGCACTAGAGCTATAAGTATATGAAAGCTCAACAAAGGAAACTAAGTGGGTGTGCATCCAACCCGCTTGCTCACGAAGACCTAGGCCATTTGAGGAAGCCCATCATTGGAATATATAAGCCAAGTTCTATAATGAAAAATTCCCACTAGTATATGAAAGTGACAAAATGAGAGACTCTCTATCATGAAGATCTTGGTGCTACTTTGAAGCACAAGTGTGGTAAAAGGATAGTAACATTGCCCCTTCTCTCTTATTCTCTCTTTTTTTCTTTTTTTCTTTGGGCCTTTTCTCTTTCTTTTTTTATGGCCTCTTTTTTTTCCTTTTTTTATTTTTCATCCGGAGTCTCATCCCGACTTGTGGGGGAATCATAGTCTCCATCATCCTTTTCTCACTTGGGACAATGCTCTAATAATGATGATCATCACACTTTTATTTACAACTCAAGAATTACAACTCGGTACTTAGAACAAAATATGACTCTATATGAATGCCTCCGGCGGTGTACCGGGATATGCAATGAAACATGAGTGACATGTTTGAAAGAATTATGAACGGTGGCTTTTCCACAAGTACGATGTCAACTTCATGATCATGCTAGCAATATGACAATGATGGAGTGTGTCATAATAAACGGAACGGTGGAAAGTTGCATGGCAATATATCTCGGAATGGCTATGGAAATGCCATAATAGGTAGGTATGGTGGCTGTTTTGAGGAAGATATATGGTGGGTGTATGATACCGGCGAAAAGTGCGCGGTATTAGAGAGGCTAGCAATGGTGGAAGGATGGGGAAAAGTGTGTATAATCCATGGATTCAACATTAGTCATAAAGAACTCATATACTTATTGCAAAAATCTAGAAGTTATCAAAGCAAAGTATTACGCGCATGCTCCCAGGGGGATAGATTGGTAGGAAAAGATCATCGCTCGTCCCCGGCCGCCACTCATAAGGAAGACAATCAATAAACAAATCATGCTCCGAGTTCATCACATAACGGTTCACCATACGTGCATGCTACGGGAATCACAAACTTCAACACAAGTATTCTTTAAATTCACAACTACTCAACTAGCATGACTCTAATATCACCATCTTCATATCTCAAAACAATTATCAAGCATCAAACTTTTCTTAGTATTCAACGCACTCAAAAGAAAATTTCACATATCTTGAATACCAAGTATATTAAAATTTAAGCAAATTACCATGCTATTAATGACTCTCAAAATAATCTAAGTGAAGCATGAGAGATCAATAGTTTATTTAAAACAAATATACCACCGTGCTCTAAAAGATCTAAGTGAAGTACTAGAGCAAAAATTATCACGCTCAAAAGATATAAGTGAATCACTATAAGCAAAACTATCAAGCTCAAAAGATATAAGTGAAGCACATAGAGTATTCTATCAAATTCCAATTTATGTATGCTCTCTCAAAAGGTGTGTACAGCAAGGATGATTGTGGTAAACTAAAAAGCAAATACTAATATAACACACGACGCTCCAAGCAAAACACTTATCATGTGGTGAATAAAAATATAGACCCAAGTAAAGTTACCAATGAACGAAGACGAAAGAGGGGATGCCTTCCGGGGGCATCCCCAAGCTTAGGCTTTTGTCTATTCTTGAATATCTTGGGGTGCCATGGGCATCCCCAAGCTTAGGCTCTTGCCACCCTTTATTCCATAGTCCATAAAAGCTTTACCCAAAACTTGAAAACTTCACAACATAAAACTCAATAGAAATCTCGTGAGCTCCGTTAGAGAAAGAAAACAAAAGACTAATTTAAGGTACTGTAATGAACTAATTCTTTATTTATATTGGTGTTAAACCTACTGTATTCCAATTTATCTATGGATTATAAACTATTTTATTGGCCATAGATTCATCAAAATAAGCAAACAACACACGAAAAACAGAATCTGTCAAAAACAGAACAGTCTGTAGTAATCTGTAACTAACGCAAACTTCTGGAAATCCAAAAAATCTAACAAAATTAGACGATCTATACAATTTGTTTATTGATCAGCAGAAATTGAAATCACTATTTTATCACGTTCTGGTGATTTTTAACAATTCGGGCACTGAGCGCAAAGTTTCTGGAAATTACAGCAAGATCAAATAACTATCATCCAAGAAGATCCAATAGGTTTAACTTGGCACAAACACTAATTAAAAGATAAAACCACATCTAAACAGAGGCTAGATGGATTATTTATTCCTGAACAGAAGCAAAAGCAAAAACTAAAAATAAAATTGCGTTGCCTCCCAACTAGCGCTATCGTTTAACGCCCCTAGCTAAGCATAAAAGCGAGGATAGATCTAATTAGTGCCATCTTTGGCACTAAACTCATAAGTAGCACGCATGATAGACTCATAAGGTAATTTAACTTTGTTTCTTGGAATGTGTTCCATGCCTTTCTTTAATGGAAATTGGAATCTAATATTCCCTTCCTTCATATCAACAATCGCACCAATCGTTCTAAGGAAAGGTCGACCAAGAATAATAGGGCAAGAAAGATTGCAATCTATATCAAGAACGATAAAATCTACGGGCACCAAATTTCTATTTGCAACAATAAGAACATCATTGATCCTTCCCATAGGCTTTTTAATGGTGGAATCCGCAAGGTGCAAATTTAAAGAACAATCATCAAGATCATGGAAACCTAGAATATCACATAAAGTTTTCGGAATCGTGGAAACACTAGCACCCAAATCACACAAAGCAAAACACTCATAATCTTTAATTATAATCTTTATAGTAGGTTCCCACTCATCATTAACTTTTCTAGGTATAGAAACTTCCAAATTAAGTTTTTCATCATAAGATTGCATTAAGGCATCAACGATATGCTTGGTAAAAGCTTTATTTTGACTATAAGCATGAGGAGAATTAACAACGGCTTGCAACAAGGAAATACAATCTTTTAAAGAGCAATTATCATAATTAAATTCCTTGAAGTCCGAGATAATAGGTTCAACATTATTATAAGTTGAGGATTCTCCAATCTCACTTTTACCAAATTTAACATTAAGATCTAAAGATTCCGAATTCTTGGGACGCCTTCTAGGCAAAGTTGATTCATCATCAGTCCCATGATCATCAAAGTTCATATTGCAAAACATAGATCTAATCGGAGACGCATCAATAACTTTAAGATCCTCATCATTATTTTCACGGAAACTAGAAGAACACGCTTTTATAAAACTTTCTTTCTTAGCACGCAATCGAGCGATTCTTTCCTTGCACTCGTCAATGGAAATTCTCATTACTTTGAGAGACTCATTGATATCATGCTTAGGAGAAGAAGATCCAAGTTTAAGAGAATTAACATCAAGCGAAAGTCTATCAACGTTCCTAGCCAAATCATCAACTTTGAGCAATTTTTCTTCAAGCAAAGCATTAAAATTCTTTTGAGAGATCATAAATTCTTTCACACTATTCTCAAAATCAGAGGGCATCTTATTAAAATTACTGTAAGAATTATTGTAGGAATTTCCATAATTATTAGAGGGATTACTAGGGAACGGTCTAGCATTAAAATTTCCTCTATAAGCATTGTTTCCAAAACTATTCCTACCAACAAAATTCACATCCATAGATTCATTATTATTCTCAATCAAGGAAGACAAAGGCATATCATTGGGATCAAGAGGAGTATTTTTAGTAGCAAACATCTTCATAAGTTCATCCATCTTTCCACTCAAAACATTGATTTCTTTTATAGCATGCACTTTTTTACTAGAAGATCTTTCGGTGTGCCATTGAGAATAATTATCCATAATATTATCAAGTAATTTTGTAGCATCTCCTAACGTGATTTCCATAAAGGTGCCTCCCGCGGCCGAATCTAAGAGATTTCTAGAAGCAAAGTTCAAACCGGCATAAAAATTTTGTATGATCATCCGTAAATTCAAACCATGAGTAGGGCAATTGCGAATCATCAATTTCATTCTTTCCCAAGATTGGGCAACATGCTCATGATCAAGTTGTTTAAAATTCATAATATCGTTCCTAAGAGTGATGATCTTAGTGGGAGGAAAATACTTAGAGATAAAAGCATCTTTGCACTTGTTCCAAGAATCAATACTATTTTTAGGCAAAGACGAGAACTAAACTTTAGCACGACCTCTAAGTGAAAACGGAAATAACTTCAGTTTGACAACATTGTTATCTGTATCTTTCTTCTTTTGCATATCACACAAATCAACAAAGTTGTTTAGATGAGTAGCGGCATCTTCACTAGGAAGGCCGGCGAATTGATCTTTCATAACAAGATTCAGCAAAGCGGTATTGATTTCACAAGACTCATAATTATTAAGAGGAGCAATCGGAGTACTAAGGAAATCATTATTATTCGTATTCGAGAAGTCACACAACTTGGTATTATCTTGCGCCATGGCAACAAGTAATCCAACACACAAGCAAAAAGAAAAATGGCAAGCTAAAAGAGAGGAGGAGACTAGGAAAGATAGGGCAAATAAAACGGCAAGGGTGAAGTGGGGGAGAGGAAAACGAGAGGCAAATGGCAAATAATGTAAATGCGAGGGAGATAGGTTTGTGATGGGTACTTGGTATGTCTTGACTTGAGCGAAGACCTTCCCGGCAACGGCGCCAGAAATCCTTCTTGCTACGTCTTGAGCTTGCGTTGGTTTTCCTCGAAGAGGAGAGGGTGATGCAGCAAAGTGTAGCATAAGTATTTCCCTCAGTTTTGAGAACCAAGGTATCAATCCAGTAGGAGGCTCCTCAAAAGTCCCACGCACCTACACAAACAAGCGAGAACTCGCAACCAACGCAATAAAGGGGTTGTCAATCCTTCACGGCCACTTCATGAAAGTGAGATCTGATAAAGATGGTATGATAAGATAAATATATTTTTGGTATTTTATAATATAGATGCAAAAAGTAAAGATGCAAATAAAAGTAGATTGAAAGCAAATATGATAAGAGATAGACCCGGGGGCCATAGGTTTCACTAGTGGCTTCTCTCAAGATAGCATGAGTATTACGGTGGGGTGAACAAATTACTGTCGAGCAATTGATAGAAAAGCGCATAGTTATGAGATTATCTAGGCATGATCATGTATATAGGCATCACTTCCATAACAAGTAGACCGACTCCTGCCTGCATCTACTACTATTACTCCACACATCGACCGCTATCTAGCATGCATCTAGAGTATTAAGTTCATAAGAACAGAGTAACGCATTAAGCAAGATGACATGATGTAGAGGGATAAACTCATGCAATATGATATAAACCCCATCTTGTTATCCTCGATGGCAACAATACAATACGTGCCTTGCAACCCTTTACATCCTTTGGGTAAGGACACGCAAGATTGAACCCAAAGCTAAGCACTTCTCCCATGGCAAGAAATATCAATCTAGTAGGCCAAACTAAACTGATAATTCGAAGAGACTTGCAAAGATAACTTAATCATACATAAAAGAATTCAGAGAAGATTCAAATATTATTCATAGATAAACTTGATCATAAACCCACAATTCATCGGATCACGACAAACACGCCGCAAAAAGAGATTACATCGAATAGATCTTCACAAGAGAGGGGGAGAACATTGTATTGAGAGCCAAAAAGAGAGAAGAAGCCATCTAGCTAATAACTATGGACCCGTATGTCTGTGGTAAACCACTCACAACTCATCGGAGGGGCAAGGATGTTGATGTAGAGCCCCCCCGTGCTTGATTCCCCCTCTGGCAGAGTGCCGACGAAGGCCCCAAGATGGGATCTCGCTAATACAGAAGGTTACGATGGTGGAAATTGTGTTTCGTGGTGCCCCTGGATGTTTTCGGGGTATGTAGGTATATATAGGAAGAAGAAGTACGTCAGTGGCCGCCCGAGGGGCCCATGAGACAGGGGGCGCGCCCTATAGGGGGGGCGCCCTCCTATCTCGTGGAGGCTCCGGTTGCTTCTTGACTTGCACTCCAAGTTCTCTGGATCATGTTCGGTGAGAAAATCACGTTCCCGAAGGTTTCATTATGTTTGGACTCCGTTTGATATTCCTTTTCTTCGAGATACTGAAATAGGCAAAAAACAGCAATTCTGGGCTGGGCCTCCGGTTAGTAGGTTAGTCCCAAAAATGATATAAAAGTGGAAAATAAAGCCCAATATGGTCCAAAACAGTAGATAAAGTAGCATGGAGCAATCAAAAATTATAGATACGTTGGAGACGTATCAGCCCTGACCGGATGAGCACCTTAGTAGAGAAAGCCGAAAACTTACTGTCATGATACGGCGAGAGCCGGTCAGCTGTTCGAGGGTTAAAAAATCGTTGGAGATTTTTTCCGCGTCCTGTGAAGGGTCGGCACTTCCGATCGAGATGTGTGACACCACAGCTTGGACCAGGGGCTACGCACTTGCTTAATTATAAAACTCATATGGCTAAGTGAGGGTGTTTAAGCCGTATAGTCTGATTGCCTTGTTCGTTGCGCTAAACAACTCCTTCAAGGACCATATAATTGGATCAAGATTGTTTAGATCCCATCCCGAACACCTCCGTACTAATTACGTGAAGGCAGAAGCCGACGACTGGCCAACCCTCAGATTCCATATAACACGGCTGCACAGGAGGAAACAATTCAAAGCATAACGAAATTACATTACAAAACAAGCTTTATCTTTACAATACAAGGCAAAGGACAACATGAATGTATTCATTCGAAAATAATGTCCTTCGAACATTGAGCTACCACAAGTCGAGACCCTTCTATGACATCCGCAAAATATTTCTCGGGTGTGCGGTGCTCCTTGCCCTCCGGCGGCCCGCTGGCAACTTCAACAGCGTTCATCTTCGCCCACCACATCTTGCAGCGAGCGAAGGCCATACGGGCACCTTCAATACAGGCAGAGCGCTTGACGACGTCCAGCCACGGGCGGGCTTCCATTAGGCGCCTCACGAGTCCGAAGTAGCTGCCGGGCATAGCTTCGGCTGGCCATAGCCGGATTGTCAAATCCTTCATGGCTAGTTCGGCCACCCGGTGCAGCTCCACTAGCTGCTTCAGCTGACGGTGAAAGACACGTGATGCTCTGGCACCGCATACTGCACCCAGAATAGCTTCTCCATAGAACCTCCTCCTTCGGCTCGGTAGAACTCTGCAGCGTCTGATACGCTGCATGGTAGATCCGCAAAAGCTCCTGGGGAACTCCGAACCCGGGTTAGTAAAAGGTACTGCCTCTCCGCATACTTGCTTTGCATCTTAAAAGCCTTACTCGCCGTGATTTTCCTGGCCTCCTGGATCTCCTAGATGACGGCCTGGGCCTCACTCCGCGCGGTCTCCGCGCCCTGACAAGCCTTGGTGAGTTCGACTCCCCGAGCCGACGCATCATTCTCCAAGGTCTCACATTTTTTCACTGCATCTTGGAGCTCCTGCTGGATTTCCTTGACACAGGCCTCGAGCTTCTTACGGGCGGCTTGCTGCTGGACAGCCTTCTCCTCGGCCTCGCCCAGGGCCTTCCTCAGGGCCTCGACCTCGGTCACAGCTCCTGCATACATTTCGACATTACAGTCAATACAGAGTGTCTCCGCTTTCCGAACACATAGCAAGACATTACTTACCTTGCTTCTCTTGCAGCCGCACCCTAACCTCGTCGAGCTCGTTCTCGGTCCGCTCCAGCCTCTGCCTCAGTCCAGAGACTTCGGCAGCATGTGAGGTTGCGGCCAACAACGACGCCTGCTCATGCACACATATCACGTTAGTCTCCTTCACTAGAGAATTGATCCTCTGTCCGGTTCCTCTTACCGAGCACCGGACAGCGTCTCAGGGGCTACTAACTATATGGGGTTTTTTCTCTGTTATTTACCTCGAAACCTGTCAACAGGTTGCTGCAGGCTTCGTTCAGTCCACTCTTGGCGGACTGAACCTTCTCGATCATTGCGCTCATAAGAACACGATGCTCGTCCATAACGGAGGCGCCTCGTAGCGCCTCCATCAGTTATCCGCGCCCTGGATGGGACAGGCCCACGGCGAAGCGAGCACCCCCGCCTCCTTCAAAGGGGGCTGCCCGCCCGACTCCGGAGCCATATGGGTCTCCGGAATCGTATCCGGCTGAGGGCCAAGCTGGATGCCGCCCTCTTCGCCAGTCTCCATGGGGATCGTCTCCTCCATGTGTCCAGCAGTGGAGGCTTCGCCTCGCGGCGCCTCTCGGACAGCGTCCCGGGTTCCTCCCCGGCTCGGATCGGCCCTCCGGGATAGCGCCTCGCGTCTTCCCCGGCCCCAGGGGAGTAAGCAAGCGGTGGTGACTGGCTCGCCATCTCCGACGGAGCCAACAAACTTCCAGACGAGGATCGCTGGATTAGGTCGCGGGCCGGACTGCAACAGTAAGGTTAACTACATCAAGATAATGGAGAGAAGGGGCTGGATGTGCGCATAAATAAGCCATGTCACTTACGATGCAGCCTGGGGCTTTGTGCGGGGGCGTCGCTCCGGACTACTGTCAATGTGTAAAATATATAAATTCTCTCTGCGGTTGTGCGTGGTGTGTAACAGGTCCGGATACAATCATCGCATCCGAAGACTACCTTGGAGTTCGGAAAGGGGAGCCCGCCTTGCAATGCCGAAGACAATCTGCGTGCCGGACTCCTCGTCATTGAAGCGTGTTAGGGGCTCTTGAGGAGTCTGGACTAAAGGGTCCTCGGGCGTCCGGCCAGTTATCTGTTGGGCCGGACTGATGGGCTATGAAGACATGAAGACCGAAGACTATACCCGTGTCCGGATTGGACTCTACTTGGCATGGAAGGCAAGCTAGGCGACCGATTATGAAGATTTCCTCCTATGTAACCGACTCCATGTAACCCTAGATCTTTCCGTGTCTATATAAACCGGAGGGTATAGTCCGGATAGGACAGATTCATTACCATATACTCATAGGCTAGACTTCTAGGGTTTAGCCATTACTTTCTCGTGGTAGATCAACTCTTGTAACACTCATATTCATCAAGATCAATCAAGAAGGAAGTAGGCTATTACCTCCATAGAGAGGGCCCGAACCTGGGTAAACATTGTGTCCCCCGTCTCCTGTTACCATCGATCCTAGACGCACAGTTCGGGACCCCCTACCCGAGATCCGTTTGTTTTGACACCGACAGGAGCCTCCAATTAAGTTGTGGAGATTGCCCCAACCTTGTTTGTAAAGGTTCGGTCGCCGCCTCCAAGGGCACCAATAGTGGAATCACGGCATCTCGCATTGTGTGAGGGCGTGAGGAGAATACGGTGGTCCTAGTGGCTTCTTGGGGAGCATTGTGCCTCCACATCGCTCCAACAGAGACGTACTTCCTCTTAAAGGGAAGGAACTTCGGTAACACATCCTCGTCTTCACCGGCTTCACTCTTGGTTATCTCTTACCTTTAGTTGTGCAAGCTTATTTCGCGTTGTATCCCTAGCTTGCGTGTGTGCTTGCTGTTGTTGCACCATATAGGTTGCTCACCTAGTTGCATATCTAGACAACCTACTTTGATGCAAAGTTTAAATTGGTAAAGAAAAGCTAAAAATTGTTAGTTGCCTATTCACCCCCGAGTCAACTGTATCAATCCTTTCAGAGAGAATAACCCAGAGTTTATACTCAATCCCTCGATCACCATTGTACACCCCTATACATTAAGCAAATACGGCACGAGCAGAAAATAGGGTTTTACCTCGATCCTGATGACCCGAACCTGGGTAAACCATCTTTGGTCTACTCGACTAGCTAGAGTACCCCATCGAGGAATTGGCCGAAAATAACTCCATTGGTGATGCTGGGGCAGCAACTTCAACTGCTCCCGTCGATCAGAAGTCTTAGCCTAAAGGCATGTACCGTAGCTTCCTCTATGTAGCTCTGCTGCTTCCATGCCCTGTTTGTTGTGGTTGCTCATCATTTTCTACTAGTTTGTATGGGACTAGGGATAGGGTGCGGCAGCAGTAGTACTCAGTACGTGGTTGAGTGTTTGCGTCGTGTATGTGAGTGACAGCGTAGCGTAGAGCTTCCGCGACAAGCCGCGAATCAGCGCGCTGTTAGGGCATGTACAATGCATAGCCCCAAGGTGATGCCCCGTACGCCATGTGGGATCGGATGTCTGAAAAAGTAGGTTCGGATGGAGCAGCGGGATCCTCTACAGGAGGCGGGTGCTTGGGGAGAAATTTTTTTGGTCCAACACATAAAGTTAAAAAAGTTGAAGTGGAGAATAGGGATGGATGTGTAGTGAGCACTGGCGGAGCTATGTAGCAATTTACACCTCTAAATAAGTGTACTTTTTATTCTTTGATGAGGAGGCCCACTAGTAGTAAATTGCATTTGAGGGAGAAAATCAATAAATATGCCTTAACCTACTTTTTATCATGAAGCATCTGTATCCATATGCTATTATTGTACATGTCCTTACTACTCCTTTCGTTTTCAAATAATTGTCTTTCTAGCCATCTTAAATGGACTATAACATACGGATGTATGTAAACTTGTTTTAGAGTGTAGATTCATTTATTTTGTTCCGTATGTAGTCACTTGTTGAAATTTTTAGAAAGACAATTATTTAGAAACAGAGGGAGTACTACAGAAATCATGCGGTTTTTCTGCAACAAGATCCAAGTACATATCCAGCCTGCCACGGTGCGAACGCGCGCACGAGCCCTGCCCTGTGGCGGCAAGGCAAATGGCTGTGGGCGCGGGCGACAGCGACGCCGACGGCATCTGGCCGCCCACCACGCCATCCATCGATCAACCCCTCACATCAGTCACACGGACGCACACATCTGACAGCAACTCATCTTTCTTGGCTTTGTTTTCGATCATGCTATGTAGCTGTATGGGCCAGTGGCCTCTCTGCTCTCGCTACCATCCAATCTCCTGCGCTGCGTCACCATGGAGCTAGACAGATAATCGATCGATCTTTGTGTCCAAATACATCGAAGCTACTAGGAAAGTTTTCAAGCACTGGCTTGTTTTCTCATGGGGAAAACATATACATTTCTTAATTAGTACTCCCTTCCGTTTTTAAATAATTGTCTTTCTAGAAATTTTAAAAAATGACTACATACGAAGCAAAATGAGTGAATCTACACTTTAAAACATGTCTACATATATCCGTATGTTGTAGTCCATTTGAGATGGCTAGAAAGACAAATATTTGAAAACGGAGAAAGTACTCCTTCCGTCCGTAAATACTTGTCGCATAAATAGATAAAATTGGATGTATCTAAAACTAAAATACGTCTAGATAAATCCATTTTCACGACAAGTATTTCCGGACGGAGGGAGTATGTGTTTGGATGCTCTCATTGTCAGTGTCCACATGTAATGGTTGACAAGCTTTCATGACAAACGGACGCATGAATGGTTTGCCTGCGCTAGATCCGCGGCAAAGCTGGAGGAAAGAAAGAATCGCTGGAACAGAGGAAGCAGAGCATCCTCCAGAAAAATGATACCTCAACATGACCTCATCTAGCACAGATGAAACAGGCGTTACTCTGTGGTTTCCCTGTCACGTTCATGACACTCGATCGGTCGAGCAACGAGCAACACTGCCAAATCCTTATGCTTGTATGTAATTTTATCCGTGCATAAGGGCATCTTCAATGGTAACCCGCAAATTTACTCTCTCGTCCGTCCGTAAACAGGAAAGACCAGTCCACGGACACGGATGCGGGAGGACGTCATTCAACTCTAGCCACACACATTTCAAACCGCACTTTAACTAACCGGACGAAATTCATGCAAAGCGACCAATATTCATCAAAGTTCAGATAGAAAATAGCATAAATCATCCATATATAGCATCTAAATTAAGTCTAGTACAACAATATCTCTAATTCGACTAGATCTCGGATGTCCAGCAAGTTTTTTACGAACGGATCATGTCGTTCCACACGAACTCCCTCTTCAGCTTCATCCAACAGTGTGTACACGTAAATGAATGTCCCTCTGTCCGGTGGTACACGAGGGCGGCACGTGCGGGCTACATATAAGTGTAGATGAAGATTGAGTGAATGAATCAATAAACAAGTTGAGCAAGAGAAAGTAAAACTTACTATCTCGTCCATGTCCGTATGTAATGGCCACCTTGCCTCGAGGCTCGAGCTGACTAACCAAGTTGCAAAACTTGATGACGCTAATCTGGATAGCGTGCCAGCAATACGACAATGATCTCACGTTGCGTGGTTGAATGATGTACATGTCTTATGGCGCAATGTGCTTTCATGTATGAAACTTTTCATTCACTTGCTTCCAGAAGGGCTCCCCTCTGCTCCTGCCTATGAAATTCATGGATACGACCAGCCACGCACCGCACAACAACTCATTCTCCATGGTTGAGTAGCTCACCATCCTTCGTACTCTAAAAAACGACATAGCATTTGAAAATAAGCTCAATGGCATTTGACCGAACACCTGCCGGGCGTAGTGTCCGCAATGGAGGTCGTCGACAGGGGGTGAAGTGTACCTGGGTACAAACCGTTCCAGGGTGGAAAGCTCCGTCGGAACGGCGAGTGGGTGCGTCGATGCTGGTTGTGGATGTCGGGCAATGCCTTTGTGGCCGCCAGAGATGAACAACCGCGGCGGTGAAGGTGGAGGATGCGGATGCAAAGTAAGAGGGAGAAGATGGCGAAGGTGAAGGGTGCGGATGCAAAGCAAGAGGGAGAAAGGGGCAGAGTGGAAGGAAATGAGACCGGGAGGAGGATTGGTGGGCGGGGAGTGTCGGAGGCCTACGTTTCGGGTGTCCGGACTCCCGCAAACCTCCCCACTGCGTCTCCAATTTACATGAGAAACCGCGTCCGAATCGCCCCGTGTTGAGTATCTTCCGTGGTCCGGACGGTTGCGGAAGGTTTGCTGGATGCCCTACCAGTCTCTACCCAGACTGCATATTCCTGCAGAATAAACAAGGGCTTGCTTAACCAGAGTGTCTGACTGTATGTTGTATCAGCCAAGCCACCGTTGATTGAAGGCAACACCTCATTAACTAGTCAACTACACTAAGCGGCGCCGGTACGACTGGACTACTGCCTCTAGGTCGGCAAAAGGGAACGAGACGTTGGTCTGAAGCTTCCCCGGGTGGGTTGGATGGCCAGAAAGGAAGAAAAGAAGAGCAGCAGAGGGAGCAGCAGAGGACGAAAGCGAAACAGAAACAGGGAGATTCCTTGGACAACTGTGCGTCTGTGTGTCTGTGTCTGTGCTGCCGTCTATTAGCAGATGTTAACTCGTCGACTTTGCTGCTGCTCACCAAACCTCAGTGTCATCAGCTTAGCCGTCCCTGGCGCAATGGGACCCGGTCAGTGCACTAACACTAGCACTATCAGCGCACTGACACTGAGACCTGTCCTGGCCTGACCGGGAAACCTTGTCCTCGCCGCTGCGGTGACCGCCGGTGAGCGAGCCAGCGAGCGCCCACCGGCGTCGGCAAGAGTGAGAGGCTGACGCCGTTGTAGTTTAGTGCGGTGCGCACGCCGGGGACACCGGCGCCGTGCAGACATCATTGCCGTCCCAACCAAAAGGGGTGGCATCCTCCGAGAGAGGATTCAGACCTCGGACCAGCAGCGGCGGTCTCTGTCACCATGTCGCCACGTTTCCACATTTCTTCTTCTTCTTTCTGAGTGGGTTTCGGCATTTTCAACTGATTGCCCACGCCTGCATGTCTCTCAGTTTCCAGTACGTACTAGTCTACGTTCCCCAAAAGAAAAATAACCTGACAGTCGCAGAATCAGCTACTTACTGTAGAAGTAAGCAGACCGAGGAGAAACTCTAAGCTGAACTGAACTGAACTGAAGTGGGCGGCAACCCTCGAAAGTCGAGACGCGGAGGGGCCGCAATGATCCATGTCCCAGTCCCATCCGTCCACCCCTGATTGTGCCTGATTCCTACCCAAAAGTCAGTGCACAATTCTACAATGTAGTAGTACTACTAAGAGTATATACCATCGCATCTATACGTGTCTGCCCGGTTTGGTTGCCAACTCTTTGCCGATAGTACTTAGGACTACTATTAGTTTAGTTTAGTCATTATGAACTGCAAAAGCTGCTAACGCTTTACAAAAGCATACAGATAAATTCTCCATTGTTTATTCAGCGTGTGGCCAAGTTATTTTAGTAAATTTGGACGAAATAGATTCGCATATCTGGCTGGCGAGGCGAGTGCATGTAATTATGCAGGTTGGAGATCATGGTAGAGGGGGTCCAGGGGATGAGTGAGGTGTTTACTGATTGTGTTGACATTGCTATATAGCTAAATATAAGCTCAGATAGATTGTATGCCACACAAATGAAGTAGTAGTGGTTCACTTATGTGCTACAATTAGTTTGCTTAAGTAGTAGTAGGTGAGACAAGCCATTGACAAGAGGCATGAAAAAGGCCACTATCATGCATGATCGTTCACGCTTAATAATTGAGCCAGGGTTCAAATATGTTCCCATCATACTCTAACATGGACATCACAAATTAAGGGCCGGGGGACGACCAATTATACGCGCACACGTATTTTTCCCAAATATAGTAGTAACATCTTTGTTAATTTCCTACGGGATCTAGTGACTGGACGACATTCGGCACTTAATAATAGTAGTGGTGACATGTCTTGCTAGATTTTCTATCTACGAGACAAAAGATGTCATTTGGCCGCTTGTTATTGTAAGCACCGGGGAACAAACAAAACAAACCCTCGCAGCCATTTCCGGGGAAGCAAAGGCGGCCAAAAGAAAAGCTACTACTACTAGATTAGACTAGAGAGCGATCCCTGTTAATTACATCTACTTCCTCTATTCTTAAATATAAGTCTTTGTAGAGATTTCACTATGAACCATATACAGATGTATATAGATGCATTTTAGAGTATGATTTACTTATTTTACTCCGTATGTAATCCATAGTGAAATCTCTCTAAAGACTTATACTCTCTCCGTTCCAAAATAGATGACTCAATTTTATACTAACTTTAATACAAAGTTGGGTCATGTATTTTGGAACGGAGGGAGTATTTAGGAACGGAGGGAGTAGTGATTAGGGGCAGTTTGAGGGGAAACAGGTAGGGGCCACTGATTAAAGCCACACTCAAGAGCGTCTCCGAGCTCAACTGTCCTAATTTCTTTTGTTGACTTTTTCGACACAACACCAGTACAAGTACTAACAATTTCCCCTGAGCTGCTTTTCATCACGTACGTACCAAAAGAATTTCCCACGGAGCCATTATTCGCGTTTATAAATCAAAACATTCGGCTCGTGCGGAATAATTCGATTTAAACCCAGAGCCGTACTGTTGGTGCCATGATGACTGTCGAGGGCGGCTCACGGTGTGCATGCCGGTGCCGGACACGCGCGGTGAGGATACCCTTGATTTGCCCGGCGGCACGGCGCGCTACAGTTCTTGTTTCTTGCTTAGCCGTCGGGGTGTAGGGGCTGGGGAGATCAATCATGGCTGCACTGGTGTAGCTGGTAGTACGACGGTACGAGCTCACGGCAGGGATCTAGGCGCAGATCCATATGTGGTGTTTGGCCCCTGCAGGTCAAAGTGCCCACGATGATCTTGTCTAGCCAAAATAATACTAATCCCTTGAGCATTTAGCTGGTGATCACTCTGGCGTTTCACTTTGGAGTGATTGCTGTTTGTCGGACCACAAACAGTGGATGAGTTGAAGCTATGGTCACAAGTTCCTGCTCGACATGATTATCTGATTTTTCTTCCATTCTTCTCGAGGGGGGGATTATCCCTTTTTTTTCTTAATCATGCGCATCGATTAATTAATCAGAATTCCTCATGCAGAAAAACACGGGTACACGAAGATAATCTTCACTTTTCAAATGTGTGCACGAATATGACGTAAAAAAGTTCCGTGGAGGGAGGGGGAAGATCGGAGGATAATCTAAGCTCTCATAAAAAGAATTCTTTACTAATTTGGTTTAAGGTACCTGGGCACAGTCGCGCTGGCGCCATGCGGTGCACATATTTACCGTGTACTTGGCTCGAGTCCGAACGAATGCCTCTACTGATAAATCATATCAACAAATTACTACAAGGAAACATGTTGCACCGTTGTTTTTAGGCACCACTGTTTCTTAGCATGTCATGGCGGTTCACATGAGAAATAATTCCTTGTGTAAGCAAAAGTTTCTATCTAGTCACTTGCTTGAAGAATGTAACGCAAAGTAATTGAGGAATGAGGTACAAAGTTGAGCTACAATAAGAGGACATGGAGTAAATGAAGGACACATTAGCTAAGTTCCACTTTGTCATCTTGTTGTTGTTGCAACCTATTCTAATAGCACCTTGAGCAACTGCTGGAAGCATTTTGTCTAATGATAATAAAGATTTTGCTTGCTCTTGGTCATTCACTGGTTGCTTCAATCAATGCGATGTGAAAAAGTCTGGGTTATTATTTTTTGCTTCAATCAAGGTAATGTGAGGACCCATGTAGAATTCAATGACATTCCTACATTCCAAACAGATGCGACTTATAACTTTCCAATGCTTCTTTTCGGATTGAAATAACATGTCCCAAGGTTGTTACCAGAAATTTTTGGTGTATTGTTGGCTTCTGCATCACTTTTTGGACCTAAAAAAAATAACTCATGTAGGATGACTGTAGGATCGATAAGTATGTCTAGATGGGGTGAATAGATTACCAAGCACAATAATGGACTCTTTTCCCAAGTTCTAATTTATTGGCATACTTTAAGATTTTCTAACAATCTATAAAGCACTCTACACATGCAAGTCTAGAGCGGAAATAAAAGACATGCAAGTGCACAGTAAAAAGGCGGAGTTGAGAGAATCTTACATCCACTTTGATGGATGTTTCAATCCATGATGGATCTATGATCACAAGGAACTCGGTTGCGAGATTCCATAAAGGAACAGTCCAGAAAAGGACACTCACCCACGAAGGATCCACGAAGCAGCAATCCAACCTATTCAACTATATCGTACGCCCACAAAGGACTAACATCCCTAAGGTAAATCTTCACCAAGTAGGTGATCTTCGGGCCCGTCCAAACTTCTTAGCTTCTTCACAAACTTGAATGACTTCCAAGCACACCTAGTCAATCTAGGATGCGTACACCCTCCACAAATGACAAGATAGAGATTGCTCGATGATGAATCCCTTGCTCTTGAGCTTCAAAAGATAACCTTCTCAACACTGAAACTATCTCAAGATTTGGCTATGGATTTGGAGTCACGCTGGGCGTAAAATCTGATACCTGAATCTCGAATCCGAAAAACCTAAACACTATATTGGGTAGCAGTTTCGAAAACCCGAATTTTATTCAAGATATTCGTGTTTGTACGAACTGTACCCGAACAACCTGAATTATCCGAATTAAACAAGAAGCCCATTAAAAAACTCTCCCGAAGGCCCAAACAGCTACAACTGGCCCAAAATCCGCCACCTAAACCTAGTTTCCTAGGTTCCAACCCTATTGCCCATCCCCGCTTACAGCTGCCACAAACCAATGACACACCAACACCGCTACGCTTCCCGACTGCTTGGCCCCCCTCTACCACCCTTCGTGTTGCAACTACGGTGCCACCTGCAATGCTACAACACGAGGGTTGGAAGGAGGTTGATTCTATGCATGGAGTCTGGCGGGTTAGAAAGGGTAGTCGATCCATGAGCGAGGAGGCCTAGGGATGGTGGTTCGATTTTGCAGGTGAAAGAAATCACAAACACGAGCACAAGTGATGCTTTCCAGCTTTGAACTAAAGAGGCCCACCAAATCAAAGCAAAACGTGCCCTCTAGAACTCCCGACCAAACACCAAGTCAACATTGAATCCCACAACCCTCTTTCTGCCCATCACTACCCTCAAACAAAACTGGAAAGCAAAAAAAGCATACCAATCCTTACCACTTGCGAAAATGAAGGAGCGGCGCACAACCAACCCACCGTCAAACGAAGCGCCGAATCCTCCCCTAGTATTTTCTTTCATGGCACTAGCATACAAGTGCTTACTGATGAAAGTTGGCAGGAAAGTGCTTACTGACCTTACCTTATTTCCAGGAGCAAGTGGAGGCTCATTGACGATGTAAGATACAGAGAATGAGGAGTCGGTGCTTTGAGCTAGGGCTTTGGTTTCCTCTGTAGCCAATTCCAATTCCAAGTCATTTGCCGACGTGCGAACCCTGGGAATTTAGCTCCAAACCAAAGACGACTTGCTTTGCTGCATTTCTTGGGTCAGGGCTTTACCTGATTTTGGAGAAAGAAAGGTCACGTAGAATCCAATTTGCTTTGAGTGCCCCTATCCTATATTCTCTCTATCTATAATATGGGGAAAGACATGCTCAATATGAATTGGGACAAAGAAGAAAGTCAAAAGCAGTAGGTAGGTCCATGGTTTCAAGTTGAGTAGTGAGTGGTTACTTAGGGGAGTCGGCAAAAACCTTTACTCGTTTGATTTCCTCCCAGACAAAGGAGGGGCACAGATGATTTGGTGGGCGCCAAGAAAGATACCATTCAATTAGGCACCGAGCGGCAAAGTTGCGAACAACAAAAATTCTTCCTTTTTGAAGGGATTGTGGGTCTTCTTAATCATGTATTCGACACAAGAAAAAGGCTTTTACTTGTGCCAATTCTTCTTGTATGGAAAGAACAAAACATTTTTTTTCCTTTCGTGCTTCTCCTAGCGCGGGCAGTAGTTTGTTGGCGAGTTTAAGGTTTGCTCATTTCATTCATTCTCATTCAAATATACTTGTAAGGCATGTGGATACAAAATTCCTTAACATAACAGTGCAGAAACAATGGGCCCACTATTGATCTTACTTTCCCGGAATAAATAGTTTGGATTGGATAAACAATCCTACTTTCATTCCAATCATTAAACAAGGGAAAAGATAAAGGAGAAAACCTTAACCAAATCCCTTCCGTTTGTTGAGCGAAAAATAAGAGTTCAACGAGAAGAATATATGAAGAGATTGAGATGCTTCGATCCTGGCTAAATTTTTAAGTGAAGAATGCATGTGAAGTATAAAACGTACATTCGACCATGCCTCAACAATTTGGACAGAAAATGTGTTGGGATTCTGGGTAAAAACTGATTATATTTTAGTAGGTAAATTAACGCCTCAGACAGCGAGCAAATCGGTGTATACCATAGAAGTTGGATTATTATGGGCCATATTTGGCCTAATTTAGTTCATGCCACGACAATCTATATGGAAAGGGAAATTTTGTTGATGCTTTCCTGTTTAGAACAAATAAATACAGAGAGAAGTGTGATGAGCAGGAAAAAATGGTCATGTAGATCTTCTATTTCACCGGAATTCATTGATTGCCCTGTCCTCATTTCCTGCATCTCTGCTCGGGAATAACACTTTCTTAACTCGGTACATAAGTTTCAGGCGTCGACAAGAGAGTTAGCGATCTCAACTCGTCCGGTGCACTGGGCCCATGGGAAGCCCTCACACTCATGCACCATTCTGTAGTCGTGCCCACGACAAAAAACGAAGCACATTCCTGCTCCTTGCCCGCTGCTGGCCGCCAACCCTTTCCCCCCTCTCCCGAGCCGGGCAACTCCCCATAGGCGACACACACATGCCTCAAAATCCCATCAAAAGGTCCCACCAGGACGAGGAGCCAGTGCAAATCATGGACATGATGCAAAATCGAAGACCTAAATCAATTCCGAGAGCTCCAAACTTAAGAATTGTTTTAAAGATTATATTGAGTGGTGTATCGACCTTGGCTTAGCATGTGGACAAATCAGGATGCTACTACAATTTCCCAGTCACCATAGCATAAACACGATCATAGAACTAGCGGCAGTATCATCATTTAAGAAAAGCGAAAAATTCCCCGGTCAAAGACATGTAACCGGCCCATCATTACGCTCACCGGCGGGTGACCGCCCCCTCCGAGCCAAAACCGCCACCCCACGCGCCCGTGCACCGCGTCCACCAGCGCCCCACTCACCGCCACCGGGCCCCGCGCCCTCCCGTACGCGAGGCCCACCACGCACGATCAGCTCCTAATCCCCCACTCCCCTTAATTAACCCGAGAAATTAGTAAAATCGAACCAAAAGGGAGAGGGAGGGCACCGTTATTTTTCTCGCCGTCCCCCCGACCCTCTTTTCTCTTTACACCCCTCTCCGCCTGTCTGCGCCTGTCCCCTCTCCCCTCGCCATTCCATTCCTCCGCCCCCACCGCCATTTCGCCGATTCCGGCCGCCGCTTAGGGTTTCTCGCCGGGCCTCGTCGGTGTTTCCCTGGAACGCGTCCTGCTCTCGCCGGCGGCACGCGGCGTCCGGAGCAGGAGGAAGAGGCGGAGGAGGTCGGTCTGTGAGGCCGAGGTGGTGCTGGTGGCGGTGGCGGCGGAGCGGGCTGTCGGCGGGCGAGGTTTCGCGGAGGCGGAGGCTGTGTGTCGGGGGTTGATGGTGAGATAGGAGGGCCGTGCGGTTGCGGTGTTGGAGTGGCTGCGGCGGCGGCGGCGAGGCGGCTTATAGGTGGCAGACATGTATTTCACCAGGCTCGATGACTCGCCCATGTTCAGGAAGCAGGTGAGCCACCTTACTCCTCGGATCTCGATTCGCGGGCATTGGAGAGCACCGCTTCGTCGCTGGGAAGGGCCGGGGGTGACTAGTTAGTGGGGAGCGACAACAGCTTGCAGTTTCGGGTGTAGTGCTCGCCGCTGGTGGCTCCCGGATTGGGCTCCCGGCGATGGATTGGATCTGTCCTTGTTTCTGGGGCTGCACCCCTCTCGCCGTAGCTTCCCCTCGAACCATTCGAAATTGTCTGCCTGGCTCTGCCTGTGGTACTGATGTGCAGGTTTCTTATCTGTTTTTTGGTTGTTTGTTTGATTGGTCTGATTGCTATATTTAAATCTGTTGTGATATTAACAACATATCAGTAGGTTCCACCTGAGCTCCTCAGGACAATTGTATAGCATTCTCCATCCTGTTAGATGTTACTACTCGTTTTCTTTTGCCATGCGTGTGCGTTGATTGGTCAAAGTTTGTTTTGATGCAAGTGAGACAACAATGCTTGCTTGTCTATGCAAGAATTTGGTTCCAATTACTGGTGTAGGGTATGTTTGCTATACACAACTGCTAGACTGTTTGATATTGTGTTGGTACAATTGGTTGGTTCAGAGTTTTGGCTATTCGCCAAGCAACTCGACAGGCTTTATCTATGCAATTGTATGAGTAATAAATCTATAATTATAAACAACTCAGCAAAAGGATGAGCTTTTGATGTGATACATGTGCTTTTAGTACATTTTTTTTTGTGTGCTCCGCTGATTACAAATTGCTTTGCACCTAGGCTTTTTAATGGTTTTTTCTGGGTTTATACCAAAAGGGTCAGCAGATTTTGTTTGATTGATGAACACTGTTTAAATTGTTTTTCCTTCAATAAATAGATGCAATCACTTGAAGAAGGTGCTGACTTGCTGAGAGAGAGATGCTTGAAGTATCACAAAGGTTGCCGTAAATACACGTAAGTGACCATTGCCATCTCATTTGAGTGGCATACACCCCTTTATCCTTCCTATTTTATGCTTGCGTGCTGCAATGTGCTATCTAGGATTGAAAATGTTTGCATTTGCCCTTTTATTTCAGTGAAGGGCTAGGCGAAGCATATGATGGAGATATTGCGTTTGCAAGTTCACTAGAAGCATTTGGAGGTGGTCACAATGATCCAATCAGTGTTGCCTTTGGAGGTTAGCAATATAGTTCTCATTCAAGTATATTTATGTACTGTTATAGTCACATTCACTCACTTTAATTTGAGCATTATTTTGTTTTCATGCTTGTTAAAACTGGATACTTCCTCCGGCTCTCGTTTAGGCGTTGTTTTAGACAGGATTCTGATACCAAGACGAGTTCATTAAAATTGCTTGTTTGCCATTGTACCCAAACTAATTCAATTGAGACAGATTTATACCACCAAAATATTTTCTATGCTGGTTTGTAGGTAGTCAATTATATATATGAACTTATCAATAGATTGCAGGGTTCAAGTACTAGGTCTCGATTTTCAGCTAGACTGTTCATTTTACTTTTTCCTTGCTGCAACATCAGTTTGCATGGCGTCCATTTTTTTGAAACTCATTTACCTTGTCGGTTTGTTGTCATTTATCTGCTTGTTGGTTGTTGTATGCGCACATAGTGCCAGAGTAGTAGGAGGAGAAATACAATACTACTACTATCTCTAGTAAACCACTAGCACTAGTATGCCAGCGGTCAAAAATGCATTTTTAAGCAAGGAGTTCAAGGAAACTAAGGATGCACGCATGCTTGCAAGTCTGTAAACGGGTTAAATGCTGCCATGTGACGCCTGAAATTCCTGAAAGATAACCTTCTCATGGCCACTGTGTAAAACCCCCAGTAACAGCTAACTGAGAACTGAAGGGCGCTTTTGTCAATGAAAATGACAAGACATCATAACTTTCATCAGCGCTGTAGTGTTTTTTCTTGTTGGTTTCCAAATTAGCCAGTTATGTATAAATTATGACATGTACTTCTGGTCCAGGACCCGTGATGACCAAATTTACAATTGCCTTGAGAGAAATTGGAACATACAAAGAAGTTTTGCGCTCCCAGGTATACATTTGTATGTACATATATTGCATACACATCCTTTTGCTTAACTTCAGGTTTTGGTGGTCTAACTTCTTGTATACTGTTCTGATAGGTTGAACATATGCTAAATGACAAGTTGCTGCAGTTTGTGGACATGGATTTGCATGATGTGAAGGTACAGGCATAATTTTCTGCTAACATCTTATTTGTAAATTTCACATTGGGTTTGGACGTGTCGTCAAATTTGATAACTTTTGATCAGGATGCCCGGAAGCGTTTTGACAAAGCTAGCCTTCTGTACGACCAGGTAATGCTGTTTTGAGGCCATTTCAAAGTTACAATATATTAAACATGTCTTCAAGGTGATTCTGAAGCTCGTATCATATGGGTTCAATCTTGTGTCAGCAATAACAAAGTTCAATATTTTGGCTTATTATGAACAAAATATAGAGCTATATATTCTCCCATTTTTGTTTTGGTGTTTGTTTGCACTGTTCCTGTCAACCTGCCAATATGATAGCCAACTTTCACTATAATCAGAAGGATTCTGTTTGCCATAATGTGTAGATGCTATTTCTATGTTATTATTCTGTCTACTGACTCCTAGTTGCTAAAACAGTGACCCATGGTAAAAATTAATCTAGAATAAGCAGAATCTGTTTTTTGCTGCATGGGAATAATTGTACTGCACCGTGGCACCAATATGATAGCTTTATTCCATTTCTTTTTGTTGATCGGCATGTTATCAATTGCAGTTGCTGATGCATTTTTGACAAAAGTCGAGTTTATTTTTAAAAAGGGTCTCACTGACTGATTTGTCTTCTCACCAGGCTCGCGAGAGGTATTTATCCTTGAAGAAAGGAACAAGGACTGACATAGCAACGGCAGTTGAGGATGTAAGTTCCTTTCTTTATTTGACATTATCGAACTTCTGTTAGAAGCTATTATACTAACTTGCTTGTGATGTTACCAGGAGCTCCACAGCGCCAGATCTTCATTTGAGCAAGCTCGTTTCAACCTGGTAGGTGTAATGCTTCCCTGTATCTCTATTCACTTTTCTGTTTTCTGTAATTATATATTTGGCATGCCTTTTGTTTGTCTTATCTACAGGTGACTGCACTTTCAAACATTGAGGCTAAGAAAAGATTTGAATTTTTGGAGGCTGTCAGTGGGACAATGGATGCACATCTTCGTTATTTCAAACAAGTACTGGCCTGTCATTAATTGCATTCTGACATTTCTTGGTTATGCACAAATGATATTCAAACTTCATCTGCTGTTGTTTTTTCAGGGATATGAATTACTCCATCAGATGGAACCGTATATCAATCAAGTAACTATTTAACCGTGACTCCCTATTTTTCATTTTTGTTTGTAGTGCCACGTGTGAATGTTCCGTGCTAGTTTATGTAATTGAAGTAATACATATGTACTAGTTAGTGGATATGCAATAAATCTCTTCCACCAATGCGCCATTTGTTATAAACTTATAATCTTGCATTTTATCTGCACATTCAACAACAACAACAACAGCAACAACAAGAAAGCTTTTTAGTCCCAAACAAGTTGGGGTAGGCTAGAATTGAAACCCATAAGACCTCGAAACCAACTCATGGTTCTGGGCTTCTGGCATGTGGATAGCTAGCTTCCACGCACCCCTGTCCATGGCTACTTCTTTGGTGATATTCCAGTCCTTCAGATCGCTCTTAACGGACCCCTCCCATGTCAAGTTTGGCCTACCCCGACCTCTCTTAACATTGGCGCTTCTTGAGGCCTGCGCTGCATATGCCCAAACCATCTCAAATGATGTTGGATTCTCTTCAATCAGTGCTACCCCAATTCTTATCGCATATAATCCTCATTCCGGACCCAATCCTTTCTTGTGTGGCCACATATCCATCTCAACATGCACATCTCTGCTATACCTAATTGTTGGACATGCCGCCTTTTAGTTGGCCAACATTCAGCGCCATAGAACATCGCAGGTCGAATCACCGTCCTATAGAACCTGCCTTTTAGCTTTTGTGGCACCCTTTTTGTCACAGAGGACGCCAGAAGCTTGGCGCCATTCATCCATCAAACTTTGATTCGATGTCTCACATCATCATCGATATCACCATCCTTCTGCAACTTTGACCCCAAATATCAAATGATGTCCTGCTGAGGTACCACTTGCCCACAGAGGCTAACCTCCTTCTCGTGCCTAATAGTACTGAAACCACACCTTATGTACTCAATTTTAGTTCTATATAAGCCTCAAACCTTTTGATTCCAAAGTCTGTCTCCACAGCTCTTAACTTTCTATTAACCCCTGTCTGATTGTCGTCGACTAGCACCACATCATCCTCAAAGAGCATACACCATGGGATATCTCCTTGTATATCCCTTGTGACCTCATCCATCACCAAAGCAAAAAGATAAGGGCTCAAAGCTGACCCTTGATGTAGTCCTATTTTAATTGGAAAGTCATCAGTGTCGCCATCACTTGTTTGAACACTTGTCACAACATTATCGTACATGTCCTTGTTGAGGGTAATGTACTTTGTTGGGACTTTGTGTTTCTCCAAGGCCCACCGCATGACATTCCGCGGTATCTTATCGTAGGCCTTCTTCGAGTCAATGAACACCATATGCAGGTCCTTCTTTTGCTCCCTGTATCTCTCCATAAGCTGTCGTACCAAGAAAATGGCTTCCATGGTCAACCTCCCAGGCATGGAACCAAATGGATTTTTGGTCACGATTGTCATTCTTCTTAACCGGTGCTCAATGTCTCTCCCATAGCTTCATTGTATGGCTCATCAACTTAATTCCACGGTAATTAGTACAACTTTAACACCTCCCTTTTCTTGAAGATTGGTACTAATTTACTCTGCATCCATTCTTTGGTCATCTTGTTTGCCCAAAAAAGGAGGTTGAAAAGCTTAGTTAGGCATACTGACATACTGCTGATGGGGATACAATCAGGGACCATCGTCTTGCCTCATTTCATCCTTTTTAAAGCCTCCCTGACCTGTTATGACCTTTAACCCCTGCAATTACGCGTTAAATGGTCCAATTTCAAATATTTATTGCAAAAATGTTGTGTCATTTGGTCATGGCAATTGCAGTGAGAATCACCTCCACGATTAGGTGTCAGATAGTCCGGTAGCAGTTGCTTCATTTCTAAATTAATTTGTCATTTAATTGTGCAAATTTCACAGTGGAAACCACCTGCTCAGACAATTTTTTAATGATCCATAAAGTACAGCGCAACGTTTTGGTTACCGAATCCATCAATTCTTCGCGTAGCTGCCTGCCTGTCTGTGCCTGCTTGCTTTTTCTTGGTAACAAATGTTTGTTTTGGTTACTGAATCCATCAATTCTTCGCATAGCTGCCTGCCTGTCTGTGCCTGCTTGCTTTTTCTTGGTAACAAATGTTTGTTTTAACACACCATGGATTCTCCTTCTGCAGGTTCTTGCTTATGCACAGCAATCAAGAGAAAGGTCCAACTACGAGCAAGCTGCTCTTGTAGAGAGGATGCAAGAGTTCAAAAGGCAAATTGACCGGGAAAGTCGGTGGTCTCCAAACGGGATGACTGATTCCCCTAATGGTGATGGAATACAAGCAATTGGTCGAAGTTCACATAAGATGATTGAAGCCGTCATGCAGTCAGCTTCAAAGGGAAAGGTAGCACATTCTGGTTGACTTGGAAATTTGGATTCATGCTTGCAGGAAGGTGTTCATTCAGTAAATGCATGTGATGTTCAAAAGTGTGTACTTATTTTCAGGTTCAGACTATTCGGCAAGGCTATCTCTCAAAGCGTTCTTCGAATTTGAGAGGCGATTGGAAAAGGAGGTTCTTTGTCCTTGATAATCGAGGAATGTTGTATTATTACCGCAAGCAAAATAGTAGGCCATCCGTAAGTTCCCGTAACATGTACTCAATTTGGCATGATACTATAGAAATGCTTTGGGTTTGTTTCAGTTCACACAATTCCATTAATTTTTCCTGTTTTTTTATTTTGCAGAGTGGTTATTCTAACCAGCGAAGTAGCACTCCCACCGAGCATGGCTCTGGTCTGCTTAGCAGATGGTTCTCATCTCATTACCATGGCGGTGTGCATGATGAGAAATCTGTAGCACGACATACAGTAAATCTGCTAACATCAACCATTAAAGTTGACGCAGATCAATCAGATCTAAGGTTCTGTTTCAGAATAATTTCGCCCACAAAAAACTACACACTGCAGGTATTCAGCCTGAAACCTGTTGTCTGTATTTGTCATTTAGGCCAGCAAAGAAAGGAATGACACTATTGAGTTTTTAATAGATGCCAAGTTGCTTGTTGTCTATTTAATAGTGACATGCACCTATTCTTGGGCAGGCAGAGAGTGCGATGGATCAGATGGATTGGATTGAAAAGATCACTGGTGTCATTGCTTCTTTGTTAAGCTCCCAATCCCCTGAACGGGTCAGTGCTGAATGACTTTTGTGCAATTATTTACATATCCAGATTTGATTTTCTTAACACTAATACAATTTGTTCCAGCGTCTACTGTTGAGCCCTAAGGGCAGTGGCCATCATCGAACAAACAGCGAAAGTAGTTCTTTCAGTAGCTCAACAGAACTTGACCATTCCATGAGTGAAGATTTTATGATGGAAAAGAACTCAGGAAGTGGGTACTTTGAGCACTCCAGAGTCACACAACATCACCGAACCAGCATGAGACCTGACAAGCCAATTGAATTGCTTAGGAAGGTGGTTGGCAATGATGTTTGTGCTGATTGTGGTGCCGCAGAGCCTGATTGGGCATCCCTAAACCTCGGAGTCCTTGTATGCATAGAATGTTCTGGTGTACACCGGAATCTTGGTGTGCATATATCTAAGGTGAACAGGCAATATTCTTGACAGTTTCGACTCAAAATCCTTACACATTTAAAATGTATATATATTGTTTGTTTTGCGCTCAGTATATTAAGGTGTAGGAACAATTGAATGATAGTTGTGTGTCCCATTTGTTTTTTTATTGCAAACCAGAATCTGAGTTGCAATAACTGCTTCTTTGACAGGAAAACTAAGGAATTTTGGGATGCAATGTGTTTACTTCATGCACAAAATTTGAAATGGTTTAGTTCTTTCAGACAACATTCACCAACCCATTTTTTTTGTAAAATGTCATTTTAGATTTAGTATTTTGTAAGTCCTAGCATGAATTCATCATTAATGTGAATAGCAGGCTGTGCTTTAATTGTTGAAAGATAAATCAGGATGAACATTACCTAAAGAGTGCCTTGTATTGGCAGGTAAGGTCTCTGACACTTGATGTCAGGGTGTGGGAGCCATCTGTAATCAATCTCTTCCAGTCTTTAGGCAACACATTTGCCAACACTATCTGGGAAGAAATGTTAACTTCGTCAAGCAGTTTTGATCATGGTGATGCTTCGAGGTAAATCGATGCTGTTTGCAACTATACAAAAATCTGTGAAGTCCCTATTGTTGTAGTATCATGCTAACTTGCAAGTTTTACTGTTTTGTAGAGCTGATGGAATTGAAAACACACCAGATAACTTGGTTGTCCGAAAGCCTAAACAATCGGATCCTATCTCTCTGAAAGAGAAATTTATTCATGCCAAGGTACTTTATGGTTTCCCTATTGTTTCAGTGTATTCTACTTTTCAGCAAACCATTAGTGATCACTAATAAGCAGAATGCAATTTCAAGAATCACGTGCGAGTTATAGGCAACATTCACTGAATAGACCACATTGGGTTTACAGAGTGCATAATAGTCCTTTTAAACAAAAAGAGGAACTATGGATATCTGCAACAGACCACCTCATCTGTATCTAAAAGGCTGCCAGTTTTTTTTTTTGGTGAGATTGAGAGGGAGAAAATAAATGGAAGGAAACAGTATCTTGCATGAGATACAACCTCCACATGCGAATCAACAACATTAGATACATCGTAAAGTGTGTTTGAGAATATTACATTTCTATGATACGTGGTTTTAGGGAAACTGGGAGTGAGAAGGTAGAGATCTAGAGAACATGGTAGGTGAACTTGGTGAGAATGAGATTAAAGGCCCGCCAAAAAAGAAAGAAAGAATGCGATTAAAGTCTCATGTGTTGCATGAATCTGTGCCAAGACAACAGTATTAGTTCTATTCATTGTTGATGTGAAAGATATTAGAGATAATTTCATTTATAATATGCCTAGTGATGTTCAGTTGCTGATGATTATTATTTCTTAAATATTCCAGTATGCTGAGAAAGATTTTGTACGGAAGCATAGTATGGATGAGACTCAGCTAGCACAACAGATGTGGGATCATGTAAGTTCAAACAACAAGATGGAGGTGTACAGTCTGATAGTGCGATCGAACGCGGATGTAAATCTAACTTATGGGCAGACATCATTTAATTCGGCCTTGACTCTTGGAAAAGCCCTTCTCTTACAAGAGCAACCGTCTTCGCCGTCAAATGGTAGCTCTAGATGCTTTGATCGCGGTACGGTTGAGAAGATTTCTCCCAGGAGTTCTCTTTCTCCTGCGAGCACGAGCGCACGAACAGATGAATTGGATGGCTGCGCTGAGGGCTTATCTCTGCTTCATCTGGCATGCCGTGTCGCGGATATTGGTATGGTTGAGCTACTCTTGCAGTATGGGGCCAGTGTGAATTCCACAGATTCTAGAGGCCGAACACCGCTTCATCACAGCATTTTGAAAGGAAGACGCGTACATGCCAAGTTGCTCCTCTCCAGGTATACTAATAATGCTTATATTTCCTTTTACATTTCTGTACTGCAAGTATGCATGGATGCTATAGCTTACTTGCTTGAATATCCATGCAGGGGTGCTGATTCGCAGGCGACAGACCGTGAGGGTAGAACGGCATTACAGTACGCCATTGACAGCGGAACCATCGAGGACGAAGAGATTCTTGTTTTGTTAGAAGACCCCAGGTAGATAGATGATCCAGTAGCTAGACCTTGGGTTCAGCAGAGTACGGTTGCCGCGCGCTGATGTGCCTTCTCCTGCTGCTCAACGGGCACAGCTCCAAGCTCGCCTCGCCGATCCGATCTCTGATCCCAGCTCGTGTCATGAAGAACAGTATTATAGCTAGTGTTCCAGGGAGCCAGGGGACCCCTCCCCTGTTCCCCCACCCCGTTCTAGCGTGAGATACCCCCCTATCCCTATGTGTTGTGGTTTTGCCGGGTTTTTGTTTGCAAGCGGATGATGATAGACGACGCTGTAAGTTTGTACATGGCGCCGGACCCAGAGTGCCCGGCCCGGACCCGATGATGATGATGTGTGTACATAGTGATACCGATGTGTGGCATGAATGTGATTTTTACGCAGAGCATTGGACACTGGTGGTTTGGCCCTGGGTGGTTCGAAACAGAACAAGTTCTGACCCTGCACACACTCTGCCCTTCCCAAACCAGGCAGCAGCAGCAGCAGCTGCAAAGCCGGTCTGATCTCATTTCCGCGAGGCCGAAAAGCTATACAAGAACTTGAATGCTGGTAGCTCACACCGCTGCTGCTTATGACGAACTTGGCACCGGCGCCTCTGTTGCCGAGCAGTGCGAACAATATGTGTGTGTGTACGACTACGCCGCTGACGCATCCAATCATAGCTTTCTACGAAGGCAGGGGCCTTTCGCTGTGCGGCGACAGGGCGGGCGTGAGAGGACGCTGTCAAGCTACATGCACGTCCGTGGCCGGCTGGCCGCTGCCCGGCGCCCTGCCCACGGCCACGGCTACAGGATTCAGACTGGCGCTTCGGCCGAGACCATCGATCGACGCGGCCGGCCCAGGAGCCGTCGCGCATCAGCGACAGGGAGCCTGCCACGGGCGCGCAAATGTCAATGCCGGGCAGGAAACTGCTCGCCGTCGGTGGGCGGCGAGGTTTGCTTTGGTTGGTTACTTGTGCGGCCGTGCTGTCCCTGCATGGGACATGGCGTCGCCAAGGAAGACGACGGCCCCAGTTACCCTGTCAAACAAGGAGCAAGACGGCGACCTTGCCGACGAGGACGAGAGGAGGAACTGCAACTACCTCGCCGACGACCTTTCTGACGAGGACGAGAGGAGGAATGTGCTTGCATCACTTTCGGACTCGCCGCGTCTGCATGGAACATGGTGGTGCCGCGCGCCGAGGAGAGGGGGAATTACCTTCCTCGCCAGGCATAACAACGAAGACAAAAGAGGAAGAAATAGTTGTGGCGACTGTAGCCTAGCTAATCGTACATAGGATCTAAAAAGAAAAATTCCCAAACAGCACAAAAATGGACACATGCCCATAAAATAGGGAACTCAACTAACTAGACATGCTAAAAGCTGACGGTGGCCTCTCTAGGGATGGCACAAGAGGCGCCGCGGCGGCGGCGTGCAGGGACCAAAATGGTTCATTTCTGGGTGCATCCGCTGTTGTCTTCCAAGGGCTCGTGGATCCACCAACGCTTGAAGCTCATGCTTGCAACGAAGCTCTTTCACTCGCAGCTGATTTATACGTCAATTCCCTATGCATCGCTTCGGACTGTGCGGAAGTTGTTGCAAGCATCAACACCGGTGTTCCCTGTTGCTATGTACTAGTAACTATCATGCGGGAGATTAATCATCTTCGGAGTTCTTTCCAGGACCTCAAGTTCATCCACGAGAAGAGACAACACAATGGAGAGGTGCATGCCTTGCCAAGGCGGCTTCTTCACTTCCTCACGGGCAATATTATCTGTATCCCCATGAAAAAAAATAGATATTCTAGATGATGAACATACAATATACAAAAGAGAGGACATATAGAAAAGTCAATGATATTCTAGAGAATTCACTGTGGGAATAATATAAAGAAAATTTTAAAATAAAGAAAACATCTGGTAACTTGAATCCCATGCTTTTCCATAAAGAGATTTTGTACTATCATGAATTTGATCATTTCAAATTCTTACTAACTTTAGAAGGACATTTATCTTTTTCATAAAGTTTTTTTATTATATCAACAAAATATTCTGATTGTTTTTCAGTTGTATTGCTTTGACTTGGATGCTACATTTGTGGAACTACCACTGTATAATATCGTCAAAAACCCTTTTCTTGGAGCAATGGGACAAATCTTGACGATTTTGACACTTGAAGGACAAATAATTTTTTATATATTAGAGTTTAGGGACCAAATTTAGGTCTAGCAATAGTTGACGGACAAAACAATGCTTGTGAATGACGGGATGTCTGTGGTGATTTCATCAATCAGTGAAACTCCGTGACTCTAGGTTTGAGTAGGCGTTGTGTGAGTGTGGTGGTGGCGTGTGCACTCAAAGTTTGTAAAAAAGAAGATGAGTCTAAAGCACAATTTCGATGGGGACGAATAGAGAATACTCAACTATATACTTCTTATGTTTCAAAATAATTGAAGTTCTAGCTTTGTCCTCAGTCAAACTTCTTTAAGTTTGACCAAATCAAGAGAAAAATATACATCTAGAATACCAAATTAGTGCCATGATATTACTTATAAATTATATTTTCATATTATGTGTGTATGGTGTTGTAGATCTTGTTAGCATATTTTTCTGTAGAGTTGGTCAAACTTAAACAAGTTTTACTTAGGACAAAACTAGAACTTCAATTATTTTGAAACATAAGGAGTACAAAAGAACCCCATTATTATTTTTGTCTTGTAACGAGTCAATAGTTCTCTGTGCGAGCACGGTACGGTGCGTCACGGAAAGATACAAACTGAGATGTGTACCATGGGCCAAGCCTTATCATGTGGTTCGACAGTGTCAAGAAATAGTAAAATCTCAGTACGTGGTGTACTGAATACTGATCGATGATCATCAGCAAGTGCCACGATGCATGCATGCATGCATGGATACGCGAGTACGTAGTAAGGATTTTTAGTACCGACTACTAACAATGAACAGCACGTATATGCAGTGGAGGTACGTCAAGTACGTAGCTCAGTGACTATATGTGTACAGGATCAGCAAGATGATGATACACACACAGACACAGCACCTTATACATTCCCGAACTGTATGGTAATAAACGATCGGTCGACAGAGCATGGCAACAGATGTGTATATTCTGCCATTATACGTGCGATAGAATTGGTAACTGGACGGTCTACGATGGATGGCACTAAGCGCCAAGAGCTGCACCAAAGCAGCGACGCATGCATGCATGCAGTGATCGATGTATACGTACTTGGTACAACATTAATTATTGCATGCATGCATGGCCCCTACAGCCTATATGAATAGCCCTCTTGACTGCATGTTAATTTGTGTTTACCTTCTTTCACTGCATTCTTTTTATAGTACTCCCTCCGGTCCTTTTTACTTGGCATATTAGGTTTGTCTGAAGTCAATCTCATCCAACTTTGACCAAGTTTATATAAAAAATTATTAACATAACAACACCAATATCATTAGATTCACCTCGAAATATATTTTCATATTATACTTATTAGATATTATAGATGCTAATAATTTCTAATATAAATTTGGTCAAACTTAGCGAAGTTTAACTTTCGGCAAATCCAATATGCAAAGTAAAAAGGACCGGAGGGAGTACAAAAAGAAGAAAAACTTCTTCCACTTTGGTGGTACTCCCTCGTTTCTTTTCAGTCTGCGTATAACATTTGATCAAAGTCAAACTTTGTAAATTTTGACCAACTTTGTTGGGAAAAATATCAACATCTACAATATTAAAGTTATATGGTATGAAAATTAATTTCATGATGAAGCTAACAATATTAATTTTATATTGTGAATCTTGATACTTTTTTCCATAAAAGATAACAAAGTTTGACTTACCAAATCTTATACGCAGACCAAAAGAAACGGAGGGAGTACTGTGGAATTTGAATTTAATTACCAAGACCATGCATGTCGTTACTAAAATGCTTGGCAAACTTGCGGGCCACTGAAGATTCAACTGCATGTGCTCGAATCGATCCCTGTGTACGTAGTACAGTACGTATAGCAGGGCCCGGCACTTATTGTAGTACCTAACTATCAAACCAGTGTTGTTCTAACCTAGCTACACGTAGGTTCGTTTCGTTACTTCGTTATCAGGGTCGCCGGGAAGAGGATCACATCTAGAGATTGCCAGAATGAATAGTACACGAAATGGACATGTGTGTGTCCAACTTAGTTTTAGCAATATGTAGTTTAAGGGACAGTAAATACCTTTTCCAAGAAGAAACTGCTGGATGAGGAAAGGATGAGAAAAAACTGATGATAGAGCTTAAGTATCATGCATGATACATGGGAGAATAGTAAATCCCTCCGTAACTAAATATAAGATGTTTTTGCAGCTTGAATTGAACTAAAAAAAGTCTTATATTTAGTTACAGAGATAGTAACACTAACATATAACAAAATATATAGGAGTAATTCTTTCTTGTCACGACGAGTCAATTCTCTGTGCAAGCACGGTACAGTGCGTCACGGAAAGACACAAACTGAGATGTGTACGCACGGATGGCCGGGAGCGCGTACGTAGGCTAACAGCCTAGCATGGATCGCCATGCCTCGGCACGTACCATTTTGGCCAGGCTTTCTTGTGGCTAAACAGTGCCGATAAATAGTTAAATTTCTGTAGCAGTAACTGAGCATCTACAAGTGGCACACGGTACATGCATGCATGGATACGTGTGTGAGTACGGATGAAGGATTTTTTTGACGGGTGAAGGATTTTTAGTACTTCCTCCTTCTCATAACATATTGGCCCTGTTTGGATCCCTAAGTTAGAATTAGTTTTGATTAGTTGGGGCTCAAATAACCCAAAAGTATCCAAACATGATGGGTTAGTTTGGGTTAGTTGGATCTAACCCATCCTAAAAAACTAGCCCACACTAGAGGAGCTTATTTGGGTTAGTTCTTTTGGGCCCACTAAAAGAATTAGTAAAAAAAAGTTACCCCTCCCATTCAAACATGGTCTAAAGTAGTCAAATGATTGAGAAAAAATATTTATTGTCAATCTAACCCTACCATCCAAACAGCTCTTTGGTTAGAGTTAGTTTAGGGTTGATTCAAGGTTAAAATCTAACTCTAACCTCTAACTAAGTTAGAGTATCCAAACAGGGCCATTGTGGGACGGAGGGATACCTAGCAACGAACACATATATATGGGAAAAAGTCTATTTTAAACCCTGAATTCGTAGAGGTTCGGCGAAATTAACCCTCAAGTCAAAATCCCGGTCGATTGCACCCTAAACTATGGAATCCCGGTCTAAATCGAACCTTCGGGTCGTTTGGATGGCCGGGATTGGGGTATTTCGCAGAGGGCGCGCACCTGCTCCTTGCTGGGCCGGCCCGCTTTATTTTTTTCGTTAAAAGAATAGTACACCAGCCTGCTTTATTTTTTCGTTAAACAAAAATAGTGCACCTGCCCGCTTTATTTTTTTCGTTAAATGAGCATATATCACAAAAAATGTTCAATACGTATTTTTGGAAATTGCTCGATGCATATATTCATTTTTCAAAAATGGTTATCATATGGGAAAATAATAATGATACAGATGGGTTTCGAACAAATGATGTACTGCTACTTGGCTCACGGGAAGACCACCATCCAAGGATGGTTCTTGTTAGGGTAGCAGGAGAATTTTTTATATAGTATAAATGCGGACAAAAAAAATTAAAGGCGAAACCAGATGACCAGTAAACTAGCGTTCCCTTCATATAATTTCTGTATACATCAGAAAAAAATTATACACATGTCTATTTTCTTCACACACATTTCTCATTTTTTGTATATATCCGAAACATTTTATACACGTTCAAAATTTTCCAAATACATGATTAATAAAATTTTAAATATCTATTTTTATGTCTAGTTTTCATAAACATTCACCGCCTTTGGTATTTAACTTATGATTAAAATTATTTTTCAAATATATGTATTTGAAACTTTTGCAAAAACGTGTCAACCATTTTTGGGATGGTATGAAACATTGTTTAAAACTACGTGACATTTTGTACATTGTATACATTTTTTTAAATGCCACAAACATTATTTTAAAATGCGTGAACATTTTTCAAATGCAACATACATTTTTAAATTACATATATATAAATATTAAAATATATTTTGAAATGATACGTACTTTTTTTGTAACGCTAGAATATATTTAAAATGTCACAAACACCAAAATATAAGTGTAACCAAAAAAAGTCAAATGGGCCGGCCCAGCGGAGAGGACGGGGGCGCTCTGTGGTCAATACCGCCGCTCCCTGGCCCACTAGTTAGATGGATCCCGGTTGAATTTTGCCGGGGTTCGATTTAGACCGGGATCGCATAGTTCAAGGTGCAATCGACCGGGATTTTGAGTTCGGGGTTCATTTCGCCGAACCACTACAAATTCAGGGTTTAGAATGGACTTTTTCCTGGTGTGTGGAACGACCGTAGGTTAGTTGCATGTATTTGTCTTTTGCGGTATGTTGAATTTTTGAGCCGTCCGATCTGAATCGAGTGACTGTTTTGTTTTATATCTCCAGGCGGGGATCTTTTCCTTCCTCGATCCACCCGATTCAACACCGGTCCGACCTCCTGTTGCCGCCACCCCGGGCCAAGGGCGCTCCTGCACCCATCGTCACTATGCTATGCGTGCAACGATACACGCAAGTACGTACGTACGTATGTACGTACCGCACGATGCGAGGCACAATTAACCGACAACTGAGCGGTGAAACACGCAGCTAATTTATACTGTATGAATTTCGCTACCATACATGTGATGATAACATTGGTAACTGGACGATCGATGATCGATGGCTCTAGCTATCCTGCTGCACCAAAGCATGCAACGCCTCATGCATGCATGCACGCAGTGATCCAGGCACGCACAAGCGCAACATTACGCATGCATGCATGCACGGCCCCTACAGCGCAATCCTACTGCATGCCATGCCTTAATAATATCTACTCCCTCCGTTCCTAAATAATTGTCTTTCTAGAGATTTCAACAAGTGACTACATACGAAGCAAAATAAGTGAATCTACACTCTAAAACATGTCTACATACATCCGTATGTTGTAATCTATTTGAGATGGCTAGAAAGACAATTATTTGGGAACGGAGGGAGTAACATCTTGGGGGCGGCGTTTTGGCTCCCGGGTGCAAATGCACCCGGATGAATAGTACCGCGAAAAAACAAATTAAATGTTTTCAAAAAAATCTGAAAAAAATTGTAGATGATCATGTTGGTGTCGCAAACATGCTTGACGAAATTCACGCGGAACGGAGCAGCGGTGTTTCGTCGGTGAAAAAAACAAATTTTGGGTGACATTTTGAGGTGACATTTGGTCTTTGATTTGTTTTTTTATGCAAGCCAAAATGATTAGCATTTTTGTCTCAAGTTTTATGGTCGCGTTTATATGTGACAAAGATGACAAAAAAATTTTGTTTCAATTTTTTCGACATTTGAAAAAATCAAAAATGGCCCCGGGTGCAAATGCACCCGGGAGCCGAATTGATTTTCCGTAACATCTTTCACTGTATGTCGCTTGAATTAACAAAGGCTACATAGCTCAAAAGCTTCACAAGCTTGCAGACCATTAGATATTAAACTAAATGCAGGGGGTACTGTTGCTTTACTACTCCATCCGTCTGAATTACTTGTCTTAAATTCGTGTAGATACAGATATATTTAGACACGTTTTAATTTGGGACGGAGGTAATAGTATTTTGCGGCTCCATTTGCATAGGACTAATTTTCAAAACCTGGCTAGCTAGTTAGCTAGATGGTGTATTTAGAGCAAAGTAAACTTTACAATAGGAGACTATAAGCCTGCTTACATGATACTTCTGCTTATGTGGAGGAGAGGGACAAGAAAAAGGGAAGCAGTGGGTTCTCATACAAGGCCAATTTCTACACGTGCTCCTATAAGTACAAAGAGTAAATGTAAAGAGGAATAGAGAAGGTGAAAAACTGACTAATCTAGTAGCCAACATTATAGTCAACTATACTAGTATACGACTGGCTAATAATGAAAGTCTCTTGATGACATGATTGTGTTATATTGTGTGATATTGGCTAGTATAATGTAAGAATTGTAGAAAGGCTACGTAGCTCAAAAGCTTAGGCTGGTTGTAATGGAGAGTATCATATACTAGTATCATGCATATGATACTAGTGTATGATACTACCTCCCTAATGCATAGTATCATATATTAATATCATGTAGTACTATATTTATTGTCATGCATGACACAAAGTAGCATAGCATTTAATATGATACGGTATCATGGCATGATACTACACCCTTTTTTTCTTCATTTAATGCTATGACACCTCATCAAAATTGACTAGTTGGCATGCATGATACTAGCTATGATACTACCTTAGGCTAGTCATAGTGGGAAGTAACTTAGAGTAGTAACATGCATATGTTACTAGTCTATGTTACTATCTTCATAGTGGGTAGTAACATAAGTTTAGTGTCATGCAAGACTTCATTTATTAGATTGTAGACTCATTTTGCATTGGGGTGCGTTATGTTACAGTAACATAGTATGTTACCACAAACACCTCTCTCCTCATTAATTCTTTGCCACATAAGCATATTTGTCTTGAAATGCGTTATGTTACTAGCTAAGTTACTCCCACTATGGCTAGCCTTAGGACCAGCCTTAAGTACTATCTTTCTAGGGAGCTTAGTATCTTCGGAGATACATGTGGCTGCACTTGCCAGGCTGTTAGCTTTGTATACCTATACGTAGTACTACTACTGTTGTTCTGGTAGGCAATAAATGTTTTTGCGGCTCCATTCACGTAGGACTAATTTTCAAAACCTAGAGTTAGCTAGCCAGATGGTGCCTGTATACTACGCAGCAGCAGCAGCAGCAGCATAGCATCAACAGCTGCATCTTGACCAGCGAGGTCACTTCCAAAAGAGAGAGGAAAAGACTAGCTAGCTGACTAGACATGCGGGCGCGTAGCACTGTGCAAGATGGATGTGACCATACACGCCGTCTTTTCGTGCCCCCGGCCGGGAGCTGGAAAGCGGAAAGGGTCGACCCATGCAACGTCTCTACATGCAATAGCACAGCCACAGCACAGCACTTTTGCCGTAGGTAGATGTGTAGTGCATATGCAGTAGTATAGCCTGGAGCCCTGGGTCTGGGTGTGAGTCTGGACCGTCCAATCGTCCTGCCACTCCTATGTCGATCGGCCTCTTCTGGCCACGCACCTGCGTACATCCACCGATCCATCACGTTTTCGTTGGGGTTTGCGGTGGAGGAGTACCACCCTACGTACGTGCATGCATGTACACGTCCCGTCATGCATGTGGGCGCGCGGGTCTGTAATTTGTTTTCTACTCCCCATCTTGCTCGTTTTACATGCCATGCCTGGTGGCACTGGATCTGACAGGTCAAAATGTGCTCATTGGATCGGCCATTTTGTCCTTTTTTTATTGTCCAAAAGCTTGCTGTAAGAAATGTGCTCTTGTAGTTCATTTTGTAAGATAATAATACTGTTAGATTTGCACCGTGCTCTCTCTATAAATCGAACACCAGTATTACAAGAAAATCTCTAAAAGAAAAGAGAGGTGCAATTCAGTCCCCGAGTACTCCTAAATCCTCCTCATCCCGCACATGTCGATGGTGCGAGTTCCACACCATCGTCTTGTCAAACAAGAAAGTAGCATCCAGGCAAGCCAAGGATCTCCGCGGGAAGTGCCGATGACGTCGACCCTGAAGTATCAATCCACAACCCAGAGAAGAGGATGGCATTAGGTCAATAGCACCTAAATGTCTGCTTGAGTTGACAGAATAACCAAACCAACTGTGTTTTCACCGAAGCACCACCAGCCCAAAGAAGACACAACTAACCCCCCCTACTTCAAAAGAGGGAAAGACAAACATGTCCACCCGATGTCATCACTACATCCAACATTGCACGGACCGCCGAAGACATAAAATCCGGAAGAGACCTCATTGAGCACCGTCGCCACCACCACCACCATGGGAAGGGCCGAAGCAATGGACAACCGATATCTACCAGTCCACTGATCTCACCATTGGTCGATGGCGCATGCTCTGCCATCCCTGGATTACAATATTTCCTTTGGGTTAAGAAGTTGAATGAGCCATAATGTGACAATAGCTATAAATCATGATAATTTTACTAAAAAATAACAGAACATATACATTTTATGAATATGAAAATAAAATTCCAATTAAATTATTTTCATGTAGGTAGCCTATGTACTTGGACACATATTAGTGATTCAAGCTCCAAAATGTTGATGGTTCCTGTCCCATATGACTAACATTTCTTGACGGACTTGCATATTTTCTAAATACAAGAATTCAATTGACCATTTAAAGCTTCACTTTAGAGTTCCTAAAAGTAAGAAAATACCAAGCATATTCTTAAGCAATATCAAGCAAACCATAACATTTTGCAAAAGAAAACTTTTTATTACAAAGAAACGCCCTACTGGATCTGCTGTTGGTCCCTTTTTTTTAGAGAAAAGGCGTTAGCCCGACTTTATAGATAAAGCCACCAGGCAGAGTTATACCACCGGTACCACACAACACACAAGTTTAACGGCCAAAGGACATAAGTAACATTACAAGGCCTCCAGCCTAACATGGCACGCATGCCTGTAAACCATTAGAACGCCAGCAGGGGACTTAGGAAGCCGCCCTCGAAGAGCGCGGAAGCAGGGAAGACGTCATAGATTTCATTTTGGATAGCATGACGTCGAAAGCCTGAAGGTCCCCTTCCTTAGTCAATGATCTCCACTGCTGCAAAAAGACATTGGCTTTAAATAAGCAACTGACAGGGTTAGCCGGAAAAATGTGTTCAATCGAGAACTTGTTCCTAGTAGTCCACAACGACCAACCGATCGCAGCCCAGTCCACTAAGAAGACCCTCTTGGACTGGCCAGATAAGGAGTTAGTATATTGCCTCAGGTCCTCAAAGGAGGAGGGAGTCCAATTAACATGAAGCCAAAGTCTGATGCAACTCCACATGAATTTAGCTAAGGAGCAATGGAAGAAAATATGCTCAGTGTTCTCAAGAGCCCCACATAGCACACACCTATCAGTGCCCGGCCCGTTCCTCTTCTTAATTTGATCAGCCGCCGGAAGCTTAGATCGGACAGCTTGCCATAGAAAGATTTTAATCTTAGGGGGGATTCGGGCTGACCAAATATCCTTAAACTTCATAGAGCGGCCACCGGAAATAAGCTTAGAGTAAGCCGATTTAACAGAGAAGCGCCCGAAGAGGAAAGGGGCCACACCATGGAATCCTCTTCCTCCGAGAGCAGGGGGAAGCAAGCAGTAAGGCGCTGCCAGTCTTCGAACTCTACAGGGGAAAGAGAGCGCCGGAAATCTAAAACCCAACCCTGAACCGAGAGCTCAAAGATAGAGATATCGGGATCAGAACAATAAGAGAACAGGGACGGAAAGGCAACCGCAAGCGTGGTGTCCCCGACCCACCAGTCTAACCAAAACCGAGTGGACTTACCATTCCTAACAACAAATTTGACAAGGGACCGGAAAATCGGCCACACTTTAACCAGTTGACGCCAAAATTGAGAGCCACCAGAAGCTGAGGCGAACATAGGGCTCGAGGCAGGGAAATATTTAGATTTGAGAATCGATAGCCAGATTGGGCGCTCCTCAATAGACATTATCTTCCACCACCATTTTATCAAAAGGCAATTGTTCATTACTCTCGTATTAATAATGCCAAGACCACCCTTGTCCTTAGGATGGCAAATGATGTTCCATCTTACCAATCTATATTTGCGTTTATTGTCGGCGGATTTCCAGTAAAAGGCACCCCTATGCTTGTCGAAACCCGAATGAATTCCGCCGGATAGAAGGTAGAAACTCATAAGGAACATCGGGAGAGAAGAGAGGCACGAATTGGTAAGGGCAACCTTGCCCGCCTGCGTGTTATACCGTCCTCTCCATGGAAGGACTCGATTGCCAACTTTAGCGACCATCGGGGCAAAATCTTTTGCCAAAAGCTTAAACGGAGAAATAGGTAAGCCCAAATATTTGAGAGGGTAAGAGCCAAGGGAGCAGTTCAGAAGGTGAGCCACCCGTTGAGCTTCCAAATCCGAAACCCCAGTCACAATGACCTCGCTCTTGGAAAAATTAATTTTAAGACCCGAAAGAGCTTCGAAGCAGAGCAGAAGAAATTTCAGATTAGTGAGACTGGTCTCATTGAGCTCCACCATAATGATGGTGTCGTCCATGATCATGAAGATGAGTAATGCCATGAGGAATAAGGTGAGAGCTCACGGAAATGTGCCCTTGACCAACGGGCACGAGAGAGGATCCGAGATAAAGCATCCGCTACAAAATTGAAAAGCAAAGGGGACACCGGATCCCCTTGTCTAAGGCCCCTACCATTAGCAAAAAAATCACTAGTTTGGCCATTCACAACCACAGCTGTGTACCCACCAGCCACAAGTTGCATCAGATGATGCATCACCGGACCCTCGAAGCCCTTAGCCAGTAAGACTTGGCGAAGGAAATTCCAACTCACCGAGTCGTAAGCCTTCTCAAAATCAAGCTTAAGGACCACAACCTTGGTCCCCTTAATCCGCAGATCATGAATTATCTCATGCAAGCAAAGCACCCCATCCAAGATGAACCTCCCTTTAATGAAAGCAGATTGGAAAGGGCTAATGACCCGATGAGCTATCGGGGAAACTCTAGTGGCCATGCCTTTAGCTGGCATCTTCGCAAAGTTGTTAATTAAAGCAATGGGCCTAAATTGCGATATCAAGTCAGCACCTTTGATTTTAGGGATAAGGGTGAGAACCGCATAGTTGAGCCTCGAGATATCAACGGTGCCCAGCCAAAATCCTTGGATAATTGCTTTAATAAGGCCTTTTAACTGAGGCCAAAAATGCCGAAAGAAAGGGATGGAGAATCCGTCAGGGCCTGAAGCCGCATTAGAGTTGGCAGTCCGAATCATATCAAAGATTTCCTCTTGGGGGGGATAGCAGGAGATCATTATCAGCGCTCGACAACTGCTCAGGGGGAGGCCAAAAGGCTGGAGCAATCCTAAAGCCCAGCTCAGGTTTAGCCGCTAACAAGTTAGAGAAGAATTGGACCACATGACGCAGAATGACCGAAGGGTCAGAAACCCTAACACCATCAATCAGAAGGCTATCGATTAAGCATCTTCGACGTCTACCATTAGCAATGGCGAAGAAATAGGCAGTGGGCGCATCACCCTTAAGAGTCCAGTTAATCGTGCCTCTTTCCTTCCAATATACTTCCTCCTGTCGGTGAATATCCAAGAGCGCCTTTTCTAGACCATACCGGAGCTGCCATTCGGCCTCAGAGAGACCAGAAGTGTCCGCACGATTATCGAGATCTCCAATTTGGGCAACCAGCCTCGCTTTGTCATGCCTTGACTCAGCAAAATGATTCTTAGATCAACCTCTAAGAAATTTACGCAGGCAGTAGGAAACTTGATGCCAATCATCCATTGGGCCAAAAGAGCGACGAGGAGAGGAAAGAAAGGCCGCGATCTTCTGAGCCAACAAGGTGGAGAACCCCTCCACTAAGAGCCAAGATGCATCGAATTGAAACCTTTGGCAGCCAACTGAACGAGACCCATCGTCAAGGATTAGGGGGGCGTGAGCAGATCCTACAATGGGAAGGGCACGAAGACAAACCCGGGGGAATAGAGCATCCCAGCCAGGGCAAAGAAAAACCCTATCAAGAACAGAGCGGATGGGGGAAGCTTGTCGGTTAGTCCCTGATGAAAGCATTGAAGGCCTCAGCCAGAGCCCAAGAGAAGTTAGAGGAGCTCTTATCAGAGGGATATCTCAATAGGTTAAAATCACCCCCAATCAAGAGGGGAAGCTGACAGGAGTCAATTTTATTATAAATCTCGTCCAAGAAATTGTAGGAGAGAGAGTGGTCAGCCGGGCCATAAACCACCATGATCTCGAGAAGAGAGTTGAGGGAACGATGGGAAACCACCGTGCTAGCCCAGTAAATTCCATGGTCAAAAGCAACAAAATCAAATACATCAATATTAGTGCCCAGAAGAAAGCCACCCGACTGACCAACAGAGGCCACAAAATTCCAACTGAATCTATCTATCCCAGCAACAACCGAAAGTTCACTCGGGGAGAAGGAGGGTTTGAGGGTCTCAACAAGGCCAATAAAATCAACATTTTCAGACCGCACCAGGTCTTTGTGTTGATCCCTGCGCCCCCTAGCGCAGAAACCTCTGATATTCCAAAATAAGGCTTTCATCTGAAGGAGAGGTTTTTAATTCTAAGACTCGACCTGCACGGAGCCTTGCAGGGTTTAGCGCGCTTCCCAGCCCCACATTTCAGAACCGGGGAGACCTGACACCTGTCAGCCTCCCCCACAGCCCCCCCGGCCACAACCAGAGGGGCAGACACCCCTACCCCAGCCTCCTTGGCTTTAGCAATGTCAGCCTGAGCTAGCTCGTTAGCCCTAATCACATTAAGTAAGGAGGAAGGGGAACCCAAACTGGAGTCTAAGCAAATCCCTACATCATCTAAAATCTTAAACAACTGCTCATCAGACTGAGAAGGTAAAACTAATTGAACAGGAGACAGATCCTTAGGAGAGGAGGGAGACGGAGCTGGGCGCGAACCTGAAGGAGGAAGATCCCGCGCCGCCGCACACCGAGCCGCCCGGTCAGCCACACGCTTGCCGCTGTTGGAGACCCGACCGCTCTTGTGAGCAGTAGAGGCAGGAGAACGAACAGGCACAGGGGGAGCCCGGCCGGGGGAAGCGGCCGCCGAGGACGGGCCCGATGCCGCACCCAAATCCACCTCCAACCTGCGGCACAGCCCATCCGCGGACTGCCTGAAATCCCCGGACGCCCTGCTCTTAGCTGAGAACTTTTTCACCGATGATTTCTTCCTCTTCTTGGACGCCGACGGGCCAACCGGTGGCAAATCTTCAATGCCAGAAAGCGAAGGGGAGGTGGGGCGAGCAGGAATATTAGAGCACGCCGCCGACAGAGGGGTGCCCTTCGTCCCACCAGAGGCCGCGACCCCACCACCCATACCTGGCAACGAGGCCTGTGCCCCACCGCCCGCCGGAGCACAGTCCTTCAACAGATCTTGTTCTTCAGGGGACATCCCGTCCCATTCAGACTGGGTAAAGCGAGGATCCGTGCCATGCATTGAGTCGTCTGGGCATCCATCACCATCCTTGCTCTTGTCATCATTGCCGGAGGCCGGAGGCGGGGGGGGGAGGCGAGGCTGGGCCAGGAGTACCCTCCACCCGGACCCGAAGCCTGAAGCCACCCGCCGCCGGGAAGACGTCCACAGCACCACGGATGCAGATAGGGTCAACACACCAGACCCGGAGACGAGCTGGTCCAAGAACAGACAGCGAGGCTTGGTCAACCTCGATGGGCTTGCCGAGGAGCACCCCAAAAGCCATCAGGAAGGCTGTTGTGCGCATATTAGGAGGAACATCATCCACTAGCACCCAAACATCAGACAGAGAAGAGATGGCCTTTGACCCATTGGAGGCAGCTTTAACCGATACCACTAGCTTATTCAGAGGAAGCGTGAAGCTAGTACAGGAGGATATCATGCAGAGGCTCTCTTTAGAGGGAAATGTAGCAGCAAACTCAAAATCAGATAGCTGGCGGATCTGCCAATCCCACCCGCCTTCATCCCACAACTGAAGTTCATCAAGAAGGACCTGGGAGGAAATGCGCTTGTCCTGAACAGATATGACACCAACATTGGAAAGCGAGGGGATCGGAGCAGCTATAGGAACCTCCCTATCTAGGGCAAAGAAAGAACAGCCAGGGAGGCCGACACCATAATGAACGAAGGAAGGAGGTTTGACACGGCTTTGGCAGTCCATCGTGAGGTGGCCGTCCTCCCCTGAGATGAGGCAAAAGGAGGGTTTTCACAGCGGATTGGAAGTGGCGGGGCGATGACACGCAAGTAAGTGAGGATAGGATTGGAGACACAGGAGTGAGGGGATGCGACCGGGGCCTCGAGAGGGAGGAGGAGGAGGATACCATCACCGGAGCACCAAGACAAAGACCGGCGCCATGCCCGCAGCACTTCAAAAGGACGCCGGCGGGGACCCCGACACGCCACGAGGAACGAAGCGAGACGGGCCACCACCAGCCACCGCCGGCGCCCGTGGCGGCCCGCCACCCCGGGGGATCAGCGAAGGGGGCGACGAGGATGGCCCCGAGGAACCCTCCCGACTCCCCAGCGCCGCCTGCTCCTAGGGATCGACCGCTGCCACCGGAGCACCAGACAAAGGAGGCAGAGGGGCCGCCGGCCTAGATCCAGAAGCACGAGGGGACGCACCAGCCGTATCCGACGCAGCCCCGGCGCCCGGAGCGAGCGAGGCTTGGAGCTTGGCACGGAGCGAAGCCTCGTACTCCAGATCCGCGGCGGCGTCGCCAGAGCCATCGCGCCCCCGCTTATGGCCGGAGACCGCCTCACAGGAGGACCCGCGGGAACGATCCATCGTGGCCACCGTCGCGAAGGGAAGGAGGAGGGGTGGTGGAGGAGGAGATCTGACGAAACAGCGGATAGGGAGACGGCGCCGACGCAAATCAGAGGAGGAGGCAGGAAACCCTAGAAAGGGGAACCGCCCCCTTCCGAACCCATAAATAGCCAGATCTAGCCAGGCCGGGCTCACCAAGGGGGGGCCGGGGGAGGATTGGGTGGGATCTGGGCCAACCGCGGCCCAGGAGCCACAGGCAGGGGGGGGAAGTCAAAAGAGGAAGCCAACGAAGGGACCGAAACAGGCCCACATGGCCCAACAGCAACCAAAGGGGCCTGCGGCCCAGCCCGGGGCACCAGCGCCAACCCCGATCCCAGATCTAGGGTTGGCACCACCATCGCCGCCACCGAGGAAGCGGGGACCATAGCCGAAGGCGAGCCAGGGAGGGCAGCCGCCGGAGGGGAAGACGCCGACGACTCCACCACATCCACCCCGGAGCCCACCAGCGACCCAACCAAAGAACAGGAGGCAGCGCGCCGGCGACCACGAGCGATGCGGCACCAACCATCCGCGTCCACTCTGGACCCGACCGGCCTCCCCTACCTCCTGGAGCGAACTTGCGCCGGCGGCCCACCGCCAGAGCAGCCGACGACCCACCCAACTGAGCCGAACGGGAAGGAGGGGGAAGAGCCTCAGAATCTGAGCCGGAGTCTTCCGAATCGAGCGCCCAAAACCTGTTAGCCCGGGGTGCAGCCTGGGCCGCAGCACGGGGCGGGGGAGCCGAAGAGCGGGAGGGGACGGGGCTCGCCGCCGACGAGGAGCCTGGAGGAGACCTCAGGGGGGAGGGAGAGAGGGAAGCCGCACGAGGCTGGGACGCCGACGAGGGGGAGCCACGGGACGGCGACACCCCAGGAGAGAGGAGGGCGAGAGGAGAAGAGAGCGCCATCTCCTATAATGAAAATGACATTGGTTGCGAAAATGTAGTTGGTCCCTCTAGAAAACAGTTAAGGAAAGTAATTATTTTTCACTCATAAAAAGAAAAGGACAATTTTCCTTTCAGTTTCCTCTCAAAAGGAAAAGAGAAGTGCCACATTCAAATTTCATTTCCACTAGATCATACGGAAAAAGAGAAGGGCTACATTAGAATTTAATTTCCAGCGAGAGCCCTCCTGGCTCGTGGAGCCTATAGTTGCATATACGAGGCATCTGAAATATACTTCTAGAGTTGTTTGGAACTTTGGATAGATCATATATGTGCATTACGATGCAACGAGACGGGTTTAGTTGGTCAGAGGTCCTCAAGAACCATGCTCATATCCAACAGCTTGCCCGCTGCTCATGGCCGTATGCCCATACCCACTAGATATCCGTGGATATTCATGCACCAAATACAAACAATATTTTAAATTATTATTTATACAGTTGCAACAACAGAAATAAATAAACTGAAGGAAATATGCCCTAGAGGCAATAATAAAGTTGTTATTTTATATTCCCCTTATAATGCATGATAAAGGTTTATTATTCATGCTAGAATTGTATTGATCGGAAACTTAAATACATGTGCGAATACATAAACAAATACCGTGTCCCTAGTAAGCCTCTACTAGACTAGCTCGTTGATCAAAGATGGTTAAGGTTTCCTAACCATAGATATGTGTTGTCAGTTGATAACGGGATCACATTATTAGGAGAATGATGTGATCAAAAAGACCCATCCGTTAGCTTAGCATATTGATCATTCAGTTTATTGCTATTGCTTTCTTAATGTCAAATACATATTCCTTCGACTATGAAGTTATACAACTCCCGGATACCGGAGGAATACCTTGTGTGCTATCAAACATCACAAGGTAACTGGGTGATCATAAAGATGCTCTACAGGTATCTCCGAAGGTGTTTGTTGAGTTGGCATAGATCGTGATTAGGATTTGTCACTCTGGGTATAGGAGAGGTATCTTTGGGCCCTCTTGGTAATACACATCATACGAAGCCTTGCAAGCAAAGTGACTAAGGAGTTAGTTGTAAGATGATGTGTTGCGGAACGAGTAACGAGACTTGCCGGTAACGAGATTGAACTAGGTATGAAGATACCGACGATCGAATCTTGGGCAAGTAACATACCAATAGACAAATGGAATTACGTATGTTGTCATAAGGTTCGACCGATAAAGATCTTCGTAGAATATGTAGGAGCCAATGTGGGCATCCAGGTTCCGCTATTGGTTATTGACCAGAGAGGTGTCTCGGTCATGTCTACATAGTTCTCGAACCCGTAGGGTCCGCATGCTTAACGTTAGTTGACGATATAGTGTTATATGAGTTATATGATTTGGTGACCGAATGTTGTTTGGAGTCTCGGATGAGATTACAGACATGACGAGGAGCTCCGGAATGGTCCGGAGGTAAAGATTGATATATAGGACGATGATATTCACACCAGAAGAGTTTCAGAGTGCACCGTGTAGTCATTGGGTCGCGGAAGGGGTTCCAGACACCCTCGCTAGGTGTATGGGCCTAATGGGCCAAGGGGGGGGGGGGGGACAGACCAGCCCATAAGGGGGCTGGCGCGCCCCTCTCCCTAGCCGCCGGCCCTAGGGAAGGAAAGGGGGAGGGCTAGCCCCTCCCGCCTTCCCCTCCACATGGGAGAAAGGAAAGGGGGGGGGGGCACCCTCCCCTGCCTTTCCCCGCTCACCTAGAAAGGGAAAGGGGGCTTGGGAAGGACCCCAAGTAGGATTCAGCCTACTTGGGGCGCTTCCTTGGCTACTCCTCCCTCCCCCACCTATATATGTGGGAGGGGGCGCCACACATAACCACGACAATCTCTTAGCCGTGTGCGGCGCTCCCCTCCATAGTTTTGTCCCTCGGTCATATTTTCATAGTGCTTAGGCGAAGCCCTGCAGAGATAGCTTCACCACTACCGTCACCGTGTCGTCGTGCTACCGGAACTCATCCACTACTTCACCGTCTTGCTAGATCAAGAAGGCGAGGACGTCACCGAGCTGAACGTGTGCTGAACGCGGAGGTGTCGTACGTTCGGTACTCGATCGGTTGGATCGCGAAGAAGTTCGACTACATCAACCGCATTACTAAACGCTTCCGCTTACGGTCTACAAGGGTATGTAGACACACTCTCCTCTCTCGTTTCTATGCATCTCCATCAATAGATCTTGCGTGTGCGTATAATTTTTTTTGTTTTTCGTGCAACATTTCCCAACAGTGGCATCCGAGCCAGGTCTATGCGTAGATGATATGCACGAGTAGAACACAAAGAGTTGTGGGCGGTGATAGTCATACTGCTTACCACCAACGTCTTATTTTGATTCGGCGGTGTTGTGGGATGAAGCGGCCCGGACGAACCTTACATGTCCACGCACATGAGACCGGTTCCACCGACTGACATGCAACTAGTTTTGCATAAAGGTGGCTGGCGGTTGTCTGTTTCTCCTACTTTAGTTGAATCAAATTTGACTACGGCCGATCCTTGAAGAAGGTTAAAACAACAAACTTGACAAATCACCGTTGTAGTTTTTGCATAGTTAAGAATTGTTCATGCTAGAAGCCCGTAGCAGCCGCGTAAAACTTGCAACAACAAAGTAGAGGACGTCTAACTTGTTTTTGCAAGGCATGTTGTGATGTCATATGACATGATGTGATATATGTTGATGTATGAGATGATCATGTTTTGTAATATCGACAACCGGCAGGAGCCTTAGGGTTGTCTCTTTATTGTATGAAATGCAAGCGCCATGTAATAATTGCTTTACTTTATCGCTATGCGTTAGCAATAGTTGGCGAGACGACCCTGACGCAACGATGGAGATCAAGGTGTCGAGACGGTGACGATGGAGATCATGACGATGCTTTGGAGATGAAGATCAAAAGCACAAGATGATGATGGCCATATCATGTCACATATTTTGATTGCATGTGATGTTTATCCTTTATGTATCTTATTTTGCTTAGAACAGCGGTAGCATTATAAGATGATCCCTTCAATAAATTTCAAGATAAAAGTGTTCTCCCCGAGTATGCACCGTTGCCAAAGTTCATCGTTTCAAAGCATCTCATGATGATCGGGTGTGATAGACTTTACGTTCACATACGACGGGTGTAAGACAGTTTTGCACATGTAGAATACTTGGGCTAAACTTGACGAGCCTAGCATGTACAGACATGGTCTCGGAATACTGGAGACCAAAAGGTCGAACGTGAGTCATATAGTAGATATGATCAACATAGAGATGTTCACCATTGATGACTACCCCATCTCACATGATGATCGGACATGGATTAGTTGATTTGGATCATGTATCACTTAGATAACTTGAGGGATGTTTATTTAAGTGGGAGTTTATTAGTAATTTGATTAATTAAACTTAATTTATCATGAACTTAGTATTATAGTTTTGCATATCTATGTTGTAGATCAATGGCCTGAGCTATCGTTCCCTTGAATTTTAACACCGTTCCTAGAGAAAGCTAAGTTGAATGATGATGGTAGCAACTACACAGTCTGGGTCCGTAACTTGAGGATTATCCTCATTGCTGCATAGAAGAATTATGTCATTGATGCACCGCTAGGTGACAAGCCTGCTCCCGCTAATCTAGACGCTGTGAATGTCTGGCAAACGCGGTCTGATGACTACCCAATAGTTCAGTGTGCCATGCTTTACGGCTTAGAACTGGGACTTCAAAGACATTTTGAACGTCATGGAGCATATGAGATGTTCCAAGAGTTGAAGTTAATATTTCAAGCAAATGCCAGGGTTGAGAGATATGAAGTCTCCAACAAGATCTATAGTTGCAAGATGGAGGAGAACAATTCTGTCAGTGAACACATACTCAAAATTTCTGGGTATCATAACCACTTGACTCAGCTGGGAGTTGACCTTCCAGTTGATAGTGTTATTGACAGAGTTCTTCAATCACTGCCACCAAGCTACAAAGGGTTCGTGATGAACTATAATATGCAAGGGATGAATAAAACGATTCTTGAGCTCTTCGCAATGCTTAAGGCCGCAGAGGTAGAAATCAAGAAGGAGCATCAAGTGTTGATGGTTAACAAGACCACTAGTTTCAAGAAAAAGGGAAAGGGAAAGAAAGGGAACTTCAAGAAGAATCGCAAGCAAGTTGCGACTTCCGGCAAGAAACCCAAAGATGGACCCAAGCCTCAAACTGAGTGCTTCTACTTCAAAGGGAATGATCACTGGAAGCGGAACTGCCCCAAATACTTGGCGGATAAGAAGGATGGGAAAGTGAACAAAGGTATATTTGATATGCATGTTATTGATGTGTACCTTACTAATGCTCGTAGTAGCGCCTGGGTATTTGATACTGGTTTGGTTGCTCATATTTGTAACTCGAAACAGGAGCTGCGGAATAAACGAAGATTGGCTAAGGACGAGGTGATGATGCGCATCGGGAATGGTTCCAAGGTCGATGTGATTGCCGCCGGCACGCTACCTCTACATCTACCTTCGGGATTAGTTTTAGACCTCAATAATTGTTATTTGGTGCCCGCGTTGAGCATGAACTTTATATCTAGATCTTGTTTATTGCGAGACGGTTATTCATTTAAATTGGAGAATAATGGTTGTTCTATTTATATGAGTAATATCTTTTATGGTCATGCACCCTTGATGAATGGTCTATTCTTGTTGAATCTCGATCGTAGTGATACACATATTCATAATATTGATGCCAAAAGATGCAAAGTTGATAATGATAGTGCAACATATTTGTGGCACTGCCGTTTAGGTCATATTGGTGTAAAGCGCATGAAGAAACTCCATATGGATGGACTTTTGGAATCACTTGATTATGAATCATTTGATACTTGAGAACCATGCCTCATGGGCAAGATGAGTAAAACTTCGTTCTCTAGAACAATGGAGCGAGCTAATGACTTACTGGAAATAATACATACTGATGCGTGCGGTCCGATGTGTATTGAAGCAGGTGGCAGGTATCATTATTTTCTGACCTTCACAGATGATTTGAGTAGGTATGGGTATATCTACTTGATGAAACACAAGTCTGAAACATTTGAAAAGTTCAAAGAATTTCAGAGTGAAATGGAGAATCATCGTAACAAGAAAATAAAGTTTCTACGATCTGATTGCGGAGGTGAATATTTGAGTTACGAGTTTGGCCTTCATCTAAAATAATGTGGATTTGTTTCACAACTCACGCCACCTGGAACACCACATCGTAATGGTGTGTCCGAACGTCGTAACCGTACTTTATTAGATATGGTGCGATCTATGATGTCTCTTACCGATTTACCACTATCATTTTGGGGTTATGCATTAGAGACAACCGCATTCACTTTAAATAGGGAACCATCTAAATCCGTTGAGACGACACCGTATGAACTGTGGTTTGGCAAGAAACCTAAGCTGACGTTTCTTAAAGTGTGGGGATGCGACGCTTATGTCAAAAGGCTTTAGCCTAATAAGCTCGAACCTAAATCGGGGAAGTGCATCTTCATAGGATACCCTAAAGAAACTATTGGGTACACCTTTTACCACAGATCCGAAGGCAAGATCTTTGTTGCTAAGAATGGATCCTTTCTAGAGGAGTTTCTCTCGAAAGAAGTGAGTGGGAGGAAAGTAGAACTTGATGATGTAATTGTACCTTCTCTCAAATTGGAAAGTAACACATCAGAGAAATCCATTCCCGTGATGCCTACACCAACTAGACAGGAAGCTAATGATGATGATCATGAAACTTTGGATCAAGTTACTACTGGACCTCCTAGGTCGAACAGAGCATGTTCCGCACCAGAGTGATACGGTAATCCTATCCTGGAAGCCATGTTGTTAGACCATGGAGAACCTATGAACTATGAAGAAGCTATGATGAGCCCAGATTCCGATAAATGGCTTGAGGCCATGAAATCTGAGATAGGATCCATGTATGAGAACAAAATATGGACTTTGGTGGACTTGCCCGATGATCGGCAAGCCATTGAGAATAAATGGATCTTCAAGAAGAGGACATACGCTGATGGTAATGTCACCATCTACAAAGCTCGACTTGTCGCAAAAGGTTTTCAACAAGTTCAAGGGGTTGACTACGATGGGACTTTCTCACCCGTAGCGATGCTTAAGTCAGTCTGAATCATGTTAGCAATTGCCGCATTTTATGATTATGAAATCTGGCAAATGGACGTCAAAACTACATTCCTTAATGGATTTCTTAAAGAAGAGTTGTATGTGATGCAGTCAGAAGGTTTTGTCGATCCTAAAGGTGCTAACAAAGTGTGCAAGCTCCAACGATCCATCTATGGACTGGTGCAAGCATCTCAGAGTTGGAATATACGCTTTGATGAGGTGATCAAAGCATATGATTTTATACAGACTTATGGTGAAGCCTGTATTTACAAGAAAGTGAGTGGGAGCTCTGTAGTATTTCTGATATTATATGTGGATGACATATTGTTGATTGGAAATGATATAGATTTTCTGGATATCATAAAAGGATACTTGAAAAAGAATTTTTCAATGAAAGACCTCGGTGAAGCTGCCTATATATTGGGTATCAAGATCTATAGGGATAGATCGAGACGCTTGATAGGACTTCCACAAAGCACATACCTTGACAAAGTTTTGAAGAAGTTCAAAATGGACCAGTCAAAGAAAGGGTTCTTGCGTGTGTTACAAGGTGTGAAATTGAGTCAGACTCAAAGCCCGACCATTGCAGAAGATAGAGAGAAAATGAAAGTCATTCCCTATGCCTCAGCGATAGGTTCTATCATGTATGCTATGCTGTGTACCAGACCCGATGTGTGCCTTTCCATAAGTTTGGTAGGGAGGTTGTTGGTGCAATGATATGCCCCTTATGTTTTGGAGTTTGTTGACATAAACAGTATGGGACTTATGTGTTTGCTAGTGCACATAGAGTAACAGGTCCCTGATGTATCCAGGAGTTTGATGAAACGACGAAGATAATCTCCCTACGTAGCAGCGAAGGTTATAACCGAAGATAATGCTATCAAGGGTGACCCCTAAAAATTGTTGTAGTCGAAGAAATTGGTTCGGTGCATGTCCGAGGAAAATGGCTGCGTTCGAGGAAGAATGAAGACGAAGTGAAGACATAGCATTTATTTTGTTGTTGTTGTTCTTCTTCTTCTTCTTCTTTTTCTTCTTTCATTGAGTCATAGGACCATGATAAACCACAAGTATAGGGGATCGAAACAGTTTTCGAGGGTAGAGTATTCAACCCAAATTTATCGATTCGACACAAGGGGAGCAAAAGAATATTTACAAGTATTAGCAGCTGAGTTGTCAATTCAACCACACCTGGAGATTAATTATCTGCAACAAAGTGATCAGTAGCAAAGTAGTATGATAGTTTTGATAGTAGTAGCAATAGCAATAGTAACAGTAACAGTGATAGCAATGATTTTGTAGCAAGTGTAACAATAACGATAGCAGTAGTAACTTAGCAAAAACAATATAAGAGCTCGTAGGCATTGGATCGGTGAATTCGTTGGATGATATTCATCATATAATAGTCATAACCTAGGGCGATACGTCACTAGCCCCAGTTCATAAATATAATGTAGGCATGTATTTCGTAAATAGTCATACGTGCTTATGGAAAGAACTTGCATGACCTATTTTGTCCTACCCTCCCGTGACAGCGAGGTCCATATGGAAACTAAGGGATACTAAGGCCTCCTTTTAATAGAGAACCGGAACAAAGTATTAACACACACTACTGCATGATGGTCCAAACGCGACACTACGATCAGAGACCCTTCGACGAAACTGTGTGCGATGCCATAATCGCAAACGATGGTGTAAAAAACTGTCAAAAAAGGTGCAAAACGTTTGTGATGACAGATGCATCAAACACGGTTTAGAATTTAGTTGCGTGTGTGATGCAGGGCATACGGTTCAGCTCAATTAACTATTTGGGATGAGGAGGCACAAAAGAAACAGGCAGCCAGATGAAGGCATGTGCGATATACAACATACGGTTCACTGGGATGAACTGTGTGTGTGATTAGGCAACACAATGGAAATGGTTCAACTGAACAAGATGTGTGTGATACGCGGCAAACAGGTCCGTAATCTGAAATGTGTGCGAAGACCAATAATAAGACAGACGATTGCTGCTAATAAGCCGTGTCAATTGCTCTGTCTACATTAGAATAACATGTATATATATATATAACTAAAATAAACATCCAATTAAATAAGTGACTATACAGATCATTCACACACACCTCAATAAACAATTGCATGCATTCTAAAGTAGGAGAAACGATCGTCTAGTCATCTACTTCTTGTGACGCTCCCGCCACTGCTATGTGGCTCGATCCCTCGTCTTTGTCAGGAAGAATACAATTCCTCATGTCAACGATCCGCCTGTACATCTCGTAGCTTGTGTACGCATCCATGGCCGCGTACTTGACATGTTTTTCATCCAGCCTCTTATGCCACACACTGTGCCAGGCGTTCTTGTCCTACTCTTCCTTCATCTTCGCGTAGTAGGGGTCGATGATGGCCGAGGCGAGGTCAACCAGGGAGTTTAGATTGTTTTTTTTGCTGCCCCAGACCTTGTAGTGGTGCTGGATGTTGACAAGATTCGGGCATTTCAAGTCCGAAACCTTGAGCGCTTTTAGATCTTTGGTGGTGTCCACCGTAGCGAAACTGTAGTCGGAGCTCTTGATAAACCTGGAGAAACGCTTGCAAGGCCTTGTGGCAAGGTGGAAGTGGTAGACGAGGACGTCATGTCGCACGCACAACTGGGCAACGACAACCTTCTGATCGTGCTCGGCACGACCGATGGTGTACTCGAGCTCGAAGCCGACCACTCGGTACTTGTCCTCGGCAAGGAACTGCTCCATAGTTTGGATGGAGCTCTCCACCGAGACCGGATCGTTCGTGTACACCACTGAGAGGGCCTCCCCCCTCACGTGGGTGTCCACTACGTGATGCGTGGTGAACTGCCGGCCGTTATCGTCGTCGACCGCTGGGAGCGCCATTGGAGCCACGAGGAGCACCATTGGAACCGCTGGATGTCCTCTCTGTATGTGTCCTCGTGGGTGTTGAAAGTGCGTTATATCGACTAGAGGGGGGGTGAATAGGCGATTTTTATGAATTTTACAAATTCTTCACTGAGGAATTTGCCGGTGAGGAAATTCCTTAGCGAAGAAATACATGCAGCGGAATAAGTACTCAGAAGTAAGCATAGCAGATTACATGCATAGTCATCATGATGAAATGAAGACAATCACATAGTACAGAAAGCGTAATCACAGGATAACACAAGATGAAGACAAACAGACTGAAGAAATTGAACTGAGGAAATTGAGAAAGTCTTGATCAAAGTCTTCAAACACAGATATGACAAACACTCAACACAAGAATGAGGAAATGAAAGGGTTGAGGAAATAGAACCGATTAGGTTGGTGAAGACAATGATTTGGTAGACCAGTTCCAACTGCTGTCTCGGTTATACGTCTGGTTGGAGCGGCTGAGTATTTAAACTCGAGGACACGCAGTCCGGACACCCGATCCTCGAGCACGCAGCTCAGACACCAAGTCCTCACCGTATTCTCCTTGAACTAAGGCCACGCAGACCTCGCCCAATCACTCGTGGTAAGTCTTGGTGACTTCCAAACCTTCACATACTTGGTCACTCGGCGATCCACAATTCCTCTTGGATGCTCTAGACCGTGACGCCTAACCGTCTGGAAGAAGCACAGTCTTCAAAGGTAAAAGCGTCGGATCCACGGGATCAATTTCTTGATGATGCTCAATCACTTTGGGTTTGTTGGGGTTTGGTTTTGGGTTTTCCTCACTTTGGGTTTTCCTCACTTGATGATTTTCGCTCAAAGTCCTCGGAGGATGGGTTGCTCTCAAATGACAAGTGTCAAGTTCTCTCGGAGGAGCCAACCAACTAGTGGTTGTAGGGGCGCTATTTATAGCCTAGGAGCAGCCCGACATGATAAGACATAAATGCCCTTCAATGATATGACCGTTAGGTGGATAAGATATTTTGGACAGCGGTAGCAAGAAGACAAGAACGGTCGGAATTTGAACATCAAATTCCTCGGGGCTATCATGTTCCTCATTTGTGTAGGCAATTCAGATGGCGAATTCCTAACTCCTCGATCGAACAAATTCCTCGGTGACTGAAGAGCTTCGTCTACATCAAGAAATTGACTGAATCTGTATGAGATTTCAAAGGCTTCACTCAAGGGTTTGGTAGGTGTAGGATTTTGAGTTGAGCATCACATGGAAATTTTTCCTTAGTATTTCCTCGACCCCCTTTAACGAAGACGGTGTTTCCTATGACTCAAGAAAGAGAAAATGAAACTACGAAAACAAAAGTCTTCACGCTTCATATTCCTCAAGCGATTACCAAGTCTTGAGAATCACACCAATTTCTTCACTTTCAAAGTCTTCGAAAGTCTTCGAATATCAAATTCTTGATTGAAGAAATTCATTTTAGGGTCGACTTTCTCTGTAAATATCAAACTCCTCATAGACTTATAGACCTGTGTACACTCACAACAAGCGATTAGTTACTTAACCTATAAGTCTTCAATACACCAAAATCACTAAGGGCACTAGATGCACTTACAATCTCCCCTTTTGGTGATTGATGACAACATAGGTTAAGTTTTCAACGGGATAAATATATGAAGAGTAAACACGATAATGAGGATTTTGATTGCAAGATATAGAAGAACTCCCCCTGAAGGTGTGCATAGTGACGAAATTGCTTTTGAGGCAATGCACATTTGAAGAATTGAATCATGGAGATCTCCCCCTATATCTTGTAATTCATACACGCATTTGACATATAATATGAGGAATTTGAAATGCATGATGAAATATGGTGCTTGATGATATGCAGAGCATGCAAAATAATGCATAAAGAGTATCAGAGCCCAATGCGTATGAGGAATTTGAAGCTTTACATGAGTATCGATCCCAAATCGATTTGAAGATTTTCACCGAGCTCATGAGGATCGAGCATAACAAGGATCAACGATATCAACACTCATGTAATCGAGCATAGAGCAAAAGCATAATGCATCAAAAGTATCAAAGCACCATCGGGTTTAAGATTACAACTCGATCCAATAAAAGGTTTGGAAGAACGAGAGTTGTAACTTAATAAAATACTGTATATAGACAAAAGCGAGACCCGCTTGAAGACTAACTCAAATTTCTCCCCTTTGTCATCAAATGACCAAAAGGATCGGCGAGGACTAACGCTCTTGAAGAATTTCAAGTTGAAGACGGAGCGCTTGAGATTGCCGGGTTGTTTGTCGAAGTAGGACCAGCAGCAGTGTCTTCCAAATCTTCATTTTCATCGATGTCGCGAGATGAAGAATAGGAGCTGGCCACTAAGGAAGGAACTTTGACTTTCTTGAATTTCTTGGAGGAGGTGCAGACCAGTCAAATTCTTCCTTGAGTCCCATTGATTGCAGTTCTTCTTCATTGTAGACATGTGAAAGAACAGCCCAGAGCGCTTGAAGGTTTCATGAAGATAGTAGTGGTTTTTCTTCTTTGCATTGTGAGTTGAGGTCATGTTGTAAAGAAGAGTGCCAAACCGACGTTTGACCCACTTGTGATTGCGATCAACCTTCCGATGAAGACCGATGAGTAACTCACGATCGTCATCACCACAGGTGCGAGAGCTTGAGGACTTTGCTTGGCGAGGTATTTTTCTTTGAGTCATGTGTGGCGAGTCATCATTGGTGGAGTAAGATGCTGCTTTGCTAAACTGTCCATCCAATGGACGAATGCCTTCATCTATCACAGCAGCAGCCTTTCCCTTTTCATCACCGAGGCAATTGGCCGTTTGAGGACTTCAATCGAGGCGGTAGCTGCAGTGGTTCAAAGTGTCACCTTGTAATTGGTGAAGATCTTGACCGATGAATCTCATAATCCAAGGCGCATAAGGCTTCAGCTCAAAAGGTGACATGGCAATGTTAGCGAGTCCTCATGAAGAAATCATGGAAATTGACGGGAACGCCATGGATGATGTTGAACAGCATATTCTTCATGATGTCAACGACCTCTTCATCATTCGAGTCATGGCCCTTGATAGGACTCATAGTCTTCGTCAGAATCCGATAGACTGTTCGAGGCACATATAATAATTCCTTGACGAGGAATTTGGTCCTTGGAGCTTGCCTTGGTTTCAAAGGCTTCATCAGCACTTGCATATAGTGATTTGAAAGTTCCTTTTCTTCATAGATGCGACGAGCTCCATCAATCGGAGGACGAGTGGAAGGGCACGAAGCAATTCACTTCTTTGGAGCCTTGTAGTGAGTATTTTCGGTCATCAATCCAAAACCCATGAAGTTACATCTTGAGCGTCTCGGTGATGTGCAGGGTTGCATAGAACTGAAGAATTAGCTCTTCGTTCCAATCACAAATATCGGTCAGAAGTTTAGAAGACCTGCATCGTGAAGAACACTTAGGACGGGCTCAAAGCCGGCGGCGACTCCATATCCACATGAGGAATATGAGCATGATCGAAGATTTTGTCCTTGTTGAAAAGCACCGAGGAATAGAAGTTGGCTTGTTGGCAGTCGTAAGCGCCTCTTCCTAATCCGAGCAGAATCATAGGGATTATATTCGATGAAGAACACATGCTCAAAGAAAGAAATCCTTAGCCTTGAACTTTTGTTTGGTCGAGAACGGATTCTTACGCTTTGGCGAGAGGGTGTCGATGAGTTGCATCACCACCGAGGAATCGTAAGTTCAGGTTCTTCACTTGAGGAATTTCTTGGTCCTCAACTTGTGCGATCGAGGATTTTCAGCGCAGCAGCAGTTTCATCGGCACTAGTGGCTGGAATTTCTTCATGCACGAACCGGAGGGTTGATTTTCTTGAGTCTATCTGAGCAGTCTGCATGGTGGGAGTGAGGAACTTGTTGAAGCGGGGTGAAGAGCGGAGTATTGGGATGTTGATTTTCCCAAAAATCATCATTGATTACTGGAGTGGTGCATCCAATATCCACATCTTCATTTTCAATTTCCTCAGCACCATCTTGAGGAATTTCATGGTCTGGTGAGGGAATGACTGGGGTTGAAGGGATTGCTTCCACTTCAATTTCTTCATCAATTTTCTCTGACGTAGCAGGAGATTGATGTTCTTCATCAGATCCGGTTGGCACTTCATATTCTTCTCCAAAAGGAACTACTTCCTTTGATGGTATGGAGGAAATTGGAATAGCATCAATCGGGTTCTCAACAGAGCTGGTCATTGGCTTCATTTTCTTCGCAGCCGAAGAATCTGACGCAGCTGATGCTTTTCTTTTCTTCACAGCAGCTCTTTCCGCAGCCTTGGTTTTCTTCACATCAGAAGCAGATGGAAGAATTGGAGTTGGAGTTGGCGCTGGAGGAGCTGAGGAATTTGGGGCAGTTTCTTCAGGAGCAACTGATGCAGTTCCCCTGTCTTGAGCAGTTTCTTCAGCGCACCACTAGTGGGTGCCTGGCGATTTCTTCGGTGGCTGGAATTTCTTCATCAGCCTCGAATCAGCATTTTCTTCAGCGAGTTGAGCTTCAGCGTTCTGGCATTTTCTTCATTAGGCTGAGCAGAGGCTTCACCGAGGATTTTCATGTTGCACAGTGCAGCAACACTTGTGAGATTCTTCGTCGATTGCGAATCTGGTCTTGACAACTTGCCAATCAGCATAGTGCGTGTCAAAGTCCTTCTTTGAGGTTCTGAATTTCAGTTTGGATTTGAAGGAGTTCCTCGGTGTCATCTTGACAACATTTTTCTTGAGAACCTTTCCTTCTGTATTGAGCCTTCTTGATTTCCTTCGCCTTCTCGAACTTCCATTTTTCTTCAGCGATGAAGTGAGTCAACATATGACTTTGACCAGGTGTCAAAGGAAGATCAGGCAGAGGGGTATTGGGATCATTGTGCCAGAGGTCGATGAAATCGAGGACTTTCTTTGGGTCCAAAAGCAGTGGCACAGCTGTTCCCTTGGCTCTTGCGGCTCTAACTTGACGGTCTCTGATGATTTCTTCAAGTTCTTCATCAGATGCCTCATCATCAGATGGCACGTGGACTACAAGCTGTTTCTTCCTTGGGCTAGGCCGAGGACCACGTCCAGCTGTTGCTTTTGTCTTCAACAGAGTCGGGCCAGATGAAGAATTGTGAGCAGCTGAGGAATTTGCAGAGACGCCTGAGGCAATTGAAAAACCAGCAGTCCTTTGACAAGTGGCCAGGTGCACAGGAACTGAAGGTTTGGACGGAGCAGTTGAGGACTTTGATGGAACAGTAGCAGTGTGAGGAATTTGCTGCTGAGGAATTTGCCTTGAGGGAGCTGCTGAGGAACTTGGCCGTGAGGGCACAGATGAAGAAGCACTTGGCTTATTGGCGACTTCTTTTGCATCGATTTCCTCGGCTTGGCGAGACCTCGATGGCAGCAGCAGCGCAGAATCCTCATTGAATTTCTTCACCGCTTCCTTTGCTTGCTTAGCCAACTTTGCTTGGCGTTTAGCCCACTCATCGTGAAAGTCCTCACGCGTTTGACGCTAGTGGGATCAGCTATTTGGCCTGGTGCCAAAGGAGCTCTTGGGCATGGAGGATTTAACGCGAATTTCTTCATGTACTTAGGTGTCACATATCGGTATTCCTTCCATTCCGTGCCCATCTCCGCTCAATCTTACTCAGATCGCACCTTGCGTTGATTTTTGCTTTCCTCATCGGTGTGCAGATGAGTCAGCATATATTTCCTCGGGGATTTGAATGCTGTCATGACCTCGTGTTTCTTTCCTCCTTCTGCGGCTTCTTACCATCGCCATTTTCTTCAGTTGAGGAAATTGAACAATTGAGTTCTCTGAAGAAGTGTGCAGTTTTTCTTCGAGGAACGCTGCAAATGAGTTAAGTTGATGAGAACCTAGGGATTCAGCAGCGGACATTTGTACCTGTGAAGAGTATAGGTGCGAGGAATTTGAAGAGGTCATATCGTTCTCGGAGGGTTTTCAAAAGAACAAGTTTGAGGATTTTGACCAGATGAGCCTTGAAGAATTTCAATAAGCGTTCTTTGTCTTAGGTTCCGAGTTGTATAGATCAAGATCCACACAATTGAGGAATCTTGAAGAAAATCATTGCTTAGAGAAATGAGTCAAGAGATTTGAGGTGTTCATATGTATGAAGATTTGAAGAATAAACACATTTGAAGAATTTGAAGAAAATTTGAGAATCAAAGCGAGTAAATAAAAGTAACTTTTAATTTACCAAGTGAAGAACACGATTTAACTGAGATGAACAGTTTAGAAGTTCGTCTGTTCAGATCTTCTCCGCCCTAACTTGGCAGAGGAAATCAGCTACGGCGACGGCGGAGTGAAGAAATTCCACGGTCGGCGCGAGTACGTCGGCGAAGAGGTCAAAGCGGTGAAGCTTTTCCTCACCGGCGACGATGGAGTAGCGGCGGCGCTTAGGGTTTCGAGGAGCTCGGCGGGAGAGAGATCGGCGGAGTAAAAGAGTGAGGAAGGGAGAGAGGGTATTTATAGCCACGGTGAAAAACGGCTCGTCCGAAGATTTAGGACGAACGTGCCCCTGACCGCTTCCCTTCTCACGACATGTGTCACCCACGTACTGTGTAGTGGAGATCGTGTGCGATCGTGGGTGGATATAATAATGCATCGTGGGATGCGGAACGGTTTGAGCGGTAAAATCGAAGTTTGGATAAGATTCGTTTTAAAAGTTCCGTTCGCAATTTCTTCAGCTGTCAAGGACACAGTGAAGAAATTGAACGAGTTTCAAAGTAGAACGCACATGAAGAATTTGTGAATGGATTGGGTTGAGTATAGCATAGAGGGGAAGGGTCCGATCACATTCACTTAGCAGAAAAAGCGACTTGAAGAAATAGCCATAAGTGAATGCTGTAGAGGACATAAATCCATATATATATATATAGCCAATGAAGAAAGACGACGGAAACAGTGAAGATTTTGCAAAGTTGAAGAATTTGAAAAACTGAAGAATTTGAAAACTGAAGAATTTCAAAACTGAAGAATTTCAAAAGCGAGGAAAACTCAAATTGAAGATTTTCAACTTTGGTGGTGGCGTGACCCACCGTATAAGAATGATGATTTCAGACACCGCGTACAATTGTCGAGGGTTCGAGAATCAAATTCTTCATTAATTTCTTCACACTTAGAGTGTTATTCTTCATTGATTGAAGAAAACGTTTCTTCATGTGTTGCACATCTAAGTCATCAATTTTGCATAAGTGTTAGGATGTGTGTCTTTTTCAAAGAACGTTCAAGATTCTAAGATATTTAGCTCACACCGCAACTTGCTAAATCTCTTCTCATCCAAGGGCTTAGTGAAGATATCAGCTAGCTGTTCTTGAGTCTTCACGTGCTCGATGGAGATGTCGCCTTCAACACATGATCACGAAGAAAATGATGACGAATTTGAATGTGCTTTGTCTTGAGTGCTGAACTGGGTTGTGAGCAATCTTGATGGCACTCTCATTGTCACAATAGAGAGGCACATTCTTCACGTTGATGCCGTAGTCCTTGAGGGTTTGCTTCATCCATAGTAATTGAGCACAACACGAGCCAGCAGCAATGTATTCAGCTTCCGCGATGGACGGTGATACAGCTTGCTTTCTTCGAGGACCAATGGACCAAAGATCGTCCGAGGAAATGACAAGTACCAGATGTTGACTTGCGATCCACACGATCACCAGCATAGTCGAGTCGAATATCCAATGAGATCAAAAGTAGAGCCCTTGGGGTACCATAATCCTAGTGTTGGTGTGTGAGCTAGATATCAAGAATATGCTTCACAGCCTTATGGTGTGATTCCTTGGTGTAGCTTGAAATCGGGCACACATGCAAACACTAAGCATTATATCTGGCCTAGATGCACATAAGTACAATAAAGAACCAATCATGGAGCGGTATACCTTGTGATCAAGTCAATACCATTTTCATCGATTGCATAGATGGCCATTTGTGGGCATAGGAATTTTGACACCTTTGCAATCTTGCATGCGAATTTCTTCAGGACATCTTTGAGGTATTTCTCTGAGATATGAATATGCCATTGTGTTGTTGCGAATTTGAAGACCTAAGAAGAATTTCAACTCTCCCATCATAGACATTTGATATTCTTCACTCATCATATAGGCAAATTCATCACTATAACGTTGGTTAGTACAGCCAAAGATAATATCATCAACATATATTTGGCACACAAACAGTTCACCATCATAAGATTTAGTAAAGAGAGTAGGGTCGAGTGAACCGGGTGTGAAGCCATTCTTCACGAAGAATTCCTTCAATGTATCATACCACCGAGGGGCTTGCTTGAGGCCATAGAGGGCCTTATTTAGTCTCAAGACTTTGTCGATTCTTTGGATCTTCAAAACACAGGGGTTGAGCAACATATACTTCTTCCTCAAGCTTACCATTGAGGAATGCACTTTTCACATCCATTTGATATAAAGTGATATTGTGATGGTTAGCATAGGCGAGTAATATATGAATAGACTCAAGTCTAGCAACAGTGCAAAAGTTTCATCGAAATCAATTCCTTCAACTGCGTGTAGCCTTGAGCTACTAGTCGTGCCTTATTCCTCACCACAAGACCATTTTCATCTTGCTTGTTGCGGTAGATCCACTTTGTGCCAATGATATTATGCTTGCGAGGATCTGGACGTTTGACCAGTTCCCTGACGTTGTTGAGCTCGAATCGATGTAATTCTTCTTGCATGGCCTGAATCCACTCCGGCTCGAAATGCTTCATCTACCTTAGTGGGCTCTGTGATAGAGACAAAAGCATAGTGCCCACAAAAGTTAGATAAGTGTGAAGCTTTTGAGCGAGTGAGAGGACTGGCGCTTCAATGTCATCGATGATCTTGTCAACTTGCACTTCTTTTGCAACGCGAGGATGAGCTGGTTGTCTTCGAGGAATTTGATCATTTTCCTCAAAGCACCATTTTCTTGAGATTATCTTCAGTGCATCACTCGGCGTTCTTGGCGTCAGAATGAATTCTTCAGCAGTTTCTTGATGGGAATGACATCCTCGGTTGCCTTGAACCTGATAGAATCCTCGGTGCTGGTTCGTCTAACATGAAGGTAGGTGCTCTCTTTGCGAGCCATTAGTTTCATCGAACCGCACATCTACAAATGTCAACAATCTTGTGAAGTGCGATGTTGAAGACTCAGAGGTGTGCGAGTCCTTTCCGTAACCAAGCATAAAACCCTCATGTGCTTTTGGTGCAAATTTAGAGGTGTGGTGAGGATCTCTAATCCAGCATTTAGCAATCAAGACTTTGAAATAACTTACATTGGGTTTCTTGTCGTTGAGGAGTTCATAGGCAGTCTTTTGAAGAATTTGTGAAGATATACTGTTGATGATGTGGCACGCAGTGTCAATTGCTTCAATCCGTAAACGACTAGGCGTTTTGTATTCATCAAGCATAGTGCGAGCCATCTCAACAAGAGTTCTGTTCTTGCGCCCACGACGCCATTTTGCCGAGGAGTATAGGGAGCAGATAACTCATGAGTAATACCAAGTTCATCAAGATAATCCTCAAGACCAGAATTCTTGAACTCAGTTCCATTGTCACTCCTGATGTGCTTGATCTTCACACCAAAGTTGGTTGAAGCCCTCGAGGAAAATCGTTTGAAGATTTCCTGCACTTGATTTTTGTAAGTAACAATGTGTACCCAAGTGTAACGAGAGTAATCATCAACAATAACAAAGCCATATAGTGATGCTTCATTAACGACAGCTGAGTAATGATTGGGACCAAAGAGGTCCATGTGAAGCAATTCGAAGGGACGAGTAGTGGTCATGATAGTCTTCGCTGGATGCTTGGCCTTGGTCATTTTTCCAGCTTCACAGGCACCGCATAAGTGATCCTTGAGGAATTTGACATTCTCAATGCCAATGACATGCTTCTTCTTTGCAAGCGTGTGCAAATTCCTCATGCCTGCGTGACCAAGTCGTCGATGCCATAGCCAGCCTTCTGAAGCTTTTGCAAGTAAACACACGGCCGGTTGTGGACCTGTAGAGAAATCAACAATATACAAGTCTCCTCTCCTAAAGCCTTCGAAGACTTTGGAATTGTCAGTTTCCATAATCACAACACAACGATACTTGCCAAAGATAACTACCATATCAAGATCACAAAGCATTGAGACTGACATGAGGTTATATCCTAAAGACTCAACAAGCATGACTTTGTCCATGTGCATGTCCTTAGAGATAGCAACCTTACCAAGTCCCAATACGACTTTTGCCTTTGTCAAGAAAGATGATATGCTTCAGATGTGACGGTGATAAGAGAGCATCCATCAATAGATTCTTGTCACCAGTCATGTGATTTGTACATCCACTATCGAGAACCCACTCGGTGGCTTTGGGTTGATCATCCTGCAGATGAATTAGTACAACTTACGATCTCATATACTTCATCAGTGAAGAATATGATATCAAGTTCATCAGATGAATTTTAATCAGTCAGTATGAGGACGTGTGAAATGAAAGTTCATTTCATCATGATTAGCCTGCGTCCTTTCAGGCAATTTTGTCGGGCCCCAAAGAAATTTTTCAGACGTTGAGGCACGCCCGAGACCTGACCCTGCAGAAGAGATTAGTTCTTTTCTTCACCACCCACATCTCAAGGGGTGGCAAAGAGTTCATCATTCTGCGAGCACCATATGAGAATGGTGGCATAGAGGCCAAACCATTTCGCTTCACATAAGAGGGGTTAGGGTAAGCATATGAATAAGCGAGAGAAATTCTTCGAGGACTTATGAACATATTGGTTTGAAGAATAATGCACATATTCATAGCCCTTAGCTCTACCCTGCGAAACAGAGTTATTAGCACGATGATAATCATATGAGGACTTTGATCCTTTTGAGGAATTTGATCCACGTGAGGAATTTGGTCCGTATGAGAACTTGGATCCATATGAAGAATTTTGTCCATATGAAGAATTTGATCTGGGGTTCCTTTTCTTCACTGGTGGTGTCATGAGGACATTCACGAAGACTTTCAAGGCATCGCTTGGGAACCCAGATTTTCTTCATAGGGGACCGCTCTGCAGATTAGTGCCAACATATCTAGCAAATACTTCACCATTCTGATTTTTGAACAGTTTATAGTTTGAGTCAAATGACTCATCATCGAATGAGGAAATTCACATGTAAAGCCAGATAAGGTGGATGGATCAATCTGGAGGTCCCTTTGCAGCAACCCATGAGGTTTTGGGATACTTCTCAGCTTCCAAAGACGCTCCATCAGCATTGAGTTTCCTCTCAAAGGCAATACCCTCTTTCCTAGGGTTTGTTGAGGATCTGCTTTTAAGCACATCACAAAGAGTCTCGATGCCCTTTGAGGCTTTTGTACATGCCTGTCATGTACAATTCCTTCAGCCCTGCATCGTCGGTGATACTAGCAATGTCCTCGGTGAGGAATTAGTGATAGCAGAGGCAGGTGAAGAATTTGTAACAGTTGAAGCATTTGAACATTGGTGAAGAATTAGCGATTCACGCTCAATGCACTTTAAGCATGGAGGAACAAATTCTTCTTGAGAAGCGCTGATTTGTTGAGCAAGTAATGAATCGCGCTCCTTCTGAAGATCTTCATAACTCGCTCTTAGCTTCTCAAGATCTTGCTTTCTTTGAAGAAATTCATAAGAAAGTTTCTCATGATCAGATAAGAGAGTGTTATGATGACCTTGAAGGCTGTCAAGCCTAGACTGAACTCTCTGAAGATTTTCAGTCAGGGCTTGAGTGCGATCCATTTCTTCACCTAACATATCATCACTCTTATCTAGCATGTTTTGAACCTTTTCAAAAGCCCTTTGTTGTTTTATAGCAATCTTAGCAAGTTTAGAGTAGCTGGGCTTGAGATCCTCATCAGATTCATTTTCACTAGATTCAGAGGAGGTGAAATTGAGTACCTTAGCACCTTTTGCCATGAAGCAATAGGTGGGAGCGTAGTCATCATTTTCCTCATCAGGTTTGTCGGTGGAGTCAGTTTCTTGATGTTGAAGATGGACTTGCTAACATAAGCGATAGCAAGAGCCGACTAGCCACACCAGATTCGGATTCTTCGACTCCTCCTCTTCCTCATTTTCCTCGATTCAACTTCGAGTCCATTTCCTTGCCAATGAATGCCCGAGCCTTTTGGAGCTGCTCTTCTTGTGAGAAGAAGGTTTTGAGGATTTTGATGATTTCTTCTTCTTCTTCACGCCATCGTAATCTGTAATCCTTGTGTTTCTTCTTTCTTAATTCCTTTTCCCATCGAGGACAATCTTGGATATAGTGACCAGGTTTCTTGCATTTGTGGCAAAGTCTTCGCTTATAGTCACTAGATGAGGAATCACCGCTTCTTGAGGATTTTCCAAAACGACCACGCCTTGTGAATTTCTGGAATTTCTTCACGGCGATTGCTAGCTCTCGCCAAATTCTTCAGGATCTCCAAGGCTACTACCAGATTCTTCACTTTGATTCAGATTCAGCCTTGGCCTTGAGGCACGTGTTCTTCCATAGCCGTAACCATAGAGATCTCTCTTTTCAGCAAGTGGAACTCGTGAGTATTTAGCCTTTCGAGGATATCAGCAGGATCAAGAGACTTGTAGTCAGCTCGTTCTTGTATCATCGGTGCGAGTGTCAAATGAGGAATCAAGCTTATCTTAGCAATTTCTTCACCACCTCATGGTCGGTGATGTCGGTGGCACCCAAAGGCTTGAAGCTCATTTGAGATGTCGGTGAGGCGATCAAGGTTTGTTGAACATTTTCGTTGTCGAGTCTTTTGAAGCGGTTGAAGAGATTCGAAGAACATCAACACGAGAGTCACGCTGAGTTGAAACACCTTCATTTACTTTGGACAGCCTGTCCCAGATGAGTTTGGCGATTCCAAAGCACTCACTCTTCCATATTGACCTTTGCTCGATGGCCACATATGATATTCTTCGCTTGAGAATCGAGTTGCTTGAATCTCTTCACATCAGCATCATTCGGAGAGGGTGTGACCGAGGAAACACCTTTTGTCACAACATACCGTAGATCGTTGTCAATTGCTTCAAGATGCATTCGCATTTTGTTCTTCCGAGAGGGGTAGTCCGTCCCATCGAAGGTAGGACACCTGCTGAGACCTTGATCATACTGCGGTCGACATAACTAAAACTCCGGTGGTTAAACCAAAATCACACGTAACAAGGAGTACCTTGCTCGATACCAATTGAAAGTGCGTTATATCGACTAGAGGGGGTGAATAGGCGATTTTATGAATTTACAAATTCTTCATCGAGGAATTTGCCGTGAGGAAATTCCTTAGCTAAGAAATACATGCAGCGGAATAAGTACTCGAAGTAAGCATAGCAGATTACATGCATAGTCATCATGATGAAATGAAGACAATCACAGAGTACGAAAGCGTAATCACAGGATAACACAAGATGAAGACAAACAGATCAAGAAATTGAACGAGGAAATTGAGAAAGTCTTCACCAAAGTCTTCAAACACATATATGACAAACACTCAACACAAGAATGAGGAAATGAAAGGGTTGAGGAAATAGAACCAGTTAGGTTGGTGAAGACAATGATTTGGTAGACCAGTTCCAACTGCTGTCTCGGTTGTACGTCTGGTTGGAGCGGTGAGTATTTAAACTCGAGGACACGCAGTCCCGGACACCGACCACCGAGCACGCAGCTCAGACACCAAGTCCTCACCGTATTCTCCTTGAACTAAGGCCACGCAGACCTCGCCCAATCACTCGTGGTAAGTCTTCAGGTGACTTCCAAACCTTCACATACTTGGTCACTCGGCGATCCACAATTCCTCTTGGATGCTCTAGACCGTGACGCCTAACCGTCTGGAAGAAGCATAGTCTTCAAAGGTAAAAAGCGTCGGATCCACGCGGGATCAATTTCTTGAGTGATGCTCAATCACTTTGGGTTTGTTGGGGTTTGGTTTTGGTTTTTCCTCACTTTTGGGTTTTTCCTCACTTGATGATTTTCGCTCAAAGTCCTCGGAGGATGGGTTGCTCTCAAATGACAAGTGTCAAGTTCTCTCGAGCAGCCAACCAACTAGTGGTTGTAGGGGCGGCTATTTATAGCCTAGGGAGCAGCCCGACATGATAAGACATAAATGCCCTTCAATGATATGACCGTTAGGTGGATAAGATATTTTGGACAGCCGTATGCAAGAAGACAAGAACGGTCGGAATTTGAACATCAAATTCCTCGGGGCTATCATGTTCCTCATGTGTAGGCAATTCAGATGGCGAATTCCTAACTCCTCGATCGAACAAATTCCTCGGTGACGTAAGAGCTTCGTCTCATCACATCAAGAAATTGACTGAATCTGTATGAGATTTCCAAAGGCTTCACTCAAGGGTTTGGTAGGTGTAGGATTTTGAGTTGAGCATCACATGGAAATTTTTCCTTAGTATTTCCTCGACCCCCTTTAACGAAGACGGTGTTTCCTATGACTCAAGAAAGAGAAAATGAAACTACGAAAACAAAAGTCTTCACGCTTCATATTCCTCAGCGATTACCAAGTCTTGAGAATCACACCAATTTCTTCACTTTCAAAGTCTTGAAAGTCTTCGAATATCAAATTCTTGATTGAAGAAATTCATTTTAGGGTCGACTTTCTCTGTAAATATCAAACTCCTCATAGACTTATAGACCTGTGTACACTCACAAACGCATTAGTTACTTAACCTATAAGTCTTCAATACACCAAAATCACTAAGGGGCACTAGATGCACTTACAGGTGTGCTTATTGTGTCGTGTGAGACAAGAGATGAAGGTATATGGCCGCATGAATAAAAGGGGGCCGGGCGGCATGGATTGTCGGCGTGTCCGCATGGCAGTTTTTACAGCGGGTAACTGCATCGTCGCGCCGCGCCCGGCGCAACCGCTTGCACACAAAGGTGCGTGATCGTGTGCCGGCCCAAACACTGGCAGCGCGCGTGGAGGGACGAGGGCAGAGCACCCAGAGGGACGCGAGCAGAGCACGCCGCAGACGCCCGAACCACAAGCAACCACACGCATAGAGCAGTTGAACACACATGAAATGTTCGCCTACAAGCCGGTCGGCAGTTGCGTCGCTGCGTAGAGAGCGGCCGTGTGGTACCACCTCCGTCTAGTCTATAGTCTCCTTTATATTCCGTGCCATACTTTGCCCTCAAATTTAACCAACAAAATGTTAATGCATGTTTTAAAAATTATATAATTGGAAACTATGTTCAAATACAAATCCAACTATATAACCTTTGGCGACATGCATTCGTATTTTATTAGTTAAATCATACTTATAAACCAGGACGGTGGTATAGTAGGTAATTAAATCGCAAACATTTTTTTATTAACCGTATGTGTATGTGGCCTTTCGTCCTCCTCTCGCAGGTCTTGTCACCCCGCTGCCGCAGACGGCTTACAGCACAAGCTTGCGCAGCGCGCGGGGGCGTTCTTTTTTTCCAAACGGTGGCGCCAATGAATCGTCGGTGAGCCCGTTCCCGCACAACCTCGCAGGTTACCGCGCAAGCTTCCCGCCCGACTCGATGAAATCCCCCAAAATCCCAATGCTTACCGGCCTGCTATAAAAACCCTCACGGTCGGCGAGTCCTGCATCGCATTTTCCCCTCCATCCCTATAGCTTATCTCGTCTGCTTCTACCACAATCGCCAATGGCACCGGTCCGTCGCCGTCGCTCAGCCACTCCGCCGTCATCAGAGGACAGCTCCAGCTGGGAGGCTACACCGCGACAGCGACGTAGTCCCCTGCGTAGTGTAGTGCGTGTGGTGTCCCTGTTGGGTGTGTGCGGAACACCCACCACACGCTCCGCCGTCGGTGCCCGTAGGCAGCTGTTGCCGGCCGCCGTTGCCGCCACACCACCGTCGAAAGCCAGGGCCATCGCCCGCTCCGCCGCCGCGGCCCGAAGGCGGGAGGTGGCCGTCGTGGCCGCCACCCCACTGTCGGCCACTATGGCCATCACCCGCTCCGCCACCGCGACCCGAAGGCGGGAGGTGGTGGACGTGGCCGCACCCCGTCATCGGCCGCCGTGGCCGCCAGCCCATCGTCGACCGCCGGGGTCATCACCCGCTCCGCCACCGCCGCCCGAAGGCGGGAGGCGGAGGTGGATGCCCGCACGTGCGTCAGCGACCTTGCGCGCTACACCGAGTTCCTGCGGGAGGAGTAGGAGCGCCTCGTCTAGCACGCAAAGAGACTTACCCCCGCCATGGCCGCGGCACATGCCGCCTTAGAGGCGAGGAATCAGGAGATCTACGAGGAGAACCACCGCTTCGAGAGGGGTCATCTGGAGCGGCAGAGGGCTTCGAGGTGAGCGTCGCTGAAGCTGCATTAGCGGCAGGCACCGCATTGCGGTTGCCCAGCTCATCGGTAGGCTCCTCCTCCTCCGCCTCTTACTGAGCGCGCTCGGCAGAGGAGAGGCAGCCGGAAGTAGTACAAAGCCCCTCCGCAATAGTAGTAGTATTTAGGGGCTATTTTGTTCAGTTCATCTGACTATAGATGTGGTGGAACTGTACAACGTACTTAAATTTAGCTAGTATATATAGTTGAACTAGCTATTTCAGTACGTGGTTGGCAACAATTGGGGAAAAGTTTGGTCGGTTCAGCTGTCGAGTTGAACTGTTAGTATAAATTAAGAACAACTGCATAATCTCTGAATGAAATCTATGCTTAATCTATGAATGAAATCTATGTTACAAGGATTGACAAATCTTACCAAATTGTTTGTACGTGGTTGCACACGAGTCATCCAAAACAACCGTTTGCGTTGAAAGGATGCACAAATCCTGCACTGCTCTCACTTTGCATACGGGTGTTCTATCTAAACGTTTGCGACCAAGAGCTGCAGAAATCCTGCTCGGCTCTCGCACGCCTCCCGCTCAGTCAATATCAAGCAGCTGTCCGCACAGCACCTCCTACACCCATTAAAACCAAGACACGTGGTGTCACGTGAATGGTTAACAAAATTTTGGATTTACTAGAATTTAAAAACCAGGCATCTCAATGTTTTGCCGGCAATCAATGATGCCCTGGTGTTTGAAATTCATTCCCATTTCTTGCATGGGACCTAAGGATGCACCCAAGGACACATATTTGATTTTTCAACCAATTTATATGCACTGGAGCATGTGCATGTAGTTCAAATTTGAATTATGCACATAAATGCATTGAAAACTCAGTTAATGCATAAAAATGTCCAAACGAACCCCGAAAAATCACAAAAATTCACACAACACTCCTGTTGTTCTATGTTGACATGAGAAAAAAATTTGAAAGCAATAAGAGGCCATGGATATTGTTTTGTCCCCAAAGGTGGGACGTTCCCTCCCGAAAACCATCATGCTTGTTGTGAGAAGCTCCGGTTTGTGAGAAGCATATACCCAAACCTGCCCCAAATGGGACAAAATTTGTACCACGGCATGTTGATGCCGCTCCATGATAGCATGCCAAGTTTCATAAATTTCAGACAAGTTCTGGATTTACTAGAATTTAAAAACCAGGCATATCAATGTTTTGCCGGCAATCAATGGTGCCTTGGTATTTGAAATTCATTCCCATTTCTTGCATGGGACCTAATTAAGCATGCACCCAAGGACACATATTTGATTTTTTCGACCAATTTATATGCAATGAAGCATGCGCATGTAGTTCAAATTGAATTATGCACACAAATGCACTGAAAACTCAGTTAATGCATAAAAATGTCCAAACGAACCCCGAAAATTCACAAAAATTCACACAACACTCCTGTTGTTCTATGTTGACACGAGAAAAAAATTGAAAGCAATTAAAGGCAATGGATATTGTTTCGTCCCCAAAGGTGGGACGTTCCCCACCGAAAACCATCATGCTTGTTGTGAGAAGCTCCGGTTTGTGAGAAGCATATACCCAGACCTGCCCCAAATGGGACAAAATTTGTACCACGACATGTTGATGCCGCTCCATGATAGCATGCCAAGTTTCATGAATTTCAGATGAGTTTTTGATTTACTAGAATTTAAAAACCAGGCATCTCAATGTTTTGCCGGCAGTCAACGGTGCCCTGGTGTTTGAAATTCATTCCCATTTCTTGCATGGGACCTAAGCATGCACCCAAGGACACACATTTGATTTTTCAACCAATTTATATGCACTGGAGCTTGTGCATGTAGTTCAAATTTGAATTATGCACATAAATGCATTGAAAACTCAGTTAATGCATAAAAATGTCCAAATGAACCCCGAAAAATCACAAAAATGACACAACACTCCTGTTGTTCTAAGTTGACACAAGAAAAAAAATTTGAAAGCAATAAGAGGCAATGGATACCGTTTCGTCCCCAAAGGTGGGACGTTCCCTACCGAACACCATCATGCTTGTTGTGAGAAGCTCCGGTTTGTGAGAAGCATATACCCAAACCTGCACCAAATGGGACAAAATTTGTACCACGGATGCCGCTCCATGATAGCATGCCAAGTTTCATGAATTTCAGACGAGTTTTTGATTTACTAGAATTTAAAACCAGGCATCTCAATGCTTTGCCGGCAATCAACTGTGCCCTGGTGTTTATAATTCATTCCCATTTCTTGCATGGGACGTAAGCATGCACCCAAGGACACATATTTGATTTTTCGACCAATTTATATGCACTCGAGCATGTGCATGTAGTTCAAATTTGAATTATGCACATAAATGCATTGAAAACTCAGTTAATGCATAAAAATGTCCAAATGAACCCTGAAAAATCACAAAAATTGACACAACACTCCTGTTGTTCTATGTTGACACGAGAAAGAAACTAAAAGCAATAAGAGGCATTGGATATTGTTTTGTCCCCAAAGGTGGGACGTTCCCTACCGAAAACCATCATGCTTGTTGTGAGAAGCTCCGGTTTGTGAGAAGCATATACCCAAACCTGCGCCAAATGGGACAAAATTTGTACCACGGCATGTTGATGCCGCTCCATGATAGCATGCCAAGTTTCATGAATTTCAGACGAGTTTTTGATTTACTAGAATTTTAAAACGAAGCATCTCAATGTTTTGCCTGCAATCAACGGTGCGCTGGTGTTTGAAATTCATTCCCATTTCTTGCATGGGACCTAAGCATGCACCCAAGGAAGAAGATTTGATTTTTCAACCAATTTATATGCACTGGAGTTTGTGCATGTAGTTCAAATTTGAATTATGCACATAAATGCATTGAAAACTCAGTTAATGCATAAAAATGTCCAAACGAACCCCGAAAAATCACAAAACTTCGCACAACACTCTTGTTGTTCTATGTTGACACGAGAATTTTTTTTGAAAGCAATAAGAGGCAATGGATATCGTTTCGTCCCCAAAGGTGGGACGTTCCCTACCGAAAACCATCATGCTTGTTGTGAGAAGCTCCGGTTTGTGAGAAGCATATACCCAAACCTGCCCCAAATGGGACAAAATTTGTACCACGGCATGTTGATGCCGCTCCATGATAGCATGCCAAGTTTCATGAATTTCAGACAAGTTTTGGATTCACTAGAATTTAAAAACCAGGCATCTCAATGTTTTGCAGGCAATCAACGGTGCCCTGGTGTTTGAAATTCATTCCCATTTCTTGCATGGGATCTAAGCATGCACCCAAGGACATAGATTTGATTTTTCGACCAATTTATATGCACTGGAGCATGTGCATGTGGTTCAAGTTTGAATTATGCTCATAAATGCATTGAAAACTCAGTTAATGCATAAAAATGTCCAAACCAACCCTGAAAAATCACAAACATTCACACAACACTCCTGTTGTTCTATGTTGACACGAGAAAAATATTTGAAAGCAATAAGAGGCATTGGATACCGTTTCGTCCCCAAAGGTGGGATGTTCCCTACCAAAATCATCATGCTTGTTGTGAGAAGCTCCGGTTTGTAAGAAGCATATACCCGAACCTGTCCCAAATGGCACAAAATTTGTACCACGACATGTTGATGCTGCTCCATGATAGCATGCCAAGTTTCATGAATTTCAAACGAGTTTTGGATTTACTAGAATTTAAAAACCAGGCATCTCAATGTTTTGCCAGCAATCAACGGTGCCCTGGTGTTCGAAATTCATTCCCATTTCTTGCATGGGACCTAAGCATGCACCCAAGGACAGATGTTTGATTTTTCGACCAATTTATATGCACTGGAGCATGTGCATGTAGGTCAAATTTGAATTATGCACATAAATGCATTGAAAACTCAGTTAATGCATAAAAACGTCCAAGCGAACCCCAAAAATCCCAAAAATTCACACAACACTCCTGTTGTTATATGTTTACACGAGAAATAATTTGAAAGCAATAAGAGGCAATGGATATCATTTCATCCCCAAAGGTGGGACGTTCCCTACCGAAAACCATCATGCTTGTTGTGAGAAGCTCCGGTTTGTGAGAAGCATATACCCAAACCCGCCCCAAATGGGACAAATTTTTTACCACGGCATGTTGATGCCGCTCCATGATAGCATGCCAAGTTTCATGAATTTCAGACGAGTTTTTGATTTACTTGAATTTAAAAACCAGGCATCTCAATGTTTTGTCGGCAATCAACGGTGCCCTGGTGTTTGAAATTCATTCCCATTTCTTGCATGGGACCTAAGCATGCACCCAAGGACACAGATTTAATTTTTCGACCAATTTATATGCACTGGAGCATGTGCATATAGTTCAAATTTGAATTGTTCACCTGAAATGGCTAGAAATCCAATTCTTTTACGACACACATATAGTTGCATGTTCACTCCAGATAAAAGGTCTAGCAATTCAAACACCGTCCATTGCCGTTGTGACCCCATTATGTAATTCAAATCAAGATGAAAACTCAAGTAGATCGAACACAGTTTATTATCAGCAACCGTGTGAGATGCAGCACAAAATATCCTGGAGCACCGTCGGTGTATAGTACGCCTATGGCTTACGCGAGAAGGTGCGTCGGCTACAGTCCACAACCGGTGTCTCAAGCACACTAGCTCGCTCCCCAAATATCATTTCACTGTTCAATCATCGCTGGTGAAATATGGGCACGTGGACCCGCGTCACGAGGGTAACTTCGATGGCCCACTCCGGCGAGAGCGCGGCCGCAGCCGCCATGCGCGTGCTAACAAGGTGCATGAGCATGGCCGCAATCTGTGACCAGGCGGCAAAGGAAGCCCAAACGGCCACTGTTGCTTCTCAGGTGGCGGCAGCAACATCTGCCTCAGGGATAGCAACTGGCGAGAGTGGCACAATAGATGTCCGTTCCGCAGCGGCGGCCTTAGCCCTGATGGAGGCCGCCCACGACCATGTAGAGGCTGCCCACGCCTAGCTCCTAGCGTTCACTGCACAAATCGAATGAAGCTTCTCCGAGAACGGTCGACAACCCACGGCCGAAGAGCTGACAATCACCGAGAGCGTTCGAGCAGCCGTCCGTTCCTCCGCCGCATACCTTGCGACGACGGAGCCCGTCCAATCCCAGATCGCGTCCGCCCATGCCCAGCTCGTGGCGGCCTTTTCGAAAGAGATGGCGGACACGGATGGCGAGATGCTTGCCGAGTATGGTGCGACGGATGCCATGGAGCCCCTTGCCCAGGAGACCGTCGGGCGCGAGCTGGACATGGAGGCAGCGGCAGAGATCGACGAGCACCAGCCGTAGTAGTACTCTTTGTTTTTTTTAATTAAGAGTGCAGGTATTTAATTTGTTAGAGTAATGTTTAGGTCAGCTAGCTCTGTTTAATTGCTGAACTTGCTCGATTTAGAAGTGTGGGTGTGCTGTAGTCTCCTTTGTGTACCCAAATAATGCAATGACGTGGATGACCACTGTAACCATGGAAATTCGAACCAAAACTTTTGACGTTCAAACTCATCACACAAGGGTTAAGCTATCTGAATCGTTTGTGATGTCCACACATCATACACAGTTTTGAATAAGGGACCGTGTCTAATGACACTTTGCGCGCCAGTTTTTTCGCTGAAGCGATTCCAAATTTTCGGCTTCCGTGAAAATATCTAACTCCCCGCCCCCTCCCCCTACCAAAAGCCACATTTCCCCTCTTTTCGCTTTCCTTTCCAAGTTGAAACCTTCACTCCTTCCTTGCAGCGCCGCCTCCTCGTCGGCGACCCTCCTTCACGCGACTCGGCCTCCTCTATCCAGGCAGGTAATCCACACCCGACCCCCATCCTCCTCCTCCTTCCACATCCCACATGCCCCGACCGCCGACGCGAGCGCGACACCTTCCACCCAAATCACCGACCCCTCCAGCAAATAAGCGCCGACCTAAGCCATGGTGCACGCAGTATAGCCAGGACCTCAAGGAGCATTTGGCAGCGGAGAAGCAAATCGCGGCCGCATGCGCGGATGAGGTCCCGATGGCTGCCAGTCATGCCGACCCCCAAATCTTGAAGGAGCACCTTGCCATTTGCTAGCTACGCCGGTTAAGCATGCTCGGTTTACCCATTGCGTGTGCTGCTCCTGCCTTTCCTTCACAAATTCTAGTGAATTGCGCTATCTAATTTTACCATGCAATCTGTTGCTCTAGTGTATATGTTCTATATGTTGTGAGTGTGGTGCTCACTTATTAACTGTTTTGTTAATTAGTTGTCGTCTTCAGTTAATTGTTTGGTTCAATTCTGCAAATGTGATGTTCAATTCTTCAGGCTGCAATTTTGTATTGTCTTTCGTGTGAGAAATAAACCGAATTTATCTTTACAAAATTGTGGGTGCATTCTGTTATTGTATACCATGTGAGGAATAAATTGAATTTGGCTATAGTAAATACATGAGAAACAAATACAATTGCTACAATTGGCTGTAGTTAACTGTTTGGTTAACTGTCTGATCTTCTATTAGGAGTATGTTATATTGTGCAATGTGGTGCTCAGTTAATGTTTGGTTCATTTGTTGTGGTGTTTAGTTAACTGCTTGGTTCAATTTTGCAATGCAATGTCCAATTGTTGTGGGTAGAATTTTGTATTGTTGTGCATGTGAGGAATAAATCGAATTTGGCTGCACTTAATACATGAGAAACATATACAAGTGCTATATTTCCTAGTTCTTAATCATGCTTGGTTTGGGTAAATGGGTTATCCGTGTGGCTTGAATTAATGATGAATCTGCAATGTGCTTATTTTTCATCAACATATATTCTTGATTGCATGAGAACCCTTACTTAACGATGACTAACTACCTTATATGTGTTGAGGAAACAATGGGAAGCACTGAGGTTTACAATCGAGGTTAGCACGTGCATGGTCCGTTCTCTAATAGCACATTATTGTGCAATTGCAGGAACCATTCTAATATTTTGGTTTTTAACAATTTGGTCTTGCACATGTAGGTCCTGGTGTTAGAGGTTTTGACCCACTGTTCGACCCTTTTTGCATATGGGGAAATGAGTTGTCCATGAATATCAATCAAATCAAGAAACTCAGAAAGATTGTTAGGATAAAGAAATTAGCGACAAAAAACAACAAGATCTTTGTCTGCACAATGAAGAAGACATCGGTTCACTACAAGATGGTACTAACTATTATACCTTGCCTTTTTTATTTCTTTGCCCCATTCCCAATATAGAGAAGATATTTATGCACATCCTTGTTTTCAGGCCTTTCCAAAGCAGTTGATTGATGATTACCTCTCAAACCACCTCTATGGTCAGCAGGTGAGGAAGGTTTTCATACAACACCCACGGTTCAATATTGAAGTGTTCCTGAAGAGGACGAAGGACGGACGATCAATCATCCACATGCACTGGTGTAGGATCGGAAGTATGTCTAGAGAGGGGGGGGGGGGGGTGATTAGACTACTTGACCAAATAAAAATCTAGCCTTTTCCCAATTTTAGTTCTTGGCAGATTTTAGCAACTTAGCACAAGTCAAGCAATCAACCTACACATGCAATTCTAAGAGTATAGCATCGGAATGTAAAACAATTGCATAAGGTAAATGAATGAGTTTGAGGGAGCAAACGCAATGTTGACACAGAGATTTTTTATCCGTGGTTCCGATAGGTGGTGCTATCGTACATCCACGTTGATGGAGACTTCAACCCACGAAGGGTAACGGTTGCACGAGTCCACGGAGGGCTCCACCCACGAAGGGTCCACGAAGAAGCAACCTTGTCTATCCCATCATGGCCGTCGCCCACGAAGGACTTGCCTCACTAGGGTAGATCTTCATGAAGTAGGCGATCACCTTGCCCTTACAAACTCCTTGGTTCAACTCCACAATCTTGTCGGAGGCTCCCAAGTGGCACCTAGCCAATCTAGGAGACACCACTCTCCAAGAAGTAACAAATGGTGTGTTGATGATGAACTCCTTTCTCTTGTGCTTCAAATGATAGTCTCCCCAACACTCAACTCTCTCTCATAGGATTGGATTTGGTAGAAAGAAGATTTGAGTGGAAAGCAACTTGGGGAAGGCTAGAGATCAAGATTTATGTGGTTGGAATGGAATATCTTGACCTCAACACAAGTGTAGGTGGTTCTCTCTCAAAAAATATGTATTGGAAGTGTAGGCATGTTCTGATGGCTCTCTCCACGAATGAAGAGTGGGTGGAGGGGTATATATAGCCTCCACACAAAATCTAACCGTTACACACAAATCACCAAACTCGGTGGGACCGAATCATTAAACTCGGTCGGACCGATTTAGTTCAACATGTGAATGTTAGGATTCTCGGTGGGACCGACATGTCAACTCGGTGGGACCGATGTCATTAGGGTTAGGGCATAACGTAATCTCGGTGAGACCGATTACACAAACTCGGTGAGACCGATTTTGGTAATAGCCAAACAGAGAGTTGGTCAGGCAAACTCGGTGGGACCGATTCGCTCATCTTGGTTGGACTGAAACGCTACGAAAAGGAAACAGAGAGTTTGCATTGCAATCTCGGTGGGACCGATCACTCTTCTCGGTTTGACCGAAATGTTATGAAGGGAAACAGAGAGTTTGCAATCCCATCTCGGTGAGACCGAGATCCCTATCGATGAGACTGAATTGATTAGGGTTTCTGGCAGTAGCTATGTCAACTGAACTCGGTGGCTCCGGATGGAAAGAATCGGTGGGGCCGTGTTGGACTTTTTGGTTTAGGACATATGTGGATATAAGAAAGTAGTGGAGGGTTTTGGAGCATATCACTAAGCATTTTGATCAAGGTCCTCATTAAGCAACACCTCATCCCTTCTTAATAGTATTGGCTTTTCCTATGGACTCAATGTGATCTTGGATCACTAAAATAAAAAATGTAGAGTCTTGTGCTTTGAGATTGAGCCAATCTTTTGTCCTTAGCATTTTGAAGGGTCCACTTTCTAATCCATGCCATGCCAAACATTGAGCTTTCTTGAAATATTTGTCTTGGAATAGCATTAGCTCAATGAGCTATATGTTGTTAGGAATTACCAAAACCACCCAGGGATAGTTGCACTTTCAATCTCCCCCTTTTTGGTATCTGATGACAACATATAGATCAAAGCTTCGACAAATGATAAATAAGACTGAAAAACATCGTCGCTCTGAGAAGTATGTGATAAGCAAGAGCTCCCCCTAAATTTGTGCTTTATTAAAGATTTGCTTTTGAATGCAAATGCACAATCGATTATGATCATGGGTTACTCTTCCATGTCACATACATCTTGGTGGAGCGCTCAAAATGATAGAGATTAAAAGCATGCACTCATCACCAAGCAAAGTGAATGATCATAATAGGATATGAAAGATAGCATTATCCAACAAGCATTATGGGTAGCATATGATCAAACACTTGACCAAATAAGTATCTCACAAGGACACAAAGTAGTATCACACAAGCACGCAAAGAAAGTTTCAAACCAACCAAAAAGAGTGCAAGAGAGATAAAACCAACACTCTCTCTAAAGCCTATGATCTATACTTTTTCTCCCCTTTGGCAACAAGTTACCAAAAAGTTTGAAAATGCATAGTGCTAAGCGACTCTCGGCTTGATCTTGGGAGGTGGTGTTGAGAGAACGCCAAGGACCTAAAGCTTCGATGAAGTGGTGGAGCTGGTGGAGTAGCTGCTGGAGTTGGGCTGGAGCTGTAGCTGCTGGTGCCGGCGTTTGTAGCTCTAGTGTCCATCCACCGCACTGCAGCAGATCTTTGTCCTCTGGGCACTCTAGCAAATGCATTTGTGGTAGACTTGCCCTTATTATCCTCTACTTCCTCCTGAAGTTGCTCAACTGCAGTTTGGATCTCTGTGATCTTGACATCAAGGTCATATAATTTTGTCTCAACAATCCTTTCCAAGCTCTCCTGGTTCTTGGTCAGGGTCGCCAGGCCCTGCTCAATCCTCAGAGTGGATTGGATCAGATATCCAAGCTGGTCTTGCTTGCTCTTCAAGAAGACCTGAGATGCCTCTTCCATAGTTGGCATGTTTGCAGCCTTCTCAGCTTTAGCTTTGGCTTTCTTCTCTTGTGCTTGCACAGATGATGGTTCATTCTCAGTCATGACAACTGTGTTGTTCTCAAATTCAGGATAGATGGGTAGATGCTCCTTGTCCAAGATGTACTTGCCTTTGCCCATCTTTGAGTTGATGAGCTCCTGGATGTGTGGGGCATATCCACAACTTCTCTTCTGATCAGCTGCAGTCCTCTTGATTGTTTCCATAATCAGGCTCATAACCTTGAACTTTTGTGGGACATCAAATATGTGCAGCAAGTTGATAGCATGTCCTCTGATCATCTTGTGATCACCTTACTTGGGTGGAAGTGTGTGCCTCAAAATCCAATTGATTTTTGGCAGACCAAACAACAAATAGTGTACAGATCCAAACTTATGTGTGTCCTGTAACACCCCCAGTGTCATGCTATAGTAACCCTCTACGATTAAGCTAATCATTTTACTGAGCAATGCTTGATCACATTGGAATCATATCTCATTTCAAATTCCAACTCAAATTGAAATTCAACTATGAGGTGAAATATAAGTTGTCCAAATCCAGGAACTAAAAAGTTCATAATTTTGTAAATAATCCATTGTGAATTATGTTCAAGGTGGAAACATCATCTAAAGTACCTGGATGACTCTATCATCTTGAAAACAGAGCCAACATCACCTTCTCGACTCTTTCAGGGCAATGCAAAAATCCAAATGGAATTATATTGCTTCCAAACTTGTTGTGGCAGTGCAGTATATTGCATCATAATTATTTGGCCAGATTGGACATTTTCCAAAAATGTTTTGGTGGCCAAACAATTTGCAATCAGGAAGAAAATGGCAATGCAGAAAAAGAAAAAGAAAAGCTGCAAAAAAAGGGGAAAAGAAGAAGGGGTGGGAGAGCCCTGGCCTCCCCTTGGGCCACGGCCCGCCTCGGCCAGCCGGACGGCCCACAACCCCTGCCCCCCTTGGACCCCAACAAGCCCAGTCGGCCCAACCTCCCCGGTCGCTCTCCCCTCCCTCCTGTTCCCCTGGTGCGTGTCGCTACAGGGGCACGTCCCCGCCCGACCACCTCGCCGGCGCCAACGCCGGGAGGGGATAAAACGCCCACGCCTCGGCCTCCACCCATCTCTCCCACTTGCCCCCCTCTCGCTCGCTTTTGCGCCTCCCCTCCCCCAGATCCACCTCTCCCCTCTCCTCTCGCTCGATCCCGAGCGCGCTCGCCGCCGTTCTCCGTCGTCCTCACGGCCATCGAGCCCCGTTCGCCTCACCATCGTGCCCATTGTCGCCGCCGTCTTCGTCTACCCAGACCCCGTTCGTGAGCGCGAGCCGGGAGCCACTACGTGGAGCGGATCGAGCAGCCCCCTTTCTCCTCTGTCGCCGGTGGCCGCCGTCGTCTCCGGCCACCTCTGCGCTCCTAAGCTGCCGCAGGCTTTTCGTAGCCGCTCGGTGAGCTCCTCCCTTCCTCCTTTCTTCTCCTCGCACCGTGTCGTTCTCCCTAGCTAGCTCGTCATCGTTTCCCTGAGCTCGCCGCCGCGGATCACCACACCGTCGTGGCCACCGTGGCCCAAGCTCGCGTCCGAGCTCGTACCCGAGATCCTAGGGCTCGTAGGAGCCCAACTATGCTCTTCGCATCGCTTGTCGCGCCCCACATCGCTGTAGCCACCAACGCCCGATTCCGGCGTCCGCCGCCGGCGACCTAGCACTCGACTCCATCCGTTTTAGCTCGCGCTACAGCCTCATATCGATGCGGGACGTTGTTCCTGTTCGAACGCGACCAACCACCATCGATTTGGTCGCCGGACGACGAAACCCGAGCCCCTCCTGCACGCGCCGCCGCGTTTTGGGTCGCCGGAGCTGTCTCCGGCGCCGTCGTCGACGTGGCCTGGCAGGTGGGCCATCTGTGCCACTGACGCTGGGCCCCACGGGTCCTTGTTGACTAGTTTGACTAGTCAACATGCTGACTGGGCTTCTCTGTGACACTGACGTGCAGGCCCCACCGCGTAATGAGAATAACTAAACCAGTTTTATAATTAAAATTATTTAGTTAGCTTAACTAGACACTGACAGGTAGGCCCAGTAGTTTTACTGACTAAATTTAGGTTAGTTTGAACTCTGTTTATCCCACTGTCTATGACAGGTGGGTCCCCCGTGTCAGTTTTAACCAGTCAACTGGACTGTTGACTGCTGACGTCACACATACGTCATGCTGATGTCTTTTTCCTTTTCTGTTAATTTGAGTAATTCCATAAAATTGTTTAATCTTTGAAAATTGATAGAAAATCAACCGTACCTCGAATGAAATTTTTTTCTACATGAAAGTTGCTCAGAAAAATCCAACGAATCCGAATACGCGGTCCGTTCATCTGTCACATGCCCCTAGCATGCTGAACATGGGACATTCCCCCTACGGTCATCTGTCTGACACAGGTCCGAAACCGGGAAAACATTCCCGGTTGATTCCCCCCTTCACCTTTATCGTGTAGCCATACATTAGGCCACTCCCGGCACAACATTTTGTCATGTTCTGCTTTGTGATGCTATGTTTAGTTTATATTTACTGTTTCTTCCCCCTCTTCTCTCTAGTAGACCCCAAGACCGATGCTGCCCTTGTGATCGACTACGTCGACGACGACCCCTCCTTGCCAGAGCAACCAGGCAAGCCCCCCTTTGATCATCCCGATATCGCCCATTCCATTCTCTCATGCTTGCATTAGATTTTGCTACTGTTATTGATTGCTCCTATTCTGATGCATAGCCTGCTTTTGTACCTATTTGTTGTACCTTACCTTATCCTAAACTGCTTAGTATAGGTTGGTTAGAGATCCATCGATGACCCCACTTTGTCCCCGCGCTTGCTGATAATCGAAGACCCGATCAGCGGGATCGAAGACCAGGCCCGACACCGCACATCACTTCCCCTTAGTTGCTCGACACTACTGGGTTACTATCGAGTACCGAGGGTGAGACCTCATCAACACTTCTGATGTTAACCCTGTAGTGTAGCTATTCAGTCATGGTCATCGAGGGTGATTTCCTCTTTAACCACTTCCGATACGAATATGTCGTGCAACCCCTCAAGTGTGGACCTTGAGGGTGAATCCTCTTACGTTCACCTTGATGATTACATCAAGTGGAATTCACCGGGGGTGATTCCTCGGGCTTTCCCCTTGATGTTTAGAAACACAGTTACTATGGTTATTATGACTTTACACTGAGCCATGTTACTAAAGACGGGTCGACCCTGAGGGGTACCCGCGCGAGCTTAATTGCGAGTGATGTGGAGTTGGGTTGACCTGGAGGGTGCCCGCGAGATAATTACGAGGCGTGGCCGGGCATTCCTAGCCCTTGCCGCAAGTCACGGAGGCGGGCAGCGGGTCACATCTTCGTGAGTCTCTGCTTGTTACCGCGTTCCTAATCCCTACGATTTGGATATTTGATCCGAGGGCCTCGCCCGATAGCACTAACCATCACGTGGGCATAGTATGGGCGTTCTGCGTCGTATGCATCAGCGAAGCTTAATAGGCGTCGGCGAATCGAAGCGGCGCTAGGCCGGGTTGGATTGCGAAGCGCTGCCTTGTTGAAGGAGGTAGGTAGGTCTGCTCACCGCCGCCCACGATCGTGCAGGAGTTCCGGGAGATGGCCCATGACCCCGGGGCATAGGTTTAGTCCGCGTGCTGGCCTCTCTATTAAGCCTAGGTCGGGTTGCGGCGTATTGTTTGGCGAGGCGGGCATGACCCAGAAAGTGTGTCCGACCGGAGTTAAGCGGCGTGGTGGGTAAGTTGGTGCACCCCTACGGGGAAGAAAACATCTATCGATAGCCTGTCCCACGATAATGAGACACTTGGAGTTGTATCGATCGATATAACTAGAACTTGATACTTGTGATGAGGCTGGATGGTGATGAGAATTGGATTGTGATGATAAGCTGGATAGTATGGCTCAGGGATTTCTTTCTCGCAGGAGTCGAGAAAGGATCTCCGCCGAGGTTGATAACACTACTACTACTTTACGTTATGCTACTCTACTCCCTCCTGTTTGCTGCAAGATGGTGGTTTCGGAAGATGCTAGTCTTCGATAGGACTAGGCCTTCCCTCTATTCGGCATTTCGCAGCCCGGTCCACATATCTGACCTTCCTTTGATAATGTTGCATATGTAGTGTAGATCCTTGCTTTGCAGTACTTTGGATGAGTACTCACGGTTGCTTTGCTCCCCTTTTCCCCTTTCTTCTTTTTCGGTTGATGCAACCAGATGTTGGAGCCAGGAATCAGATGCCACCGCCGATGCCTACTACTACGTGGAGACCGTCGGCGACCGGGAGTAGTTAGGAGGCTCAGGCAGGAGGCCTTGCCTTTTCGATCGATGTTGCTTTTGTGCTAGCCTTCTTAAGGCAAACTTGTCTAACTCATGTCGTCCTCGAGATATTGTTGCTTCCGCTGACTCTTGTGTATTTGAGCTTATGTATTCGAGCCCTCGAGGCCCCTGGCTTGTAATATAAAGCTTGTATTATTTTAATTTGTGTCTAGAGTTGTGTTGTGATATCTTCCCGTGAGTCCTTGATCTTGATCGTACACATTGGCGTGTATGATTAGTGTACGATTGAATCGAGGGCGTCACAAGTTGGTATCAGAGTCGACTGCCTGTAGGATCCCCCTTTCCAGCTCCATGGCCGAAGTTGAGTCTAGAAACCGAAACCGTTTTACTAACTTGGCTGTGTGGCTTACGGGCCCACGTCGCCAATTGGGTGGTATTAGGATCTTTTATTCCTCGTCTATACTCTGGGACTCTGATCTCTCTTCCATTTGGGTTAAATGATTTTGCTAACTCTAACATTAGGATCTCTTAACTACTTCCTCCCGGAGAGCCCCGACATTACCGATGACCGCTTACTGCAGCAGAAGATTCTGTAGTTACTCTACGATGTTTTCCCGAGACCCTTGTGACCTCCGCCTTTGCAATTCCCTACCACCGTTATAATCATATGGATAACGACTTACGCATGTCGTTCATACAATCATTCCCAATTGCTCTTGATGATTACAAGTTAACCTATTACTATTCGTTGTTCCGAGAATCCTTGTGCTTCTGCTTTGCAGCTTCTTTCGCACTGCGAATAATTCCTCACACTTATTAGGGATTCGTTCATCCCTAGTTGATCATGTGCTTCACAATATCATTCCCATTGTTAATCGATCTTCCGAAATTCCTCTGCACCCCCTGTTGCTCTTGAAATTCATGCCTGCTTGCATTAGGATTAATTCCATATGTCTAGCAATATTCTTTAAAATTCTTTGTGGTTGTCATTCTGTTCCTATGGATTCAACGTGTGAGCGAATACTCGCAATCATCAATTAATCCTTAGAAATTTTCTTTCCGGCTCCGACATCGCTCCGGTTATGAGCTGGTTCTTGCCCAATCAAGACTTGATTGGGTGCACCTCTAAGTCTATTCAACTTACCCATCTTTTGATCAGAGCCTCTGCTTCTGATCTTCTGATATGAAAATCGTAATTCCTTTGTATTCAAGCTTTGAAGTTATCCAGATATATCTATAATTCGATGCCTTGCATTCTTTCCTTCTTCTGATTGAGTACTGATACTCACATCAGATCCATTAAGGACTGCTGAATCCTTTGTTGGATTGTTATCCGGCAGTTTCCTTCATATTCAAAATTTTGTGCGCTCTTCCCCTGATACACATTGCCTTTGGTAAATTGTATCCTCTGCCTTCTCAACCATGCTCTTCCTTCGAGCTTGTGTTATATTACTCCTGAGATTTGTGGTATATGTTCCTAAGATGCCACTATGGGTTGAACTTATGCCTTCCATAATCTGCGTGAACTTGAGAGTTCTCACCAGTCTAACTCTTCTGGCGTTCTGCCAGATATAATTTCAACACCACGACTTCATCGAAAACAAGAAGTGAATGAAAGGTTATGCATTGAAGAAGTGGGAGTCGACCTTGAACTTTGTGTTCATGCCCATGGACCCGATGTGGAACTTACCATGTAAGCTTCTTGTAATAATAACTATTTCCTTGATATAATATCATCTGGTATCGGTGAATTGATCCTTCGCAACCATGGTTTCGACCATAGTTTCTCCTTAATTCCATTTCTCGGACAAGTTAAAATACTTGTCTCCTGCAAGTCATTTCACCTGTCCAACCTGTAATTTGATCTACCTTCAAGTATTGCCTCGTGTTATCTCGACGATATTGTGTCATTGCACTACCTCTTGTAAATTCTTAATTGGAGTGATACTCCGTCACATCAGTCCTAGCCTGAGCGGCTATATCATTATCATGCTAATTTAACTGTGCTACCTGGTCCTTATTCCCGGAGCACAACTTTTCGACGATGAGCGAAGCTTACGTCGATCTTCCTCATTTTATCAATTCACCTCGAACAACAAGCTTGATTTCGAGCTTGTGTCGTATCCGTGGTTCCAATAGCCTTTCGCTTCATCCTTCCTGTTGCTTGATGTAAATGGCGCCTCGATGGCATCTCCATAAACCTCTCGACAAATGTGTCATGATCAACATCAACATTTTGACTTCTGTTGAGATGACAATTGAATTCATGGTGAGAAATACCATCCTTGACCTTTGATGATTTAAGTTATCATCGACAACCCCTTGTCTTTTTTCCAACACATGTTTGATCGTATGTCTTGGTTATACCTTGGACTCCTTGCTATTCCTGCAATTGTTCCTTGAGTATTTCTTGTGATCTTCAACTCAAACGCCTACTTGGAACACCAAGTTAATGCTACCTAGAAGCATGACTGAGGTATTTCCGAATATTAATAAGAACATTGGAAGCACATTGCCGAATGTTTCTTGATCTATTATCCAAACACTGTTGTATGGGTAATATCATGATTCTTCTCTCGCCCCCTTTATCTAAATGCTTTTAAACTTGCTGTCTTATCATGGATATCATGCTCTGCTTGTCCTAGGGAAGGACATACCCCTGAAATATGCATTTAAACACATTTCCTTTCCATGGTTTTGTTTAACCTTTCTTGTGATCTATATGATCTAAGCAGTAATAGTTCCCTGCTTATGAAAACACCTCGGTGTACAATTTGTCAGTAAGACCTTGTTATTATTGCTGTTGACATTCCGGTAACCACCGATAGACGAGAACCTTGCCTATTGGTCCGCCTCGTTCAATGAGCAGGAGAATGGTTCTCTTCTTCCCTCGCCCTTGGTACCGACGATTGTTGCCGACAAACTGGCAGGCTACCCTCTGACATGCCTTGATATCATGACCGTGCAAAATGAATAGCGCCTTTCCTTCCATTAACCCACATGGTGGGCCCATAACCCACAGTTCCACAGGATCGAAAACTGACTCTCCTGTACAACCTTGATGCTGAAATATGCTTTACACTTGTCACGAGACACCTTCCGAGAAATGATATATTCCCGATGCTCTGAACCCCTTTCTCACACTCTGTTCAGGTATCAATCGTTTGTCCATTCGGTTGAAACTTCCTATTGCACCTTCGTACTTGCTCTCGATGTTTTATTAAGTTTCAACTCGAGAGATGCTTCTGCCTCTTTCCCTGAATTGTTCACTAGATAATTAACCCTATAAGGGTCAGTTCTCCCGAAGTTACTCTTTACTTCCCCACTTAAATCTCGGGACGAGATTTCTTGTAGTGGAGGAGATTTGTAACACCCCCAGTGTCATGCTACAGTAACCCTCTATGATTAAGCTAATCATTTTACTAAACAGTGCTTGATCACATTGGAATCATATCTCATTTCAAATTCCAACTCAAATTGAAATTCAACTATGAGGTGAAATATAAGTTGTCCAAATCCAGGAACTAAAAAGTTCATAATTTTGTAAATAATACATTGTGAATTATGTTCAGGGTGGCAACATCATCTAAAGTACCTCGATGACTCTATCATCTTGAATACAGAGCAAACATCACCTTCTCGACTCTTTCAAGGCAATGCAAAAATCCAAATGGAATTATATTGCTTCCAAACTTGTTGTGGCAGTGCAGTATATTACATCATAATTATTTGGCCAGATTGGACATTTTCCAAAAATGTTTTGGTGGCCAAACAATTTGCAATCAGGAAGAAAATGGCAATGCAGAAAAAGAAAAAGAAAAGCTGCAAAAAAAGGGGAAAGGAAGAAGGGGTGGGAGAGCCCTGGCCTCTCCTTGGGCCACGGCCCGCGTCGGCCAGCCGGACGGCCCACAGCTCCTGCCCCCCTTGGACCCCAACCAGCCCAACCGGCCCAACCTCCCCGGTCGCTCTTCCCTCCCTCATGTTCCCCTGGTGCGTGTCGCTACAGGGGCACGTCCCCGCCCGACCACCTCGCCCGGCGCCAGCGCGGGAGGGATAAGGCCGCCCGACGCCTCGGCCTCCACCCATCTCTCCCACTTGCCCCCCTCTCGCTCGCCTTTGCGCCTCCCCTCCCCCAGATCCACCTCTCCCCTCTCCTCTCGCTTGATCCGGCGCCGCCACCGTTCTCCGTCGTCCTCGCGGCCGCCGAGCCCGTTAGCCCGCCATCGTGCCCATTGTCTCTGCCGTCGTCGTCTACCCAGTCCCGTTCGTGGCCTTGAGCCGAGCCACTACGTGGGCGGATCGAGCAGCCCCTTTCTCCTCTCATCGCTTGCGTGACCGCCGTCGTCTCCGGCCACCTCTGCGCTCCTAAGCTGTCGCAGGCTTTTCGTAGCCGCTCGGTGAGCTCCTCCCTTCCTCCTTTCTTCTCCTCACACCGTGTCATTCTCCCTAGCTAGCTTGTCATCGTTGCCGTGAGCTCGCCGCCGCGGATCAGCGCACCGTCGTGGCCACCGTGGCCCAAGCTCGCGTCCGAGCTTGTAGCCGATCTCCTAGGGCTCGTAGGAGCCCAACTATGCTCTTCGCATCGCTTGTCGCGCCCCACATCGCCGTAGCCACCAACGCCCGATTCCGGCGTCCGCCGCCGGCGACCTAGCACTCGACTCCATCCGTTTTAGCTCGCGCTACAGCCTCATATCGACGCGGGACATTGTTCCTGTTCGAATGCGACCAACCGCCGTCGATTTGGTCGCTGGACAACGAAACCCGAGCCCCTCCTGCACGCGCCGCCGAGTTTTGGGTCGCCGGAGCTGTCTCCGGCGCCGTCGTCGACGTGGCCTGGCAGGTGGGCCATCTGTGCCACTGACGCTGGGCCCCACGGGTCCCTGTTGACTAGTTTGACCAGTCAACATGCTGAATGGGCTTCTCTGTGACACTGACGTGCGGGCCCCACCGTGTAATTAGATTAACTAAACCAGTTTTATAATTAAAATTATTTAGTTAGCTTAACTGACAACGGCATGTGTGGGCCCAGTAGTTTTACTAACTAAATTTAGATTAGTTTGAACTCTGTTTATCCCACTGTCTATGACAGGTGGGTCCCCCGTGTCAGTTTGGACCAGTCAACTGGACTGTTGATTGCTGACGTCACACATACGTCATGCTGACGTCTTTTTCCTTTTCTGTTAATTTGAGTAATTCTAGAAAATTGTTTAATCTTTGAAAATTGATAGAAAATCAACCGTACCTCGAATGAAATTTTTTTCTACATGAAAGTTGCTCATAAAAATCCAACGAATCCGAATACGCTGTCCGTTCATCTGTCACATGCCCCCCAGCATGCTGAACATGGGACATTCCCCCTACGGTCATCTGTCTGACACAGGTCCGGAACCGAGAAAACATTCCCGGTTGATTCCCCCCTTCACCTTTATCGTGTAGCCATACATTAGGTCAATCCCGGCACAGCATTTTGCCATGTTATGCTTTGTGATGCTATGTTTGCTTTATATTTACTGTTTCTTCCCCCTCTTCTCTCCGGTAGACCCCAAGACCGATGCTGCCCCTGTGATCGACTATGTCGACGACGACCCCTCCTTGCCAGAGCAACCAGGCAAGCCCCCCTTTGATCCTCCCGATATCGCCCATTCCATTCTCTCATGCTTGCATTAGATTTTGCTACTGTTATTAATTGCTCCTATTCTGATGCATAGCCTGCTTTTGTAACTTTCTTTGTTGTACCTTACCTTATCCTAAACTGCTTAGTATAGGTTGGTTAGAGATCCATCGATGACCCCACTTTGTCCCGACTGCCTTGCTGGATAATCAGAAGACCCGATCAACGGGATCGAAGACCAGGCCCCAACACCGCCCATCACTTCCCCTTAGTTGCTCGACACTACTGGGTTACTATCGAGTACCGAGGGTGAGACCTCATCAGCACTTCTGATGTTAACCCTGTAGTGTAGCTATTCGGTCCTGGTCATCGAGGGTGATTTCCTCTTTAACCACTTCCGATATGACTCTGTCGTGCAACCCCTCAAGTGTGGACCTCGAGGATGAATCCTCTTACGTTCACCTTGATGATTACATCAAGTGGAACTCACCGGGGGTGATTCCTCGGGCTTTCCTTGATGTTTAGACACACGATTACTATGGTTACTATGACTTTACTTTGAGCCATGTTACTAAAGGCAGGTCGACCACGAGGGGTACCCGCATGAGCTTAATTCAGTGATGTGGAGTCGGGTTGACACGGAGGGTGCTGCGAGATAATTACAAGGCGTGGCGGGCATTCCTAGCCCTTGCCGCAAGTCCTCGAGGCAGAACAGCGGGGTCACATCTTCGTGAGTCTCAGCTTGTTACGCGCGTTCCTAATCCACTATGATTTGGATATTTGATCCGAGGGGCCTCTGGCCTGATAGCACTAACCATCACGTGGGCATAGTATGGGCATTCTGCGTCGTATGCATCAGCCGAAGCTTAATAGACGTCAGCGATTGAGCGGCGCACGCCGGGTTGGACTGTGTAAGCGCCTGCCTTGTTGAAGGAGGTAGCTAGGTCTGCTCACCGGCCGCCCACGCAACATGCAGGAGTTCCCGGGAAGATGGCCCATGACCCCTGGGGGCATAGGTTTAGTCCGGCGTGCTGGCCTCTGTATTAATCCTAGGTCTGGTTGCGGCGTATTGTTTGGCGAGGCGGGCATGACCCAGAAAGTGTGTCGGCGGAGTTAAGCGGCGTGGTGGGTAAGTTGGTGCACCCTGCGGGAAGAAAACATCTATCGATAGCCTGTCCTCTGATATGAGACACTTGGAGTTGTATCGATCGATACAACTAGAACTGGATACTTGTGATGAGGCTGGATGGTGATGAGAATTGGATTGTGATGATAAGCTGGATAGTTTGGCTCTGGGATTTCTTTCTCGCAGGAGTCGAGAAAGGATCTCCGGCGAGTTGATAACACTACTACTACTTTACGTTATGCTACTCTACTCCCTCCTGTTTGCTGCAAGATGGTGGTTTCGGAAGATGCTAGTCTTTGATAGGACTAGGCCTTCCCTCTATTCTGGCATTTCTGCAGCCCAGTCCACATATACAACCTTCCTTTGATAATGTTGCATATGTAGTGTAGATCTTTGCTTGCGAGTACTTTGGATGAGTAATCACGGTTGCTTTGCTCCCCTTTTCCCCTTTCTTCTTTTTCGGTTGATGCAACCAGATGTTGGAGCCAGAATCAGATGCCACCGCCGATGCCTACTACTACGTGGAGACCGTCGGCGACCGGGAGTAGTTAGGAGGCTCGAGCGAGGAGGCCTTGCCTTTTCGATCGATGTTGCTTTTGTGCTAGCCTTCTTAAGGCAAACTTGTCTAACTCGTGTCGTCCTCGAGATATTGTTGCTTCCGCTGACTCTTGTGTATTCGAGCTTATGTATTCGAGCCCTCGAGGCCCACGGCTTGTAATATAAAGCTTGTATTATTTTAATTTGTGTCTAGAGTTGTGTTGTGATATCTTCCCGTGAGTCCTTGATCTCGATCGTACACATTTTCATGTATGATTAGTGTACGATTGAATCAAGGGCGTCACAAGTTGGTATCAGAGCCGACTGCCTGTAGGATCCCCCTTTCCAACTCCATGGCCGAAGTTGAGTCTAGAAACCGAAACTGTTTTACTAACTTGGCTGTGTGGCTTACGGGCCCATGTCGCCAATTGGGTGGTATTAGGATCTTTTATTCCTCGTCTATACTCTGGGACTCTGATCTCTCTTCCATTTGGGTTAAATGATTTTGCTAACTTAATACTCTAGATGCATGCTGGATAGCGGTCGATGAGTGGAGTAATAGTAGTAGATGCAGGCAGGAGTCGGTCTACTTGTCTCGGACGTGATGCGTATATACATGATCGTACCTAGATACTCTCGTAACTATGCTCAATTCTGTCAATTGCTCAACAGTAATTCGTTCACCCACCGTAAAATACTTATGCGTTTGAGGGAAGCCACTAGTGAAATCTATGGCCCCCGGGTCTATTCTCATCATATTAATCTTCCTACGCTTTATTATTTCTTTGCTTTTTTACTTTGCCTTTTATTTTACTTTGCATCTTTATACCAAAAAAATACCAAAAATATTATCTATCAGATCTCACTCTCGTAATTGACCGTGAAGGGATTGACAACCCCTATTCACGTTGGTTGCGAGGAGTTATTTGCTTTGTGTAGAGTACGAGGGACTCGTGGCGTGGCCTCCTCTTTGGATTGATACCTTGGTTCTCAAAACCGGAAATACTTACGCTACTCTGCTGCATCATCCTCTCCTCTTGAGGAAAACCAGCATAAGCTCAAGGCGTAGCAAGAAGGATTTCTGGCGCCGTTGCCGGGGAGTCTACGCAAAATTCAACATACCAAGTACCCATCACAATCCCTTATCCCTCGCATTACATTATTTGCCATTTGCCTCTCGTTTTCCTCACCCCCACTTCACCCTTGCCGTTTTATTTGCCCTCTCTTTTCCGTTTTCCTTTTTCTTGTTTGCTTGTTTGCTCGTGTGTTGGATTGCTTGCTTGTCACTATGGCTCAAGATAATACCAAATTGTGTGACTTTACCAATACCAAAAATAATGATTTCCTTAGCACTCCGATTTCTCCTCTTGCCAATACTGAATCTTGTGAAATCAATGCTGCTTTATTGAATCTTGTTATGAAAGATCAGTTCCCCGGCCTTCCTAGTGAAGATGCCGCTACTCATCTAAATAGCTTCATGGATTTGTGTGATATGCAAAAGAAGAAAGATGTTGACAATGATGTTGTTAAATTGAAGCTATTTCCTTTTTCACTTAGAGATCGTGCTAAAGCTTGGTTTTCGTCTTTGCCTAAAAATATTATTGATTCTTGGAACAAGTGCAAAGATGCTTTTATCTCTAAGTATTTTCCTCCCGCTAAGATTATCTCTCTTAGGAACGATATTATGAATTTTAAGTAACTTGATCATGAACATGTTGCACAAGCTTGGGAGAGGATGAAATTAATGATACGTAATTGCCCTACTCATGGTTTAAATTTGTGGATGATTATACAAAATTTTATGCGGATTAATTCTTCTTCTAGAAACCTTTTAGATTGACGCATGGGAGGCACTTTTATGGAAATCATTTTAGGAGATGCTACTAAACTCCTAGATAATATTATGGTTAATTCTTCTCAATGACACACTGAAAGATCTACTAATAAAAAAGTGCATGCGATAGAAGAAATTAATGTTTTGAGTGGAAAGATGGATGAACTTATGAAATTATTTGCTAATAGGAGGGTTTCTTCTGATCCTAATGATATGCCTTTGTCTACTTTGATTGATAATAATAATGAATCTATGGATGTGAACTATGTTGGTAGGAATAATTTTGGTAACAATGCGTATAGAGGAAATTTTAATCCTAGGCCTTATCCTAGTAATTCCTCTAATAATTATGGAAAGTCCTACAACAATTCTTATGGAAATTTTAATAAGATGCCCTCTGAATTTGAGACTAGTGTTAAAGAATTTATGAATTCTCAAAAGAATTTTAATGCTTTGCTTGAAGAGAAATTGCTTAAGGTTGATGAATTGGCTAGGAACTTTGATAGAATTTCTCTTGATGTTGATTCTTTAAAGCTTAGATCTATTCCTCCTAAGCATGATATCAATGAGTCTCTAAAATCCATGAGAATTTCCATTGATTAGTGCAAGGAAAGAACCGCTAGGATGCGTGAAAGATGCCTTTATTAAAGAGTGTTCTTCCGATTCCCATGAAAATCAAGATGAATATCTAAAAGTTATTGATGTGTCCCCTATCAAATCCTTGTTTTGTAATATGAATCTTGATAATGATGAGATTGAATATGAGTCACCTTTACCTAGAAGGCGTTCTAAAAATTCAGAGCTTTTAGATTATGATGCTAAAATTGATAAAAGTGGGAAAGAAAGCAAAACCCTAGATGTTGCTAAACCCACTATTTTGGATTTCAAGGAATTTAATTATGAAAGTTGCTATTTAATTAATTGTATTTCCTTGTTACAATCCGTGCTAAATTCTCCTCATGCTTATAGTGAAAATAAAGCGTTTACTAAACACATCGTTGATGCCTTGATGCAATCTTATGAAGAAACACTTGAGTTGGAAGTTTCTATCCCTAGAAAACTTTATGATGAGTGGGAACCAACTATTAAAATTAAGATTAAGGATCATGAATTTTATGCTTTATGTGATTTGGGTGCTAGTGTTTCCACTATCCCCAAAACTTTGTGCGATTTGCTAGATTTCCGTGATTTTGATGATTGCTCTCTAAACTTGCACCTTGAGGATTCCACTATTAAGAAACCTATGGGAAGAATTAATGATGTTCTTATTGTTGCAAATAGGAATTATGTGCCCGTAGATTTTATCGTTCTTGATATAGATTGCAATCTTTCTTGTCCTATTATTCTTGGTAGACCTTTCCTTAGAACGATTGGTGCAATTATCGATATGAAGGAAGGGAATATTAGATTCCAATTTCCATTAAAGAAAGGCATGGAACACTTCCCTATAAAGAAAATAAAGTTACCATATGAATCTATCATGAGAGCCACTTATGGATTGGCTACCAAAGATGGCAATACCTAGATCTATCCTTGCTTTTATGCCTAGCTAGGGGCGTTAAATGATAGCGCTTGTTGGGAGGCAACCCAATTTTATTTTTAGTTTTTTTTGCTTTTGTTTCTGTTTAGTAATAAATAATCCATCTACCTTCTGTTTAGATGTGGTTTTATGTTTTAGTTAGTGTTTGTGCCAAGTTAAACCTATAGGATCTTCTTGGATGATAGTTATTCGATCTTGCTGTAATTTCCAGAAACTTCCGGTTCACGAAAACAATTGTTAAAAATCACCAGAACGTGATAAAATAGTTATTCAATTGCTGCTGATCAATAAACAAATTTCCTAGGACTCTATTTTGGCTGAATTTTGGAGTTCCGAAGTTTTCTTGAATTCTGATTACTACTGATCGCTTCTTTTTGTGATTCTGTTTTTCGTGTGTTGTTTGCTTATTTTGATGAATCTATGGCTAGTAAAATAGTTTATAATCCATAGAGAATTTGGAATACAGTAGGTTTAACACCAAAACAAATAAAGAATGAGTTCATTACAGTATCTTGAAGTGGTCTTTTGTTTTCTTTAAGCTAGCAGACTTCTGAGATTTACATTGAGTTTTGTGTTGTGAAGTTTTCAAGTTTTGGGTGAAATCTTTTGATGGATTATGGAACAAGGAGTGGCAAGAGCCTAAGCTTGGGGATGCCCATGGAACCCCCAAGATAATCCAAGGACACAAAAAAGTCAAAGCTTGGGGATGCCCCGGAAGGCATCCTGAGGGAGTCCTGGATTAGGGGGTGTCCGGATAGCCGAACTATCACCGTTGGCCGGACTCCTAGACTATGAAGATACAAGATTGAAGACTTCGTCCCGTGTCCAGATGGGATTTTCCTTGGCGTGGAAGGAAAGCTTGGCGATACGGATATGTAGATCTCCTACCATTGTAACCGACTCTGTGTAACCCTAACCCTATCCGGTCTATATAAACCGGAGGGTTTTAGTCCGTAGGACGAACAACAATCATACCATAGGCTAGCTTCTAGGGTTTAGCCTCTCTGATCTCGTGGTAGATCCACTCTTGTACTACCCATATCATCAATATTAATCAAGAAGGAGTAGGGTTTTACCTCCATCGAGAGGGCCCGAACCTGGGTAAAAACATCGTGTCCCTTGTCTCCTGTTACCATCCGCCTAGACGCACAGTTCGGGACCCCCTACCCGAGATCCGCCGGTTCTGACACCGACATTGGTGCTTTCATTAAGAGTTCCTCTGTGCCGTCACTGTCAGGAAGGATGTCTCATCCCGTCTTTAAAGATGGCACCGTTGCTAAAGGAGCTTTGGCCACCGGCCAAACTCTCAGGCTAGGCGGTTTTCTTATGACCGCTGTTGAGCCGCCGCTTGGCAAGCGATGACTTCTCGGGTCATCGAAAGCAATCTTCTCGTTAACTCGGAACTCGCCGATAAGTTAGATCCGATGGAGCTCTCTTCCTTAAACGAGCTCTTGGATCGCATCGCCGCCCTGGGAGTCGCTACAGACTACGATCAGTTTGGGCCTAAAACCGATCTGAGAGAGATCAACTCTCCCCAGGCTACTCACCACGTTGCCGTGGCAGAGGAACAATACGGCGACTCTTCTCCTACCTTAAGGACTAGCTATGTCCAGATTCCTGACCCCTCCATGCCGGATTCCCGCGGAGGGGAGGACACCACTCAAGCCCTGAACTTAAAGTCAGGCAGCGGGCTAGATTCATTGGACAACCTCCAAGAACCCAAGCTTCCAAGTTCGGAAACTTCTTGGCCCCTGAGTCTTAGATTGGACAGGGTTTGGAATTTAATTCCACCCGCCCACCCAAACATAAGCGATCTATCCCAAATCCGGCAAGAGCACGATGAAACAACACATCATTCTTGGGCGATTCCTCCACGGTTATGGACAGGATAAAGGATTACCGCGAGGAGGCGCAATCTCATTCTTGGAATAATTGCGCGGACAAGGGAATCCTAAGCATATAAGTCATCATGAAATTACACGCTTTGCTGACTTGGCGTCCATAGTATGAAAATCTTCTTGCGATGGAGGCGCTGGAAAACCGAAATCAAATTTTGGGATAATCCGCCCGAATCGACCCTAGTCCGAAATAAAGGGTGCATCATCACCGGGCACTGGGTTACATACCAAAAGCAAACCCCCCAAAGGACATGGAACCGTCTTTGGAGGGATGGCTCAATGGACCTGCAAAATTCATAGCACGAGGGCACCACTCCAACTCATAGCCTTAGAGCATGTTGGATACTCGACGGTGGCCAAAAGTGGCGAAGAGCTCTTAGCTCGAGCACCAGCCCAGCAATACCGATGCGGTATTAACAGTCTTGAGACTTTCGCATCAAATAATATCTGAAACAAACACTCCAGCCTTGCGAAGTCTACCAGATAGCAACAATAAATCCATGGGTGACACGGCTATTACCTTTAACGCCCGGTGCGAACCTAAATTCTGAACAGCCCGAGCACCGGCCGCATTGGTCCTCGGTCCAATAGTGGGCGGCTTTCACCTTACCAAGGTACTCATGGACGGCGGCAGCGAATTAAACCTCATCTCTGAGAAACCCTTGAAAAATGGAAATAGGCCGGAGCCGCATTGAGCAAAGCAGCACAAACTTTAGAGGAATAATCCCGATCGAGAAGCATCTTTGTCGGAAAGATCCTGCTGGATGTGGTGTCGCACGCCCGGACAATTATAGGTCGAGGAGGTCACATTCCAAGTGGCCCGTTCAGCAGCGGATACCACGCTCTATTAGAGGCGAGAGGCATTCACAATTTTCAAGCTATACCCCATTACGGGTACATGAAGCTCAAAATGCCGGACCAGCAGAATTATCACTCTCGCTAGTGACCCGGACATAGCGCTCCGCGCCAAAAATAAAAAAGCCGCACTTGCCCGTGAGGCACTATCCGAAGCCCTAGCGGCAGAGGAACTCACTGCGCTGCGCTCCACGGTGAACAGGGACGATGTGATACTCGATAAGAGATCCAAGTCCACCTCTTTTAAACCGGCAGCCGAAATAGTCAAATTCCAAGTCCATCCAACGGACCCTACAAAAACGGCCTCCATCGGGGCACAATTAAACCCTGATGCGGACGCCGCACTACGAGAATTCCTACGCGAAAATCGGGAAACTTTTGCTTGGCACCCTTCAGACATGCCAGGAATCCCACGCCGGCTGGCCGAGCACAGCCTAAATATCCTAAAAGGATTCAAGCCAGTCAAACAAGCTCTTCGGCGTTTCTCTGAACCCAAGAGACAGGCCACGGGAGAAGAGCTAGCCAAACTATTGGAGGCCGGATTCATCAGAGATATTAAACATCCGGACTAGCTAGCAAAGCCGGTAATGGTACCAAAGAAGGAAAAATCCTAGCGCCTATGTGTCGATTTTAAGGACCTTAACAAGGCTTGCCCAAAGGATCCCTTCCCCCTCCCCCACATCGATCAAATTATCGACGCTACCGCAGGACACAATTCATTGTGTTTCCTCGGCATACTCGGGCTACCACCAAATTAAGATGGCAGAGCAGACCAAGCCGCAACAGCATTCATCACTCCATACGGCCCATTACGCTTCAACACAATGCCCTTTGGGCTCAAAAGCGCCGGCGCAACATATCAGCGCATGATTCGGACATATCAGCAAACCAGATCGGCAAAGCGGTGGAGGCATCGTGAGCGATGTGGTCGTCAAATCCAAGCATGTCGAAACCCTAGTCGACGACTTGAGGCTCACATTCGATAATCTCCGAACATATGACATCAAGATCAACCCGGAAAAATGCGTTTTCGGCGTACCAGCCGGAAAGCTCTTGGGCTTCATTGTATCCGGTAGAGGAATTGAAGCAAACCCAGCCAAGATCCGAGCTCTGTCACAATTGGATATCCCCAAAGACCTCAAACAAATACAAAATTATTTGGATGCGTGGCGGCTCTAAGCCGCTTTATCTCCGCTTAGGAGAAAAGGCATTACCCTTTATCGCCTCCTCCGGCGCCGAACACTTCGAGTGGACGGATGCTGCCACGGACGGACTCGAAGAAATCAAAGCCATATTGGCAACAAATCCGGTCCTGGCCGCGCCCAACATGGGCGAACCAATGCTATTATACATCGCAGCAACCCATCAAGTTGTAAGCACGGTGCTCGTTGTCGAGCGAAGCGGATGAACACAAGTTCCTCTCCAAAACCAGTTTACTCGTGTCCTTTGTCCTAACTCCATGCAAGTCACGGTACCCGCATTACCAAAAGATAGCATCGCGGTGTTCATGGCATCCGGAAGCTGCGACACTACTTTCAAGAGTGTTCGATAACAGTAGCCTCGAAGTACCTCTTAATGACATTATAAACAACGCGATGCAACAGGCGGATTGCTAAATGGGCCATTGAGCTCCTCCGTTCGACATAACCTACAAGCCACGGCGAGCTATTAAATCGCAAGTTTTGGCCGACTTCGTCGCGAATGGATGAAGCCGAACTCCCTAAAGAGTACAACGCATATTCCAACTGGATCATGCACGCCGACGGCTCCAAAATGTTGGCGGCCTGGGGCTGGTGTCGTTCGGCGTCCCCAACGGAGATACAGTCAATACGTACTTCAAATAATGTACACGGACTCCAACAACGCAGCCGAATATGAGGCCCATCTACATGGTCTCTGGATGGCAGTCTCCATGGGCATTCCACGCCTAGAGGTGCGTGGGGATTCGAACCTCGCGATATCCCAAATAAATGGGGACTTTGATGCCAAGGATCCGAAAATGGAAGCTTATCGCAATGCCGTCTTAAAAATGCCAGCTCGGTTTGAGGGGCTCGAATTTCACCATATAGCCCGGGATAACAACCAGGCAGCAGACGTGTTGGCACGCATTGGCGCAAAGCGCGATGCCGTCTCCCCCAACATATTCCTAGATAGGCTTTTCAAGCCATCTGTATTATGGGAGGGAGAGTCCGGAAATAACAACCCGGACCCAACCACACTGCCCCACACCAAACATTCCGACATAGTTGGTGGTTCCGCCAACGAAATAACACCGTCAGCCCGCGCAATAATGGCAGTCATTGCCCCATGGACAGAACCATTCCTAGCCTACCTAACTAGGCAGGAACTTCGCGAGGACCAAAACGAGGCCCGCTGCAAAGGTGTATCTCCGAAGAGGAAGGGCGGAATCTCCTGGCTGAAATTCATGCCGGACTCGGTGGGCACCATGCCGCAGCCCGGGCCCTTGTAGGCAAGGCCTTCCGTACAGGATTTTATTGGCCGGCGGCCGGGCGGATCTCGGGACTTAGTCCAACGATCGTCGGTTGCCAGCTCTTTGCTAATCAAAGCCACATGCCACCTTTGCCTCGAAAACTATACCCATCACGGCCCTTGGCGGTGCAGGGGCTTGACATGGTTGGACCCCTTAAAGGAGGAACCCACAAGCAAAAATACCTATTGGTCATGGTGGATAAATTCACCAAATGGATAGAGGCCAAGCACTGTAAAGATGGCGAATCCGGACGATGATAGACTTCATATCGGGGTAGTACACCGTTCTGGCGTCCCCATAGCATCATCGCGATAACTGCACGAACTTCACGGCCGATGAGGTCAAACTCTGGTGCAAAAACATGGGCATCAAGCTCGACTACGCTTCAGTCTATCACCCCCAAACTAACGGTCAAGTCGGGCGAGCAAACGGTCTAATCATGAGCGGCACTAAACCCAGACTAGTGCGGTCCCTCAAGGAATCTAACACGCACTGGGTAGAGGAGCTTGACTCCGTACTCTGGGGGCTGCGGACCATGCCGAATCGCACTACCAGATTCACGCCATTCTTTATGGTATACGGTGCAGAGGCAGTTTTGCCCCGCGACATAATTCATGACTCACCTCGCATGCGCATGTACGAAGAAAGAGAAGCCGAGCTCGTCGGCGGAGGACAGTTGGGCGCCTTGGAGGAGGGGCGGCGTGGCAAAAGCTTCGTTCCACATTCTATCAACAGCAGGCTCGAAGATATCAAAGCGAGGAAATGCGGGCCAAAGCTTACAATGTTGGCGAACTAGTTCTCGCTGCGGACAAGAAAAAGGACAAACTCAAGCCCAAATGGGAGGCCCTTCATCATCGACCAAGTCGACCGGCGGGCGTACCGTCTGCTAAGCGCGCATCGGATAACCGACTCGAGCCGAACCCATGGAACGCAGCCCGTCTCCGAAGATTCTCGCCTAAGCGCGGATTCTGAGTTCGTCTCCTTCCTCCGTCTATATTTTATACTTTAAGCTGTCTTTTATTTCTCTCCTTCTTCCTCCTTTTTTCCGAAGCCGTTAAAGGCTCGTTTGCGCGTGTTACTTTTACACTTGGACGCGCTATCCGCTCATTATACAGGGGCTTCTTTAGCGAAGCTTATTTATCTGAGCTTTATGCCCAACATATGTGTCACACTTCCGCATGTACCTTTTATTCACCATTATATGCATTGATATGACTTAAGTTTTGGCCAAGCTGGGTTGCCTGGCTCCTGTGCTTACCCCTACGTTCCCGATTGTTCGGCTAGGTGGTAAAGGGAGCACCTCTACGATTGTTACCGCCGGGTCAGCCGTACGTGTACCTTAGACTAGGTGAAGCCGAAAGCTAGCATTCTTAAGGGAATATTTGGTCGGTGAACTAAAAGACGATTTTTTATTTTTCATTTATCTGCCCCCAGATGCTTTTCTGCTTTTTTCGCAGTCCGGGCATGCACTTTAGGGCATGCCTCCCAGAGAAAGGAACCCCTAACGGAACTATTCTCCTGGAAGATGTTTCTTACTAACCATGTAATATAACATAATTAGTTGGGCACTTATGCGATAAAGCGGTCATGACCCCTACGCTTTGGTCTCCACGCATGCGGTTTTTACATAACCGCGAGGGTATTCGGACACACCGGACTATTGGGTCCCGAGGTTGAAGCGAAAAGGTCCGCTATGACAAGCGATCTACAATCCGGCTAGAAGGCATTTTACATGTCATTTTAAATTACATTGTCAAATTGGTGATTGTATTCCTCTTCAATGCCATCTAATAGGCTGTCTAGTTTACAGTCATCTTGGGAATACTTTGCGGCCAACTCTACTTGGCCGTACACTAAGCTCACGAGGATCTCCTTCCGTCGGGCCCCACAGGTCCGACCTCAGCCATGTGGTTTGGATCCGCCTTGTACAGCGTCTTCACCATGGCCCGAGCCTCCTGGCGCCTTGACGACATGCCGATATCTTCCATAGTCGGAGCGCCGCGTGCTCCCTGAAGCTTCTCTACAAGCTCTCCAAGGCCTTGGGCAGGGAGATAGATGGCCACAAGGCACAGGTGGCGCCTTTCATCACTGCCGAACTTCGTTCGTGCGGTTGCAATACTTCGGGAAGAAGGTCACCCGTAGAGCAGGGCATTTCCTCTGCGGGGCGACCCGTGAGCATACCTCTGAGACATAACTCATTAGTTGACTTCCTCGCCAAACTCTTTTTCAAAGTTCGCTCAAGCACTTACTATAAATGCCACGGCGAAGTCGCCGATTCTCCTTCACGGAGTCGGACGGCTGAGCACGAACATCCTTTAGTTCCTCACCCAGCTGGGTGTTGGCATCTTGGAATTATTTTCTCTTACCTCACCCTTGTAAGAACATTCTGCTTGACCTTCAACCGGCGCAAAAGCTGTTGCTTGTCCGGATCTAGTCGGCGCCATCTGCAATATTATTGTCGATTTACACACGCCGCACTTCACAAACTACTTATCTTTTGAAGCATATATTACCAGAGGGGGTCTCTGTGGCTCCCCTGTAGTGGCTAGTGTGGCCTCAAGTTGGGCCTTGCATTCTTCAAGCTCCTCGGACAGTCGAGTATTCTTTTTTGTAAGATCCTGCATAACAAATGATCCTTAAATCAGTTATTCTAACTATTTTAATTCTCGAGAGACTCTTGGCATATATAACCGTCAAATTTCCTCACCGTATGTCCTTTACATACTTGCTCCGTGGCTCTGGCTAGACCATCTTGGCGCACGCAGTGCGCATCTCCAATTGAAGGCATTCAATGCCTCTTGGGAGAAACATGCGTCACGAAGAACTGTCCGCGGCGCCTGTGATTCATGGCACTCTCCACCTCGGAGTTGGTGGCGGACAATCTGTCGGCATCCTCATCCGGAGGAGCATCCGGCGCAAGCCTCGTGCTCGCCTCCGCTTCGGACCCGGCTTTGGAGCACGGCTGGCGGAGGCTCGATTGGCAACCTCTCTGGACATAGTCCGCGGCGCTCTTTTTCTGAAAAGAGCACCAGCGTTAATCGCCTTCAGGAATCAATCCTGGGAATATGGTGGCGCGCCATCTTTGTTGCGGCGGCGTTTCGATCCGGACCGCACTTCTTTTTAGCCTACGGGGCGTGCTGCCTTGTTGGCTAACCGCGTGAGCTCGGCCTCCGCCTCGAAGGCACCCCTGCGAAACACCATTGGTATCGGTGATAAAAATAAGCACGGATGGGTCATTATCGAGTATTGGGACCTCGGTCTCGATTACTTGTGAGGCTGGAAGTATTCGGGGTAATCGGCCGTAATAGCAGCAAGGCATTATCGATGCTCGATTGGTGAAATACCCCATCAATCAGCTCCACCAATATGCGGATCCTCATGGGAGGCGGATCGAGGAGCCGTTCCGGATCCTCGGGTTGTGGAGGCAGGCTATTTATGTCTTTTACGGCCTGGTGCAGTTCCCGCGTCAAAATCACAAAATGAGATACCTATGTTGGGTTCTACGGTAGGGTGCGTCGACTGCAAATTAAAATTTTCCTACGCGCAGAACATACGAGGATCATGCTACGGAGATGGATCACAGTTCTTTACCACTAGATGCGCGATGCCGTGCAGTGAAGAAGAGTTGGGGCAGCGGCGTCGCGTGGATCGTCTCTTCCTCGTTCGATCTCCCTCGAACAGCGGTCGTCCGATCCCACGTCACGAGCTCGCGGGGCGGCGCAAGTGCACCGCCTCTAATGGTATCGCGTGCGTGAGGAGGAACACCGTGCGGCGGACTGCTAGGTCGATCACACGATCGGCGGCGAGTGGAGGTGGCTATTCGCCACATGCAAACCCTAATCGCATGGCGCCGAGCGATCAACCTCATGAGTGTGATGCACCTCCACTTTATATAGGCGTCATCGCGAGGCTCAACACTTGGGCCTCGCCACGGACCCTAAAGCCAAAGTCTACTCGGTCACGTTCCTAGAGCAGTTCGGATCACATCCGACCGGTGTCCTATGAACCGACCTCGTGGTTCCTTCCCTTAAGCGCGACCCCCTTAGTTCAAGTCAGCTTGGTCACAGTTCGGATCACCTCCGACCTGCGGTTAGTAGCAGCCTCTAGCAAGGCGTGCCAACCACCAAGCGAACTATGAAGCTGGTTAAGCGAACCTGTACAACATGTCACACTTTTGTTCCCTTTGGCCTTACGATATATGTTGTCGGGCTCAAGGCGAGCTGTCATCCTTGTGCTAGCCCGACCTCTTTCTCGTTCGATGATACCGACCACAAAGCTGGATTATCTCATAATCCTTGTCGTGGCCATGCTTATCCTGGTCGGATCACACGAGGGCCCAGAGTATATCTCTCTGATCGGAGGGCAAATCCCATCTTGCTCGACCATGTCTGCGCAGCATGGGGACTGGACAAACCGAAACCTACCTTTGTAACTACCCGATCACGGAGTAGCGTTTGGTCGGCCCAAAGCAAGTCTGTCACCATCCCGAGTACATGCTTCAGCTCAGGTCTTAGGACATAGAACGTATGTTGTACTAGAGACTCACAGATGACATATAGCTGCGTCTCATAGTTGGGTCTGTCCGACTCGGACCTTATCTCGACTCGGATCCGACTACGTCGAATCCGACCAGACCTTTCCAAGTCCATATTATCCGGTTAGCATCCAATGATCCATGGCTAGTGAGACCAAGCCATCGACCGTGTCATATGCTAGTCTAGTCGGCTGTGCGTCCACAGAGCCCTTTTGACTAGGAACCTTTTAGGACAGTCATCATATGATGCATAGTCCCACAAACAAGTCAAGTCACGTACTTGCTGATACACATCATTGATAATGTCCAAGGACTATCTTTATTCATAAACACATAGGAAATATCATCATACATGATTGCCTCTAGGGCATATCTCCAACAGTCTCCCACTTGCACTAGAGTCAATCAAATAGACATCGAATGCCCATAGCTCTAACGTGCCCCTCATGCTTGGGTTGTGGAAGCGGCTTAGTCAACGGATCTGCAACATTTGCATCCGTGTGAATCTTGCATAACTCTACATCACCATTCTTTACGATCTTTCGTATCAGGTGATATTTCCGATCTATGTGTCTGACCTTGTGGTGATTCCTCGGCTCCTTGGCTTGTGCGTTGGCACCAGAATTATCACAATAAAGGTCCAACGGTTCTACCGAGGTTGGGAAAATACCAAGATCATCCAGAAAATACCGGATCCAAACACCTTCCTTTGCAGCTTCACAAGCCGCAATGTATTCGACTTCTGTGGTAGAATCGGCCACCGTATCCTGCTTGGAACTCAACCAGTGCACTGCTCCTCCGTTCAGGACATACACGAATCCGGACTGTGATTGCCAATCATCTCTGTCGGTTTGGAAACTAGAATCGACGTAACCCCTTACGACGAGCTCTTCCTCACCTCCATAAACTAGGAACATCTCTTTAGTCCTTTTCAGGTACTTCAAAATAGTCTTTACTGCTGCCCAGTGACTCTCACCTGGGTTGGCCTGGTATCTACTTGTTAGGCTTATTGCAAAAGCAACATCAGGCCTTGTACATATCATGGCATACATGATGGATCCGATTGCCGAGGCATACGGAATCCTACTCATCTGCCGCTCATCGGATGTCGAAGGACTCGAGTCTCGCTTAGCCTTATACCATGTGAGAGCGGCAAGAACCCTTTCTTCGCCTCACTCATGTTGAACCGCTTCAACACTTTATCTATGTACGTGATCTGGCTTAAGCCGAGAAGCCTCCTCGATCTATCTCTATAGATCTTAATGCCTAAAATATAGATTGCCTCACCAAGGTCTTTCATTGAAAACTTGCCATTCAATGACTCCTTGACCGAGTTTAGCATCAAAACATCGTTCCCGATCAGTAGTATGTCGTCCACATACAAGATCAAAAACACTATCGAGCTCCCACTTAACTTCTTGTATAAACAAGAATCCTCTTAAGCTTTTGATGAAACCGAGACCGGTGGCGACCTCATCAAAGCAGAATGTTCCAACTCCGAGATGCTTGCTTCAACCCATAAATGGATCTCTTGAGCTTGCATACCTTACTAGTGCTAGTTGGATCGACAAAACCCTCGGGCTGTATCATATAAACGTCCTCGGTTAAATTTCCATGAAGGAAAACCGTTTTGACATCCATCTGCCATATCTCATAATCGAAATATGCAGCTATAGCTAGTATGATCCTCACCGATTTCAGCATCGCTACCGGCGGGTAAGTCTCGTCGTAGTCAATTCCTTGAACTTGTCCATAACCTTTAGCGACAAGCCGAGCTTTGTGGATCTGAACATTTCCATCCACATCAGTTTTCTTCTTAAAGACCCATTTGCAACCAATGGCGATTCGCGCCGGTGGCTGATCAACCAAGTCCGGACTTGATTCTCATCCATGGACTTTAACTTTCGGATCTCATGGCCTCCGGCCATGCCTCGAATCTGGGCTCACCATTGCTTCCGCATATGTGGCCGGCTCGTCGCTTTCTAGCAACAATACATCGCGCACTCTGCGCAATCTTTCCGACCTCCGTGGTTCCGGTGCCGCTTCCACTACGGGTTCCCTGACTGACTCCGGTATGATCTCATCACCAGCCGAGCCGTCCCAGTGGTCCTCGAATTTCTTGAGTCGAACCGTCCTCCCACTGGCCTCCCGTGAGAAACTCTTTCTCAAGGAAAACCCGTTCGAGCATCAAACACTTTGTTCTCTTCCGGTTGTAGAAGCTATATCCCAAGGTTTCCCTCGGATATCCACGAATATGCATTTATCCGACTTAGGTGTAAGCTTGTCGACATAAGTCGCTTGAAAAATGCTTCACAACCCCAAATCTTTAGAAAAGACAAATGGGACTCTTCGGTCCACATCTCATGTGGTGTCTTGTCTCTGATTTTGATGGTACCTGTTAAGTGTGAAAGCTGCAGTTTCTAGAGCGTATCCCCAAAATAACAAGGGTAAATCCGATTTGCTCATCATAGACCGGACCATGTCCAACAAGGTCCTATTCCTCCATTCCGATACGCCGTTTCTCTGTGGCGTACCCGAAGGTGTGAGCTGAGGTACTATACCTCGACTTTTCATATGATCATCAAACTCCTGGCTCATGTTCTCACCTCCACGATCAGATCGCAGAAGCTTTATAGTCTTGCCGAGCTGATTCTCAACCTCATTCTGAAACTCTTTGAAATTTTCAAAAGTCTCCGACTTGTGCCTCATAAAATAGATATATCCATATCTACTCAAGTCGTCGGTAAAAGTCACGAAGTACTGATAGCCACCTTTGGCAGTTGTGCTCATTGGACCGCGCACATCACTGTGTATTAGCTCCAACAGCTCGGACGCCCTCTCGCAACTCTTTGCGAAAGGAGACTTAGTCATCTTGCCGAGCAAGCATGATTCACATGTTTCGAACGACCTGAAGTCGGACGAAGTTAGGAGCCCATCATCATGGAGCTTCTTCATGCGTTTCAGACTAAAGTGTCCAAGCTGGCAATGCCAGAAGTATGTCGGATTTATCTCATTAGGCTTATGCCTCTTAACATTCACGTTATAGACCGGTTCCTGTTCTAGATTCAATATAAATAGCCCATCAACAATGGGTGCATAGCCGTGAAACATACCATTCAAAAATATCGAACAACCATTGTCCTTTAAATTGAATTCATAACCTTGACTCATCAAACATGAGGCAGAAATAATGTTCCGACTAAGTGCAGGGATGTAATAACAATTATTCAATTCCATTATGAATCCGGAAGGAAGCTTTGGCTGCATCGTGCCGACCTCCAACGCATCAACTCTTGCTTTGTTGCCGACCCTGATGTCAATCTCCCCTTGTGCCACACACCTAGTTCTTACCAGCCCCTGCATTGAGTTGCAAATATGAACAACCGATCCAGTATCAAATACCCAAGAGCTACTAGGTATGTCAGCAAGGTAAATGTCTATAACATATGCAACAAGTGTACCTTTGCCTGAAGAAGCATTTTCGGCCTTCTTGCCATGCTCTGCAAGCCACTTGCTACAGTTCCTCTTCCAGTGACCGGTCTCCTTGCAGTGGTAGCAAACGGTCTTCGAGTCCGGTCCAGACTTGGCTGTGGCGAGAGGTTACCATCTCCGTGCCCTTTGCCTTAGCCTTTTCTTGGACCAACTCTTCTTGAACTTAGCGACTTACGCACCATCAACACTTGATGCGTGCCTTTCTTAATATCCCGCTCTGCCACCTTGAGCATCCCATGCAATTCAGTGAGCTTCTTATCCATGCCATGCATATGATAGTTCGAGATGAACGTCCCATAGCTGGGCGGAAGAGAACCCAGAACTGCATCAGTAGCCAGCTCATCCAAGAGCGGGAAGCCCAAACGATCCAAAGCTTGCACATATCCGATCCTTATAGGTGGCGAGTCCGACTGGAACCGAAACCATGAAGGCCGGGGGAAGAAATCCCTTGGTTTGGAGTGTCACTAGCTCGCTATGCGGGACTGAGCATCTCTCCCAATTTCCAGGCTGAGGGCTGGGAGCGCGAGAGGAGGAGCCGCGTCGACTGTCCATGATGGAATGGATTTTTGTCAGAGGCGCTCCGATGAAAGCTCGCTGAGGGAGGATGGTGTGACTCGGATCTAGATCCTTGTCCCTTTTATAGATGGCTCATTTGCGCAGCTAGGGTGATAAGTGTAAAAATACACTAGCTTTTCGCATTCATTCAACACGTGGTAGATGGCCATTATTGGGTGTGGAAGCCAAGGAGCGCAACATTTATCAGAAGCCGGACACTATTCGACAAGTATATGGAATCTGGAGAAGAACCCGCCTCGCAATGCCGAAGACAATCTACGCGCCGGACTCATCGCCATTGAAGCCTGGTTCGGGGGCTACTGAGGGAGTCCTGGATTAGGGGGTGTACGGATAGCCGAACTATCACCGTTGGCCGGACTCCTGGACTATGAAGATACAAGATTGAAGACTTCATCCCGTGTCCGGATGGGATTTTCCTTGGCGTGGAAGCCAAGCTTGGCGATACGGATATGTAGATCTCCTACCATTGTAACCGACTCTGTGTAACCCTAACCCTATCAGGTGTCTATATAAACCGGAGGGTTTTAGTCCATAGGACGAACAACAATCATACCATAGGCTAGCTTCTAGGGTTTAGCCTCTCTGATCTCATGGTAGATCCACTCTTGTACTACCCATATCATCAATATTAATCAAGAAGGAGTAGGGTTTTACCTCCATCGAGAGGGCCCGAACCTAGGTAAAAACATTGTGTCCCTTGTCTCCTGTTACCATCCGCCTAGACGCACAGTTCGGGACCCCCTACCCGAGATCCGCCGGTTTTGACACCGACACATCCCCTCTTTCGTCCACTTCCATCGGTAAATTTACTTGGAGCTATATTTTTATTCACCACATGATATGTGTTTTGCTTGGAGCGTCTTGTATTATTTGAGTCTTTGCTTGTTAGTTTACCACAATCATCCTTGCTGTACACACCTTTTGAGAGAGCCATACATGAATTAGAATTTGTTAGAATACTCTATATGCTTCACTTATATCTTTTGAGCTTTATTGTTTTGCTCTATGTGCTTCACTTATATCTTTTGAGCTTTATAGTTTTGCTCTAGTACTTCACTTATATCTTTTAGAGCACGGTGGTGGATTTTTTTTAAAGAAACTATTGATCTCTCATGCTTCACTTAGATTATTTTGAGAGTCTTAAATAGCATGGTAATTTGCTTAAAATAATAATATGCTTGGTATTCAAGATTTGTAAGACTTTCTTTTGAGTGTGTTGAATACTAAGAAAAGTTTGATGCTTGATAATTGTTTTGAGATATGAAGGTGATAATATTAGAGTCATGCTAGTTGAGTAGTTGTGAATTTGAAATACTTGTGTTAAAGTTTGTGATTCCCGTAGCATGTACATATGGTGAACCGTTATGTGATGAAGTCGGATCTTGATTTATTTATTGATTGTCTTCCTTATGAGTGGCGGTCGGGGACGAGCGATGGTCTTTTCCTACCAATCTATCCCCCTAGGAGCATGCGCGTAATACTTTGCTTTGATAACTTGTAGATTTTTGCAATAAGTATATGAGTTCTTTATGACTAATGCTGAGTCCATGGATTATACGCATTTTTCTCACCCTTCCACCATTGCTAGCCTCTCTAATACCACGCACTTTTCGCCGGTATCATACACCTACCATAAACCTTCCTCAAAACAGCCACCATACCTACCTATCATGGCATTTCCATAGCCATTCCGAGATATATTGCCATGCAACTTTCCACCGTTCCGTTTATTATGACACGCTCCATCATTGTCATATTGCTTAGCATGATCATTTAGTTGACATCGTATTTGTGGCAAAGCCACCGTTCATAATTCTTTCATACATGTCACTTATGAATCATTGCATATCCCGGTACACTGCCGGAGGCATTCACATAGAGTCATATTTTGTTCTAAGTATCGAGTTGTAATTGTTGAGTTGTAAGAAAAATAAAAGTGTGATGATCATCATTTTTAGAGCATTGTCCCAAGTGAGGAAAGGATGATGGAGACTATGATTCCCCCATAAGTCAGGATGAGACTCCGGACGAAAAAAAGAGGCCAAAAAAAAAGAGAAAAGGCCCAAATAAAAAAACGAGAGAAAAAGAGAGATGGGACAATGTTACTATCCTTTTACCACACTTGTGCTTCAAAGTAGCACCATGATCTTTATAATAGAGAGGTTCTCGTTTTGTCACTTTCATTTACTAGTGGGAATTTTTCATTATAGAACTTGGCTTGTATATTACAATGATGGGCTTCCTCAAATTGCCCTAGGTCTTCGTGAGCAAGCGAGTTGGATGCACACCCACTTCGTTTCATTTGTTGAGCTTTCATATACTTATAGCTCTAGTGCATCCTTTGCATGGCAATCCCTACTCACGCACATTGATATCTATTGATGGGAATCTCCATAGCCCGTTTATACACCTATTTTATATGAGACTATCTTCCCTCTTTTTGTCTTCTCCACAACCACCATTCTATTCCACATATAATGCTATATCCATGGCTCACACTCATGTATTGCGTGAAGATTGAAAAAGTTTTGAGAATGTCAAAAGTATGAAACAATTGCTTGTCTTGTCATCGGGGTTGTGCATGATTTAAATATTTTGTGTGGTGAAGATAGAGTATAGCCAGACTATATGATTTTGTAGGGATAACTTTCTTTGGTCATGTTATTTTGAGAAGACATAATTGCTTAGTTAGTATGCTTGAAGTATTATTATTTTTATGTCAATATGAACTTTTCTCTTGAATCTTTCGGATGTGAATATTCATACCACAATTAAGAAGAATTACATTGAAATTATGCCAAGTAGCACTCCACATAAAAAATTCTCTTTTTATCATTTACCTACTCGAGGACGAGCAGGAATTAAGCTTGGGGATGCCTGATACGTCTCCAACGTATCTATAATTTTTGATTGCTCCATGCTATATTATCTATTGTTTTGGACTATATTGGGCTTTATTTTCCACTTTTATATTACTTTTGGGACTAACCTATTAACCGGAGGCCCAGCCCAGAATTTTTGTTTTTTGCCTATTTCAGTATTTTGAAGAAACAGAATATCAAACATAGTCCGTCGTGGAATTGTCACGGCAGATGTCCTCTTGCAAGGACTTAGTCGTGGAGCCATCACAACTAGGAAGCTTAAAGGGGTTAATCGGGACAAAGGACACGAGAGAGTTATACTAGTTCGGCCCCTTACGATGAAGGTAAGGCCTACGTCTAGTTGGGTTGGTATTGCTTGATGTTTCGATAACCAGGGAGCGAGATACGCTATGCCCGAATCTTTAGGAGTTGTTTCTTGCCCTAAGCCGCCAGCGGGTCGTCCCCTTATATACACGGGTTGACGCCCTGCGGCCTATAGAGTCCCGGCCGGCTTATAGACAGTGTCCAGCTCGGTGACTAGTTAATTCTACCTTATAATACAAGTCATGCCATCATGGCAGTTTATCACTATGGGCCTTAAGTCGACTATGGGCCTTAGACCCTTTATTGAACCGCCATCTTCATGCTTGGTCTTGGGCTTGTTCTGATGAATCTCTCTTTGCGTAACCCGGCCCCTCCTGGGCGGCTTACACAAATAGTCATATCCCCAACATTATGGCCCAGACTGATTTGAACCGGTTCATGTCAATCTTAAAATACCTTGACAACCAGTCCTTCTATCTTCAGCCCTGCGAAAAGATCATAACCCGTCGTGACGTCATCTTCCGGATCCGTGTTAACCCGCCGTGACGTCATCTTCAATTAAATTCATATTTTACTCCGACGTATCCTCCAACGGATCTTTGCCTTTACTGACCTTCCAAAAACCGAGGCGTCGGGGCTGCTGGATAATGATGTTTGGTCTCCTCATTTCTCGTGCCGTCTCAGTCGGCCTTTCCTTATAAATAGGCATGACCTAGGTCTTCCATTCTCCCCTCTTCCAGTCATCTTCTTCCTCTTGCTTCCTCTCTGTCTCTCGAGCTCCGCCGCCGCCGCTGTCGAACTCCCCTTCTTCACCATGCCAAGACCCGGTAGTAACTGAACCGGAACTCGGAACAGCCGCCCCTGACACTTCCAATCATCAACCGCCGCCTGAACCGGCTTATGAAATTCCAGCACCATCCTCCGATCCGCCCGCTGAAGAAACTTTTGGCGGCTCTGATAAATCGGAAAACTCCTAGCCCGGTCAAGACAATTGATCCGGAGGTTGAAATTACCAAGACTCAGTTTGTCGAGCCAAGTCAGCCCATCGTCCTTGCCAAGTGTCCTGCCAAAGAAGAGCTTTTGGAGCGCCGAAAGGCCAAATTAGACATTGCAGATTATACTAATTTGAGCATTGGGGATATAGTCTCTGGCTATATCAATCAAGTACATAGCAGCCGTGACCTGGAAATTAATATGGTGAAACAAATACAGCAAAAATCTGAGGTACAACTTATGCTACTTTCCTTAATCATACTTACTGTATCAGCCCCCAAGTCTATTGCTTATGAATGAATATGCTGTAGACTTAGAAACCTGCTTAGCACTGCCTTGTCCGGTTTATATGAAAATATTTAACCCGGTTGTAACATGATACCTTGAATTTGCAATACACATTAGCCCCCAAGTCTCAAGTATCTTTGCTTGCAAAGTGCTTGGGACTTAATTTCTCATGAACCGGCATTGTACATTAAATTTCTTCAGCATACATTAGCCCCCAAGTGTCAAGTACCTTTGCTTGCAAAGTGCTTGGGACTTAATGATATCTTACCATAACTTTGATTATAACCCGGCATCAACGCAGGCCACCACAAGTCAATTTGAGTCGGAGATTGCTGACCTGAAGAAACGCCTGGCAGCTCAAGAACTTGATATTCAAAAGGCCAACTCCAAATTTGCATTCAGCATCTCTAAACAAGAGAAGTTGAAGAAGAATTTTGATGCGGAAAAGGAAATCTGGGCTGATGAAAAGGCCTCACTTGGTGACCGGGCGAGACAGTGAAAGCGTCCTTTGGCGAAGCAACAGCCGAGCTGTCCGGCTTAAAACGCCAGATATCTCAAATGGTCTCAGCAATCTTCGGTAAGTTACTATATATAACCTTGAATATCGCAATCCCTCCTTTGATGAATATTTTAGTTGTCATCTCTGGCTCACCTTATGTGTATAAACGCAGGCCCCAGGAGCACAAACCTCAAGCAGAACATGCTGATCAAGCTAAAGGCGGTTTACACTCTGGTGGAGCAGCTGTACGCCGGGTCACAACGTGCTTTGGCCATTGTCGCTTTATCAAATGACGTTCCCCATCTCCTACAAGGTTTGCTAAAGTGGCTTGCCGTGCTATCCCAGCGGATTCAAGAGCTAAGGCGGGCATCTACCAGAACCGGGGCCATAGCTGCCTTAAGCCGGGCCAAGGCGTTGCTTCCAGAGTTAGACCTGGCAGACGTTGCTCTTGGATATCCCAGCTTGAAGGAAGACGACTCTGTATTCGACGAAACAGACTTTACCGCCTGTGTGAGAGTCGTACGTCCTGTGGCTACCATCATTGGGAATGATATTGATCTTACCAAGTATCGGCCAGGCTATGATAGCGAGAACCGGAGAATTCCAACACCTCACTATGATGACGTCAGCCTGATCCCTCCAACTCGTAAGCACACCTTTGCCCCTGAAGTTGACCCAGCCGGTTTAATAGATGATGAAGCTGAGTTTGAAGCCTTAAGCGGCATTGACTGGACCTCATCAACCTTCCAGGACAGGGCAGCAGACGGAGAGGCGGAGAAGGATAACCCGGAATCTTCAAGCCCACCAAAGGAGTGAACCGCCAGGCGTTATGACTTTGCAAAAACAATGTTTCATTACTCAGACTCGGGGAGTCTTGTAATAGGTTAGAAAAACCTCTCAACTTTGTCATGCCTTCGTGCATGTTTGTGGCGCTTAATACTTCCGTAAACCGCCATCGCTATATACTTCCAGCTTATGTTGATCTTTCCTTGATGTTAAAAACTTTCTTGCTTTATCCTGCGTATAAAACAAAACAGAATTCCCTTGGCGACTTATCGCATCCGGGGTCACATAAAGTATTGATAACCCGGAGTACGAATCAAAACATCATATAAAGGCCGCTTATGATTATAATCACAATAGCATACCTCCGATCTTTTGGTATTCTCGCCACTTATGTGACCCAAATCATGATAGTGAGTTTAACTCACGAAAATTGGCACATATGATGTTCACCGCCCTTAATAACATATACGCTTTACAAAGTATAATGAATAATAAACTGAATTTAAAAAGCCCTCGATTGAATACGATCGGTGAACCGTTCAAAGGGGTTAAGCTAAGATTCGATATACGATCATATAGCCCCAGTGGCTTTGGCGATGCCGATCAAGTGGGTATCGACAGCTATGTTCTCTTTGGTTCGAATCGACCTATGTTTGAACAGAAGCCCCAAGTGACCATGAGAGTTGTTTAATGACGCTGATTCGAATACGATCCACGTCAGACCCAAAGGGGTTAAGCTATGATTCAAATATGATCAAGAAGCCCCCAAGTGGGTTTCGCAGTATGTCGATCAATTGGGTATCGACAGCTATGTTCTCTTTGGTTCGAATACAACCTATGTTTGAACAGGAAGCCCCCAAGTGACCATGGCTAGATTTAGATATGATCATAAGCCGGACCAAAGGGAAAGACGGATTCAGATATGATCTGCTCCCTGTTGGTTGTTTCCACCACCTGGTAAAGAAGATATATAAACCCTTGAGGGTGAAAAGAAAAGAGGTCCTGCTTTATTGCTTTATACAGTATAATATATACATTGCTAAAAAAGAAAAAAATATATATCTTGAGAGCCGATGGCTCAAGTATAGTAAGGCCGAAGATGAGCTATGTTCCATGACCGGCGGGTCTCTTCCTCCGACTTACGTGAGTCTTTGTGCTATCGAACATCGATGAGGTAGTATGACCCGTTGTTCAGATTTTTACTGACCACAAAGGGTCCTTCCCAAGGAGGGGATAGCTTGTGCATATCAGACTGATCCTGGATGAGCCGGAGCACTAAGTCGCCTTCCTGAAAGGCTCTACTTCTAACCCGATGGCTGTGATAGCGGCGCAGGTCTTGCTGGTAAATCGCCGAGCGGGCTAGTGCCAAGTCTCGCTCCTCATCCAACAAGTCAAGTGCATCCTGACGAGCTTTTTCGTTATCAGCCTCAACGTAAGCCGCCACGCGGGGTGAGTCATGCTGGATGTCACTTGACAGAACTGCCTCTGCTCCGTACACCATGAAGAAAGGTATATAACCTGTAGATCTGTTAGGCGTTGTGTTGATGCTCCATAGTACAGAGGGTAGCTCCTCCACCCAACAACCCGGAGTTCACAGTAAGGGGACCAAGAGCCGGGGTTTGATACCCTTCAAGTTCTCTTGATTAGCTCTCTCTGCTTGACCATTAGATTGAGGGTGAGCAACAGCCGAAACATCAAGCCGGATATGTTCTTGTTGACAGAACTCTTCCATGGCACCCTTGGAGAGATTAGTACCATTATCAGTTATGATGCTGTGTGGAAAGCCAAAACGAAAGATCACCTTTTTCATGAACTGAACCGCCGTGGCTGCATCACACTTACTGACCAGCTTTGCCTCAACCCACTTGGTGAATTTATCCACTGCCACCAAAAGGTGTGTCTTCTTATCCTTAGACCTTTTGAAAGGTCCAACCATGTCAAGCCCCCAGACTGCAAACGGCCAAGTAATTGGAATCATCCTCAATTCTTGAGCCGGCACATGAGCTCGTCGTGAGAATTTTTGACATCCGTCACATTTTCTGACCAGATCCTCCGCATCAACATGAGCCGTCAACCAATACAAACCATGACGGAAAGCCTTGGCCACCAGAGATTTTGAGCCGGCATGATGACCACAATCTCCTTCATGGATCTCACGTAGTATCTCCTGACCCTCCGTAGGCGACACACAACGTTAAACGCTCCAGTAACACTGCGGTGATGTAACTCGCCATGAACAATTGTCATAGATTTGGACCGCCTGATGATTTGTCTCGCCAAGGTCTCATCCTTAGGCAACTCTCCCCGGGTCATATAAGCCAAATATGGGACTGTCCAATCCGGGATAACGTGAAGAGCTGCCACCAGCTGTGCCTTCGGGTCTGGCACTGCTAGTTCCTCCTCTGTAGGCACTTTGACATAAGGGTTATGCAAAACGTCGAGAAAGGTGTTAGGCGGCACCGGCTTACACTGAGATCCCAGCCGACTTAAAGCATCAACCGCCTCATTCTTCCTCCGATCAATGTGCTCCACTTGATAACCTTTGAAATGTCCAGCCACAACATCAACTTCACAATGATAAGCCGCCATAAGGGGATCCTTGGAGTCCCACGTGCGTGACACCTGTTGACCTATGAGGTCTTTATCGCCCAAGCACCTTACCCGGCTCAAATTCATCTCTTTGGCCATCCGGAGACCATGGAGTAAGGCCTCGTACTCAGCTGCATTGTTAGTACAGGGAAACATAAGCCGGAGCACATAACAAAATTTGTCACCTCGAGGGAAGTTAAAACAACTCGAGCCCCGAGCCTTCAACTGCTGGACCCATCAAAGTGAATAGTCCAATATGTGTTATCGGCTTCTCCTCGGTGCTGCAACTCTGTCCAATCATTGATAAAATCCACCAGGGCTTGAGACTTGATAGCAGTCCGAGGCATGTATTTGAAACCATGGGGTCCAAGCTCAATGGCCCACTTGGCGACTCGTCCTGTGGCCTCTCTATCCTGTATGATATCTCCTAAGGGGGCTGAGCTTACCAAAGTGATAGGATGACCTTGGAAGTACTGCTTCAGCTTCCGGCTTGCCAGAAACACTCCGTAAACAAGTTTCTGCCAATGTGGATACCTTTGCTTGGACTCAATGAGCACCTCACTGATGTAGTAAACCGGCCTTTGAACCAGATGCTCCTTGCCAGCCTCCTTGCGCTCCACCACGATGGCCACACTAACGGCTCGGGCGTTAGCAGCCACATATAACAGCAATGGCTCTCTATCAATGGGAGCAGCAAGGACCGGCGGCTCAGACAACTGCCTCTTTAAATCCTCAAAGGCAGCGTCAGCAGCATCACTCCAGACAAAAGCATCCATTTTCTTCTTCATCTGATATAGCGGCAGGGCCTTCTCACCTAACCGGCTTATGAACCGGCTTAAAGCGGCAACATGACCCGCCAGTCGTTGAACATCATTGATGCACGCCGGTTTGGCCAAGGAGGTGATCGCGTTGATCTTCTTCGGGTTAGCTTCAATGCCTCTGTTTGAGACCAGAAACCCGAAGCTTGCTGCAGTACACCAAACACACACTTGTCGGGTTAAGCATCATCTTATAAACCGGAGATTATCAATGGTCTCCTTTAAATCAGATATCAAGGTTTCCTTCTCCTGGATTTCACCATGATGTCATCCACATAAGCGTGAACATTGCGCCCAATTTGTTGTGAAGACAGTTTTGTACACATCTCGATAAGTCACTGGGCACTCTTGAGCCCAAATGGCATAGATACATAGCAGAAGGCTCCAAACGGAGTGATGAAAGCCGTCTTCTCCTGGTCCTTAACTGCCATTTTGATCTGATGATAGCCAGAGTAAGCATCCAAAAAGCTCAATCGCTCGCAACCCGCCGTAGCATCGATGAGATCAATACGGGGGAGGGCAAAGGGATCAGCCGGACAATCCTTATTTAAGTCCGTGCAATCCACACATATCCGCCAAGTGCCGTTATTCTTGAGTACCAGCACTGGGTTAGCCAACCACTCCGGGTGAAAAACTTCCACGATGAACCCAGCCGCTAAGAGCCGGGCGACCTCTTCCCCAATAGCTTTCCGTCTTTCCTCATTGAACCGTCGAAGAAATTGCCTAACCAGCTTATACTTTGGATCAATATTCAGAGTGTGCTTAGTGAGTTCTCTCGGGACACTTGGCTTGTCAGAAGGTTTCCATGCAAAGATGTCCCGGTTCTCACGGATGAACTCGATGAGCGCGCTTTCCTATTTAGGATCCAAGTTGGCACTGATGCTGAACTGCTTGGAAGAGTCGCCTGGAGTAAAGTCAACAAGCTTTGTTTCAGCGGACGATTTAAACTTTAGCGCCGGGTCATGCTCTGTAGTTGGTTTCTTCAAAGAGGTCATATCCATCGGGTCAACATTATTTTGATAAAACTTTAGCTGTTCTACTGCACAAACAGACTCGACATAAGCCGCGCCGCCTTCTTCACACTCCAAGGCTACCTTTCGACTCCCATGCACAGTGATGGTGCCCTTGTGACCCGGCATCTTGAGCTGCAGATAAACATAACACGGTCGTGCCATGAACTTGGCATAAGCCGGCCGTCCAAACAGAGCATGATACGGGCTCTTGATTTTGACTACCTCAAACATCAATTTCTCAGCCCTGGAATCATATTCATCTCCAAAGGCCACCTCCAATTCAATCTTACCGACCGGGTATGCCGACTTACCAGGCACCATGCCATGGAAAACGGTGTTGGACGTCCTTAAATCCTTGTCAGTCAAACCCATGCGTCGAAAGGTCTCGTAATAGAGGATATTGATGCTGCTACCTCCGTCCATGAGTACCTTGGTAAATTTATATCCACCGACCTGAGGTGGCACCACCAAGGCTAACTGACCCGGATTATCAACCCGGGGCGGGTGATCTTCACTGCTCCATACAATAGGCTGCTTTGACCACCTCAAGTAACGGGGAACTACCGGCTCAACCGAATTCACGGCCCTTTTACGAACCTTTTGGTCACGCTTGCATAAACTAGTAGTGAACACATGATACTGCCAACTATTCAGCTGCTTCGGATGGCTTTGATAACCCGACTGCTACTGCTGTTGTCCCCCTTGACCAGGCTGCTGTTCATTATAGCCACCTTGACTTCCCTGAAAGCCGGAACTTGAACCGCCGCCCGGGCCATGAAAGCCGCCAGCCCCTGAACCGCCGCCCGATCCATGATTGCCATCAAACAAGTTGGAATTCTTGAAAGCCTTCATTATCGCGTAATCTTTCCATAAGTGTGTGGCGGGTCGTTCCCGAGTGTCGTGTCTCGGGCAAGGCTCATTGAGAAGCTGCTCAAGAGATGGGCCTGACCCGCCAGATCGAGGGGGCGGTTTTCCCTTACGTCTCGATTGTTACCTGTGCATTGGTATTGGCGAAACTCCGGGTTACCCTCCGCTTTACGCTTGTTGCCTCCTTGATTTGCGGGTTATCTGCTGACCCTTTCCATTGCTATTCTTCTTTCCTTCCTGTCTTTTCCTCATCAGACGCGGGATCCTTGGTACTATCAGAATCGGCGTATTTGACTAAAGCCGCCATCAGCGTACCCATATCATTGCAATCACGTTTAAGGCGCCCTAGTTTCTGCCTCAGCTGCTCAAAACGGCAATTCTTCTCCAACATGAGGACTGCAGAGCCGACATCCACCTTATCGGATGAATGTATTATTTCCTTGACCCGGCGCACCCAATGAGTTGTGGATTCACCGTCCTCCTGCTTACAATTGGTCAAGTCCACAATTGACATAGATTGCTTGCAAGTGTCCTTGAAGTTCTGGATAAACCGGGCCTTTAGCTCTGCCCATGAGCTAATGGAATTGGGCAGCAAACCCTTTAACCAAGACCGGGCCGTTCCGTCTAACATCATGGTGAAGTACTTAGCCATTGCTGCGTCGCTGACCTCCAGTAGATCCATGGCCATCTCGTAACTTTCGATCCATGCCCCGGGCTGTAAGTCGGCCGTGTAATTCGGCACCTTTCGAGGTCCCTTGAAGTCCTTGGGCAGACGTACATCCCGCAGAGCCGGCACCAAACAAGGAACACCGCCGTTCTAGTAGCCACTCCTGCTCCAACAGAAGTCGCCGGATACTGGGAGATCTTGATGAGCGCTTTCTTTGAGCCGCTAGCTGAGCCGCCCGCTCGTCCTCCTGACGTATTCGGTCTTGCACCGGGTTATAGCCACCGGGCTGGTTACGACGCTGGGCATTGCTTGACAAAGCTTCTGACTCCATGTGCCTGCTGTAACTCGGACTCGGTTTTGACGAGGCGGTGCTAGCCAAGGCGGAGGAGTTGAATGAATCTTGTCCCGGCTGTAAGAATAGGTCTCTTGCTGCGCCAGGGCCGTCTGAATAAGTTCTCGGACCCTCCAGGTCTCCACCGCTGTCGGATCATCACTGTCCACAGGGAGAGCTGCCAAACGCACCGATGCTGCGATTAAGTTTTCCATGGGGTTGGAAAAGTGACCCGGTGGTATTGGTACATAGTAGGGTGGGGCCATACTCCCATGAGGTGGTGCCATATCTCGAAGCTGAGCCGGTCCTCCCGCTCCGGCTGTTGTGACCTTATTTGCCTCGGGCGGGTTGCTAGGGCCGGCCCCAGGTGTAGCGAAGAGGTTCCGAAGGTCGTAAACCGGAGGCAAACGGGATTGAGTTTTCTGGTGCTTCCTTCTCATTACCTCATTAGATGCGTTTAGGCTCATATTAAGCTGGAAAGACTTTGATTGGAGCTGCTGCGCCCGTGCATCCAAAGCCGCCCGTTTTGTAGCTATCCTGGTGTCCTCAGCTTCCAAGGCCTCCTTGGCCCGAGCTATCGCTTCACGCACCTGTGCCACCTCCGCATAATGCTCATCTTAATTTGCAGGGATAACCATGGCGGTTAACAGGGCCGTAAGCTTATCCATGAGATGCATCAGTATCTGAGCTGGCGGGCGCACAGGGCCTCCTGCCCCGGCCGCTCCTGACCCGGATGTTATTGCCGCAGCAGCCGTAGAGTTTTGGCCGGGTTGAGTCCCAGCCATGAAGACTCCTGCCCAGCTTGGCGGCTCATAGGGGTCCGGAATACTGGAGCCATCGGAACAGCCCCCAAGCACGCCATCTTGTACTTGATAGAACGAATCTGTTGAACCGGCGGACGAATCATCATCCGAGGGGACGGCCGTCTCACCACCATCTTTAGATCCTTCAGAAAGTTCTTCTCCGTGGACGCAGCCCACGAAGGCACGCTTCATGACAGGTTGAGCTCGGGCGGGTCTCGCACGCTGAGCCGTCTCGACGAGGTCGGTGCAGTTGTCCGTCTAAGGGCCCGGCTCACCAATCCGGCCGATGAAAACGTGGATTCCGCCGAAGGGGACCCGGTACCCGTACTCAATTGAGCCGGCGTCGGGGCCCCAGCCTTCGTCGTCGATGTAGATCTTGCTGCGGCGACTCTTTGTCATCCGACCAACCACGTATCCCTTGAGCCCTTCGAAGCTGCCCTTCAAGAACTCAAATCCACCGTGCGCTGGCCCCACGGTGGGCGCCAACTGTCATGGAATTGTCACGGCAGATGTCCTCTTGCAAGGACTTAGTCGTGGAGCCATCACAACTAGGAAGCTTAAAAGGGTTAATCGGGACAAAGGACACGAGAGAGTTATACTAGTTCGGCCCCTTACGATGAAGGTAAGGCCTACGTCTAGTTGGCTTGGTATTGCTTGATGTTTTGATAACCAGGGAGCGAGATATGCTATGCCCGGCTCTCGAGGAGTTGTTTCTTGCCCTAAGCCGCCAGCGGGTCGTCCCCTTATATACACGGGTTGACGCCCTGCGGCCTACAGAGTCCCGGCCGGCTTATAGACAGTGTCCGGCTCGGTGACTAGTGTGACACCCCAAAAGATTTTACCCTTGTTTTGTTAATTAAAATCTTGCCAGGAAATTTAACTTTCCCTTTTCTTGGTTTTTCTGGATTTCAAAAAAAAACCATTTTTTCTTGGATATCTTGAAGTTGTTCCCTAAAATGAAAACCTTTCATTTATGATTTTGGACTTGTTTACCCTCTCAATAAAATCTTTTCTTTTATCAGAAAAATTAAGTATATAATATCTCTCCCTGATCTTTATTTTCTTGAAAAATGTTTTCCCATGGTTTTATGGCCCCATTTGTACTACAACCCTTTTATAAATTCATTCAATAATATCACCAAAATTTGGAGATGTCATATGGAGTATTTGAACCTCTTTTGTGCAAAAATATCTTCTGCCCATTGAATATTTTGAGCTCTACACCATATTTTCAAATCTGGTCCAGAGAGCATTTTTACACTACAACCTATTCATATATTTCTTTAAAACTTCTACCAAAATTATGGGATGTCAGTAATAGCATGCAATTCAACTTTTTGAAAAAACCTAGTGATGTTCTTTGGATAAATAGAGTAAATCATCCTCTTTTCTATTCTGGTCCAACTTGAGGATTTGTACAGCAACCAAATTTTTAGTTGCCCCTTTATCCTTGATTCTTTTCCCTACTTATAGTCCTCCCTGTTAAACCCCTAAGTCCAGGAGCATGCACCCATTGGATCATTTTTGGTTCATAAGGTAATGCCATTTAATTTCTGTCCAGATCTGAAGTTTTGCAAAACTTGCACTAGCAAGTTTGAGCTTTGGACAAACTAACCTCACCACCCTCTCTTTCATCCAAAGAGACCTTGATCTGGAAGATTCGGCCACCCCAAGTATTGCCTAGATGCCCTTGGCATTTTGACAAGAACCCTGAGTGCATAGCCAGATTTGGCATGATTTCAAGTTTTCATTATGAACTTGGCCACCTGAACTAACCACCATGCCCATTTACCCTCTGACTAACCCTACCCTAGCCCCGTCTCTTGCCAACCTCTCCCTCGACCTCTTGCAGGCACTGGCATTTCATCGAACACGTCCCGGGCGTGCTCTGGGCGCGCCCAGAGCGTGCGTTTGGCACGCACGTGCGCCCGAGCCGCCGCGTCTCGCCCCGCACCCGTTCCGGCCCTTGGCCAACAGCTGCTAGCACGCCACGTATCCCCTGCACCGCCACGCCACCCCGACCACCCCTGGCACTCCACAGCGCCACCGTCCGGACGGCCGTGGCGGCTAGCTGATGGCCGCATGCAGGCCCCGACCGTGTCGGCGCCGCCCGAAGCTTCTCCGCCGCCACCGCCTGGAGCGTTGCCGCTCGTCCGCTAGCTCCTGCCGCCATCCTCAGCCCCGCCACGTCCCCCTGCCGCTGCGGAACGTCGGTCGCCGGCGATCTTATCCCCACCGCCACGGAACCGCCTTAGCGTGCCTATTTAAGAAGCTCCGAGCCCATACGAGCACTCGGGCAGCATCACACCATCCTCCTAGTGCCCCCGTTGCCGTCAATTGAGGGGGAAGAGGCCGTCTTCACCAACTCCGGCTAATTCGGCCACCGCCGACTCCCAGCTCCGTTCGGCACAACCAGAGCCTCCCCGGCCCTCCCAACGCCACCAGACGACTCCACTTCTTCTTGCGGTGCCACCCAGACCCCCAGTTGCGACGGAGAGCCACCGTAACCACAAACTCACTTCGCTCCCGAAACCACCGGCCGCTGCGAAGCTCGTCGACGGCGAATCCCTCCACCTCCGACAACCCTGCAACCACCGGAAGGATCTCCCTAGATCCGCTGATCCATCCCCGCCCTCAGCTCCCCACAAGGACCAGCCGTTCGCCGGCGACGGTCGCCGGAGTCCCGCCTCCGCTCGGGACAGAGGAAGAAGAGGGGAGGTGGACCAGTCAAACCTAACCAGTGGGCCAGGCGGGCCCACTGTCAGTGACTCGCGTGCCGTCCATGCTGGAGTAAGTGGAAGCGTAAACCTAAAATACGCTTTCGACATGTACGTGTTTTATTGAAACGTTTTCTTTCCTGTTTCTTTTTAAATAACAGATTTGACTAAACTTTGACTGGCTGTAACTTTTTAAATAAAACTCCGAATGAGTTGATTCTTTTTCCTACCACTCAAAAATATTGTCTAGTTTATTTTAAGATTTATTTAAAAAATTTCAGACAACATTTTTTGTGCTGTTTTGAAAAATGTGTGTTAATTCAAATTTATTTCAATTAGGGTTTTGAAGAGAGGGGAGAAAACTTTCAAAAGTTTTGGAGAGCACCTCACCCCTCCACAACTTGAAGGCAAGCATTCTGAACCCCGGCTTAAGAATTTTGGTGTGTTATTCGACACGTTTATAACACCACCCCATTTGGAAGAGCTCGTTATTTCATGTGATATGATCATTTGCACGGATGCATATTAGTGATTTCCATGCTGTTGGAAATGAACACACTTGTGTTGGTGATCATCCTCATGTGCCTTGCATGCATTCCGGAAAGGTGTCTGGAAAATCCTCCGCCTTGGGTAGGCGTGAGCTTGTCACCGGCCTTCGCACGGACGGTTATGTCCGGTATGGCATAGTAAGGTATAATGAGTATTGATGTGTTGGTTGAAATACTTTGTTATATATGTCATGCAGGTACGTTTATAAACCTCCTGAGTCGACCCCAGATCGAGTCTTATTCCAGTAACCCCATACTTGCCCGTACTACCACTTGTCCCTGCCATACGTGGGGTACGGTTCAGTCAGTTGTCAACCCCTTTCAAGCACACACAGTACAGAGAGGCCATGGTGGAAGATATCGGTTGAAGCCGATAGTCATGCCACCTGGTCCGGGGGCATGGGTGTATCCGGTTGAGACCGAGAGGGGAGGCCACCCCTTAGAGCGCGTGATATAAATTTGATCCCATGCTACGCGAGGTTGTAGCCTCCCCACTTAGAGTTTTGCTTAACAAGTGTCATGGGTGATTTCGGGCACTGTAAGTTAAGTGGTGTGTGCAAGTCGGTGTGTTTTCGATTAAAAGACCGAGACGGAATTAGTCCCGAAGGACTAAAGGAACTACTCGTGGGTAAAGAGTACACGCTTCTGCAGTGATTAAACCTACCGAATAGCAGTGTCCATGGTTCAGGGCTACAGTCTGGGATGGGTCAAGTGTCGGTCTTAATGTCAGTCTCCGGAGGAGAACTACTAAACCAGAACTTGGTTTATGATTCATGACTTGTGATGATGATGATGATTATTATTATGGACTAACCCCTTTATATTATTTGAATTATTGAGTATCCCTGGGACGGTTCTACCTCCTGGATATTCACCGTATTCAATTTATAAGCCCTTTATGTGGTGTCGCTCAGACGCCCGATTGTGGCTTTGCTTCTGTTCTTTTATAAGCCCTTTATGTGGTGTCGCCGACGCCTCGATCGTGGCATTGCTTCATTTATTTATAAGCCCTTTATGTGGTGTCGCCGACGCCCGATCGTGGCATTGCTTCATTTATTTATAAGCCCTTTATGTGGTGTCGCCGACGCCTCGATCGTGGAATTGCTTCGCTTATTTATAAGCCCTTTATGTGGTGTCGCTCAGACATTGCTTCTATTTATTTATAAGCCCTTTATGTGGTGTCGCTCAGACGCCCGACTGTGGCATTGCTTCTGTTTGTTTATGAGCCCTTTATGTGGTGTCGCTAAGACGCCCGACTGTGGTATTTATTGCTGCTCCGTCATTACATATTTGTGGTCACTTATTAATAATCCACATGTATGCACCAAGGATTTCATTTCCTTATGATTGACGTTGTGATCATAAAATATTCTTCAAGGCATGATTTTTGATTGTTATATCATACCTGTGTTCATAATGTTTGCGAGTACATTCAAAGTACTCAATGGCTTGTCCCTGGCTGTTGTCTTGGCCAGATTTCTTGCGTGGAGAGGAGCGTTGCAACGACCGCCCCGGAACCTAAGAAACAGTGATAGCAGCCTCGCGAAGATAGGAGGTAACCTGGTGAGCTGTTCCCATGGGAAATGAAGTTCCACTGATGATCCACAAACCGCTTCCGCCATCTACCAGTAGAAACCATTTGTTGTACTCGCAAGCCAGAATGGTCTTGTACTACATATCCTATGTTTTTGCTTGGATTTTCTGTACCAAGTTGATGCCTCATCAGCTAACAGTAATCCTAGGGCTGATGAGCTCGACGGCCATTTTCTGGAAATTTAATACCCGGAAAAACTGGTCGTGACAGACTTGGTATCAGAGCCAGGCTGACCATTGGCTAATCCTATCTTAGCCAGGTCGATAAAACTTAGGCAAACAACCCACCAAGCCATAAGCAAACCCCAGCCAAGCTTCTCGTGCAAGATAGCCACACAGTGACCCGATGCTTTTTGGCAGTCGGTGCCCAACCTATCAACCTAGCCCGTCTATCACGCACCAGTGACCAGCACCCAAGGTGTCTCATTCGCAAGCGTGCGAAGGAAGACTCCGTCCCCTTTTTCTATAAAAAGGGCACGCTAGCCCCAAACCAGCACAGCACAACATCTTCCCCAAACCAAGCCACAATGCCCGGACCCGTCGTGCACAATGAGACGACAACAACCAACCTTGGAGGCTTTGTGACCATACTCGCAAACCTCACCCGCCGTGCCTATGCGTTAGAAGAGCCACCTGAGTATGTTGTGTACCAAGGACCCCTGAGCGGTGAGAGCCGTCAATTCTGGGCCATGGTACACATCTACGGTAGGGGTCTAGCGCCCGAGCGCCCCTACAGGTTCACCGGAAGGACAACTTCCTTTGAGCCACAAGCCATCCAACTAGCTGCTCGAGAGGCTATAGTTCATCTCGTGCACTGTCGCCCGAGTTAAGCGTCGCTCGTTCCACTACTACCCCAGGCGTGAAGGGTATGGTAGACCACCCCAAGTTGCCAACGGAGATCACGAGACAGATCCTGCATTGTTACACCTAGTGCGCTATGTAGGTGCACTAGAGGAACTGTTCGATCAAATCACCATTGATCTGATCGCAGCTCGTGGAGAGCTGGTTCGTCGAGCCCCGGCAAGAGAAGAGATCGAGCCCAATGCCGACAACCCAGTTGTGCTGTTCGGACACCCGATCGAGACCCTGGGGTCAGCCCCAGCCGTCTGCCAAGGTGCTTTGATGACCCCAGAAGTGCTTCGTCGCCTCCTGGGAGCACACTCCAACGGGGTTGTGGTCAACAATCCCCGCGATGGTCATCATCACCACCCCGAGCCTCCAGCCCCTCAACCCTCTCCAGCTAATTCCGACGGTGAGAACCGTGGAGAAGCCTCGACATCCACAAGGAACGCCCGCTTGGATGTAAACGAAGTAGACTAAGTCACTCGAGTAGTGTCGAGTCCCAGTGTATCCTCGCTTTGTAACGCAGCCTATCATCGTGCCTCTGTTTTATATAGTAGTCTTGCATGGATATATTAGCATGCAGTGTGATTTCTCTATCCTGGGTGCAGCTACCAAAAACCGCCCCGACAACCCCCACAGTGACACATCACTTTAGTGAGATGCGTGTATCTGTGGCTTGACCCCAAGCTGAGCCGGCAAATTCTTTACCTTTCACCACGGTAAAATGACCCATCTCCGGTGCTATAAAAGGGCCACTACGTGACCCTGCCAAGCACCCCTCACCTTGTGCACCATCCTCACAACCATTTCTTGCCATGCCGAGCCCCAGTATCTATCTGAGAACTCCCGATGCAACCCCGGGTAGTTTTGTCAAGATATTGTGGGATTTTACATGCAGTACCATGGGCGCGACCCAGCCACCCCAGTACGAGCTGTTCAAATCGAGAATCACCCCTTCCACCTCGAGATATTGGGCAGCCGTGCACATCCCTCCCGTAAACCCAAACCAAGATCTAACGGAGGTCTCCTTCGTAGGGAAATCCATGCCAACCCCGCTTATGGTCAGAGAAGCTGCGGCGTCTGGCGCCTTCGCCGATTCGCGGTACCCTATGCCAGCGAACGAGGGTTTTGTTATTTTTCGAGCCGTGCAGCACCCGGAGGAGTAACATCTTTTCCAGGTGGACGTATTGAGAGAGACCCCGTCTTGGCCAACCTCGTCCAATACGTCATCGCTCAAGAGCATTTAACCCAACGTGTGATGGGTTATCTATAGAGCCTCGCGGATTTAAATCCTCAGATCGCCATCGGCAGATCGTTGAGGCCAGACCAGGAGAGGCACATTCATCGTCTGGTCAACCCACTTTCTCCGATAGAAGAAGAGTGTATCCCAGTACCAGAGACGTTTTCTCGGGACCCCGTCTAGTTACCATTTTCACTTTAGACGTCGCCGCTGTATTTATTGCTGTGACTTTTGTTCATGTGTTGTAACTTATGCGTGGTACCTCGAGTTCGTGCGGCAAATAAATCGTTCAGTTCCATTTATTGTTGCAGTTTGACTCTAATGTATTATCGTGTGTTCTCGCGAGAAATCCGGAGTGAGATTTCTTTTCCCTGTATTGCTGCATCATTCATGACATGGATTCTTTTTATTTCACGCAGCACCACGGCAGCAGACTCACAACCACAATTACACGAACACATACACCGCTTGCAAAATTTTTGCAACAGTGTTACATCTAACAGAGCACCTCCGAACAACAGTTAGCACCCGACACACCCCACCTACTCGTGGTCACCACCACCGCGGAGAGCCAGCAACCGGGCAGCAGCATCGCGACGATCATCGAGGATCATCGCACACAGGAGCACGGAGAGCCCCAGCACCGCTGCCAGCCCGCCGCACAGCATGATCACGTACCAGTCCGGCACCACCTCCGCCATTAGAGCCCCGTCTCGAGTTCCGGCCAACGGAAACAGAGGAGAAGGAAGGAGGAGGAGGAGCGAGGCCAGGTGCGAGGAAAAGGAGGAGAACACCTCGGCCGTTTTATAGCTCGAGCTCGGTGCACGGTGGGCGAGGTCCACCAGCGCCGCTCGTCGCCCGATCGCCGGTGTTCGGAGGCGAATCCTCGAGCAGTGCCGACAGCGCACTGGCCCGCGAAGTGAGTGTATGCTGCACCGGCAGCTAGCACGCCACGCACTACCACAGTACGGCCTAGATGCCCTACGCGCTAGGCGTCGCCGGTGGAGAAAGCGCGGGAAAGCACGCGGGAGAGAGGAAGAAGAAAGAGCCGGAGGGAGAAGAAGAGGCCGACAGTGGGCCCGGGTCCACCTGTCAGCCAGAGAGAGCACTGTGCTCTCGGGTGCGACCAGCGTATTTTGAGATTTAGAATTTTATCCTAAATCTATATCCGGCGTAGAAATCTCTCGTTTTGCTCCTAACCGTAGATTTTTCCACGCAGCGCCAGTGTTCCACATTGTATTTTTGCAACACTTATTGCCCTCTCACTGTAGCCGTTTTTGTTTCGATGCAATTTTGCTATAGAGATAACTCTTGGCAAATCTCGAGGGCGAGATTTTTCTTAAGGGGGGTAGTGTTGTGACACCCCAAAGTTTTTTACCCTTGTTTTGTTAATTAAAATCTTGCCAGGAAATTTAACTTTCCTTTTTCTTGGTTTTTTTGGATTTCAAAAAAACCATTTTTTTCTTGGATATCTTGAAGTTGTTCCCTAAAATGAAAACCTTTCATTTATGATTTTGGACTTGTTTACCCTCTCAAGAAAATCTTTTCTTTTATCAGAAAAATTAAGTATATAATATCTCTCCCTAATCTTTATTTTCTTGAAAAATGTTTTCCCATGGTTTTATGGCCCCATTTGTACTACAACCCTTTTATAAATTCATTCAATAATATCACCAAAATTTGGAGATGTCATATGGAGTATTTGAACCTCTTTTGTGCAAAAATATCTTCTGCCCATTGAATATTTTGAGCTCTACACCATATTTTCAAATCTGGTCCAGAGAGCATTTTTACACTACAACCTATTCATATATTTCTTTAAAACTTCTACCAAAATTATGGGATGTCAGTAATAGCATGCAATTCAACTTTTTGCAAAAACCTAGTGATGTTCTTTGGAAAAATTGAGTAAATCATCCTCTTTTCTATTCTGGTCCAACTTCAGGATTTGTACATCAACCACATTTTTAGTTGCCCCTTTATCCTTGATTCTTTTCCCTACTTATAGTCCTCCCTGTTAAACCCCTAAGTCCAGGAGCATGCACCCATTGGATCATTTTTGGTTCATAAGGTAATGCCATTTACTTTCTATCCAGATCTGAAGTTTTGCAAAACTTGCACTAGCAAGTTTGAGCTTTGGACAAACTAACCTCACCACCCTCTCTTTCATCCAAAGAGACCCTGATCTGGAAGATTCGGCCACCCCAAGTATTGCCTAGACGCCCTTGGCATTTTGACAAGCACCCTGAGTGCATAGCCAGATTTGGCATGATTTCAAGTTTTCATTATGAACTTGCCACCTGACCTAACCACCATGCCCATTTACCCTCTGACTAACCCTACCCTAGCCCCGTCTCTTGCCAGCCTCTCCCGCGACCTCTAGCAGGCACTGGCATTTCATCGAATACGTCCCGGGCGTGCTCGGCGTACCAGAGCGGCAGGCGCACGACGCGCGCCGAGCCGCCGAGTCTCGCCCCGCACCCGTTCCGGCCCTTGGCCAACAGATGCTAGCACGCCACATATCCCCTGCACCGCCACGCCACCCCGACCACCCCTGGCACTCCACAGCGCCACCGTCCGAATGGCCGTGGCGGCTAGCTGACGGCCGCATGCAGGCCCCGACCGTGTCGGCGCCGCCCGAGCCACTCCCGCCGCCACCGCCTCGAGCAAAGGTTCGCTTCGTCCGCTAGCTCCTGCCGCCATCCTCAGCCCCGCCACGTCCCCCTGCCGCTACGGAACGTCGGTCGCCGGCGATCTTATCCCCACCGCCGCGGAACCGCCTTAGCATGCCTATGTAAGAAGCTCCCAGCCCATACGAGCACTCGGGCAGCATCACACCATCCTCCTAGTGCCCCCGTTGCCGTCAATTGAGGGGGAAGATGCCGTCTTCACCAACTCCGCCAGTTCGCCACCGCCGCCTCCCAGCTCCGTTCGCACAACCAGAGCCTCCCTGCCTCCCAACGCCACCAGCGACTCCACTCCTTCTTGCGGTGCCACCTGCACCCCACTGCGACGGAGAGCCACCAGAACCACAAACTCACTTCGCTCCCAAAACCACCGCCGCCGTGAAGCTCGCCGACGGCGAATCCCTCCACCTCCGACAACCCTGCAACCACCGGAAGGATCGCCCTAGATCCGCGGATCCATCCCCGCCCTCAGCTCCCCACAAGGACTCGCTGTCACGGGCGACGGTCGCCGGAGTCCCGCCTCCGCTCGGGACAGAGGAAGAAGAGGGGAGGTGGACCAGTCAAACCTAACCAGTGGGCCAGGCGGGCCCACTGTCAGTGACTCGCGTGCCGTCCATGCTGGAGTAAGTGGAAGCGTAAACCTAAAATACGCTTTCGACATGTACGTGTTTTATTGAAACGTTTTCTTTTCTGTTTCTTTTTAAATAACAGATTTGACTAAATTTGACTGGCTGTAACTTTTTAAATAAAACTCCGAATGAGTTGATTCTTTTTCCTACCACTCAAAAATATTGTCTAGTTTATTTTAAGATTTATTTAAAAAATTTCAGACAACATGTTTTGTGCTGTTTTGAAAAATGTGTGTTAATTCAAATTTATTTCAATTAGGGTTTTGAAGAGAGGGGAGAAAACTTTCAAAAGTTTTGGAGAGCACCTCACCCCTCCACAACTTGAAGGCAAGCATTCTAAACCCCGGCACAAGAATTTTGGTGTGTTATTTGACACGTTTATAACACCACCCCATTTGGAAGAGCTCGTTGTTTCATGTGATATGATCATTTGCACGGATGCATATTAGTGATTTCCATGCTGTTGGAAATGAACACACTTGTGTTGGTGATCATCCTCATGTGCCTTGCATGCATACCGGAAAGGTGTCTGGAAAATCCTCTGCCTTGGGTAGGCGTGAGCTTGTCACCGGCCTTCGCAGGGATGGTTATGTCCGGTATGGCATAGTAAGGTATAATGAGTATTGATGTGTTGGTTGAAATACTTTGTTATATATGTCAGGCAGGTACGTTTATAAACCTCCTGAGTCGACCCCAGATCGAGTCTTATTCCAAGAACCCCATACTTGCCCGTACTACCACTTGTCCCTGCCATACGTGGGGGTACGGTTCATCGATTGTCAACCCTTTCAAGCACACACCGCATGTAGAGGCTATGGTGGAAGATATCGGTTGAAGCCGATAGTCATGCCACCTGGTCCGGGGCATGGGTGTATCCGTTGAGACCGAGAGGAGGCCACCCTTAGAGCGCGTGATATAAATTTGATCCCATGCTACGCGAGGTTGTAGCCTCCCACTTAGAGTTTTGCTTAACAAGTGTCATGGGTGATTTCCATGCATCGGTAAGTTAAGCTGGTGTGTGCAAGTCAGGTGTGTTTTCGATTAAAAGACCGTAGACGGAATTAGTCCCGAAGGACTAAAGGAATCCGTTACTCGTGGGTAAAGAGTACACCCTCTGGAGTGATTAAACCTACCCGAATAGCAGTGTCCATGGTTCAGGGCTACAGTCTGGGATGGGTCAAGTGTCGGTCTTAATGTCAGTCTCCGGAGGAGAACTACTAAACCAGAACTTGGTTTATGATTCATGACTTGTGATGATGATGATGATTATTATTATGGACTAACCCCTTTATATTATTTGAATTATTGAGTATCCCTGGGACGGTTCTACCTCCTGGATATTCACCGTATTCAATTTATAAGCCCTTTATGTGGTGTCGCTCAGACGCCCGATTGTGGCTTTGCTTCTGTTCATTTATAAGCCCTTTATGTGGTGTCGCCGACGCCTCGATCGTGGCATTGCTTCGCTTATTTATAAGCCCTTTATGTGGTGTCGCCGACGCCTCGATCGTGGGATTGCTTCGCTTATTTATAAGCCCTTTATGTGGTGTCGCTCGACGCCTCGATCGTGGAATTGCTTCATTTATTTATAAGCCCTTTATGTGGTGTCGCCGACGCCTAACCGTGGCATTGCTTCTATTTATTTATAAGCCCTTTATGTGGTGTCGCCGACGCCTCGATCGTGGCATTGCTTCGCTTGTTTATGAGCCCTTTATGTGGTGTCGCTAAGACGCCTGATCGTGGTATTTATTGCTACTCCGTCATTACATATTTGTGGTCACTTATTAATAATCCACATGTATGCACCAAGGATTTCATTTCCTTATGACTGACGTTGTGATCATAAAATATTCTTCAAGGCATGATTTTTGATTGTTATATCATACCTGTGTTCATAATGTTTGCGAGTACATTCAAAGTACTCAATGGCTTGTCCCTGGCTATTGTCTTGGCCAGATTTCTTGCGTGGAGAGGAGCGTTGCGACGACCGCCCCGGAACCTAAGAAACAGTGATAGCAGCCTCGCAAAGATAGGAGGTAACCTGGTGAGCTGTTCCCGTGGGAAATGAAGTTCCACTGATGATCCACAAACCGCTTCCGCCATCTACCACTAGAAACCATTTGTTGTACTCGCAGGCTAGAATGGTCTTGTACTACATATCCTGTATTTTTGCTTGGATTTTCTGTACCAAGTTGATGCCTCATCACTAACAAGAATCCGGGGCTGATGAGCTCGACGACCATTTTCTGAAATTTAATACCCGGAAAAACCGGTCGCGATGACTTGGTATCGAGCCGGCTGACCATTGGCTAATCCTATCTTAGCCGGTCGATAAAACTTAGGCAAACAACCCACCAAGCCATAAGCAAACCCCAGCCAAGCTTCTCGCAAGATAGCCACACAAAGGACCCGACGCTTTTTGGCGCCGGTGCCCAACCTATCAACCTAGCCCGCCTATCACGCACCAAGTGACCAGCACCCAAGGTGTCTCATTCATAGCGCATGAAGGAAGACTCCGTCCCTTTTTCTATAAAAAGGCACGCTAGCCCCAAACCAGACAAAGACAACATCTTCCCCAAACCAAGCCACAATGCCCGGACCCGTCAGGCACAATGAGACGACAACAACCAACCTTGGAGGCTTTGTGACCATACTGCAAACCTCACCCGCCGTGCCTATGCGTTAGAAGAGCCACTGAGTATGTTGTGTACCAAGGACCCCGAGCGGTGAGAGCCACACCTGGGCCACGGTACACATCTACGGTAGGGGTCTAGCGCCGAGCGCCCTACAGGTTCACCGGAAGGACAACTTCCTTTGAGCCACAAGCCATCCAACTAGCTGCTCGAGAGGCTATAGTTCATCTCAGGCACCTGTCGCCCAGAGTTAACTGTCGCTCGTTCCACTACTACCCCAGGCGTGAAGGGTATGGTAGACCACCCCAAGTTGCCAACGGAGATCACGAGACAGATCCTGCATTGTTACACCTAGTGCGCTATGTAGGTGCACTAGAGGAACTGTTCGACCAAATCACCATTGATCTGATCGCAGCTCGTGGAGAGCTGGTTCGTCGAGCCCCGACAAGAGAAGAGATCGAGCCCAATGCCGACAACCTAGTTGTGCTGTTCGGACACCCGATCGAGACCCTGGGGTCAGCCCCAGCCGTCAGCCAAGGTGCTTTGATGACCCCAGAAGTGCTTCTTCGCCTCCTGGGAGCACACTCCAACGGGGTTGTGGTCAACAATCCCCGCGATGGTCATCATCACCACCCCGAGCCTCCAGCCCCTCAACCCTCTCCAGCTAATTCCGACGGTGAGAACCATGGAGAAGCCTCGACATCCACAAGGAACGCCCGCTTGATGTAAACGGTAGACTAAGTCACTCGAGTAGTGTCGAGTCCCGCAGTATCCTCGCTTGTAACGCAGCCTATCATCGTGCCTCTGTTTTATATAGTAGTCTTGCATGGATATATTAGCATGCAGTGTGATTTTCTATCCCGGTGCACCTACCAAAAACCGCCCGACAACCCCCACAGTGATACATCACTTTAGTGAGATGCGTGTATCGTGGCTTGACCCCAAGCTGAGCCGGCAAATTCTTTACCTTTCACCACGGTAAATGACCCATCTCCGGTGTTATAAAGGGCCACTACGTGACCTCGCCAAGCACCCTCACCTTGTGCACCATCCTCACAACCATTTCTTGCCATGCCGAGCCCTCAGATCTATCTCGAGAACTCCCGATGCAACCCCGGTAGTTTTGTCAAGATATTGTGGATTTTACCTGCAGTACTATGGGCGCCACCCAGCCACCCCAAAGACGAGCTGTTCAAATCGAGAATCACCCTTCCACCTCGAGATATTGGGCAGCCGTGCACATCCCTCCCAGTAAACCCAAACCAAGATCCAACGGAGGTCTCCTTCAGAGGGAAATCCATGCCAACCCCGCTTATGGTCGAGAAGCTGCGGCGCACGAAGCGCCGCTTTTCGATTCGCGGTACCCTATGCCGTGAACGAGGGTATTATTATTTTCGAGCCGCAAAGACCCGGAGGAGTAACATCTTTCCGGTGGACGATTGAGAGAGACCCCGCCTTGGCCAACCTCGTCCAATACGTCATCGCTCAAGAGCGTTTAACCCAACGTGTGATGGGTTATCTATAGAGCCTCGTGGATTTAAATCCTCAGATCGCCATCGGCAGATCGTTGAGGCCAGACCAGGAGAGGCACATTCATCGTCTGGTCAACCCACTTTCTCCGATAGAAGAAGAGTGTATCCCAGTACCAGAGACGTTTTCTCGGGACCCCGTCTAGTTACCATTTGCACTTTAGACGTCGCCGCTGTATTTATTGCTGTGACTTTTGTTCATGTGTTGTAACTTATGCGTGGTACCTCGAGTTCGTGCGGCAAATAAATCGTTCAGTTCCATTTATTGTTGCAGTTTGACTCTAATGTATTACTGTGTTCTCTCGCGAGAAATCCTGGAGTGAGATTTCTTTTCCCTGTATTGCTGCATCATTCATGACATGGATTCTTTTTATTTCACGCAACACCACGGCAGCAGACTCACAACCACAATTACACGAACACATACACCGGTTGCAAATTTTTTGCAACAGTGTTACATCTAACAGAGCACCTCCGAACAACAGTTAGCACCCGACACACCCCACCTACTCGTGGTAACCACCACCGCGGAGAGCCAGCAACCGGGCAGCGGCATCGCGACGATCATCGAGGATCATCGCACAGGAGCACGGAGAGCCCAAAGGCACTGCCAGCCCGCCAGACAAAGACGATCACGCATCAGTCCGGCACCACCTCCGCTATTAGAGCCCCGTCTCGAGTTCCGGCCAACGGAAACAGAGGAGAAGGAAGGAGGAGGAGGAGCGAGGCCAGGTGCAAGGAAAAGGAGGAGAACACCTCGGCCGTTTTATAGCTCGAGCTCGGTGCACGGTGGGCGAGGTCCACCAGCGCCGCTTCGCCGCCCGATCGCCGGTGTTCGGAGGCGAATCTCGAGCAAAGGCCGACAACAAGACTGCTGCTGGCAAGTGAGTGCATGCTGCACCGCAGCTAGCACGCCACACACTACCGCAGACGGCCTAGATGCCCCACGCGCTAGGCTTATTTAGGAGAAAGCGGGAAAGCGCAAGGAGAGAGGAAGAAGAAAGAGCCGAGGAAGAAGAAGAGGCCGACGGTGGGCCCGGGTCCACTGTCACCAGAGAGAGCACTGTGTCTCGGGTGCGACTAGCGATTTTGAGATTTAGAATTTTATCCTAAATCTATATCCGCGAGAAATCTCTCGCTTTGCTCCTAACCGTAGATTTTTCCACATGGCGCCAAATGTTCCACATTGTATTTTTGCAACACTTATTGCCCTCTCACTGTAGCCGCTTTTTGTTTCGATGCAATTTTGCTATAGAGATAACTCTTGGCAAATCTCGAGGGCGAGATTTTTCTTAAGGGGGGTAGTGTTGTGACACCCCAAAATTTTTTACCCTTGTTTTGTTAATTAAAATCTTGCCAGGAAATTTAACTTTCCTTTTTCTTGGTTTTTTTGGATTTCAAAAAAACCATTTTTTCTTGGATATCTTGATGTTGTTCCCTAAAATGAAAACCTTTCATTTATGATTTTGGACTTGTTTACCCTATCAAGAAAATCTTTTCTTTTATCAGAAAAATTAAGTATATAATATCTCTCCCTAATCTTTATTTTCTTGAAAAATGTTTTCCCATGGTTTTATGGCCCCATTTGTACTACAACCCTTTTATAAATTCATTCAATAATATCACCAAAATTTGGAGATGTCATATGGAGTATTTGAACCTCTTTTGTGCAAAAATATCTTCTGCCCATTGAATATTTTGAGCTCTACACCATATTTTCAAATCTGGTCCAGAGAGCATTTTTACACTACAACCTATTCATATATTTCTTTAAAACTTCTACCAAAATTATGGGATGTCAGTAATAGCATGCAATTCAACTTTTTGCAAAAACCTAGTGATGTTCTTTGGAAAAATTGAGTAAATCATCCTCTTTTCTATTCTGGTCCAACTTGAGGATTTGTACATCAACCACATTTTTAGTTGCCCCTTTATCCTTGATTCTTTTCCCTACTTATAGTCCTCCCTGTTAAACCCCTAAGTCCAGGAGCATGCAACCATTGGATCATTTTTGGTTCATAAGGTAATGCCATTTACTTTCTATCCAGATCTGAAGTTTTGCAAAACTTGCACTAGCAAGTTTGAGCTTTGGACAAACTAACCTCACCACCCTCTCTTTCATCCAAAGAGACCCTGATCTGGAAGATTCGGCCACCCCAAGTATTGCCTAGACGCCCTTGGCATTTTGACAAGCACCCTGAGTGCATAGCCAGATTTGGCATGATTTCAAGTTTTCATTATGAACTTGGCCACCTGACCTAACCACCATGCCCATTTACCCTCTGACTAACCCTACCCTAGCCCCGTCTCTTGACAGCCTCTCCCGCGACCTCTAGCAGACACTGGCATTTCATCGAACACGTCCCGGACGTGTTCGGCGCACCAGCAGCAGGCGTTTGGCACGACGCAGCCCGAGCCGCCGAGTCTCGCCTCAAGACCTGCTCGCCTTGGCCAACAGCTGCTAGCACGCCACGTATCCCCTGCACCGCCGCGCCACCCCGACCACCCCTGGCACTCCACAGCGCCACCGTCCGGACGGCCGTGGCGGCTAGCTGACGGCCGCATGCAGGCCCCGACCGTGTCGGCCGCCCAAGCCACTCCCGCTCACCAGCTCGCCCTGGAGCAGTGCTCCGCTCGTCCGCTAGCTCCTGCCGCCATCCTCAGCCCCGCCACGTCCCCCTGCCGCTACGGAACGTCGGTCGCCGGCGATCTTATCCCCACCCACGCGGAACCGCCTTAGTATGCCTATGTAAGAAGCTCCCAGCCCATACGAGCACTCGGGCAGCATCACACAATCCTCCTAGTGCCCCCGTTGCCGTCAATTGAGGGGGAAGAGGCCGCTTCACCAACTCCGCCAGTTCGCCACCGCCGCCCCCAGCTCCGCTCGCACAACCAGAGCCTCCCTGCCCTCCCAACGCCACCAGACGACTCCACTCCTTCTGCGGTGCCACCTGCACCCCACCGCGACGGAGAGCCACCAGAACCACAAACTCACTTCGCCCCGAACCACCGCCGCCGCTGAAGCTCGCCGACGGCGAATCCCTCCACCTCCGACAACCCTGCAACCACCGGAAGGATCGCCTAGATCCGCTGGATCCATCCTCGCCTCAGCTCCCCACAAGGACCCGCTGTCGCCGGCAACGGTCACGAGTCCGCCCCGCCGGGACAGAGGAAGAAGAGGGAGGTGGATCATCAAACTGACCAATGGGCCAGCGGGCCCACTGTCGATGACTCGCGTGCCGCCCACGCTGGAGTAAGTGGAAGCGTAAACCTAAAATACGCTTTCGACGTGTACGTGTTTTATTGAAACGTTTTCTTTTCTGCTTTTTAAATAACAGATTTGACTAAACTTTGATCTGGCTGTAACTTTTAAATAAAATTCTGAATGAGTTGATTCTTTTTCCTACCACTCAAAAATATTGTCTAGTTTATTTTAAGATTTATTTCAAAAATTTCAGACAACTTTTTTTGTGCTGTTTTGAAAAATGTGTGTTAATTCAAATTTATTTCAATTAGGGTTTTGAAGAGAGGGGAGAAAACTTTCAAAAGTTTTGGAGAGCACCTCACCCCTCCACAACTTGAAGGCAAGCATTCTGAACCCCGTTATAAGAATTGTGGTGTGTTATTCGACACGTTTATAACACCACCCCATTTGGAAGAGCTCGTTATTTCATGTGATATGATCATTTGCACGGATGCATATTAGTGATTTCCATGCTGTTGGAAATGAACACACTTGTGTTGGTGATCATCCTCATGTGCCTTGCATGCATACCGGAAATGTGTCTGGAAAAGCCTCCGCCTTGGGTAGGCGTGAGCTTGTCACCGGCCTTCGCGGACGGTTATGTCCGTATGGCATAGTAAGGTATAATGAGTATTGATGTGTTGGTTGAAATACTTTGTTATATATGTCATGCAGGTACGTTTATAAACCTCCTGAGTCGATCCCAGATCGAGTCTTATTCCAGTAACCCCATACTTGCCCTTACTACCACTTGTCCCTGCCATATGTGGGGTACGGTTCAGTCAGTTGTCAACCCCTTTCAAGCACACACCGCATGAGAGGCTATGGTGGAAGATATCGGTTGAAGTTTATAGTCATGCCACCTGGTCCGGGGGCATGGGTGTATCCGGTTGAGACCGAGAGGGGAGGCCACCCCTTAGAGCGCGCGATATAAATTTGATCCCATGCTACGCGAGGTTGTAGCCTCCCCACTTAGAGTTTTGCTTAACAAGTGTCGTTGGTGATTTCCAGCACCGTAAGTTAAGCTGTGTGCAAGTCGTGTGGTTTTGATTAAAAGATCAGAGACGGAATTAGTCCCAAGGACTAAAGGAACTACTCGTGGGTAAAGAGTACACCCTCTGCAGAGATTAAACCTACCCGAATAGCAGTGTCCATGGTTCAGGGCTACAGTCTGGGATGGGTCAAGTGTCGGTCTTAATGTCAGTCTCCTTAGGAGAACTACTAAACAAGAACTTGGTTTATGATTCGTGACTTGTGATGATGATGATGATGATGATTATTATGGACTAACCCCTTTATATTATTTGAATTATTGAGTATCCCTGGGACGGTTCTACCTCCTGGATATCCACTATATTCAATTTATAAGCCCTTTATGTGGTGTCGCTCAGACGCCCGACTGTGGCTTTGCTTCTGTTCATTTATAAGCCCTTTATGTGGTGTCGCTCAGACGCCCGATTGTGGCATTGCTTCTGTTTATTTATAAGCCCTTTATGTGGTGTCGCCGACGCCCGATCGTGGCATTGCTTCGCTTATTTATAAGCCCTTTATGTGGTGTCGCCGACGCCTCGATCGTGGCATTGCTTCTGCTTATTTATAAGCCCTTTATGTGGTGTCGCCGTACATTGCTTCTATTTATTTATAAGCCCTTTATGTGGTGTCGCCGACGCCTCGATCGTGGCATTGCTTCGCTTGTTTATGAGCCCTTTATGTGGTGTCGCTAAGACGCCTGGATCGTGGTATTTATTGCTGTTCCGTCATTACATATTTGTGGTCACTTATTAATAATCCACATGTATGCACCAAGGATTTCATTTCCTTATGACCGACGCTAGATCATAAAATATTCTTCAAGGCATGATTTTTATTGTTATATCATACCTGTGTTCATAATGTTTATGTAGTACATTCAAATTACTCACCGGCTTGTCCTCGCTATTGTCTTGGCCAGATTTCTTATGTGGAGAGGAGCGCTATGACGACCGCCCCGAACCTAAGCAACAGTGATAGCAGCCTCGCCAAGATAGGAGTTAACCTGGTCACTGTTCCGTGGGAAATGGAGTTCCACCGATGATCCACAAACCGCTCCGCCATCTACCACTAGAAACCATTTGTTGTACTCGCAGCCAAAATGTCTTGTACTACATATCCTGTATTTTTGCTTGGATTTTCTATACCTAGTTGATGCCTCATCAGCTAACAGTAATCCTGGGGCTGATGAGCGCGACGGCCATTTTCTGGAAATTTAATACCCGAAAAAACCGGTCGTGACAACTAGTTAATTCTACCTTATAATACAAGTCATGCCATCATGGCGGTTTATCACTATGGGCCTTAAGTCGCCTATGGGCCTTAGACCCTTTATTGAACCGCCATCTTCATGCTTGGTCTTGGGCTTCTTCTGATGAGTCTCTCTTTGCGTAACCCGGCCCCTCCTGGGCGGCTTACACAAATAGTCATATCCCCAACAGAGTCCAAACGGAATGAAACCTTCGGGAACGTGATTTTCTCATCAGATAAGATCCAGGAGACTTGGACCCTCGGTCAAGAAAGGAGGGAGGCGGCCACGAGGGTGGAAGGCGCGCCCCGCCTCGTGCCCTCAAGCTCCACCGACGCATTCTTCCTCCTATATATACCTATGTACCTCGATGATCAGACACGGATCCAAAACCTAATTCCACCGCCGAACTTTCTCAGATCCAAGAGATCCCATCTTGGGGCCTGTTCGAGCTCCACCGAAGGGGAATCCACCACGGAGGGCTTCTACATCATCATCATAGCCTCCGATGAAGTGTGAGTAGTTTACCTCAGACCTTCGGGTCCATAGTTAGTAGCTAGATGGCTTCTTCTCTCTTTTGGATTTCAATACAATGTTCTCCCCTCTCTTGTGGAGATCTATTCGATGTAATCTTCTTTTTGTGTGTTTGTTGAGACCGATGAATTGTGGGTTTATGATCAAGATTATCTATGAGCAATATTTGAATTTCTCTGAATTCTTTTATGTATGATTGGTTATCTTTGCAAGTCTCTTCGAATTATCCGTTTGGTTTGGACAACTAGATTGGTAGTTCTTGCAATGGGAGAAGTGCTTAGCTTTGGGTTCAATCTTATGTGTCCTTTCCCAAAGGATGAGGGGCAGCAAGGCACGATTGTATTGTTGCCATCGAGGATAACAAGATGGGGTATTTATCATATTGCATGAATTTATTCCTCTACATCATGTCATCTTGCTTAAGGTGTTACTCTGTTTTCATTAACTTAATACTCTAGATGCATGCTGGATAGCGGTCGGTGAGTGGAGTAATAGTAGTAGATCCAGGCAGGAGTCGGTCTACTTGTCTCAGACGTGATGCCTATATACATGATCATACCTAGATACTCTCATAACTATGCTCAATTCTGTCAATTTCTCAACAGTAATTTGTTCACCCACTGTCGGGGAAGCTGATCGTGACCCACGAACACCTATGGGACCGACGGACCGAGTCCCTTTTGGTTCGGTGGGGGGCGGAGATTGCACGAAGAGCAGATCGAGGCGATGCACACGAGCAGATTACCCAGCTCGAGCTCTCCGAGAGATAATACACCTATCGCTGCTTGTCTGATTATATTGTGTTCTTGCTAGGGAGCAATGAGAGCTACAAAACCTAGCTTGAGTGTCTCTAGTCTCGAATGACTCGAACCAGCCGAACCCCCTCACGCTATGCATGGGCCTCCTTTATAGGCTCAAGGGGTCACCACAGTGGCAACGTAAACAAGGGCAAATGGGAAAAATGAGTTGCGGTTGGTACAGCTACTTTGTACAGTGTATTCTACCTAACTCGACGGCAAGGGACAAGAGCAATAAATGCCCGCCCTGTCGCCTAAACAAAGGCAACAGGACTGTCAGTGCACCACCGCTTGCCACGATGGTAGGCTCGTCGGCGCCGCTTATCGCTGCTCCCCGCTGGCTGCACTGCCTTTCTTGACAAAGCGCGCATGGAATGGCCCCATGGCATACACGCTGGTGAATGAGCCGAGCGGAGATGAAGAGAGGTTGCTCGCCGCGGCAAGCGCCTTTGCCGCGGCTAAACCCTTGTCGCGCTCGGGAGCTTGTCGCTCACCGAACCTTCCCGGCAAGCTCCTCTTGCCGGGGTCTTGTCTTCTGTGTGCCTTGAGTGGCCTTCCCAAAAAGCTCCTCTTGCCGGGGCCTTGTTTCCTTGGTTAAATACTTTGTTCTTGAATGGCTCCAAAGGAACCACGGAGAATCTTGGCGGTCACTAGGCAAGCCTTGCCGCGGGGTGCTGCGACTGCCTGTGCACGAGTTCGGGATACTAGGGTACCCCTACTCTAGTACACCGGCAGAGCCTCGGCTGGGCCACACACGGTGCCGAAGCGCTGTTGGGCCAGGCCCAAAACAAAGGCACGGGCACGCGCGCCCAGATTACGCCACATCGCCGACCCACCACGCCCCCACTTAACAGCACGCGTCGAACGTGGCATCGTGGGAGAGATCGTGGGGCTTTTTTAATTGTAAAGCGAACGCCCGCCTCTCTCCTCCTTATAAACAGGGGAATCAGGGGCAGGTCGCCCACCGCCATTGCTGTCACATCTCGAAAACCACCGCCGCTCCCCCTTCCTCTCTAGCTCGAAGAGAGCAACGCCCGCCCCATCGCCACCAACGCCATCAACGCCGCCGGCCTCCACCACCTCCGCCATGGCTCAAAGTCGACAAGGAAGGGCGTGAAGTCGGCCGAGGCGCAGCGGTCAAGGGCGCCGCGCAAGGAGCGGGCCTCTTCCCCCAGCTCGACGCAAAGGAGCTGAGGGAGGGCTACTACCTCTTCGTCGACGGAGACGCTGGCGCACCAGCACGCGAAGGTACTTCTCCGCCAAGATCGTAGTCAGCTTCGAGCGGGTACCCTTCTTCGCGCTCTTTTCTATTGCGGGCTCTGCCCGCCTTCTCTCGAAGTTCTTCTGCGATGTCATGAACACCTACGGGTTTCGCCTCCTTGATTTCACCCCCAACGCTGTTCGACCATGGCGGTTTTCGACACCTCTGCGAGAACTTTGTCGGAGTCCACCCAAACGTAGCCCTTTTCCGCCACTTCTTCATGCCCCGCGTCGAGAGAGGAGAGCCACTTGCCGGAGGGATTGCTTGGATCTCCAGGATCGGCAAGAATGAATCCTATCTGGAAGGAGAGCTCCGCAGCAAGTGGGAGGAGTGGAGAGCCGATTGGTGTTGGATCGTAGAGGAGAACCCGCAGCCCTTCACTGCTCAGCGCCAAACTCCCATAGTGCGCGGCAACGATTGGAGCAACTTGGCACCGGAGGATGCTAGGTTGAAGATAGCTGTGACCCGGATCTTGCGCCTCAGGCTTGCCGGACTCACCGAGGCGCAGCTTGGCGAGATTTCTTCGCCCCAGACGCTTCCCTTGCAGGAGAGGAGGAGGCCTGCTTGGGAGTTCCGTAACCGGCGGATATCATGAGGTTGCGCCTGGCCTCAATTGAATTTCACCGCCTTGGAGTTGGACGCAATGCTTCGGAGTTGTTCAAGCATGACCCCGATCACCCGAATGGTTCATGTTGCCGAGGGGGTCGCCTTTGTGCAACAATTCTTCGCCGACAAGATCCGCGCCATGATGCCCTTGTGCGACTCGCATGGGATCGTTCCAACCTGGCAAGAGCCCTCCGACGACATCGTGCGGCAGTTCTTCGATAGCTTGGAAGAAGTGCCGATCCGCGCCGACGAGCAGAAGTGGCTCACCCGCAACACCACCGACGAAGAGATGGTGCGCATTGCCACAAGGTTGGAGGAGGCGGCAGCAGCTGCTGCCGCTGGCGTGTTTGGGTTCACCGTGGAGGAGGCAGAGGCAGCCGAGGCGGCAAGCCATGCCGATCGAGAGGAGCTTGCCGGCGAGGAGGAGCAGGCCGAGCCCGAGGTTGAGCCGAGCGAGTCCGCCGAGGGCGCCTCCTCCGCACCTTCGAGTAGCTTGCCGCGAGCGGAGCCCGCAGCTCCACCAAGAAGGCGCTCTGCAAGGCCGGGAAGTGACGGGCGGCAGACGGGCTAACAGCCGCAGTGCAGCGACGCGCTTCCACTGCTGCAAGCATCAGCAACGGGAGTGCCCCACACTGCTGCAACAACTGAGGCGAGATCCTCTCAGGCCACCGCTGCCACCCCCGCCAAGCGGTCAAGAGAGCCCACCCCTCCGCCTCTTCGCACCGGAGGCGAGCCGGAATTTGATCTCTCCGCGCTCAGCTCCGACGAGGAAGAAGAAGAAGAAGAGTAAGTCTCTATGTTGTGCTTGTATTTCTTCGATTTGGTTGTTTCGTCTTGTATCTGATTTGCTTCATTCTGAACTCTTTCCTTTTTCAGGACGCTGGTCCAGAGGGCGTCGAAGAGAGCCAAGACCCCGGTGGTTATCATCGAAGACGATCCCCCCGTGGCGGCAGGAGGTGCGTCTGAGACTCCCTTGCCGGATCCAGCAACCCTTCCTCAAAGCAGCCCCCAGCACAGCCCCTAGCGTAAGTATTTGGTTTAATTCTTACGGTTAGGTGTGCATGGGTGCTCCTTCTTTGCTGATATCTGACCTTTTGATTTGTGTAGGAGCAGAGCAGCCTCATCAGGAGGGCCCGGAAGCCACTCCCGGAATATCATCTGCTTCAACTACGCCGCCAAGGGAGAAATCCCCGGCAAGGGAGCGTTCTCCGGCAAGGGATGCTTCTCCGACAAGGGAAGCCTCTCCGACAAGGGGCAGCGCCGGCGATCCTCCGGTGGTTGAGACCGCGGCCACAGATCCCATCGCAGGTAATCTTCTTGCTTGAAAATTTCCCTTGGGTTCTTTTTCTTCTGTTTTTCTTTTCGAACATTTGCTTGACAGTTCTTTCTTTTTCTGATCGTCAGATCCATCTGCCGCAGAGCCAATGGAGACTGAGGTTGCCGGCGAGGAGGACGCCAAGGCAACACCGACGACGCCGCCACCATGGAGGAAGAGGCTGGCGCCTATGGATCCGCCGCCAGGAGGCCGCCAAGGCTGCCGCCGCAAAAGGCGGGCGAGGGTCGGACGACAGACCGACGACTCGAGGCCGCAGGAGCGCCAGCGCTATGCCGACCGCCGATCCCTCCGCCACCGATGCAAAGATCAGTTCAAGAGCCCCGCCCGCCCCTATCTCAAGGTGGCGATGGTATCTTCATCAAGCTCCCCCGGGCGCCGAGCCCAGGGCGCCGGTCAAGGAGAGACCTTCGACGGGAGCTGCTCGCCTCGCTGGCTGACGCTGGTTGACGCGCCAAGCAGCAGCAGCGGCGAAGTCTCGAGGAGGAGCAGCTGTTGAAGAAGCTGTTGTCGCCTACCGCGCCGACAAGCCAAGTTGGAGTCCTGGAAGCACTTGTCCCGAGGGCGGGAGCAGACATGGAGAAGCGCCAGAAAGAGCTCTGGCGCCAACCAAGAAGCTCTCCGGACGTGGCGTAAGAGCGGGCGACTCACTGAAGAGCGCACAACCTTCATCCTTGAGAAGGCTGAGGTCGAGGAGCAGCAACGGCTTGCCGGCGAGAAGCTATCTCAAGAAGAAGGCGAAAGCTGGCGCAGCGGAAGATCAACCTTGACAGCTATGAGGAAGAGCTTGCTGCGCGCGAGCAATCACTTGGCGGAGCTCTCAAGGAAGCAAAGGACGCTGCCGCAGCTGCCGAAGCCGCCAAGAAAGAGCTGGAAACGAAGGTGACTCAGCTGGAGTCCAACCTCCAGAAGAGCGGCGAGGAGCTTGCCGCGCTGAAGCACGAGCGCGAGAAGGACGCCTACACTCTTGGCGAGTTGCAGGGCCGTCTCGCTGAAAGGATCAAAGAGCTCGATGCCGCCAAGGACTCCAAGGCAGACCTTGAGCTGAAGCTAACCACCCTGATGGAGACGCTGGACGGCGCCAAGGAGCGGGAGGTGGCCCTGTTGGAGAAGATCAAGGCCAACGAGGAGCTGCTAGCGAGTGCCACGACCGCCCAGGACACCTTCAGAGAGAACGTGATGCACTGGACGGAGGGTCTTGTGGATACCGCCGCCACCATCGATAAGGAGCTGATGGAGCTGGGGATGATGGATCTCGGGTACTCCTCCGACGAGGGCCTCCAACCCAGCGCCAAGCTCAGCCTGTTCCTCAAGGGCGTGGTGACGGCGCTCCAGCGGCTCCGGGAAGAGATCCCGAAGCAGCTGGCCGAGGAGTCGCGCGAGATCTGCGCAGGAGCCCTCCAGAAGGTGTTGATGAAGGTGGCCTTCCGCAACCCGGGCCTCAACCTCGCCGGAGTCCTCAAGTCCTTGCCGCCGGATGCCGATGTGGAGGCACTCAAGGCCCTTGTCGCACCCATTGTGGACAAGGTTGGCAAGATGAAGAGGGTTGATGGCGACCGCGTAGACTAGGCCGCCAAATTTATCTTTCCCTTGTCGCTGCTGATCATGTTTAGGAGAACAATTTATTAGATTTGCGACAAGTTATTTTGTAATATACTCTATCTTAGGCAATGTTTGCAATGTTATTTCCTTTACTCGATTCCTTCCTTTGTATGTTTGTGCCCTACGCTTTTAGGGAACTTGTCGCTGGCACCTTTTGCCACTTAGCGCTGAAAGTGAACGTCAAGAGCTCGTGGCGGTGCCGCCTCCGACAAGCAACCTTGTCGCAACTAGTTGCAGCTCACTTAAGCTGTTGAGCGGACTCAAAACAAAGTAAGGGCGCAAACTAGCTATGAGTTGGTTCCTCCGCGCACAGGTTTTCCATACAAAGTACTATCGCTCGAGGAAGATAACTTAAAAATTTAAAATTGATTGCTCAAACTTTGGCAACTTAGCTTTTCTCGTTGCTTGCTTCCGGTAAGGCGAAACTTCCTCGAGCGACGCTTGGCGGTCCACACCATTATCCTCTCCTTCCCCCCTGGTTAACTTGTGTGCGAGGGAACCTTCCTTTCTTTGAGAAGAAAGAAGAGAAAATAAAGTTATGGAGCCTTGTGGCTCGTTATTGCTTACCGGGTGTGGATGCTGCACAAAATGTCAGATAACACATGCAAATAAGGATATGAAAGCATGAAATTGACAAGTTGCGCGCAACATATGAGCTTTACTTAAGCACGGGGTCTGCGCCCGGCTTTGTACAAAGGATTACATGCAACATCGGCAAGACTTGTACAAAAGGTGGTTGCCGGAACAGGTTCCGGCAACCGCGCCCTATGGGTAAAACTTACGAAGATGCTCAATGTTCCAGGAGTTGCTCACCGAATGCCATCTTCGGTCTCAAAGCGGACAGCGCCAGCCTAGTGACTCGTTTCACCCGATAAGGGCCTTCCCACTTGGCGCCAACTTGTTGGAATTCTTGGCGGACTGAACTCGCCAAGAACAAGTTCGCCTTCCTCGAAACTTCCGCACTAACTTTGTAGCTGTGGTAGGGCGCAAAGCTTGTTGGTAACGAGCAGCTCGAGAAAGCAGCCTCAAGACGGTCCTCCTCAAGGAGCAGCGTCATCTTGTCTCAGCTGCTCTTGCTCAAGCTCATCATAAGCTTAGTACTTGAGGTGACCCAGATACAAGTTCCGGCGGAGAACTGCCTCTGCTCCATAGACTAGAGCGAAGGTGTCCGCCGTGGCTCGATTTGGCGTCGCCCTGGTCGACCAAAGAACCACCGCAGCTCCTCAATCCAGTTTCTTCCGCACTTGTGTAGTCCGTCGAAAGTTCTGGTCTTGAGTCCTCGCAGATTTCAGCGCTTGCCCTCTCGCTTGACCGCTGCTTCTCGGATGAGCAATGAATAAAGCAGATCTTGGCGCCAAGATCTTGGACATATCGCATGAAGGTGCGATCGTGAACTGTGTGCCGTTGTCGGTGATGATCCTGTTAGGAATCCCAAAACGGCAAACAATTGACCAAGAACTTGATCGCTGACCGTGCTGTCACCTTCCTCATCGCTTCCACTTCCGCCACTTTGTGAACTTGTCGATTGCGATTTAACAAGTACTCAAAGCCCCAAAGCTCGGGAAAGGGGCCGAGGATGTCGAGCGCCTGCACCGAAAATGGCCAGGATAAAGGGATCGTCCGAGAGCTTGAGCTAGTTGGTGTATCCGCTTGGAATGAAACCGCACGCTTCACACTTGGTTACTTGTGCATTTGCATCCCGGAGGGCTGTCGTCAGAAGAAACCTTGCCGGAAAGCTTTGCTGCAAGTGTTTTGCGCCAATGTGGTGACCACATATGCCTCCATGTATCTCTCGCCAACAGCTTCGGCCCATCTTCCCGCAAATACACTTCAATTTCACACCGTTGAGGCTTCTTACATAAAGTGTTTGTCGACAAACTGGTACATACTTGACTGCCGGGCTACTCTTTCCGCTTCTTCTTGATCTTCGGAAGTTCTCCGCTCAAGGAAATGGACAATCTGTTGTGCCCATGCTTTGGAGCTTGCGGCTCGACAACAAGGACTAAAGGCACATATGCTGCTGCGGGAACATCCGCTTCACGGCAAGAACTCGTGGCTCAGCCGAGCTTGATGTTCCCCGCAAGCTTGCCGGAGCAAAACTTGTCGGGAGCGCCTCGCTTCAACGAAACAAACCCAGGGCTTGTCGGAGCAGATGCTCCTCAAAGACTCTTGGTGTTGATCTTGGGGACCTTCGCGGTGGCGGCTTCGGTTAGCTCTGCCGGGAAGTAGTCACCGGAAATCAACTTCCTCTTCTTGTTCTGTCCAGTTGATGGCGTTACAGTTGGTTGAGTCAGCTTGAGCACAAAAATTCCTGGTTCCACAGGTAATTTGAGTGCGGCGCACTTCGACAGGCCATCAGCAATATCATTCCGAGCTCTTGGAACATGTTCCATTTGCAGGCCTTCAAAGTGTTCTTCTAGCTTTCTCACTTCATCGACGTAGGCTTCCATCAACATACTCTGATAATCTTTGTTTACTTGGCGGACGACAAGCTGCGAGTCACCCCTGACAATGAGCTTCTTGATCCCAAGGTCTACCGCGATCCTGAGACCGGCAAGCAAACCTTCATACTCTGCAGTATTGTTTGTTGCTTGCTCCTTGGGAAAGTGCATCCGGACTATGTACTTGAGGTGCTCTCCGTGGGTGCGATAAGCAGCACGCCGCACCGGGCGCCTTTGCAGCGAGAAGGCACCATCAAAGTACATCAGCCACTCTTTATTTGCTTCCTTGATGGGGATACTCGCTCGAATTTCTTCATCTTGCGTCAAGGCCCATTCTGCTATAAACTCTGCCAATGCTCGCTTGGATAGTTGAAGTGCTTTCAAACTTGAGGCCAAAGCTTGACAGTTCCAAAGGCCCACTCGACAATCCTGCCTGTTGCTTCGGGTTTTGCAATATCCTCTTCAGCCGAAAGCGAGTGACGATTGTGATCTCATGTGCTTGGAAGTAATGGCGCAGCTTTCGAGGCCATGAGGAGGCCAAAAGCAGTTTACGCACACCGAGTACCTTGACCTAGCCCCTCAGAGGAGGGAATCGACAAAGTACACTGGGCGCTGCACCATTCTTTTTCGAATCTTCTCGCTGCTCTCAAGCAGATCCGCCCTTGTCGGGACCGGAGCTTGTCGGTGAAGCCCCTACTTGTCGCTGGATGCATCGCCTTGGTTGCCGCTCATCGTCCGCCTCCCTTTCCGCTACTAACGCAGCACTAACGATTTTGATTGGTTGCCGCTATGTATAGCAGCAACTTCTCTTGTGGCCTAGGTGCGATAAGTATTGGAGTGGAGGACAGGTACCTCTTTAAGTCCTGCAGCGCAGCCTCCGCTTCGGAGTCCATTTCATTGACCTGCCTTTTTCAAAATCTTGAAAATGGCGGTATGCGCTCAGCAGACTCTAGAGATAAACCTGCCGAGAGCAGCCACGCAACCGCAAGTCTTCGTGACATCCTTGACGCGCTTTGGTGCTTCAATCTGCTCAATGGCCTTGATCTTGTCGGGATTGGCTTCAATTCCCCGCTGAGACACAAAGAAACCGAGAAGCTTGCCGGAAGGAACTCCAAACACGCACTTCTCGGGGTTGAGCTTGAGGTTGATCTTGCGCAGATTTGCAAAGGTCTCATCTAAATCTTGAACCAGAGTTGCCCTGTCTTTGCTTTTGACCACTATGTCATCCATGTAGGCTTCTACATTTCTGTGCATTTGAGGCTCAAAAGCGTCATGGACCACTCTTGCGAATGTTGAACCAGCATTCTTTAGTCCGAAAGGCATCCGTATGAAACAGTATGTGCCACACGGGGTGATGAATGCGGTTTTCCTCATCCTCTTCTCGCCATGAAGATCCGATGATATCTCGAGTATGCATCAAGAAATGAAAGCAAATTACATCCAGCCGTGGAGTCAACAATCTGGTCGATGCGTGGCAAGGGAAATGGGTCTTTGGGACAAGCTTTATTAACATCCGTGAAGTTGATACAAAGTCTCCATTTCCCATTTGCCTTATGCATAACTACAGGATTGGCCAACCACGAGGATGGAGCACTCCTCCGACAAGGCCTGCTGCTTCCAACTTCTTGATTTCTTCGCAATGAATTCTTGGCGCCCACCGCCGCTTCGACTTTCTTCGCTGACGGGCCGCGATGAGGACAGATAGCTAGGTGGTGCTCAATTACTTTCTGGGAACACCGGGATGTCGACGGTTGCCATGCAAACACATCGACATTCGCCCGCAGAAAGCAACGAGCGCCTTCCTAATTAGGGTCGAGAGTGGCACTGATGGTGAAGGTACCACCAGTGCCGCCCTCCTTGGCGGGCACCTTCTTGGTCTTGGCGGAGCTACCATCGCCTTCTTGCACTTGCCGGTGGAGCTCGATGGAAAGGCGTCCTCGACGGTAGCGCAGCACTCCGAAGAGGTGCGCTTGCCGGAGTGGGCATCAAAGCTCTTGCCGGACTTGGTCTTCTTCTTCCCTCCGGGAGCTTCAGCGGCAAGTGACTTGCTTTCTATTGCAGCTGCTGCTTCCTGGTAGATCTTGTCGGCACAGATAAGAGCATCCTTCTTGTCGCCATGGACAGAGATGACGCTTATCGGGCCTGGCATCTTGAGTAAGTTGTATGCATAATGAGAGGCTGCCATGAACTTGGCGAGTGCCGGACGGCCAAGTATCCCAATATAAGGCAATGGAAAATCAGCAACATCGAACGTGACCCTCTCAGTCCTGAAGTTTAGCTCGCTGCCAAATGTTACCGGCAACGTGATCTTCCCTTTCGGCTTGCTCCTTCCTGGGTTGATTCCTTGGAATGTGCCGTCTCTTCGAGCTCATTGTCGTGGATTTGAAGCTTCGGAGTATCTGCGGAGGAGATCAGGTTTAAGCCGCCCCGCCGCCAACTAGCATCTTGGTGACCTTGAGGTTGCGGATAGTTGGTGAGACCAACATCGGCAAGCACCGACCGCAGTTATGCGATCAGGGTGGTCCTCAATATCAAAGATGATAGGCGTCATGGACCATTTCAAAGGCTCGCGGACTCTACGGATGGTTCTGCTGCATTAACCTCCCGCATCCATTGCTTGAGTTGGCGTGTGAGGTATGCGAGAAGCACCACCGCCCACACAGAGGACTTCCGTGGCTTTCTCAAACTCCTGCTCGTCAGCCTCATCGCCTTCCATATCTTCATCGTCATCGCTGTTTTCATCCTTGTCGCGCCGCTGGAGGTCTGTCTCCTTGCCGCTGCTTGGCCTTGCAGCGGCGCCCTCCCCGACCGGTCGCTTCTTGCTAACTCCCCCAGCACCTTCCTGGGTTTTCTCCTTGTCGCTACCGCTCAGACTCAGCCTTATGTTGTTCAACAAGCTGCTCGACCTTCTTGCAGCTCTGGAGGTCATGGCCCTTGGTGCGGTGAATCTTGTAGTACTGTTTGTTGGAGCTGTCCTGCTTGTTGGCGGCTGCCACAGCTTGGCGGTCGGTGCCAGTGGCAACCTCCTTGCCGGAGCCACCAACCTTGGCCTTCTTGGCGCCACCTCCGTTGCCGGACTGCTCGACAACTAGTACCTCTTTGCTTTTCTTCTTTCTGTTGTTCCACCGCCGGCTCTTCTTTGTCGGGCGGTCTCCTCACTATCGATCCTGCTTCGTGATTCTCTCCCGGAGTCTTCTTCCTTCCTCAAAGACGCGCAAACTTGTCGCCAAGGCATACAGCTCATCGACGCCCTTGACTTTGCACATCGCCATCTCCTCCTCATCCCGCGGTTCCGCACGCTCGATGAAATGCGCCGATCACCACGGCAGGGTGGACATCCGATGTTGTAGTGCACACGGCTGAATCTTCGATGAACTTGCGCAGGACTCTCCTTCCTTCCGGCGCAGCAGGTGAAGGTCACTCTCCTGGCCATGGGGTTTGTGGCCGCCTGTGAAAGCGCCGACAAACTGATGGCATAGATCTGCCCAAGAGGATATGGAGCTCTCCGGCAAGTGCATGAGCCAAGATCTGACATTTGGCTTGAGTACCAGCGGGAAGTAGTTGGCGAGGATCTTGTCGTCTCGTCCCCCTGCAGCCTGCACCGCGATGGTGTAGATGCCGAGGAACTCCGACGGGTGCGCCCTGCCATCATATTTCTCTCGCACGCCCGCTTGAAATTTTTCTTGTCGGGCCATCGACTTGCCGCAGCTCACGAAAGTGAACGCAGGGCAACCTACCGCGACGGCAAGTCACCGTTCCCGTGGCGCTTGCACGCCGACAATGGGCCCAGCGCGCTGGTCGGATTGACGCCGCTTCTTCGGGCGCCGATGCGAAGTTCGAGCGTCTTCTTGTTGCCGTTTTGAAGAACTTGGCGCTGATCACGACGAGCTCGTGGATCCGGCGACGCGTGGAGTCGCTGCCGAGGTGGATCCGACGAGTCGGCGATCTTGGCCTTCGGGTGGAGAGTGCATGGTGGTTGCACCCACAGGCCTCGCCGCCACCGCTCGTGCCTTTGTTGTCTCGCCGCGCAGCGGCGTGCTTGGTTGCCGCAGAACGCCGCCGCTGGCGGCCGGCGAGACTCGAATGGTGGCCTCCATTCGTCAACCTTGTCGGCCGTTGGAGGGTAGTCGAGGAGCAGTTGAGCTCTCGCCAAGGCTTCCGCTGGAGTGGTGGGTGGCAATGGTGAATGGTGCGAGGAGCGGGATATGCTCGGAATTCTAACTATGTTAGAAGGAGCAGCATCCCGTCCAGGCGACCGTACCTCGCTCGTGCCAGCATGTTGGCGTGCACGCTGGTCTTGAGGGCCTCGAGATCCTCCATCTTGGCCTTGATCCAACGAACGTATGGTATTGTGAATACCATGACGCTGTTGGCCTCGCGTCTCCTGAAATGGACGCGGTACGTGTACGGACGCCGAGGTTTGCGCCGCCTTGTCCTTGGACTTAGCAGCGTCACGAACTCCTTCGCCGGCGCCCGTTCTTCCGCCGGCCTCTACCCCATCACCCGCTTGCTCCGGTGATGGTGGGTTCGACGCGGACGGCTCCGCTGCCGCCGAAGCCTTCTTCTTCGGTGGCATGTTGATGAAGATGCTGAAGATGATGAAGATGTTGCTCGTGTGAACGCCGGATCAGGTTCACACACCCTCGACGCCCCCTACCTGGCGCGCCAAAGATGTCGGGGAAGCTGATCGTGACCCATGAACACCTATGGGACCGACGGACCGAGTCCCTTTTGGTTCGGTGGGGGGTGGAGATTGCACGAAGAGCAGATCGAGGTGATCCACACGAGAAGATTACCCAGCTTCGGAGCTCTCCGGAGAGATAATACTCCTACTGCTGCTTGTCTGATTATATTGTGTTCTTGCTAGGGAGCAATGAGAGCTACAAAACCTAGCTTGAGTGTCTCTAGTCTCGAATGACTCGAACCAGCTGAACCCCCTCTACGTTGCGCATGGGCCTCCTTTTATAGGCCCAAGGGGGCACCACAGGTGGCAACGTAAACAAGGGCAAAATGGGAAAAAATGAGTTGCAGTTGGTACAGCTACTTTGTACAGTGTATTCTACCTAACTCTGACGGCAAGGGACAAGAGCAATAAATGCCCGTCCCTGTCGCCTAAACAGTGCAACAGGGACCGTCAGGCGCACCACCGTTTGCCACGATGATAGGCTCGTCAGCGCCGCTTATCGCTGCTCCCCGCTGGCTGCACAACCTCTTGACACACGCGCATGGAATGGCCCCATGGCGACATCGCCAGTGAATGAGCTAGAGCGGAGATGAAGAGAGGTTGCTGCGCTGCAAGCGCCTTTGTCATGCTAAACCTTGTCGCGCCGGGAGCTTGTCGCCATCGAACCTTCCCGCAAGCTCCTCTTGCCGGGTCTTGTCTTCTGTGGTGCCTTGAGTGGCCTTCCCGGCCAGCTCCTCTTGCCGGGGCCTTGTTTCCTTGGTTAAATACTTTGTTCTTGAATGGCTCCAAAGGAACCACGGAGAATCTTGGCGGTCACTAGGCAAGGCTTGCCGCGGGGTGCTGCGACTGCCCGTGCACGAGTTCGGGATACTAGGGTACCCCTACTCTAGTACACCGACACCCACCGTAAAATACTTATGCTTTTGAGAGAAGCCACTAGTGAAATGTATGGCCCCCGGGTCTATCTCATCATATTAATCTTCCTATGCTTTATTATTGCTTTGCTTTTTTACTTTGCCTTTTATTTTACTTTGCATCTTTATACCAAAAAAATACCAAAAATATTGTCTATCATCTCTATCAGATCTCACTCTCGTAAGTGACCGTGAAGGGATTGACAACCCCTATTCGCGTTGGTTGCGAGGAGTTATTTTCTTTGTGTAGGTACGAGGGACTCGCGCGGGGCCTTCTACTGGATTGATACCTTGGTTCTCAAAAACTGAGGGAAATACTTACGCTACTCTGCTGCATCATCCTCTCCTCTTCAGGGAAAACCAACACAAGCTCAAGACATAGCAACGGGCAGTCAGAACCTCCTGCCACGGCCACACATAATAGGGGAGAAAGGGGGAAGCTGGAGAGAAGCCAAAGCCACGAGGACAAACAAAGCAACAACAAGGACCAAGGCCACAAAGATCAGATAGGCGTAGCAGGTTCCCTCGGCAAGGACCCTTGCCGGGGCAGCTCAAAGAGCCCTGCAAGACTCTTGTCAAGTAGCTCGCCCATGCCACCGAAGGAAGCACTCGAGCCCACCAATGCTCAATGACGATTGGGACAGGGCTCGGAGGCACTCCGTGGTGGCATGCAGATCTTTGTGAAGACAAAGAATAATCAAGATCAAGTGAGGATAGGAAGGCAATCATCCTCACCGAAGAAACCCACAAGATCCCCGGCAAGATCCTTGCTGGGGACGCCTACGCGCCACGGGAAGACCCTTGCCGGGCCACCCGGCAAGGCCCCCGCCAGGCGCACCAGCAGGGCCACTACCAGGCCTGCACCAGCCAAGTCTTCGCCGCCGTTCTCATGCAGCTGCCGACCCAACCAGCTGGGCAGGCACCTGCGTGGCAACATGCAAACCTTCCTGGAGGCTTCACCACCGCACCACCTTAGCTGCCTGCCTGCCTACATGGCACCGCATGCATCGCTGGCCAGGGCGCGTGTCGAAGCAAGGAGGAGCGATGACGGATGGGACGGGCCTCGCTCCCATCCCGATAAAGTGAAGGGACACCTAAGCCTCGCATTAAATGCGCTTCGTCCTGTAACAACAGCGATAAGCTCGCGAGGCTGTAGCACTTTCCACCTCCTGTGTGCCACTGTGGTAGCCCCTTTCGCCTATAAAAGGAGGCCCATGGCACACAGAGAAAGGATTGGGGCTCTTTCGAACCTCTCAGCACCTAGAGCTAGTTCGAGAGCTCAAGAACACTAAATACATCCAGCAAAGCAGGACTAGGGTTTTACGCATCCTCGCGGCCCGAACCTGGGTAAAATCCCTTTGTGTTGTCTACTAGTCCCGCTCTTCTCACGATCCCCGTGCCCCACAACCGCAGTGGGGATTCCAGTGATCCCATAGGTGTCGTTTCCCACCGACATCTTTGGCGCGCCAGGTAGGGGGCGCAATTGTGAGAATGTGGTCTAGCAGTTGACCTAGCTGTTCTTCATCACCATGGCTCCTAAGAAGAAGGCGACCACGGCGATCATTTCGTCCGGGACCAGGTTGCCAGCACCGGTGCGGACCAGTAGTGGGCCAGTCACAGAGAGAACCCGTGGCGCGGCCCGCGAAGATCCACATCACCCTGGCGGTTCAGGCCTGGCGAGTGGCGTTGTTCGCGCGCCAGGCCATGAGCCGCCATTCGCGAGCTCCAAAGACGGAGTCGGGCCCCCACGCAGGCGGCGCGGGGCCCTCCAGGGGTGCCGCCATCCCGCCAGACGGCGGCACGGCAGCCTCCAAGACACCAAAAACACCGTCGAGTACGAGGGTTTGCTTGCCGGTCTCAGGATCGCGGCAGACCTCGGAGTTAAAAAGCTCATCATCAGGGACGACTCACAACTCGTCGTCAGGCAGATCAACAAACATTATCAAAGTCCGTTGATGGAAGCTTACATAGATGAGGTGAGGAAACTGGAGGAGCGCTTTGACGGTATACAAGCGGAGCATGTCCCTTGGGCAGAGAACGACATCGCCGACCACCGTCAAAGCACGCTGCCTCAAGCTACCTGTGGAACTGTGTACTTTTGTGCTTCAGCTTAACTCAGCCATCCGCTGAGCCGCCGATCGGGCAGAACAAGCGGAGGAAGCTAGGTCATGCAAGTACTTCCCCACTGAGCTCCTCGGAGACGCCGGTGAAGATGTTGTCGTGGATGCCGATCCTGCCACGGGGCGACCAACTCCGGCAGGACCTCAGGTCATGGCCATGGAGGCGGCCGCTCCCGTAGCAGAAGAAATGCCTGTTGTCCTTGTCGTCGAGCCACAGGCTCCGGCATGGGCACAACACACCGTCCGATTCCTTCAAAAAGGAGAGCTTCCTGAGGAGCAGGAAGAGGCAGAAAGAGTAGCCCGCCGGTCTTCTCTGTACCAATTCGTTGATAATGTATTGTACAGAGGAAGACCCAACGCGGTGAAACTGATGTGCTTCTCCCAGGAGGAAGGACTAAAGCTGTTGGCAGAGATACATGGAGGCATATGTGGCTCCGACATAGGGTCGAGGGCCCTTGCCGGCAAGGCTTTCCGGCAAGGTTTCTTCTCGCCCACCGCCCTCCAGGATGCGACAACACTAGTAACCAAGCGTGAAGCGTGCCAGTTCCATTCGGAGAAGCTCCATCAACCAGCTCAAGCCCTTCAAACTATCCCTCTCTCCTGGCCCTTCTCGGTCTAGGGGCTCGGCATATTGGGCCCTTTCCCCCTGTGCTGTCGGGGGCTTTGAGTACTTGTATGTCACAATCGACAAGTTCACAAAGTGGCCAAAGGTGGAAGCAGTGAGGAAGGTGACAGCGCAGTCAGCCATCAAGTTCTTCAAGGGACTAGTGTGCCGTTTTGGGGTACCCAACCGGATCATCACCGGCAACGGCACACAGTTCACAAGCCATGCCTTCATGCAATACATTGAGGATCTCGGCAGCAAGGTCTGTTTTGCTTCTGTGGCACATCCACGGAGCAATGGCCAAGCGGAGAGAGAAAATGCTAAAGTCCTGCGAGGCTTAAGAACGAAGACTTTCGACAGGCTGCGCAAGAGTGGAAGGTGCTGGATTGACGAGTTGCCGGCGGTTCTTTGGTCGATCAGAACGACGCCAAATCGAGCCACCGCCGACACCCTTTGCCCCCGGTTTACGGGCGTAAGCAGCTTCTCCCATCGAACTCATATACGGGTCACCTCGAGTGCTCACTTATGATGAGCTTGAGAAAGAGCGATTGTGGAAAGATAACGCGACGCTCCTTGAGGAAGATCGTCTCCGGGCGGCTGTGAGAGCTGCATGCTACCAGCAAGCCTTGCGCCGCTACCATAGCCGCAAGGTACATGCCTGGAGCTTTGAGGAAGGGGACCTTGTTCTTCGGCACGTTCAGTCGGCCAAGAATTCCAACAAGTTGACGCCGAAGTGGGAAGGCCCCTATCGGGTACCACGAGTCACCAGGCCCGCGCAGTCCGGCCTGAGATCAAGATGCCATTCCAAAGGAGCAACTCTCGAACATCGAGCATCTCTCGCAAGTTCTACCCATAGGCGTAGGCTTGCTGGCCTCCCGCAAGCTACCTTTTGTACAAGCCTTGCCGGCAAGGCATGTAACCTTTGTACAAAGCCAGCGCAGACCTCGAGCGAATAAATGAAGCGCTGGCGCCCTAAGTTATAGCATGCATGCTAGGTTGAGTCTCGTCCTTGGTTAGGGTTGATAGTGCTTAGCGGTGGCTAACCCCTAGCTTAGAGGTCGAGTGCGCGTCTGTTGTTCTTCTCTATCTTCTTTGGTTCGCAGGACACATGAATATCCTTGCCGAGCTGCTTTGGAAGAAAGGGGACGGACCGGCGTACGGGTCCCGACAAGCCAATACTGCCGAGGGGCTACAAGGGTGAAGATCCACCCGCAGCAAGCCAAAGTTGCCGGGGGCTGCAGATTCAGATAAGTTCTCTATCCCTTATCATGCGTTTCGTTATGGATTGAGGGATGAGAAAACTCGTTTTATCCTTAGCCTACCGTGCTCTCCTCATTCCGGACCCTAGGACTCGTCTCCTAGGACCGAATTTGGTCGTAGTGGCGGCACCAAGGAAATAAAACAAGGAGCCTAGGCCCACCTCATGCCTGCCTCCGCCAAGGGCGTGAGAAAGGTCGAGCGAAGTGGGGGGACGGCAAGGTTTGTTGCCGGGCAAAAAAAACGTTTATCTTAAGGATAACGAGGATTAATTCCTTGTCGTGGGTTCCACCCGCGAACGAAAATCCCGGCAAACATCCCTTTTTCATTAAAAAACATCCCGTACAGGTACAGTTCATACGAAGTGAAAAACACGAGCAAGGGGATTACAAGTTTTAAATTTAACAAGGGCCCGCAGGCTTACAAACTAAAAAAAGATATAAGGTGCCCGTAATCCCTTTCTTGTCCCTCTCCTCACGAAATGGAACAAGAAGGCAGAAGGGCAAAAGGGGAAGCACAGCGGACGGAACAACGGCCACAGTAAAAATCCGCCCCGACTGCCCACGCACCATTCTGGGCCTGGCCCAACAACGTGCTTTGCTTATGTGTGGCCCAGGCCCGGGGGGCTCCTGTCGGTGTACAAAAGTAGGGGCTCTGCTTTTGACCCCTTTACTTGTGCACGGGCAGTCAGAACCTCCCGCCACGGCCACACGTAATAGGGCAGAAAGGGGGAAGCTGGAGAGAAGCCGAAGCCACGAGGACAAACGAAGCAACAACAAGGACCAAGGCCACAAATATCAGATAGGCGTAGCAGGTTCTCCCGGCAAGGACCCTTGCCGGGGCAGCCTCAGCAGCCCCGGCAAGACCCTTGCCGGGGCAGCTCGCCCACGCCAGCTGAGCGAGCCACCCTCGAGCCCACCAACGCTCAACAGACGCATTGGGACAGGGCTCGGGAGGCACTTTCATGGTGGCATGCAGATCTTTGTGAAGACAAAGAATAATCAAGATCAAGTGATGATAGGAAGGCAATCATCCTCACCGAAGAAACCCACAAGATCCCCGGCAAGATCCTTGCCGGGGACGCCTACGCGCCACGGCAAGACCCTTGCCGGGCCACCCGGCAAGGCCCCCGCTAGGTGCACCGGCAGGGCCACTACCAGGCCCGCACCAACCAAGTCTTCGTCGCCGTTCGCATGCAGCTGCCGACCCAACCAGCTGGGCAGGCACCTGCGTGGCAACATGCAAACCTTCCTGGAGGCTCCACCACCGCGCCACCTCAACTGCCTGCCTACCTACATGGCACCGCATGCATCGCTGGCCAGGGTGCGTGTCGAAGCAAGGAGGAGCGGCGACGGATGGGACGGGCCTCGCTCCCGTCCTCGATAAAGTGAATGGACACCTAAGCCTTGCATTAAATGCGCTTTGTCCTGTAACAACAACGATAAGCTCGGGATGCTGTAGCACTTTCCAGCTCCTGTGTGCCACTGTGGCAGCTCCTTTCGCCTATAAAAGGAGGCCCATGGCACACAGAGAAAGGATTGGGGCTCTTTCGAACCTCTTAGCACCTAGAGCTAGTTCGAGAGCTCAAGAACACTAAATACATCCACCAAAGCAGGACTAGGGTTTTACGCATCCTCGCGGCCCGAACCTGGGTAAAATCCCTTTGTGTTGTCTACTAGTCCTGCTCTTCTCACGATCCCCGCGCCCCGCAACCGCAGTAGGGATTCCAGTGATCCCATAGGTGTCGTTTCCCACCGACATCTTTGTACATATTGGCCATAGAGTTGTAGTCTTTCTTCTTCTTAGCATAGACATCCAAGTCATCCTCATGTTCCTCAGGAGCATTTATGAGTTTGTCCCATTTTTCAACTGTAGACTGGTACCTAGTACCCTCAGACATCCACACAATCCTTCCATCTGGATAGAAGTGTGCACTGGTGTAAAATTGCATAATGAGCTCATCATTCCACTTGTTGAACTTCTAAGCCACAAACTCATCAACTCCACATGCCTTGAAGCTGTCATACACACCAGGGAAGTGATCCTCATTTTCCTTAATGAATTTCCAATCAACCCATCTCATGTCACACACTATGGGCTTCTTGTCAAGTAAAATAGTCTCATAGAAGTCCTGTTGTTCTAGAGTGTGGAATCTGTAGTCCACATCAGTCCTTCTCCTGGTGGCATATGGATCAGACTCTCTCCATAGCCTCAATCCTGAATCCTACCTGATTTTCATATTCTCTGCAACTGGGTGTGCATCATTGTGATCAGGGATCTTGGGCTTCAGCTTCCTCAAAACAATGTAATCATCTTCCTCTTCTTCTTCAAAGAGCTTGAGGCATCGGGGCCTTGTTCTTCTCCTCAGCAGGATGTTCCTGGTGCTCCTCTTGGGTTTTGGCTTTGAAGCTGGAGCAGCAGTCTTAGGAGCAGTTTTGGGCTTAGATGGAGCAGCCCCTGCCTTAATTGCATCTCCCATAAGCTTTTGAGCTTTGGGTGCTGGTGCTGCATTCTCTTCCTCTTCCTCTTCTTCAGAATCTCTCATCATTGAAGGTTTAATAATAACTCTGGCAATGGTCTTCTTGAACCTTTCTTTCCTCTTCTTACCATCTCCAGTTTCCTTGGGTTTAAGAGTGAACTCCATTGTTTCTCCTGTGGCAACTTTCCTTGGCTTAGACATGGGCTGTCTTCTTGCTGGCATCTTAGTTTTCAGACCTAGCTTAGTTGCAGCAGCTGAGCCATACTCTTTATTTAGCACTTTCTTCTTTGAACTGGCTTCATCTTCAACAACCACATAATCTCCATCTTCAGAGTCAGAAGTCCTCTTCTTCCTTGTTCTGGTAGCAGCCTTTGGCAGATTGCTTGGAGTGCTCCTGCTGCCTTCATCATAGCTTCTAGAGGGACTAGTGCCCTCACTTAACTGAACATGTTCCTCTGACTTGTTCTAGCTGTCACTTTGGTCAGACATCTTGCAAGTACAGTGTCAGCAGACCCTGTGAATAGGTTATATATGAGGTAGAGTAGATGAGCATCACAATGTACAGGAGCTTTTGCAAAACAGATGACTTAAAAACTTAGTTTTAGTTCTTCATAGAAAGCATTTCGGATCTTCCGATTTGTAAACTCGCTGATACCTAAGCAGCTTTTGGAACCTGAACTAGTGAACTCGGTCTGACTAAGTCACAGTTTGGTGGTACCGAGACTGCTAGGGTTTCACAGAGAATCGAACTCGGTCACACCGATTTGCAATTTTCGGTCGGACCAAAAATGCGTGTGCTCTGGCCTAAGCCAAAATCGGAGAGACCTATTTCTACAACTCGGTCGGTCCGAGATGAATTCGGCGGAGACCTAACCCTAAATTTTCAAATCAAAACTAATCTACGGGATGTTTTCGCTGGACATGATGATTTCAATTATGGCAAGAAACATGGCAAAGCAATGTGCTAAGAATCGGAGTTAAAGATTAGCACAATGATCAAGTCCGTACCCTAGTGCGGCGGCGAACTTGCTACGGCGGAACCGGCGGAGAAGATTTCTGTTGACGGCGGCGGAGACCAGAGGTGGGAGGTCGTTGGTGACGAGAGGACGATCCGGAGACCAGAGGAGGCAGAGTAGGTTACACGCGGGTGAAGGGGTTCGGAGAAATTTCCAATTTTTGACCCAGCGGTATATATAACCTGACCCTATCGGTGTGACCGAGTGGAATGACTCGGTGGCACCTAGATGCTAAACTTCAAGCAGTTACTGCAACTCGGTGTGACCGAAAAGTTCTAATCGGTTGCACCGAGATTGAAAACTCTAGATCAACTTGGTGACTCGGTAGGACCGAAAAGGATGAATCGGTCAGACTGAGATGCACAAAGCGGTTTTGGAGGTTTAAGTCTATGAAGAATCGGGATCTCCGAGTGCTCCTCACACAGAGTGGTTCGAATCTGACTTGGTCAAACTTTGTGATGTAGCATGAATAGAGTTTGAGACGAGAAAAGCATAGATAACTAGAGGGTGTTCTTAGACATTCTTGTCCATCCGTTTGGCAAAAGAGAAAGAGCCGAACAATCATAGCAACAAATGGATGTCCTCAAATGAGTAAAATATACATCCAACATTCTCACACAATTAAAATGGCAAATGAAATATGTGACAAAGCATGCACAAACACTCTAGCATTTATCAAGCAATTTGGTGATGACTAGGTCATCTATATATGAGTATATTGACTTAGGAGTCAAATGAGAACATTTGATCATAAGTCATACTCATCGTTTAAGCACGAGTGGGGTTACCACTTTTACATAAAGCATTATTGTGTTCACACCATTAGAGTTGCTTTAGCTCATTGATTTGAGTAAAGCTCCCCCTAGATGTGATATCCCCCTAAAGGGAATGAGCTAACCTTTGGTTTTGTCGATGATGACTTCATTTATGTGTTGAAGATGTATATGCTCAAAGTTGATGTAGATCATTTGGAGCAATCCTTTGGAGTGAGTTGCACTTTCAATACCTACACGGGTTAGTCCCACATGGAACAAACAAGGATATCCATAGACATAGAGTGACACATACACAAGATGATGTCCATGAAGTCGTTAGGTTACCTTGTCCCTTGTCTTACCAACAAGAGGGTTTGTGACTCCTTGAACTAGTGCAAGATATGGAAGTTGTTTGCACTTGTCCTCGCCAGAATGATAGGAGTGAAGTATGCCGGTGGAGTCACCCTCAAGAACTCTCTAGTTCTTCTTCTTCTGGATCCACACCATCTTGATGGGAACCCTTGGAGTCATAGTTGTACTTGATGAAGTGGAACTTGATGTAGTGTTGGGAACCCACTTGACCAAGGCCTTAGGTGCTTCTTCAAATGCATCAATTTCCTCTTGAAGCTTATCCTTGCCTTTTTGCTTGTGATATTGTGGTGGATGATCATCTTGAAATTGTGTTCCTTTGAAAGAAGTAGGATCATACTTCTCTTGTTGAGGAACAAACTTCGTCTTGGGGTATTGATCTTCTTCCCACTCAACTCCATTGGCATCGAACTTTCGTCCAAAACCAACACCTTGATTCTTCCGATGTCTTTCTTGCTTGCGCACAATTTCCTCAAATTGCTTACTTCCGGCAAGACTCTTGTAAACACCTTTCTCTATGATTCCCTTCAATAAGCTATTTTCTTGCCCAAGTGTAACTTGGCTAAGAGAATCATTAGTGGAATCAAGAGAACTACTAGAAGCATCAACATTGGATTTAGCATGATTGTTGTTACTACTAGATGAAGAATGTTTCTTGTTCTTGTTGCTAGATTTAACTTGTGGCATGTATTTAGACAAGAGTAAACGCTTGACAATGTAATAAGAATTTTCCTTGCGAAGATCATCATTGATTGCCTTTAAAAACTCATGCTCTTGCTCAAGGTTGAGCTTTTCAAAGCGTAGCTTATCATGAGTCTTTAAAAGTTCTCGATGATTTTCCAAGGTAGTTTCATGAGCTAACTTAAGAGTGTTTAGTTCTTTGGTTAGACGCTCAATCTCCTTCTTATCATCATCATTCATTTTATCTTGATTAGCATGTTTAATTGAAGTTTCATCATAGTTTTCATCACTAGAGTTGTCAACAAGTAAATCATCATCACCTAGCAAATCATCTTCATCACTATTGAAATCAACATACTCGGGATGTGTTACTTTTGGACCTTTGGCCATGAATCATCTTCCAATTCCTTCAATTGGTGAGTCAAATATGTCATAGGAGTTGGTTGACACAAGTGCTAGACCGGCAACACCTTCATCTTGAGTATATTCGGAGTCGGAGTGATAAATTCTTTCGGAGTGATTGTCGGAGCCGGAGCCGGATACCCATTCACCAACATGAGCTTGATGTCTTCTTTTTGTGTAGCTCCTTGATGACTTTTGCTTTATTTCCGAATCCTTGCTTCTCCGAGAGGGTCTTCGTCCATAATGATCATCTCTACTCCTCCTTTCTCTTGGTGGTGATTCTTCTCTTCTACTTCTTCTTTTGGGATAATCTTCTCTTCTTTTGTAGGGGGCCGTACACTCATTGGAGTAGTGTCCGGGTCTTCCACAACTGTAGCAATTACGCTCACGACTAGAAGATCTTTTATCATTGTAGGACCTTGACTTGGAACTTCTTTCTTTGCTTCTACTTTTGTAGAACTTGTTGAAGTTCTTCACCATTAATCTCAATTCTTCATTGAAGGTTTGTTTCTCACTTGAAGATGTGGGAGTATCACACGAGGCTTTGTAAGCACCACTTGACATGTTGTGAAGCTCTTCCTTATCCTTGAGTGACATCTCATGAGCAAAAATTCTTCCAATGACTTCCGTTGGCTTGAGATCTTTATAATTGGGCATCATTTGGATGAATGTGCACTCCAAGGCTCTTAGGATCTTCTTGATGATGAATTTGTCGGTCATCTCTTCACTTCCTAAGTCGGCAATCTCATTTGTGATGAGAGCAAGCCTAGAGTACATTTCAGCGACACCTTCACCATCCTTCATTTTGAACTTGTCAAGTTGACTTTGAAGCACATCCAATTTGGATTCCTTGACGGAGTCGGTACCTTCGTGCATACCGATCAAAGTATCCCAAATTTCCTTTGCATTCTCAAGACGGCTGATTTTGTTGAATTCTTCGGGGCACAATCCGTTGAAGAGAATATCACAAGATTGAGCATTGTATTGTAGCATCTTCAACTCTTCCGCGGTAGCTTCACGGTTCAGTTCTCTCCCATCAAAGAATCCACCCATACATCTCGCCTCCCTACTTGCTGTTCGCGCGCCAAGGGGGACTCCTGATCATCGCGACTCAGGAGCCTAACTTGTCACGTAGCCCCTCACTCATTGGTCCCGTCCTGGTTTCCGGTCGGGGCTAACGGCGGCTGAGGTAGCTGCGGGGCCGGCTCTCTGCGGCGAGAACGTAAGCAAGTAGGAAGGAAAAGCGCAAATCTCAAGGAATTCAAAAGCAAATATTACAGTCCATAACTGTTTTCACAACGCCAAACGCAAGTTTAAACGCCTCCCCGAGGCATGATGCATGTTGCAGGAGCTGAAAGCAGAACAGGAGCCACAAAGGAGTCACTTGTTGACGGCGGAGCTGCGCTGGGCGGGTTCGCCTCGTGAAGCCTCAGGACCGGCAGCGCCTCGCTTTGGCTTGGTGCTGAAGGCCCGGAACTTCGCCAGCAGAGCCTTCGCTCGACCCTTCACGGCCTCAGCGGCAAGCTCGCCGCTCACGGGCTCCAGCAGGCTGTCGAGGTCGACGTCGGGATCGCAAAGGTAGACGTGGGTAAGGACGCGCGTCAGCGCTGCAGAAGACAGGACACGCGCCTCGGCCTCAGCCGTGGGGCCAAGGCCAAGGGTGACATCTTCAAAGGCGCGGACCAGGAAGGGAAGCAGCTTGGCAGGGCCGCCCTTGGTGCCGGCCAGCGGGCTTTCCAGGCCGTTGTCGTAAAGCGACCTCAGCAAGGTGCGAGCCTTCGCCTCCATCTCCTCGAAGGCCATGCGATCCTCGGCGAGGACCAGCACCTTGCCGTCCAGCTCGACCCTCTTCGCCTCCAACTGCTGCTCCAGCGCACCCAAGCGGTCGCGGCACTGGTTAAGCTTGGCATCCCGGTCCTTGACGGCCGCCTCACGAGCCTTCATGTCTTCCTCCTTCTCTTATCGAACACGGGCCTCCTTACCAAGCTGGTCACACAGGCCCTGCAGCTCGCTCTCCAGCGCCTTGCAGCGACCTCGGACATTGGCCACCTCCCCCAAGGCGGCGTCGCGAGCGGCCTTTGCCCCAAGAATGGCCTGTTTCTCCTCGTCGCAAGCCGTCGCGGCCTGAACTAGCGCCGCTTGAATCGAAGCATCAGAGCGAACCCAGCCGGAGGCCAGCTCCAGGCGTCCGGCCACCAAGCGAGGGTCGGTGCCCAGAAGATCTTGCCGCAGCCGGTCCAGTTCAGCAGCAGCACGATCCAGGACAGTGAGGGGAGTCGGAGAGACAGCAGTTGGTGGAGTAGGAGGAGAGGACGGCAGTGTAACCACAACATCCTGAGGCGGGACCTTCTGTGCCCCAACAGCTGCGGCGGTGGCATCAGACAAGGATACCTCGGGAGTCGCTTCGGCCATGGGGGCTGAGCTCGCCCCAGCTAGCTCCGCCAAGCCTCGCGAGGATGACCGGGCAGGAGAGGCCTGTGTCTTGCCATCACCTTCTTTCGCGGGCGGAGGCACTGCCCCGGACGATGCCTCAAGAGCTTCCTTCAGCTTCTTCGCCGCAGGCGCCATCCTAGCCAATGAATACAGATATCAAGCCTCAGCGACAAAGCAAGAAACAAAGCAAGAAACAAGCACTTATTGGTCATTGCTCCCGGGCTCGAGCAATCTCCGGCCGAACTTGAAGCCCGAGAGCCGGCTACAAGGATCAGCCTCAAGAGGCTCGGGAGCAGGAGGCGCGTCTGCAGGTCGCCTCGGAGCCGGGGCAGACCCGCGGGGAACCAACGCCGTCTTGTCCTTCTTCGAGATCGGGGCAGGCTCTCGCTGCCCCGCTCATCGCCATCCTCGTCGTTGCTCGGCAAGAGGCGGAGAGCGGGGACCTACGCCGGGGGAGGGGTGCTCTCGACTCCCCGTCGGTCGCGTCGGAGTCAGGCCCCTCACGCCGCTCCTCTTCTTCCTCCTCTCTGCTGGAGTCACCGGAGGACACGTTCACCGCCGTCAGGGCCGCCGGGCCCTAGGGTACCTCCGCGGGCACAGGCCCGTCCCCGTTGAAAACGGGCATGGAATCCACCACCTGCTCCCAATAATCTCGAAGGAACAAGGGTACAGGAGCGCCCTCCAGCCTCGCCACGTCTCCCCCGACCAAAGATTGGAGGACCGCGGCCAGATCTTCGTCGGCCAAGACTACGGGCTCGGGCGAGGCCTCCACAATGAAGCAAGCATCGACAAGCGGGGCCACCCGTGCTCCAGAACTCCCTCAGAGCGACGCCTGGTCAGCTTCGCCCGTGCCGCCATGTTGCCCGCCACAGTCGCGCTCATCTTCTCCAAAGACTGGCAGGCGGGGATCCACGAGTTCCGCGCGAGACCAATCGTCGGTGGTCATGGGCTGCTCCATGGGCAGAATCAGCCGAGGATGGATGCGCCCAGCGTCTACCATGACCCACTTGCTCCTGAAGCCCTCAATCCTCTTCCCGGGCTTCGAGATGGCGTTGAGCTGCCATACGCGACAAAGCTCACAAGACGCTGGAGATAGGCCTGCGAGAGGTCCGGAGGTAGAAGTAGTGGTGTAGCAGGGCCACTGAGGGCTGCACCCTGACATGAGCCTCACAATAGTAGGCGAAGATCGCCAGAAGAAGAACAGAGTTGGGGTGGAGGTGTAGAGCTTGCAGTTTGTAATGGCGGAGGACAGAAAATAAGAACTCAGAAAAGGGAGGCACCAGACCGGCAGCAATGGCGCTCACGAAGAGCGGATAGAAGGTGCTTCCTTGGCCCTCGGGAAGGGTGGAGCCGGCCCTGAGCACCGCTGCCCCGTCGTTGCCTTGCGCCGCCGTCATTCGGCGCGCTCGGGCAAGGCCCTTCTCCGACACGTTCGGCGAGTCCAAGGCGGGTGAGTACCAAGCTCCGGTCGGGGCCTGGCGAGGCGCCATATCTTGCTGGGGTGCGCGGGTGAAGTAGATCTGGAGATTTCGGAAGCAGGAAGGAAAGACGAAAGAAAGAGGATCTGGGCAATGACCGGAGAAGGCAAAGGAGGAAATGCCTAGACGGGTGCCGCTCTTTTGTCGATTCTCGCAGTTGCTAAGACGCCCACGACCAATCAGCCGCCACGCGGCGCCCAAGGCCGCAGACTGTTAGGGCCCGCGGCACTTCGCACTTGCCCCATCGCTTCTCTGCTAAGCCAAGTCCAGGCGCGCCTTGGGCCCGGGGGCTACTGTCGGTGTTCTGGGAACGGGGGTACCCAGACTTGCCTGCCTATGGCCTGCGGCATGGCTCAAGGGGTGGCCCAGTACGGCCCATCTTCATCAGCACCAGCTCAAGACCCTCGCGAGGGGCCAAGCCTCGTGGGGCGGACGACAGGAAGCTTCCTCAGGCGCGGCCTCGTCAGGCTGGCTCGCGAGGAGGCAGAGAAATCAAGGCGGGGTACCTCACAAGGTGCCCATGACACAAGCCATGACGACCAAGGGTGCCAGGCGGGCGCCAACCCGCGCAGTGTCCTCATTTCCTCTTTGGTGCAAAGGAGGCAAGCGCAGGCGAGAGCATCGAGCAAAGGCAGCCGTTTCGTTGCAACAAGACCAAGACCGTCGCAACGACAGGAAGGAGGTCATCGTGGAGCCCAAGCCGGCGTCACCACCAGAGCCTTTGACAGGCGAGGACCAACTTTAGTCAGGATAAGTGTACTAGATGTTCCCCTTCAAAGTGACCAATTGTTGGCGCCCTTCCCGCTAAATATTTGGGAAGAGGCCCAGGGCCTCTGCCTATAAGTAGAGCTAGCCACCACAGTGGGGAGAGAGATCATCTTGGCTTGATCCCATCCGATCGAGTGCCTAGCCACAAGAACACCTCACCCTCGCGAGGTTGTTCTTCCTTGTATTGTTCATCATCAGCCCAAGAGGCAATCCACCACACCACACACTGGAGTAGGGTGTTACACCACAATGGTGGCCCGAACCAGTATAAACCTTGTGTCCCCTGTGTTGCTCTTCGTGTAGTTTTAGATCCTTGTGAGGCGACGAGGTGCAGGTAGGTAGGGGGTGAGATCTCCGCGTGCACCCCAGAGTTCGAACCTAGAGGGTTTGCCGGAACCTGAAATCCGACACATCCACTTGAGGGAAAATTGCTACTGTCCTACAAAACTTTGCGCTTGGAGGCCCAACATGTGTCTACAAGAATAAAGTTGCGTAGTAGACATCAAGCTCTTTTCTGGCGCCATTGCCGGGGAGGTGAGTGCATGAAGGTATATCTTTAGATCTTGCAATCGAATCTTTTAGTTTCTTGTTTTATCACTAGTTTGGTTTATTAAAGAAAACTACATAAAAATGGAATTGAGGTTGCATCATATTATTGATCATATTTATAATATCTTTCTTGAAAATGATGGATCGGAAAATTGTGCTCAATTGTTAGAAGAATAAGTCAATAGAATGTTTGGCACAAAATATTTTAAGTGATGAGCATGATTGCAATGTTGTTAGTATGAATTCTTTGAATATCCATGATGCTAATGATACGCAAAGTTACAAGATTGGGGATGCTATATTTAATGAAGATGATATTTTTACTCCCCCAAGTTTTGATGAGAAAATTTATTATGATGAAAGCATGCCTCCTATTTATGATGATTATATTGATGAAAGTGGGTTTGGAAGAGTGTCAACTCTAGGTACTAATGATCCCACTATTTTGGAGGGTGTTGAATCTTATTGTAATAATTATGAAAGGGGATTTGGAGAGGTCATGACTTTATTTAGTGATGAATCCACTATTTCGGAATAGGTTTCAATTGATTATTATGAGAAAAAGGTTGCTATCTATGATGACTATGGTGATGACATGTATGCTATAAATAATAATGATAACCATGAAACTTGTCATCATGATTTTAATTTTCACTCTCATGATAGTTATTTTGTTGAATTTGCTCCCAGTACTATTGATGAGAAGAAATTTGCTTATGTGGAGAGTAATAAAATCTCTATGCTTGTAGATTATGAAAAAAATGCTTTATGTGATAGCTATATTTTTTCATTCATGATGCTACTGAAATTATTATGAGAGGGGAGGATATGCTCATATACATTTCAACAACATCAAGTTTCCTCTCTTTATGTTGAAAGTTTTGAAGTTGTGCTTGTTTTGCCTTCCTATGCTAGTTGATTCTTGCTCCCATGAATTATTTTCTCACAAAGTCCATATGCATAGGAAGTGGGTTAGACTTAAATGTAATAGTCATATACTTCATGATGCTCTCTTTGTGTTTCAATTCTTATCTTTTATGCGAGCATCATTGAAATCATCATGGCTAGCTAAAAGGAATTAAAGAAAAGCGCTTGTTGGGAGACAATCCAACACTTTTACCTACTGTTTTTGTGTATTCACATGATTATGCTACTGTATTGATCATGTTTTATGCTTTTTTTCAATAATGTGCCAAGTAAAGCCTTTGGGATCATGTTGGGTGATAGTTGATTTGATCTTGCTGAAAAACAAAAACTTTTGCGCTCACGTAAATAATTCTCATTTTTAACATAAGAGTGATTTTGAGTTGATTCTATTTGCAGAAGATTAATATACAAATTGCTCACGTGGTCCTAATTTTTTCATAATTTTTTGAGTAGCAGAAGTATGGTTGGAGTAAAGATTACTACAGACTGTTCTGTTTTTGACAGATTCTGTTTTCAATGCATAGTTTGCTTGTTTTCTAGTTTCTATGGCTTATATTGCTCAATATTAATTATGGAAATGATATGCTACAGTAGGCATTGTGTAGAATCAATTTTGAATCCTGTCTTTGACAGTACCAAAGTGAAATAGTTTGCTCTTTGTCATACTAACCTATCTCATGAAGTTCTGTTAAGTTTTGTGTGATTTGAAGTTTTCAAGTTTTGATTGAGATGTCGATATGAGGAGAATAAGGAGTGAAAAGTACCTAAGCTTGGGGATTCCCAAGGCACCCCAAGGTAATATTCAAGGAAGATCCAAGCAACTAAGCTTGGGGATGCCCCGGAAGGCATCCCCTCTTTCGTCTCCAACATTATCGGTGACCTCACTTGGAGCTATGTTTTCACGTCACATGATATGTGTTTTGCTTGGAGCGTGAATTTAATTTATTAGGATTTGCTTGCAGTCATTTAGAATAATGTTTTGCATCTTTTTTTTCAATAAAAATGTCAAGGATAGCCTTCACCATGCTTATTTTGCAAGTATACATGTTCCTGTTTGAAAACAGAAAGTTTACCGTTGTTGCAAAAATTCCCGTGAAAAGTCAGAATGTGATAAAATATTATTTTTTTGCATAATAAGCTTTGATAAATTTTCTACAGTGTGGTAAAATTTTCATAATTTTTGGAGTTAGGGAAGTATGATGAATCTTGCATTCTTTACAGACTGTGCTATTTTGGCATATTGTTGTTATGGTTGCATTGTTTGCATATGTTTGCTTGTTTAATGATCCTATTTGCGGTAGGAGTATCAAATATGCAGAGGCATTTAGTATGAAATGTTGAATAATGATTTTAGTGATCAGTAGAAAATGATAAGGTTTTTGCATTGGTTTATACTAACTTATCTCACGAGTTCTTGTTGAGTTTTGTGTGGATGAAGCTTTTGAAATTTAGGAAAACCGTGATATGGGAGGAATTAAGGAGACGCAAAAGCTCAAGCTTGGGGATGCCCAAGGCATCCCAAGATAATATTTCAAGAAGTCTCAAGCATCTAAGCTTGGGGATGCCCCGGTAGGCATCCCACCTTTTTTCTTCAACAATTATCGGTTAGTATCGGTTGAGCCTAAGTTTTTTTGTTCACATGAGTTGTGCTATTCTTAGAATGTCATTTTGTTTTGTTTTGCTTGCTATTTTAATAAAATACTTAGATATGAAAGTTTCTAAATAAAATAGTGTCCTCAAATAGTTTACAAGGAGGCTAAGTAAGTGAGACTCTACATCCCATCAACGAAGCTCTTTTCTATGGAATTGCTCTAGTGCTTCACTTATATCTTTTTGAGCACGGTATGCTTTAGTATTTTTGAAAAAATTCTCTCTTGCTTCACTTAAATTAATTTGAGAGAAAGAAATATTATGATCATGATCTTCACTTATATTTGTTTGAGCTTATCAAAAGTAACAAATGAAATTTAGTCCCAAAGTGATAGATATCCAAGAAGGATATAATAAAAACTTTCATGAAGATCATTGGACAAAATAAACTTGATTCCTTGTAATTGTTTTGAGATGATGATGTGATATGTGAGTCATGTTGATCAGTAATTATGCTTTAGTAAGAGTATTGGGGTTAAGGTTTGTGATTCCATATGCAAGCACGAAAGTCAATAGTTATGCAATGAAATTATATCCTACTTGTGGTGCATTATTCAGTTTTAATTATGCTCAATGCTCGCTTATGAGATTATTCGTTTCTTGGTTGGTCGCTTCTCAATATTTTGCTAGCCTTTATTTTGCACTAAGTATGATCACTACTTGTGCATCCAAAATCCTCTAAACCAGTTTTGCCACATGAGTCCACCATACCTACCTATATGCGGTATTCTTTTGCCGTTCTAAGCAAATTTGTATGTGCCATCTCTAGTTTTCAAAATAAATTTCTCTTTTGTGTGCTCGTACCGCTAAGGCGGTGAGGGGTGGCTAATATTTTCCATGCTATATATGTTATTCTCACGATGAGTGTTTATTCACTTGTCATTGCACGAGAGTAAGGCAAAGGTATTAGGGATGCCCAGCCCCGAAATGAAAATGAATTTACTTTATGTTGCCAAATAATAAATTCCTTGGAAAGTGTTGTTATGGAGGGCAACTGTGGATACATAAAGTGAAAGTATGGTTGAAAAAGGAATAAACTATATTTTATGTTTGGGAACCGCCTATGATATATCTAGCATGGAAAGTGTTGGGATCTCTAAGTCATTTTCGTTGGTGGAAAAAGTATGCCTCTCAAAATGTTTTCATCTCTCAATTTTCGCTTTGAGCTCTGGCACCTCTACAAATCCCTACTTCCCTCCGTGAAGGGCATTTATTTTCCTTTATGCAATTTTTATTTTTAACTTGAGTCTCCATCTTCTCTTATAAAGCACCAACTAGGGGGCACTATGATCGTACTTGAGCATTGGCTGTAGCTAATATGCGAGTGTGTTTCATGAATGGATCAATGATTGAGCATGATGGGCTAGGGATAACTTATTTTAGCATTGATATTTTGAAAGACATGGTTGCTTGTTGATATGCTTGATGTTGGAACATACGGCACCTCCGAGTTCTGCACACGTTCAGCTCGATGACGTCCCTCGAACTCTTGATCTAGCAAAGTGTCGAGGGAGAGTTTCGTCAGCACGATGGCTTGGTGACGGTGATGGTGAAGTGATGCGCGCAGGGTTTCGCCTAAGCACTACGTGAATATTACCGGAGGCGTAAACTGTGGAGGGGGGCGCCGCACACAGCTAGCAATGTTTGTTGTGTGTTCTAGCGGTGCCTCCCCTTCATATATATATGTATGTATGTATATAGGTTTGAGGGGAGGAGAGGCAGCCAAGGGGGCACCCCAAGTAGGAGGAATCCTACTTGGGCGCCTCCCAATTCGGCCTCCCCCCTTCCATATTCATCCGGAGGGGGAAGGAAGGGGGAGGGAGGAGAGAAGGAAGGGGGAGGCCGAATCCCTCCCCTTCCTTTTTCTCTTCCCCTGTTTCTTTCCTCCTTATTTGGGCCTACATGGGGCGCACCAGCCCCCAAGGGGCTGGTCAGTCCCCTTCTTGGCCCAATAAGGCCCATATCTTTGCCGGGGGGGTACCCGGAACCCGTTCCGGTGACCCCGATATGTACTCGGTACCCTGGAACACTTCCGGTGTTCGAATATCATCGTCCTATATATGAATCTTTACCTCTTGACCATTTAGAGACTCCTTGCCATGTCCGTTATCTCATCCGGGACTCCGAACAACATCAGGTCAACAAATCACATAACTCATATAATACAAAATCGTCATCGTATGTTAAGCGTGCGGACCCTAAGGGCATCTTTATAATCACCTAGTTACGTTGTGACGTTTGATAGAACACAAGGCATTCCTCCGGTATCCGGGTGTTGCATAATCTCATAGTCGAAGGAATATGTATTTGAGATGAAGAAAGCAATAGCAATAAAACTGAATGATCAATATGCTATGCTAACGGATGGGTCTTGTCCATCACATCATTCTCCTAATGATGTGATCCCATTCATCAAATGACAACTCATGTCTATGGTTAGGAAACTTAACTATATTTGATTAACGAGCTAGTCTAGTAGAGGCTTACTAGGGACACGGTGTTTTGTCTATGTATCCAACATGTATCAAGTTCCCGGTTAATAAAATTCTAGCATGAATAATAAACATTTATCATGATATAAGGAAATATAAAATAACAACTTTATTATTGCCTCTAGGGCATATTTTCTTCAGTCTCCCACTTGCACTAGAGTCAATAATCTAGTTCACATCGCCATGTGATTTAACACAAATAGTTCACATTGCCATGTGATTAATACCTATAGTTAACATTGCCATGTGACTAACACCTATAGTTCACATCGCCATGTGACCAACACCCAAAGGGTTTACTAGAGTCAATAATCTAGTTCACATCGCTATGTGATTAACACCCAAAGAGTACTAAGGTGCGATCATGTTTTGCTTGTGAGAGAAGTTTAGTGAACGGGTCTGCCACATTCAGATCTGTATGTCTTTTGAAATTTTCTATGTCTACAATTCTCTGCATGGAGCTACTCTAGCTAATTGCTTCCACTTTCAATAAGTGTCCAGATCGAGACTCAGAGTCATCTGAATCGGTGTTAAAGCTTGCATCGACGTAACCCTTTACGACGAACTCTTCATCACGTCCATAACCGAGAAATATTTCCTTAGTCCTCTTAGGTAACTTAGGATAACTTTGACCGATGTCCAGTGATCCACTCCTGGATCATTACCGTACCCCCTTGCCAAACTCATGGTAAGGTACACAACAGGTCTGGTACACAGCATAACATACTTTATAGAACCTATGGCTGAGGCATAGGGAATGACTTTGTTTCTCTTTCTATTTTCTATCATGGTTGGGTTTTGAGTCTTACTCAACTTCACACCTTTGCAACACAGGCAAGAACTCCTTCTTTGACAGTTCCATTTTGAACTACTTCAAAATCTTGTCAAGGTATGTACTCATTGAAAAATCTTATCAAGCGTTTTGATCTATCTCTATAGATTTTGATGCCCAATATATAAGTAGCTTCACCGAGGTATTTCACTGAAACATTCTTATTCAAGTATCCTTTTATGCTATCTAGAAATTCTATATCATTTCCAATCAACAATATGTCATACACATATAATATCAGAAATGCTATAGAGCTCCCACTCACTTTCTTGTAAATACAGGCTTCACCATAAGTCTGTATAAAACCATATGCTTTAATCTCCTTATCAAAGAATATATTCCAACTCCGAGATGCTTGCACCAGTCCATAGATGGATCGCTGGAGTTTGCACACTTTGTTAGCACCTTTAGGATCGACAAAACCTTCTGGTTGCATCATATACAACTCTTCTTTAAGAAATCCATTAAGAAATGTAGTTTTGACATCCATTTGCCAGATTTCATAAAATATGGCAATTGCTAACATGATTCGGACAAACTTAAGTATCGCTATGAGTGAGAAAATCTCATCGTAGTCAACACCTTGAACTTGTCGAAAACCGTTTGTGACAAGTCGAGCTTTGTAAATAGTAACACTACCATCAGCGTCCGTCTTCCTCTTGAAGATCCATTTATTCTCAATGGCTTGCTGATCATCGGGCAAGTCCACCAAAGTCCACACTTTGTTCTCATACATGGATCCTATCTCAGATTTCATGGCTTCAAGCCACTTATCGGAATCTGGGCTCAGCATCGCTTCCTCATAGTTTGTAGGTTCGTCATGGTCCAATAATATGACTTCCAGAATAGGATTACCATACTACTCTGGTGCGGAACATCCTCTACTTGACCTACGAGGTTTGGTAGTAATTTTATCTGAAGTTTCATGATCATTATCATTAGCTTCCTCTCTAGTTGGTGTAGGCATCACAAGAATGGTTTTCTATGATGAGCTACTTTCTAATTCGAGAGAGGGTACAATTACCTCCTGAAGTTCTACTTTCCTCCCACTCGCTTCTTTCGAGAGAAACCCCTTCTCTAGAAAGGCTTCATTCTTAGCAACAAAGATCTTGCCTTCGGATCTGTGGTAGATGGTGTACCCAACCGCTTCTTTTGGGTATCCTATGAAGACGCACTTCTCCGATTTGCCAAACCATATTTCATACGATGTCGTCTCAACGGATTTAGATGGTGCCCTATTTAACGTGAATGCAGCTGTCACTAATGCATAACCCCAAAATGATAGTGGTAAATCGGTAAGAGACATCATCGATTGCACCATATCTAATAAAGTATGGTTCCGACGTTCATACACACCATTACTCTGTGGTGTTCCAGGTGGCGTGAGTTGTGAAACTATTCCACATTGTTTTAAATGAAGGCCAAACTCGTAACTCAAATAATCGCCTCCGCGATCAGATCAAAGATACTTTATTTTCTTCTTACGAAGATTCTCCACTTCACTCTGAAATTCTTTGAACTTTTCATATGTTTCAGACTTGTGTTTCATTTAGTAGATATACCTATTTCTGCTCAAATCATCTGTATTGGTCAGAAAATAATGATACCAGTCGTGAACCTCAACACTCATTGGACTGCATACATCGGTATGTATTATTTCCAATAAGTCACTGGCTCACTCCATTGTTCCAGAGAACGGAGTTTTAGTCATCTTTCCCATGAGGCATGGTTTGCAAGTATCAAATGATTCATAATCAGGTGCTTCTAAAAGTCCATCCGCATGGAGTTTCTTCATGCGCTTTACACCAATATGACCAAAACGACAGTGCCACAAGTATGTTGCACTATCATTATCAACTTTGTATCTTTTGGCATCAATATTATGAATATGTGTATCACTACGATCGAGATTCAATAAACCAATTATATTGAGTGTATGACCATAGAAGGTTCTATTCATGTAAACAGAATAACAATTATTCTTTGAGTTAAATGAATAACCGTATTGCAATAAAGATGATCCAATCATATTCATGCTCAACACAAATACCAAATAACATTTATTTAGGCCCATCACTAATCCCGAAGGTAGAGGGAGTGTGCGATGGTGATCTTATCAATCTTGGAATCACTTCCAACACACATCGTCACTTCGCCCTCAACTAGTCTCTGTTCATTTTTGTAACTACTGTTTTGAGTTTCTAATCTTAGCAACTGAACCGGTATAAAAAACCCAGGGGCTACTATGAACACTAGTAAAGTACACATCAATAACATGTATACCAAATATACCTTTGTTCACTTTGCCAATCACTATCTTAACTGGAAGATTAACTCCCACTTGATTCAAGCGATTGTAGTACCCAGACATTCTGAGCACATGCTCACTGGTTGAGCTGTTCTCCTCCATCTTGTAGGCAAAGTACTTGTCAAAAGTCTCATACCTCTCGACATGGGCATGAGTCCGAAATACCAATCTCATCTCTTGGAGCATCTCATATGCTCCATGGCGTTCTAAACATTTCATAAGTCCCGGTTCTAAGCCGTAAAGCATGGCGCACTAAACTATTAAGTAGACATCATATCGAGCTTGCCAAACGTTCATAACATCTGCATCTGCTCCTGCAATAGGTCTGTCACCTTGCGGTGCATCAAGGACATAATTCTTCTGTGCAGCAATGAGGATAATCCTTAGATCACGGACCAAGTCCGCATCATTGCTACTATCATCTTTCAACTTATTTTTCTCGAGGAACATATCAAAAATAAACGGGGAGCTATATCGCGAGCTATTGATCTATGACACAATTTGAAAATACTATCAGGACTAAGTTCATGATAAGTTAAGTTCAATTAACAAAATTAGTTAAGAACTACCACTTAGATAGACATCCCTCAAGTCATCTAAATGACACGTGATCCAAATCAACCAAACCATGTCCGATCATCACGTGAGTTGGAGTAGTCATCAATTGTCGGAGTAAATGACCACGGGTAGCCTCATCAGCCCCCAATGGTATTTCAAGACATCGGGGCTAGCTGCGCCCCTCATACCTCCTGGACGAACGACTGGCTGCTTGGGCCGGCTGGTCAAGGAGGCCGGCTACTAGAAGGCGGCGAGATCACAGAAGGCGGCCACGTAGAGGCCGACTCATGGCAGGCGGCCACGAGAGGGCCGACTCCGGGCAGGGGGCCCCTTGTTCCCTCAAAGTCTGCACCCCCATTACTACGACAGGACGAGGCATGGCTACAGTACAACCTGCCACCCTCGAATCCAGGGTGTGGAGCATGGCTACAGTGCGGTGTACCAGGCAGACACCCCTTCCCAGCGCGGCAATGTTGCCACGCGGCCCATGCCATCATCCACGACAGAGGGAGCCATGCTCCCACGACGGGCGGTCGGTACAGCCCACAAGCGGCGGGCCATACCTGTCCGAGAGCCACCAGAAGGTGGCCATGCCCCAGCAGGCGGCGGCGGGAGTAGGCCGCCTTCCAGAAGGTGGCCTTCCTCTCCTCAGAATATGTGCGCCATTAACCAGATAAGACGGGGCGTGGTTACAGTGAGCACCCGCCAGGAGGCGGAACTGTAGCCGCGCTCCCCCGACAAAGCCTCCGTCATCAGGGGCGAGGCTACAGTAAAGAGCTGCCGACACGTCCCACAGGTGGCGGGCCCTACCTGTCGGCCGTGAGCACGGCAGTCGGCGGGACCCACCAGGCGGCGGAGAAGCCGACGACCAGAGACACTAACGGCCGGGTCCTACACCCGGCTGGATTACCATTGTACCCCTGGGAGGTAGGCCTATATAAACCCCCCAGGCCAGCCATGCAAAGGGTTCAGCACCTTAGTCACCACACACCCACATAGGGAGAGTTGTAACATTCCAAATTTTTAATTTGGAATGTTATACATAGAGCATCATTGCATATCATATTTTTCATTGCATTTTCTTTGCATTTTGCTCGATCCTAGAAATTCTACACAACTCAAGGACCCACGGGGAGAGTTGGGGATTTTCGTTATTTTCATATTTGAGTTTTCTCAAATTTTGAAAATAGGATCATTTGATTTTAATTATTTTATCTTCAATTATTTCTATTACAAAAATATGAGAGAGGGAATAAAATGACTTTCCCAAAATAAAGAAATGATGAAGATTTAATAATAAAATCAAATAAGATTTTATTTTGGAGTTTTTGCCTTTTTTTTTGAATTTAGGAAAATGCGCATTTTTAAAAATTGCATTTAGGCTCCAAATAAATGTTCATTAAATCCGTCTTGATTTTAGAAGCCGGGCAAAATTTATTTCGGGATTTTTGGAGTCCGTTTGGTACTCCTTTTTATTTTCTTTTCTGCGCGTAATTATTTAAAAAAAACGCGCACCGCCTTACCGGGCCGTACCCGAGCGGGACTCAGCTCGGGGGCGCCTACATAAGCGCGGCCACCTGGCGCCCCAGCCCACCCGAGCCGCCGGCCCACACCCGCGCCCAAACCCTAACCCTAGCCGCCCGCCACTGCGTGCCGAGCCAGACGCCGCCTGGGGTTCGCGCCGCCTCGTTTTCATTGGCTTTTTATAAAACCGAGCGATTTTCTTCGGTTTTTTTATTTTTTTAATTTTTATGCTTTTTTATTCATTTTTTATTATTTTTTTATTTTATTTTTCCGTTCGTTAACCGTTCGTCGTTTTTCTTTTTCTCGGATTTAATCCGCGATTTTTCTGATCGCGATTCCAGATCCGATTTTCGTTTTAGTATAACTTTTCGCTCGTTTATTGGAATCAGGCGATTCAAACGCCTGGAGTTTCATCTCGAAACCCTCTTTCCGAATAATCTACTTAAACAAGTTTTTGTTTCTGTAAAATTTGACTTAGATCCAGATTAGTAAAATGAAGCTGTTTTCTTCCGCCGTTTGACTTTCGTTGCTTCGTTTGATTTGATTCTTTTTGCAAACCGGAGTTCTTAAGTTGAACTATCTGGTTAGATCTATTTGAGTTTTACCTGTGCATTAGATGAGTACTTATTGTATGATTGTTTGTTTGTCTGCGATAGAATACCCGGAGTGCGCCGCCTGTTACTTTGAGTCTCTAGGTTTCGCGGATCATCAGCAAGGCAAGTAAAACTTTGATCATACCTCTTCTCAAACCCAGTTTTTATGCATTAGATCTATCCTCAAACACTTGCATGATTAGGATCTAACTAAATTGTGGGATGGGAATTAGTTGAGGTAGTACCTATTACCTGTTTTATATTCAAACCCTTGGGAGTTACTTCTACGTTTGCTTATTATGCTATGCTATGCTATGCTAGTAGACGTGGATTGGGTGTGTGTATCCATGACATATGTGAGATTGTTATTTAATGGATTATTTAAGGTGGCAACTTAAACACACATCTGGGTGGATTGAGGCACCTGGTTTCTATCAGGACTTGCCTGTATTTCTTCGGACCGCCACACAGGCTCACAGGGATCATGAGATTATTCAAACTAGAAACTTCCGTGTGCAGCCACAAGCCATTATGGGCTCTGGCATAGTTGATTAAGTTGTGCGAACTCTTACGGGTAGGCTAGCTGATGTAGGGGATGTAGGTTGGTACGGTCTACCCACATGTAAGGTGCTAGCGCTTCTGAAAGACTATGTCTCGGTCATCCGTCTCTCAAACACCATGTAGTGCGAGAAATCAAACGGAGGCGATCGAGTCTTGTGGGGAAAAGTGCGCAAACCTCTGCAGAGTGTATAAACTAATCATGGTTAGCCGTGTCCCCCGTTATGGACATCTTGAGTATCTAGTACCTGGATATCATGTGAATTTCATCATGTTACTTCTAATTAATATTGTTGGGTTTGTTAATGAGTACTTTTAATTGGGATTGAGGATGCTGTCAACCATTCTCAATGTTTCACAACCACCATGATAGTTAGATAAATTTATTCCTTTGCAGTAGGGAAAAATTGGCTTTATGCAAAACTGTAACCATAGAGCTTTCCACCAGCCATATTTGCATGTAGTATAGGCTTATTATTCCATTATTCTCTATGTGTTACATTGCAAAGCATATTCCATGTCTGACCCGTTTTGGGCTGCAACGTTTCATGTTGCAGACTTTTCAGACAACGAGTAAGGTGCTTAGGTCGTGGTTCTATACTCAGTGATGCCGTTGGAGTTGATGGACTCGCTTTCTTCCAAGCCTTTCGCTGTTATCGTTTTAGATGGCCTTAAGCCATATTTATTTTATTAAGTTCTCTCATGAGACCTTCGATTGTAATAAGTGTGTGATTGTTGCTCTGTTATAAATCCTTGATCTTTGCGTGGTGTCAAGATTCTTGATCCAGGATGACAACGAGCACGAGATTAGACTGTTTGAGGTCCGGTCGCTACAAAGATGGTATCGAGCACACGCCGATTGAGGACACGACCATTAAGCTAAAGCCCTAGATCACTACTCTCTCTTCTCATTTCTGACTCCTCATCTTTTCTACTCTTTTAGGATGACGGAAGCGAGGATCAAGTTCACCCAGACGGATGAGGATACACCCTTTGGACGACACCTGAAGGAAGTCACTAAGTACCTAAACATCGGATTACCAAGCTTTACCGGGACCTACAATTCCACTTTACCCGAAGAAGATCGCTGGAAGATTCAAGCCCAAGTTCTCGGAAGGACGTTTGCGCCAATCACGGAGCCTATAGAGTGTTTTTTCAATGCACCAACCTGGAGTCTGGGAAAGAGCATGGCAGCTCACATAACCATGGGACGCATGGAGAAGTTTATAAAGAAGACCTCAAGGATACTATCTACCAGATTTGCGGACGCCGAGATGAACAATGGGAGATAGTTGGCACTAAGAAGGATCGATCCATTGCAGCTTTCATCCAGGAGTTAAATCAGCACATTCGACGCCAGGAGAACCAGATGTGCGTAGACATGATGGAGTTGAAGACAGCAAAAGCCAAGATTATTGAACTAGAAGGAGAACTGAAGGTCACTCGCAAGGACTACATGGAGAGATTGTAGCTCTAGTGGGACAAAACGGCGATCTTAAGGAGAAGATTGAAGAACTCATGGGAAATTCAGCACCCGGAGGAGAAGATGAAGATAACACCTGTCCAGAGAACTACATCATCATCGACGACACCGATTCCGATCCTAGTGATGATGATTACGAAGATGAAGCTGGAGCAGATATCATGGAGTCTTCATCGGAGCAGTTTTTCTAGTTGACCACCATAACAGTAGTAGATTACCCCCATGTTATTTTAGTTTTAGTTTCAACACTTTGTGACGATAGATAGACTGTTGTATGCCCTTGTTTGAATTGATTGGAGTGATATTGTGTGATTTGTCTCATGTGCATATGGGTATTGTTTCTCTCTAGACCTCATTCTATTCTAAATCCTCGTCTTTTCTTAAACCCTCAGATGCCTCCGAGACGCGACCCCGGATTTGTTTTCCCGCCAGACATCACTCAGTTGATGCAACAGCAGAATGCCTTGATTCAAACATTGGTACAGAACCAAGGCAACGACAACAACAACAACAACCCACCGCCACCACCACCTGTTGACCATTTGACCTGTTTCTTAAGGCTGAATCCGCCGGTGTTTTCCAGTAGCACCGAGCCGATTGTTGCAGATGATTGGCTCCCTAAGATAGGGAGGGAGTTGACCACTGCAGGATGCACAGATGGAGAAAGAGTGAAGTTTTCTGCACATCAGCTTGAATGACCCGCAGCAGCATGGTGGGAGAATTTTACAGCCACTTACCTGAGACACCTTTGTCACATGGGATCAGTTTGACAAGCTTTCCGTACTGCCCATGTTTCAGCAGGAGCTATGGCCATGAAGAAGCGTGAGTTTCGCAACTTGCGCCAAGGAGGACGGACAGTTGGCCAGTATGTAGATGATTTCAGTAAGCTAGCACGTTATGCCCCAGATGACGATGCTACGGACGCAGCTAAGCAGGAGAAGTTTCCAGAAGGACTGAATGATGAGCTGAGCATGCAGTTGATGGTAGCCACCTTCAATAACTACCAGGAGTTAGTAGATCGTGTGCTTATGATTGAAGGGAAGCAGCAGCAGATTGACTATCGTAAGAGGAAGTATGGACAGGGGAAGTATAACTCTGGAGCTCAGCAGAAACTTGGCTTTACCCCGAAGCCAGGAGGACAATTTCAGCATACCCATGGAGGAGGTAGCTCGCACAACCATAATGGCACCAAGAATGGGAACGGGAATGGAGGAAGCAATGGACAGAACCGCACCAACCCGTCAACACCATCCAAGGTAGACCTGAGCCACACCACTTGCTTTAAGTGCCGCGAGACTGGGCATTATGCAAACAATTGTCCAGAAGGCCAGAATGGAAATGGCAATGGAAGCTCAGGAAAGAAGCCGAATCCTTTCAACAAAGGACAAGTGAACCACGTTACCGTGGAGGAGGTTGAAGCTCAGCCAGATGCAGTAATAGGTAAAACTTTTGGTTAAGACATTTACTGCAGTTGTTCTTTTTGATACTGGTGCATCACATTCATACATATCAAGGGGATTTGAGGATAAGTATAAATTACCAACCCAAGCCGTTAGGTCACCCATGCTAGTAACCTCACCCGGAGCAGAATACATGGCTAGTATATGGTGTGATCGACTGCCCTTAAGGATTGGACACTATGTTTTTCCCTCGGACCTAATAGTTCTGGAATCCCCAAGGATTGGATGTGATATTAGGCATGGATTGGTTATCGAAGTATGGATGGAACATAGATTGCGCCAGCAAGTCAATTTTTCTTACCATCCCAGAAGGAAGGAGAATCAGGTATGTATCACGGCATGAGCCGAGGAGAGCACATGTAAATTCCTTATCAGGAGTTGTGTAGGAGGAAGTACCAGTGGTAAGGGATTACCCGGACGTGTTTCCGAAAGAGTTGCTGTGCATGCCACGGATAGAGACATTGAGTTTCGATTGAACTCTTGCCGTGCCTTTGGCCGATATCTAAGAGACCGTATAGGATGCCAGCCCAAGATTTGGAGGAAATTAAGAAGCAGATTAAGGAGTTACTGGATAAAGGTTTTATTCGCCCAAGTTCTTCGCCTTGGGGATCACCAGTACTTCTAGTGGAGAAGAAGGATGGATCATTAAGAATGGTTGTTGATTATCGAGGATTGAACGAAGTGACCATTAAGAACAAGTACCCACTGCGGATGATCAATGACTTGTTTGACCAATTGCAAGGAGCTAAGGTGTTTTGAAAGATCGATTTGCGATCAGGGTACCATCGGTTGAAGATTCGAGAGCAGGATATACCTAAGACGGCTTTTACCACCAGGTACGGGCTGTATGAGTACACCGTTATGTCATTTGGACTGACTAACACACCTGCCTATTTTATGAACATGATGAACAAAGTGTTTATGGAGTTTTTGGATAAGTTAAATCGTGGTGTTCATTGATGATATTTTGGTTTACTCAAGAATGAAGAGGAACATAAGGAGCATTTTGCGTTTGGTACTCGAGAAGCTCGAGAGAACACCGGTTATATGCCAAGTTCAGCAAGTGTGAGTTTTGGTTGAAGGAAGTTGGATTTCTTGGACATGTTATATCCGGAGAAGGTATAGCAGTAGACCCCACTAAAGTTGTCACTGTAACAAACTAGGAAGCGCCAACAACAGTTGGAGAGATCCAGAGTTTTCTTGGACTCGCAGGATACTATCGGAGATTCATTGAGAATTTCTCAAGGATTGCGAAGCCTATGACAGAATTATTGAAGAAGGAAACCAAGTTTATTTGGACTAAGGAGTGTGAAGCTAGTTTCCAAGAGTTGAAGAAACGTTTGGTTACCTCACCAGTGTTAATTCTGCCAGATCAGACCAAGGATTATGAGGTGTATTGCAACGCTTCACGTCGAGGACTTGGAGCAGTGCTTACGCAGGAGCGGAGAGTTGTTTTGTATGCTTCACGACAGCTTAAGCCTCATGAGCTAAATTATGCTACGCATGATTTCGAGTTAGCAGCCGTAGTGCATGCGTTGAAGACATGGAGACATTTCGTCATTGGAAATCATTGTGAGGTGTATACGGATCACAAGAGTTTGAAATACATCTTCACGTAGAAGGAGCTAAACCTCAGGCAAAGGAGATGGTTGGAGCTCATCAAAGATTATGATATGAGATTACATTATCACCCCAGAAAGGCTAACGTTGTAGCAGACGCGATGAGCCGTAAGAGTCACGTCAACACATTAATGACGGGAGAAATACCAAAGGAGTTAGCCGAGGATCTTCGAGAGCTATGTTTGGAAATAGTTCCGAGAGACTATGTAGCAGCATTGGAGATTCAGTCAACTTTGATGGACAAGATCAGGGAAGCTCAAAAGACTGACAAAGAGATTGCCTCTATAAAGGAGAGAATGAGCAAAGAAAAGGCAAAGGGATTTCGTGAGGATGATGTGACGCCCGAATAATTAAGCTACAGTAACCCCACGTTAACGATGCCACGTCACCTCGGATTATTGTTGATAATCTCGCGTTAGTTCGAAACGATTCATATTCAAAATTTGAATTTATGATTAAACAATTGAAGTTTTCAAAAGTCAAAACTAAATTGTTCCTAATGTGTCAAATAATCCTTAGTAAATATTGGTGGATAAATTATCTTTTAATAAAATATTTAAATGCACTAAAATAATAGAAGTGGCAGCAAAACAATTAATTAGATGCCTTCTATAAAGTTATAATAATAAAACTAAATTAGTAGTGTGCCAAAAATAATTGTGGCAGTGGACTGATTAGTAATACTAATTTAGGTGCTGACTGGATATTTTATAAAACTAAAATAAAAGAAACTATAAATGAAAACAGAAAATAATAAATAAAAGAAAAGGGAAAAACAAAACAAACAAAAGGAGAACAACAACACCCCCTTTGGGCCAACTGCCCAAAGACGCCATCGCCCAACTGGGCATCCAACCCACCAGCCCGCAGGCCCAGCCGCCCCCATCGCACCCTTATCCCCATGGGCAACCGAAACCCTAGCGGTTCCCACACCACTCGCCCCACACGATCCACTCGCTCTCCCCCCACTCCCCCGATCCAGATCGGGATCGGGGAAACCACGACCCCGCCCCCGCCGACCGCTGCTGCCAGGAGCCCCCGTCGTCGGAACCACCTCGCCGCCCTCCCCGCCGGACTCCCTCTGCCTCCTCTCGATCTGGATCGAGGGGATCCGCCCCGACTCCACCGCCGCACATCGCCATGGCCGCCATCGACCTCGCCCGCCCGCGCACTCACCCTGCCGCCTGGGATCTCGCTGGGAGGACCGTCGTCGACCCCTGCTTCGTCTACGCCGCTGGATCAAGGCCGGGAGGCCACCACATCTACGTACGCATCCTCGCCCCCCTCTGCCTGATCCCGGTCTGGATCTGGAGGGGCCACACCGACGTCGCCGCGACCCAACGCCGGCGCCCGCCGCTCGCAGTCATCGTCGTCACCTCATCGGCGACGCGTCCTCACCTCTTCATCCTCCCCCGCGACCGGCCACCACCTCGCCGTACCACCTCCCCGTCTTCGCCGGATCTTCCTTGTCGGACCTCCCCGAACTCCGTCGAGCCCGCTGCCCGAAATCCCTACGGCCACCGTGAGCATCGCCCCTCTCCTCTCCCCCTGCTTCGCTCTGTCGCCGTTGAGGCCGTTCCCGCGCCCGACCGCCATGGCCGGAGCTCACTCGCCTTCGCCACCAAGCCCGTCCCGCCACCACGCCGACGGCGGCGCCGGGCTCGCGCCCTGTCGCGCCGCGATCAAGGCCTCTGCGCCCGGTCCCTCCTTTCCCTTCTTCGTGGCGGCGCGTTCCCCACCGCGCCAAAGACGCGGCGTGGCCCGCTCCCAGCGCCCTCGTCCACCACTGCCTGGCCACGCCCAGCGCCCTACCCCGCCTTCTGGTGCGCCCGTGCCTCGTCCTGGCCGTCTGGCTCGGCAAGCCACTCACCCTCTGGCCCGCGGCCCCATTCCGGCGCCGCCCTGCTGCTCTCCCTCCAGCTTCCCCCTCAGGACGTTAAGAAAAAGGAAGGAATAAAAAAAACAACAATAATAAAAATAATAATAAATTAATTAGTTAATTAAGTAATTAATTAACTTAATTATTTTTGATTAATTAAACTAATCAATTAACTAAACTAATTAAAATGTTAGTTAATTAATTAATCAGCCAATGACAGCGGGGCCCACCCCTTAATTAATCCTGATTAGGTTAATTAAAATGCCTAATTAAAATGTGTCACTGACCAGTGGGACCCACTGGTCAGGTTGACTAGTCAACTCTGTTGACTGCTGACGTCAGCATGGCATCATGCTGATGTCATTAATTCATTTTCGAATTAATTAATTAAATTCCAGAAAGTAATAAAATCTTTAGAAAATCATATCTTTTAATCCGTAACTCGGATTAAAATATTTTCAACATGAAAGTTGCTCAGAACGAAGAGAGGATTCCGGATGCGCAACTCGTTCGTCCGCCACACCCCCCTATCCTATCGAACTCGCAACTTTCCCCCTCCGGCTCCTCTGCCCGAAAACGCGAAACACCGGGAATACTTTCCCGGATGCTTCCCCCCTTCACCGGTATCACCTCATACCGCGTTAGGGCACCCCTAGCACCGTTGCTTGTCTTGTCATGCACCGTCATGCTTATGTTTGCATTATATTTATTGTTTCTTCCCCCTCTTCTCTCCGGTAGACTACGAGACCGACGCTGCTGCTGCCCAGTTCGACTACGGAGTGGACGACCCCTCTCTCTTGCCAGAGCAACCAGGCAAGCCCCCCCCCCCCCCTTGATCACCGGATATCGCCTATTCTTCTCTATACTGCTTGCATTAGAGTAGTGTAGCATGTTCCGCTTTCGATTAATCCTATACTACTGCATAGCCTTTGTCCTTGCTACTTTTGTTGTTACCTTTACCGCTATCCTCTCGCTTAGTATAGTATGCTAGTGTTCCATCGGTGGCCCTACATTCTTATCCGTCGCCATGCTATACTCTTGGGCTGTGATCACTTGGGAGGTGATCACGGGCTTATACTATATACTTTACACTATTACATTACTCGTGATCTTTGTTAGGAGATGGGGAAATTTGAAAGGACGGTGGCTCCATCCCGGTAGAGGTGGGCCCGGGTTCGATGGCCCCGATCGTTACTTTGTGGCGGTTTATTGTGGCAGGTTGAGACCACCTAGGAGAGAGGTGGGCCTGGCCTGGTCGGCGTTCACGGATACTTAACACGCTTAACGAGATCTTGGTATTTGATCCGAGTCGGCCATTTGGTCTATACGCACTAACCAACTACGCTGGGAGCAGTTATGGGCACTCGGCGTCGTGGTATCGGCCGGCACTTCGTGACGTCGGCGACCGAGTGGTGCGCGCGGATTGGACTGGAGCGCTGCTAGGCTAGGTCTGCTTCCGGCCGCCCTGCATAACGTCAGGTGTGCTATGGGCGATGCCCCAGACCCTGGCGCTTAGGTTTAGACCGCGGTTGACTCTCTGTTGTGCCTAGGTGGGGCTGCGATGTGTTGATCTTCCGCGGCGGGCATGACCCATAAAAGTGTGTCCGGCCAAATGGGATCAAGCGTGTTGGGTTATGTGGTGCACCCTGCAGGAAGTTAATCTATTGAATAGCCGTGATCTTGATAATGAGGATGACTTGGAGTTGTACCTTAACCTTATGACAACTAGAACTGGATACTTAATAAAACACACCATTCCAAGTGCCAGATACAACCCGGTGGTTGCTCTCTAACAGGGCATTGAGGAGGGGATCGCCGGGTAGGATTATGCTATGCGATGTTACTTGGAGGACTTCAGTCTACTCTCTTCTACATGCTGCAAGACGGAGGCTGCCAGAAGCGTAGTCTTTGATAGGATTAGTTATCCCCTTCTTATTCTGGCAATCTGCAGTTCAGTCCACTGATATGGCCCTTTACACATATACCCATGCATATGTAGTCTAGCTCCTTGCTTGCGAGTACTTTGGATGAGTACTCACGGTTGCCTTGTTCCCCCTTTTCCCCCCTTTCTTTAACCGATTGCTGCGACCAGACGATGGAGCCCAGGAGCCAGACGCCACCATCGACGACGACTCCTACTACGCTGGAGGTGCCTACTACTACGTGCAGCCCGCTGACGACGACCAGGAGTAGTTAGGAGGATCCCAGGCAGGAGGCTTGCGCCTCTTTCGATCTGTATCCCAGTTTGTGCTAGCCTTCTTAAGGCAGACTTGTTTAACTTATATCTGTCTCAGATATTGTTGCTTCCGCTGACTCTTGTGTTTTCGAGATTTTGTATTCGAGCCCTCGAGGCCCCTGGCTTGTAATATAAAGCTTGTATTGTTTTAATTTGTGTCTGGAGTTGTGTTGTGATATATTCCCGTGAGTCCTTGATCTTGATCGTACACATTTGCGTGCATGATTGGTGTACGATTGAATCGGGGGCGTCACAAGTTGGTATCAGAGCCGACTGCCTGTAGGAATCCCCCTTCCATACTCCTTGGCCGAAGTCGAGTCTAGTCATTGCAAAACTTTTACTAACATGGCTGTGTGCCTTACGGGCCCACGTCGCCATTGGGTGGTATTAGGATCTTTTACTCCTCGATCTTTACTCTGGGACTCTGAGCTCTCTTCTATTCGGGTTAAACGATTTTGCTAAAACCAAAACTAACTTTAGGTTCTCGCAAGTACTTTCTCCCGGAGAGCCCCTCACTTCAGATGATCGCCTGCTGCACTAGAAGGTTCCGAAGTTACTCTACGATGTTTTCTCGAGTCTTTGTGCCATCGCATTTGCGATTTCCTTCCACCGTCAACCCCTATGAAAACTACTTACACTTGCCATTCATACGATCATCCCCCATTGATCTTGTTATTACAAGATACCCCAAAGTTTTCTCTATTGTTCCGAGAATACTTTGTGCCTATTACCTAGCAGTTCTTTGCCACATGAATACCCCTTCAAATAAATCCTCGCACTTGTCGAGTATCCGCTCATCCCCAGTTGTTCATGTGTTTCACGAAAGTGTTCAAAATACTATTCGATCTTCCGAAAATCCTCTGGAGCCTTTGGCTCTTGAAATTCTTGCTTGCTTGCATTATGGTTAATCCCATAAGTCTCGTAGTCTTATTGACATTCCTTGTCATTATCATTTTCAGTCTGTTGACTCAATATGATTGCGAATACACGCAATCATCATTGATCCTTATAAATTACCTTTCCGGCTGAGCTGCCATTCTTTTAACTGGAATTGGTTCTCGACCAATCCAATTGTCGTTGATTGTACCCTAAGGCTATTCATCTTATCCATCCCTAATCAGAGCATTGCTTCTGATCCCTTGACTTGGAATTCATAATTCCTTTGCAATTAAGCTTTGAATTAGTTAGTTGTTTCTATCTTCTGATCTCCTTGCATTCTTCTTCTTCTGGTTGAGTATCGATACTCACAGCAGCCCCGTTGTGGACCGCCATAACCATTGTCGGGTTATTATCCGACAGTGTCTTACACCACCAAAATTCTTATGAGTTCTTTACCCGATACATAATGCCTTTGGTAAATTGTATCCTCTACTTTTTCGAACATGCTCTACTTTTGAGCTTGTGTTATTTACTAATGAAGTTCATGGTATATATTCTAAGAAGCCCCGATGGGTTGAACCGATGCCTTCCTTAATCTGTGTGAACTCGAAAGTTTTCACGGGTCATACTCCTCTGGTAATTCACCAAGTAGGTTTTGACACTGGAATCATTTTTATCTAGAGCAGTGAATGGAAGGTTATACATTGAAGAAATAGGAGTCGACCTTGAACTTTGTGTTCATGCCCATGGACATGATGAAGATCCTACCATAGAAGCTTCTTGCGATATTAACTATTTCGTTGATACAATATCATCTGGTATCTGTGAATTTATCCTATGCAATCGTGGTTCCGACCATATTTTCACTTTGATCCCATTTCTCGGGAAACTTTAATCACTTGTCTTCTATGGATCAATACACCAGTCCAACCTTTACTTTGATCTTGTGTCGAGTATTACCCCGGGTATCTCGAGGATATCTTGCCATTGCACTACATCTTATAAACTTTGATGAAGCACTACCTTACCTTGTCTTTGTCACTTCATGGGTTCTGGGTTGTTTGTCAACCGAGAACAACGATAAGTGAATTGATTCTGCACTCCGATTCAATAACTCTTAAGTAATTTTCGTTGCTTATGGGTTTAATAATCCTTCAAGTCATTCCTAGCCTGATCGGCTACACCATTATCTACCAAATTCTAACTGTGCTACCTTGTCCTTCTTCCTGGAGCACAAATTTTCGACGATGAGCTAAACTTACGTCGATCTTCCTCGTCATATCAGTTCGCCTTGAACAACAAGCTTGATTTTAAGTTTGTGTCGTACGCATAGTTCCAATAACCTTTTGCTTCATAATTCCTTTGACTTGATGTTATCGCCGATCGATTACATCTTCATGAAATCACTCGACAAATGTGTCGTGATCATCATCAGCATTCTGAGCACTTCCAGGATATCAGTTGAATTCATGTTGAGTAATACCATCCTTGCCCTCGATGATTTGTGTTATCATTGACCACTTTATTGCCTTCCGTTCAACACAAAACTTGTTCGTGTTTTGTGTTATACCTTGAGTTCCTTGCTATCCAACGTTTGTTCTTCTTTAGCTTGGAATATTACCACCTTTTATGTGAAAAATGTCGTGGGAATTTCACCACCTCTTGATAATTCTTGATACAAGTGATACTTCTCACCATCACCATTCCTTCTTGTTCCCTGTGTTGATTCTAACCGGGATTCCAACAAGGGAATGATGCTGTTTGGATTCTGCCCTTCTAGCAACTCTATTGCTTTGAAGTTAATGGTCGGCCGTTCGGCCTTAGACTATCGATTATGGAATCACCATTCCGACGTTGGTCGTGCAACCCAGCCCATATTTCGGGTGCACCTATCAACCAATGTTTAAATTGGGTATGTTTCCCTCAAGCATATCCCCTTATATCATTTCATCTGACTAATGTTATCTCCTTGTTCACATAATTGTGGACATCCATCCTTTTGGAAATCTTGAGGAATTGTCACTGAGTCCATCAGCCACCTCATCGTCCTATCCTTGGTTAAATGATGAACTCTTGTTTTGGAACTCGCTTCCATATTTCATTTCCCGAGAATCTTACAACGTCATCTTGTCAATTTATTTTGCACCTTTTCTTCTCAGGCATCCTGAGTCTGAGGTGTCCTGACCCCAATCAGATCTGAACCTCGGTCAGATATGATGGTTGGAACATATTTTCAGGAGTTATAACATTGGTCTTTATGTGACGTAGTAAGGTGATGTCTTGCCTAGCACACCTGGCCGGTTGACCCTATTGTTATAGTATCCACTTTAATAATGTTACCCATTCTTCCATGAGGAAAATTGTAAGACTTATTCTATAAGTTGTTCCTGATGAATCCTTTGAGTATTCAAAATCCGACCTTTGCTTGAAAACCATGTCAATGCTATCTCAAAGCATGTCTGTGGAACGCCGATTTTTAACAGAAACATTTGAAGCCCAATGCTAAATGATTCTTGCTCAATTATCCAAACACCATTGTATGGGTAATGTCATGAAATTTCTCTCCCCTTACCTAAAGGGTTATCTACATTATATCTTGTCACGGATATCATGCTCTGCTTGTCCTTGCGAAGGATATACCCCCTGAAATATGTGTTTAGACACATTTTCCTTTCCATTGTTACATTTAATCGATAATCACATTTTCCTTTCCATTGTTTGGTTTAACCTTTCTTGTGATCTATTTGATCTAAGCAGAAATATTCTCCTGCTTATGTAAACACCTCGGTGTACAATTCTGTCAGCAAGACGCTGTTACTATTGTTGATGACATTCTGGTAGCCACCGATGGACGAGAACTTAGCCTATTGGTCCGCCTCGTTCAACGAGCGGGAAAATGGTTCTCTTCGTCCCTCGCCTTTGGTATCGATGTTGTTGCAGACATAACTGACCGGCTACCTCTGGCATGCCTCGCTTACATGATCGTGTAAGACGTCATCACCTTCCTACTTTTAACCCACATGGTGGGCCAATAACCCATAGTTCCACAGGATCGAAACCTGACTTTCCTGTACCACCTCCCATGTTCCCAAAGTTATTCCTCGCGCGTGACCTCGTAAGTAATTCACGAGCCACCTCTCGAGATATCATCAATTCTGGTATCAGACACAATACTTATTCCCGTTGTTCTCAACCCCTTTCACACTTTGTTTCAGGCATTGAACGATTGCCTGCCTGCTTGAAACCTCCCCGATACCTCTTTATTTTGCTCTCGATATTTTCTTAAGTTTCAATTCGAGAGTTACTTTCCGCCACCTTCCCCGATGATATCGACCAGATAGTCAACCTTGCAGAGGTCCATTTTTCCGGAATACCCCCTTACTCTGTCGTAAGTACGATGGAGATCCTGAAGAAAGGACGCCGACTTCATCCTGATAACCTGGAGCAGAGAAATGAAGACTTCAACGCAATGGATCCACCTCTTCGAGAAGAGCAACCAAAGACGAGAAGATTCGTTAGGATTTCGTAACCAGACCTTCCATCCTAGTCCCCCTCTAAAATCTCGGGACGAGATTTCTTGTAGTGGAGGAGATTTGTGATGCCCGGATAATTTAGCTACAGTAACCCCACATTAACGATGCCACGTCACCTCGGATTACTGTTGATAATCTCGCGTTAGTTCGAAACGATTCATATTCAAAATTTGAATTTAAGATTAAACAAATAAAGTTTTCAAGAGTCAAAACTAAATTGTTCCTAATGTGTCAAATAATCCTTAGTAAATATTGGTGGATAAATTATCTTTTAATAAAATATTTAAATGCACTAAAGTAATAGAAATGGCAGCAAAACAATTAATTAGATGCCTTTTATAAAGTTATAATAACAAAACTAAATTAGTAGTGTGCCCAAAATAATTGTGGCGGTGGACTGATTAGTAATACTAATTTAGGTGCTGATTGGATATTTTATAAAACTAAAATAAAAGAAACTATAAATGAAAACAGAAAATAATAAATAAAAGAAAAGGAAAAACAAAACAAACAAAAGAAGAACAACAACCCCAGGGCCAGCTGGCCAAGACGCCTTGGCTCAGCTGGGCATCCAACCCACCAGCCCAGCAGCACAGCCGCCCCATCGCACCCTTATCCCCATGGGCAAGCGAAACCCTAGCGGTTCCACACCACTCGCCCCAAGACGATCCACTCGCTCCCCCCACTCCCTCGATCCAGATCGGGATCGGGGCGACCACGACCCCGCCCCCGCCGACCGCCACTGCCAGGAGCCCCCCTCGTCGGAACCACCTCGCCGCCCTCCCCGCCGGACTCCCTCTGCCTCCTCTCGATCTGGATCGAGGGGATCCGCCCCGACTCCACCGCCGCAAATCGCCATGGCCGCCGTCGACCTCGCCCGCCCGCGCACTCACCCTGCCGCCTGGGATCTCGCTGGGAGGACCGTCGTCGACCCCTGCTTCGTCTACGCCGCTGGATCAAGGCCGGGAGGCCACCACATCTACGTACGCATCCTCGCCCCCCTCTGCGTGATCCCGGTCTGGATCGCGAGGGGCCACACAGACGTCGCCGCCACCCAACGCCGGTGCCCGCCGCTCGCAGTCATCGTCGTCACCTCATCGGCGACGCCTCCTCGCCTCTTCATCCTCCCCCGCGACCGGCCACCACGTCGCCGTACCACCTCCCCGTCTTCGCCGGATCTTCCTCGTCGGACCTCCCCAAACTCCGTCGAGCCCGCTGCCCGAAATCCCTACGGCCACCGTGAGCATCGCCCCTCTCCTCTCCCCCTGCTTCGCTCTGTCGCCGTTGAGGCCGTTCCCGCGCCCGGCCGCCATGGCCGGAGCTCACTCCACGCTCGCCCTCACCCGAAGCCACGTCCCCACGTTCACCATGTCGACGGCCGCGCCCGGCTGCGCCTGATCGCGCCGCAGCTGCGCCGCCACGCCCGGTCCCTCCTTTCCCTTCTCTGTCGCCGGCGCCGTTCCCGCACCGCGCCCAGCCGCGTCGTGGCAGCGCTCCGCGCCCTCGTCCACCATCGCCTAGCCACGCCCGGCGCCCTACCCGCCTCTGAGTGCGCCCGTGCCTCGTCTGGCCGTCTGGCTCGGCAAGCCACTCCCCCTCGGCCGCGGCCCCACTCGGCGCCGCCTGCTGCTCTCCATGGCGTCCCCCCGGTGACCGTCCGCCCATTGTTTCTCGTTCCGCCTTACTGGCGAGTGCTCCTGGGTCACTTCAAGCGCCGACGCCTTGTTTGCCCGATTGGCCTCTGGATCACTTCCAAACGGGGCCCACCAGCCCCACAGGACATTTAAAAAAAGGAACGAATTAAAAAAACAACAATAATAATAATAATAAATTAGTTAATTAATTAATTAATTAACTTAATTAATTTTGATTAATTAAACTAATCAATTAACTAAACTAATTAAACTGTTAGTTAATTAATTAATCAGCCAATGACAGCGGGGCGCACCCCCTAATTAATCCTGATTAGGTTAATTAAAATGCCTAATTAAAATGTGTCACTGACCAGTGGGACCCACTGGTCAGGTTGACGAGTCAACTCTGTTGACTGCTGACGTCAGCATGGCATCATGCTGATGTCATTAATTCATTTTCGAATTAATTAATTAATTAAATTCCAGAAATTAATAAAATTTTATAGAAAATCATATCTTTTAATCCGTAACTCGGATTAAAATATTTTCAACATGAAAGTTGCTCAGAACAAAGAGACGATTCCGGATACGCAACCCGTTCGTCCGCCACACCCCCCTATCCTATCGAACTCGCAACTTTCCCCTCGGCTCCTCGCCTCGCGAAACAGGAATACTTTCCCGGATGCTTCCCCCTTCACCGGTATCACCTCATGCCGCGTTAGGGCACCCCTAGCACCGTTACTTGTCTTGTCATGCACCGTCATGCTTAGAGTAGTGTAGCATGTTACTGCAAGGCCCCCCCTGATCACCGGATATCGCCTATTCTTCTCTATACTGCTTGCATTAGAGTAGTGTAGCATGTTACTGCTTTTAGTTAATCCTATACTGCTGCATAGCCTATCCTTGCTACTTTTGTTGTTACCTTTACCTGCTATCCTACTGCTTAGTATAGTATGCTAGTGTTCCATCAGTGGCCCTACATTCTTGTCCGTCTGCCATGCTATACTATTGGGCTGTGATCACTTCGGGAGGTGATCACGGGCTTATACTATATACTTTACACTATTACATTACCTGTGATACTGTTCGGAGATGGGGGCTGAAAGGACGGTGGCTCCATCCCGGTAGAGGTGGGCCTGGGTTCCACGGCCCCGATTGTTATTTTGGCGGAGCGGCAGGGCAGGTTGAGACCACCTAGGAGAGAGGTGGGCCTGGCCTGGTCGGCGTCATGGATACTTAACACGCTTAACGAGATCTTGGTATTTGATATGAGTCGGCCATTTGGTCTATACGCACTAACCAACTCACGAGGAACAGATTATGGGCACTCGGCGTCGTGGTATCACCGGCACTTCGTGACGTCGGCGAACGAGCGGCGCGCCGGATTGGATGGAACGCTGCTAGGCTAGGTGCGCTTCGGCCGCCCGCAAGCGTGCAGGTGTGCTATGGGCGATGGGCCCGCACCCTGGCGCTTAGGTTTAGACCGCGTGTCTGACCTCTCTGTTGTGCCTAGGTGGGGCTGCGGCGTGTTGATCTTCAACGGCGGGCATGACCCGTAAAAGTGTGTCCGACCAAATGGGATCAAGCGTGTTGGGTTACGTGGTGCACCCTGCAGGAAGTTAATCTATTGAATAGCCGTGATCTTGATAACAGGATGACTTGGAGTTGTACCTTGACCTTATGACAACTAGAACTGGATACTTAATAAAACACACCCTTCCAAGTGCGGATACAACCGGTGGTCGCTCTCTATGGGGCATTGAGGAGGGTATCGCCGGGTAGGATTTTGCTATGCGATGTTACTTGGAGGACTTCGGTCTACTCTCTTCTACATGCTGCAAGGCGGAGGCTGCCAGGAGCGTAGTCTTTGATAGGATTAGTTATCCCCCTCTTATTCTGGCATTCTGCAGTTCAGTCCACTGATATGGCCCTTTACACATATACCCATGCATATGTAGTGTAGCTCCTTGCTTGCGAGTACTTTGGATGAGTACTCACGGTTGCCTTGTTCCCCTTTTCCCCCTTTCTTTACCCGATTCTGCGACTGCACGATGGAGCCCAGGAGGCGACGCCACCGTCGGCGACAACTCCTACTACTGTTGGAGCTGCCTACTACTACGTGCAGCCCCGGCGGCGACCAGGAGTAGTTAGGAGGTTCCGAGCGGGAGGCCTGCGCCTCTTCGATCTGTATCCCATTTTGTGCTAGCCTTCTTAAGGCAGACTTGTTTAACTTATGTCCGTACTCAGATATTGTTGCTTCGCACGACTCTTGTGTTTTCGAGCTTTTGTATTCGAGCCCTCGAGGCCACGGCTTATAATATAAAGCTTGTATTGTTTTAATTTGTGTCTAGAGTTGTGTTGTGATATCTTCCCGTGAGTCCTTGATCTTGAGCGTACACATTTGCGTGCATGATTAGTGTACGATTGAATCGGGGGCGTCACAGATGAGCACGATGCCCTGTGGTTTGAGGACCGTGTTTATGTGCCCAAAGACCCGGAGATCAGGAAGTTGATTCTACAAGAGGCACATGATTCACCATATTCGATTCACCCAGGAAATACCAAGATGTATTTGGATTTGAAGAATACTTTCTGGTGGACCGGAATGAAGAAGGATATTCCATAGTACGTCGCAGTTTGTGATGTATGTCAGAGGGTGAAGGCAGAACATCAGAAGCCAGCAGGATTGTTACAGCCATTGCCTATACCCGAAAGGAAGTGGGATAAACTAGGCATGGATTACATCACGGGATTGCCCAGGACTCGTTCAGGCTATGACTCGATTTGGGTTATAGTCGATCGTTTGACGAAGGTAGCTCATTTCATTCCAGTAAAGACTACCTAAAGAAGTGCCAAATTGGCTAAGATATACATGACCAGGATTGTATGCTTGCATGGAGTTCTGAGGAGTATCGTATCAGACAGAGGAACCCAATTCACCTCAAAGTTCTGGAAGTAGTTGCACGAAACTTTGGGAACCAGGCTGGAGTTTAGCACAGCTTTTCATCCACAGACAGATGGACAAACTGAGAGAGTCAACTAGATTTTGGAGGATATGCTTAGAGCTTGTGCCTTGGATTATGGATCCAGCTGGGACGAAAATTTGCCGTATGCGGAGTTTTCTTATAACAACAGTTACCAAACCAGTCTGAAGATGGCACCTTTCGAAGCCTTGTACGAAAGGAGGTGCAGGACCCCGTTGTTGTGGGATGAAGTTGGAGACCGCCAGTTGTTTGGACCGGATTTGATTAAGGAGTCTGAACAGAAAGTAAAGTTGATTCGCGATAGGCTCAAGGTAGCCCAATCAAGACAGAAAAGCTATGCGGATTCAAAACGCAAGGAGACATAATACAAAGTCGGAGACAGAGTTTATCTTCGAGTATCTCCCCTTCGAGGAGTTAAGCGTTTTGGAGTTAAAGGAAAACTAGCACCTCGATTTGTAGGACCTTATCGTGTTTTGGAACGCATGGGAGAAGTTGCGTACAAGTTGGAACTACCCGAAGGATTGTCAGGAGTACATGATGTGTTTCATGTTTCTCAGTTGAAGAAGTGTCACGCAGAGATGGCCGATATACCACTGAGAGATACAATGCCACTAGAAGTGATTCAGTTGAATGAGGATTTAACCTACAAGGAGAAACCGGTTAAGATTTTGGAGTATGCCAGCAGAGTCACCCGCCGCAAGGTCATTAAGTTTTGCAAGGTTCAGTGGAGCCACCACACAGAGGATGAAGCCACCTGGGAGCGAGAGGAAGATTTGCTTAAGGACCACCCTCACCTATTTTCTAGCCAACCCAAATCTCGAGGGCGTGATTCATCTTAAGGGGGTAGGTTTGTAACATTCCAAATTTTTAATTTGGAATGTTATACATAGAGCATCATTGCATATCATATTTTTCATTGCATTTTCTTTGCATTTTGCTCGATCCTAGAAATTCTACACAACTCAAGGACCCACGGGGAGAGTTGGGGATTTTCGTTATTTTCATATTTGAGTTTTCAAATTTTGAAAATAGGATCATTTGATTTTAATTATTTTATCTTCAATTATTTCTATTACAAAAATAAGAGAGAGGGAATAAAATGACTTTCCCAAAATAAAGAAATAATGAAGATTTAATAATAAAATCAAATAAGATTTTATATTGGAGTTTTTCGCCTTTTTTCTGAATTTAGGAAAAATGCACATTTTTGAAAATTGCATTTAGGCCCCAAATAAATGTTCGTTAAATCCGGCTTGATTTTAGAAGCCGGGGAAAATTTATTTCGGGATTTTTGGAGTCCGTTTGGTACTCCTTTTTATTTTTTTCTGCGCGTAATTATTTAAAAAAAACGCTCACCGCCTTATCGGGCCGTACCCGTGCGGGACTCCGCTCGGGGGCGCCTATATAAGCGCGGCCAACCGGCGCCCCAACCCACCCGAGCCGCCGGCCCACACCCGCGCCCAAACCCTAACCCTAGCCGCCCCACTTGCCGCCCGGAGCCGCCAAGACGCCGCCCGAGGTTCGCCGCCGCCTCGTTTTCTGCGCCGGTTTTTTTATAAAATCCGAGCGGTTTTTCTTCGGTTTTTTTATTTTTTGTATTTTTATTATTCTTTATTTATTTATTTTTTATTTTTATTAATTTTTTTATTTTTTTTCCGTTCGTTAACCGTTCGTCGTTTTTCTTTTTCTCGGATTTAATCCGTGATTTTTCTGATCGCGATTCAATATCAGATTTTCGTTTTAGTATAACTTTTCGCTCGTTTATTAGAATCAGGCGATTCAAACGCTTCGAGTTTCGTCTCGAAACCCTCTTTCCGAATAATCTACTTAAACAAGTTTTTGTTTCTCTAAAATTTGACTTAGATCCAGATTAGTAAAATGAAGCTGTTTTCTTCCGCCGTTTGACTTTCGTTGCTTCGTTTGATTTGATTCTTTTTGCAAACCGGAGTTCTTAAGTTGAACTATCTGGTTAGATTTATTTGAGTTTTACCTGTGCATTAGATGAGTACTTATTGTATGCTTGTTTGTTTGTCTGCGATAGAATACCGGAGTGCGCACTTTGTTACTTGAGTCTCTAGGTTTCATGGATCATCGCAAAGGCAAGTAACACTTTGATCATACCTCTTCTCAAACCCAGTTTTTATGCATTAGATCTATCCTCAAACACTTGCATGATTAGGATCTAATTAAATTGTGGGATGGGAATTAGTTGAGGTAGTACCTATTACCTGTTTTATATTCAAACCCTTGGGAGTTACTTCTACGTTTGCTTATTATGCTGTGCTATGCTATGCTAGTAGACGTGGATTGGGTGGACATATGTGAGATTGTTATTTAATGGTTTATTTAAGGTGTCAACTTAAACACACATCTGGGTGGATTGAGGCACCTGGTTTCTATCAGGACTTACTGTATTTCTTTGGACCGCCACCTGTGCTCAAAGGGATCATGAGATTATTCAAACTAGAAACTTCCGTGTGCAGCCACAAGCCATTATGGGCTCTGGCATAGTTGATTAAGTTGTGCGAACTCTTACGGGTAGGCTAGCTGATGTAGGGGATGTAGGTTGGTATGGTCTACCCACATGTAAGGTGCTAGCGCTTCTGAAAGACTATGTCTCGGTCATCCGTCTCTCAAACACCATGTAGTGCGAGAAACCAAACGGAGGCGATCGAGTCTTGTGGGGAAAAGTGCGCAAACCTCTGAAGAGTGTATAAACTAATCATGGTTAGCCGTGTCCCCGGTTATGGACATCTTGAGTATCTAGTACCTGGATATCATGTGAATCTCATCATGTTACTTCTAATTAATATTGTTGGGTTTGTTAATGAGTACTTTTAATTCGGATTGAGGATGCTGTCAACCATTCTCAATGTTTCACAACCACCGTGATAGTTAGATAAATTTATTCCTTTGCAGTAGGGAAAAATTGGCTTTATGCAAAACTGTAACCATAGAGCTTTCCACCAGCCATATATGCATGTAGTATAGGCTTATCATTCCATTATTCTCTATGTGTTACATTGCCAGCATATTCCATGTGCTGACCCATTTTCGGGCTGCAACGTTTCATGTTGCAGACTTTTCAGACAACGAGTAAGGTGCTTAGGTCGTGGTTCTATACTCAGTGATGCCGTTGGAGTTGATGGACTCGCTTTCTTCCAAGCCTTCCGCTGTTATCGTTTTAGATGGCCTTAAGCCATATTTATTTTATTAAGTTCTCTCTTGAGACCTTCGATTGTAATAAGTGTGTGATTGCTATTCTGTTATAAATCCTTCGAGTACTGTGTGGTGTCAGCATTACTGATGCAGGGATGACACTGAGCACAGAGATCAGACTGTTTGAGGTCTGGTCGCTACAAGAGTGAAGTAGGGCTAGCCCTGTTCTTCTTCCTCCTCTATCCAAACAACTCAAGGAGCAAGCTTGTAGCTACCTTGTTGAGATAGTGATCATGCGGAGACCCCGCAAAGCAGGACTAGGGGTGTTATCTCCTTGGAGAGCCCTGAACTTGGGTAAGATTCACAGGTGTATGCGGTCTCGCTCACTCCCGCCTCTAGAGCCCGGCGACGTAATCTTGCCCCCCTCCATGATAAGCCACCCCCTGGCATATGTCGCGTGATATCCCTGTGGCACCCCGGCTTAGAGAAACCGGAACGCCCCGTATTCCAGCCCAGAGATCGAGGAGAAGTCTTCTGGAATACGACACTGCTTACCATAGAACAAATCAGCTCTTTATTACAATCTATATGGGTACAAGGGGATTACATCGGCACGACAACACTACGCCTGCCACAGTTGCTCCATGCAAGCAGCAGAACAACATGATGCAGTGGAATAACTCCTGGCAGCGGAACAACGATGATGGTGACGAACTCCACTCCGCAGGGACTCTGGCTGGAACGCTTATCCTAGCTCGCAAACAAGGAATCCACGACAAACAAGCAATCAAATCTGGCCTGACCTACAAACTGGCATGAGACGCCAGGTCAGTACATTGAATGTACTTGCAAGTTCACAGCAACCAAAGCAATCAAGACAAGAAATAGCATGGGAGTTACAGATTATTAAGCAATGATGAACACGATACTATCAGAACAACATGGCATGTACAACATGATACAGCTAGAACAATACGAGCATGGCATAAACATATGAACATGATGAGACTAGCATGCAACTTGATGAAACTATCATCCACCAACTTACTCTGCTCGGGTTACCTCGTAACCATCACATGCATCACTTACCATCACGGACATCACACGATCATCTCAGGATCCAATCAAGCTTGGTATTAACAATATCATAGTAATCATTTATGACCACAAGGAGGTTGACCCTTACCCTTGACTCTCGCATAACATCCCAAATATCCAACAAGTTGCTACTCGCGATACCACATTGATCCTCTCACGATCACATAAATATCAACCAACTTCTTTCATCATCGAACCAGGGTTGTTATTAAGCACATCATTATTATTACTCTTGACCCATAGTGTGACCGACATGAACTGGGCCCATATCCGCGGGCGCGGCTATCAATAGATTTAACACACACACTCTGCAGAGGTTAGCACACTGTACCCACACCACGGAACACATGGCCTCGCACTTCCATTCGGGTGGACCAACGGTGTTCCGAAAAAACGTCCTACTGCCATGACACTCTCCCGGCCACTCCGACCAACTCCCCTTCGGGCTAAGTCCTGGGTGGCCCCATGCCTACCAAAGGCACCAACGGCCACCGTCATGGCAAAACGGTCCCAAACAGGGACAAGGATCCTTACAATAACAACGGGCACACAGGGCTTATGCCGTCCTACCCGGCCAAGGTAGCACCCGCGCATAACCTTCCCTCACGGGTGGCACCGGCGAGAGGCATGACAATAGACCCAGTTAGGACCCCCCCATAAGGTAAGCGTGGATGCACTGGTCAGCTTGATATGGTGGCACCATGACTCAGCCAACAGTTGTTCAAGTTCAATTTAATCCGGTTAAACTTGAATGCAATATGCTGAGTCATGATAAAAATAACCTGATGCAAGTACAATGCATGAACATGATATTAACATATGCATGGGGGTGCATCCCAATCAACGAGCATAACAACAACATTTAACCATTTATCCAGATGAGCATGGCATACTGACGAGCATGGATATCACAACTAGAACACTACCCATAGCATAACATGACCACTAGCATTAACAATAAATACCATGCAATAACATAACGATAAAACTACCATGCAAGTATTTAATCAACTGGATGCAAAGGAACATGCATAACAATGGTACTCGGAACAGACGATAGTCAGGCACCGAAGACCATCACCAACATGTACTACTACCAAGCATGGCCAATATTAAAGTAATACTAGCATGAAGAACATAATAACAGAGTGCATGAAAACATAGCATGACGGTAAACACCGATCCATAAGCATAACCGAAATATCGACCACAGTAGCAAAATAAACAGACATTTATTAAAGATTCAAGTTGAAAACCAATGCTTCTGCATGGCTATCATGCAAATGGTGGTTGTGGCTTGCCTGGGGATGAAGAAGGCTCCGGGAAGATGTGCGGTGAAGCCGCGGAAAGATTCGCTTAAAAAGATTCTCTCTCGGAGGGGGCTGATTTGGGGAAAGGGTAAAATGGTCATTTATAGTATGTCAAACCATAGTGAAAATGATGGGAACCTAACAGGCTCGATGAGATGAAGACGTGGGCGTTGGTTTCACCTCAATCGGAGTCTCAAGCAAAAAGTTATAGCCCGACAAAGTTCAGGGACCAATCTATAAAATAGTTCTACAAACAGGCCCCTGGCGGCTGAAAACGGAAAACACATTTAGTTGAATACACCTTCTCAGCAGATAAAACGTATTTCTAGCCGTAGTTAAGTTAAAATACGCTTTTCCAGAAGGCAAACACATTTCCAACCGAACAAAGACCAGAGTACGCTTTCCCTTATTGGAAACGTATTTCCCCAAAAGGCGTTTCCACTTATCCAGCTAGGCAGTGGCGGGACCGGGCTTGTGTGACCCTAATGTGCGGGTCCCACGGGGCTGGGGCCTGTCACTTATCCACGTGGGCAGCCCAGGTCAACGCCCGGTAGCCGACAGGTGGGGCTGCGCGGAGATGGGGCCCGCCTGGCCCGAGGTCGTCGTCCACCTCGCGCATGCCCGCAATGCAAAGGAGGACCGGCGCGCTGCGGCGAGGCTCCTGGGCGGCTCCAGCCACCATTCTCGCCGGCCAATCTACCGGGATGATCAGCGCGTCGAGCCGCACCCATCCCAGGGCAGAATGGGCCTCGAGGAGGGCGGGGTTGAGAGCAACAAGGACTCCGGCGGAGGGGGCTTCGGGCACGAGTGGGTTCTTGGCAATAGTGGCTCCATCGAGGGGGAGAGGGCATGGGGAGGGTCTAAGGGGTCCCGGTGGTCCTTTGATGTGGTCCGGAAGGAGGGGGATGGCTCGGCTCGCTCCAATTTAGGAGAGGGCCGGCGATGGGCATGGCGTCCATGGGGCGGAGGGAGAGGCTCTCGAGCTCAGGTGAGTGATCGAGAAGGGCTAATGGAGTGAGGCGTGGCTGTTGGTGTGCTCGGAGGGGCTCGAGGATGGGCTATATATAGCCGAGCGGAGAGGGGGTGAGGTGGCACGCGTGTGGCTACGTGTCCACGCTCCGGCGACGGGCACATGCGGCCAAGGGTCACGGGGAGGGGTGGCAAGGCGACGAGGGAGGGAACAGATGAGTGGCAGAGCTCACGGAGACGAGGCAAAGCTCGGGGACAAGAGAAAGAAGAGGACATGGCCGCGAAAGACGATGCGGTCACGGGTCAGAACAGTGCAGCGACGGTGACGGCTCACTGGGGAAGAAGACGGAGGGGGCAAGGGCTCCAGAGGGACGGCGACTGCTCGGGGAAGGCTCTGGACATAACTAGGCGACGGGGGGACAAGCGCGCAGCGAGGGAGAAGAAGATTGTGGCGCCAGAGCACGCTGATGGCACGCCAGGACGGTGGTCACCACTGTGACCGGCAAGGAGGGGACACGAGAGGCTGCAGCAAGCTGTCTAGTGATGAGTCCTTTCATCGTATAAGCCGAGGGAGGGGATGGATCGACAGAAGAAGCTCTGAAGCTAAGTTAGGCTTCGATTAAAGTTTGTTGCATCAAACTTTATCAAGCCACTTTGCTCAACAGGTAACTGATTGGGTCAAATGGTGTTGTCTAGGGTGTTTAACTATGGGAGGACTATGATCCTGGTGGTTTTGGAGGCAAGATCAAAGCTTAATATAGTTGCTTTGCAACTGACCAAAAGGGCCCAGAATCAAGATCATGATGATGCTCTCTCATGGGGTATCCTCTTGAGCTCAAATTGGGCAAGGCTGAGTTATTTGGTCATATGAAGATGCTGCAAAAGATTTCATACCAATTGGATAAACCAAAATGGTACTTCCTTCACAAACATTTCCACTGACCAGAAACCTGCAAAAATTCTAGAGGAAAATTGTCTAGATGGAATATGCCCAAATTGGGCGGAGATAGGTTGTATGGATAAGAGAAGGCCTAGGAAAATTTACAACCATAATGGAGCAAGATAAAATATACTTGCTTCACAAACTGAAATTTTGGATAGAAACAAAGATTTAAAGCTGTGCTCACAGGGATGCAGAGCATGAGCTCAAATCTGGTGGAGAGCTTTTATTTGATGATATGAAAGACCATGCAAAAATTCAACTCAATTTGATTAACATAGCTAGTAGTTCCTTCACAACCAATTCCCTCAGACATGAACATTGAAAAATTGCTCAGGAACATTTACTAGGCAAATTAATTTGAAATTTGTCATGAGGCAATTATTTGGACATGAAAAGGTGTCCAAAAGGTTTGGGGTCAATTGGGCAAAGGAAAATAGCACTTGATTCACAATGTGCCATTTAGGACAGGATAGGAAATGAATTATTTGAGCATGATGATAAACATGGAAAATGAAATATTTTGCCATTTTTGAGGAACATATGACCCAAACAATTTATGAGAATTATTTGGGAATTTTAGGACTGTTGGAAATTTAGGTTGCTTCACAACCTAGGGCAAATTGAGTTATTCCTTTAATAGAAAAGGAATATCCCCAATAAAAAGAATATTGGGATTTGTGCTAGGATAAAAATGGGAAGGTCTAGGGAAGGACTTGGGTATGACAAGCCACTCTGGAAGCAAAGAAGAGTTCATCTTTTTCAGTTTCCAGACCACATAGCCACAGAAAAAGAAATCTCAGGCAAAAACCTCAGAAAATAAAAAGAAAAAGAAAGGGCCAAAAATCAGGCTGTTACAATCCCCGACATTTGGCACCCACCGTGGGGCTAGTTAAGGAAATATGCCATAGAGGCAATAATAAAGTTGTTATTTATATTTCCTTATATCATGATAAATGTTTATTATTCATGCTAGAATTGTATTAACCGGAAACTTAGTACATGTGTGAATACATAGACAAACAGAGTGTCACTAGTTTGCCTCTACTTGACTAGCTTGTTGAATCAAAGATGGTTATGTTTCCTAGCCATAGACATGAGTTGTCATTTGATTGACGGGATCACATCATTAGAGAATGATGTGATTGACTTGACCCATTCCGTTAGCTTAGCACTTGATCGTTTAGTATATTGCTATTGCTTTCTTCATGACTTATACATGTTCCTATGACTATGAGATTACGAACTCCCGAATAACGGAGGAACACTTTGTGTGATACCAAACATCACAATGTAACTGAGTGATTATAAAGGTGCTCTACAGGTGTCTCCGATGGTACTTGTTGAGTTGGCATAGATCAAGATTAGGATTTGTCACTCCGATTCTCGGAGAGGTATCTCTGGGCCCTCTCGGTAATGCACATCACTATAAGCCTTGCAAGCAATGTAACTAATGAGTTAGTTGTGGGATGATGCATTACGAAACGAGTAAAGAGACTTGCCAGTAACGAGATTGAACTAGGTATTGAGATACCAACGATTGAATCTCGGGCAAGTAACATACCGTTGACAAAGGGAACAGCGTATGTTGTTACGCAGTTTGACTGATAAATATCTTTGTAGAATATGTAGGAACCAATATGAGCATCCAGGTTCCGCCATTGGTTATTGATCAGAGATGAGTCTTGGTCATGTCTACATAGTTCTCGAACTCGTAGGGTCCGCACGCTTAAAGTTCGGCGACGATCGGTATTATGAGTTTATGTGTTTTGATGTACCGAAGGTAGTTAGGAGTCCCGGATATGATCACGGACATGACGAGGAGTCTCGAAATGGTCCATACATAACGATCGATATATTGGACGCCTATATTTGGACATCGGAATGGTTCCAGGTGAGATCTGGAATATACCGGAGTACCGGGAGGTTACCGGAACCTCCTGGGAGGTATATGGGCCTTATTGGGCCATAGTGGGAGAGAGGAGAAGGGAGCAAAGGAGGGGGCGCGCACCCCAAGCCCAATCCAAATTGGGAAGGGGGCCGCCCCCCCTTTCCTTCCTCCTTCCTCCCCCTTCGTTCCACTCCGAGTCCAACTAGGGAAGGGGAAATCCTACTCCCGGTGGGAGTAGGACTCCCCATGGGGCGCGCCATAGGAGGGCCGGCCCTCCCCCTCCTCCACTCCTTTATATACGAGGGAGGGGAGCACCCCATAGACACACAAGTTGATCATTGATCTCTTAGCAGTGTGCGATGCCCCCCTCCACCATAATCCACCTCGGTCATATCATCGTAGTGCTTAGGCGAAGCCATGCGCCGATAGCTTCATCATCACCGTCATCACGCCGTCGTGCTGACGAAGCTCTCCCTCGAAACTCTACTGGATCGTGAGGTCATGGGACGTCACCGAGCTGAACGTGTGTAGATTGCAGAGGTGTCGTATGTTCGGTACTAGGATCGGTCGATCGTGAAGACGTACGACTATATCAACCGCGTTGTCATAACGCTTCCGTTTTCGGTCTACGAGGGTACGTGGACAACACTCTCCCCTCTCGTTCCTATGCATCACCATGATCTTGCGTGTGCGTAGGATTTTTTTTTAAATTACTACGTTCCCCAACAGTGGCATCCGAGCCAGGTTTATGCGTAGATGTTATATGCACGAGTAGAACACAAGTGAGTAATGGGCGATACTAGTCATACTGCTTACCACCATGTCATACTTTGATTCGGCAGTGTTGTTGGATGAAGCGGCCCAGACCGACATTACGCGTACGCTTACATGAGACTGGTTCTACTGACGTGCTTCGCACACAGGTGGCTGGTGGGTGTCAGTTTCTCCAACTTTAGTTGAATCGAGTGTGGCTACGCCCGGTCCTTGTTGAAGATTAAAACATCGCATACTTGACGATATATCGTTGTGGTCTTGATACGTAGGTAAGAACGGTTCTTGCTCAGCCCGTAGCAGCCACGTAAAACTTGCAACAACAAAGTAGAGGACGTCTAACTTTTTCTACAGGGCATGTTGTGATGTGATATGGTCAAGACATGATGCTAAATTTTATTGTATCAGATGATCATGTTTTGTAACGGAGTTATCGGCAACTGGCAGGAGCCATATGGTTGTCGCCTGATTGTATGAAATGCAATCGCCATGTAATTGCTTTACTTTATCACTAAGAGGTAGCGATATTCATAGAAGCAATAGTTGACGAGACGGCAACAATGCTACGATGGAGATCAAGGTGTCACACCAGTGAAGATGGTGATCATGACGGTGCTTTGGAGATGGATATCAAAGGCACAAGATGATGATGGCCATATCATATCACTTATATTGATTGCATGTGATGTTTATCCTTTATGCATCTTATTTTGCTTAGATCGATGGTAGCATTATAAGATGATATCTCACTAACTTTCAAGGAATAAGTGTTCTTCTTGAGTATGCACCATTGCAAAAGTTCGTCGTGACGAGACACCACGTGATAATCGGGTGTGATAAGCTCTACGTTCACATACAACGGGTGCAAGCCAGTTTTGCACACATAGAATACTCGGGTTAAACTTGATGAGCCTAGCACATGCAGATACGGCCTCGGAACACTGAGACCGAAAGGTCGAGCGTGAATCATATAGTAGATGTGATCAACATAGTGATTTTCACCATTCAAAACTACTCCATCTCACGTGATGATTGGACATGGTTTAGTTGATATGGATCACGTGATCACTTAGATGATTAGAGGGATGTCTATCTAAGTGGCAGTTCTTAAGTAATTTGATTAATTGAACTTTAATTTATCATGAACTTAGTACCTGATAGTATTTTGCATGTCTATGTTGTTGTAGATAGATGGCCTGTGCTGGTGTTCCGTTGAATTTTAATGTGTTCCTAGAGAAAGCTAAGTTGAAAGATGATGGTAGCAACTACATGATGACCCACAAGTATAGGGGATCTATCGTAGTCCTTTTGATAAGTAAGAGTGTCGAACCCAACGAGGAGTAGAAGGAAATGATAAGCGGTTTTCAACAAGATATTCTCTGCAAGTACTGAAATAAGTGGTAACAGATAGTTTTGTGATAGGATAATTTGTAACGAACAACAAGTAAAAAAAGTAAATAAAGTGCAGCAAGGTGGCCCAATCCTTTTTGTAGCAAAGGACAAGCATGTACAAACTCTTATAATAGGAAAAGCGCTCCCGAGGACACATGGGAATATCGTCAAGCTAGTTTTCATCACATTCATATGATTCACGTTCAGTACTTTGATAATTTGATATGTGGGTGGACCGGTGCTTGGGTGCTGTTCTTACTTGAACAAACATCCCACTTATGATTAACCTCTATTGCAAGCATCCGCAACTACAACAAAAGTATTAAGGTAAACCCAACCATATCATGAAACATATGGATCCAAATCAGCCCCTTACGAAGCAACGCATAAACTAGGGTTTAAGCTTCTGTCACTCTAGCAACCCATCATCTACTTATTACTTCCCAACGCATTCCTCTAGGCCCAAATAATGGTGAAGTGTTATGTAGTCGATGTTCACATAACACCACTAGAGGCTAGACAAAATACATCTCATCAAAATATCGAACGAATACCAAATTTACATGACTACTAATAGCAAGACTTCTCCCATGTCCTCAGGAACAAACGTAACTACTCACAAAGCATATTCATGTTCATAATCAGAGGGGTATTAATATGCATATAGGATCTGAACATATGATCTTCCACCAAATAAACCAACTAGCACTACAAAAAAATACACTTCCGTGATGATACGTGTTTGTCACAGTAGGTCGCGTTTTTTGTCATGCATGTACATCCATGACAAATTTATGACAGAATCAAGATAGTCATACATGTGCTGTCGTAGAAGTGTTCCATGACATTACCAAAATTATCATCACGGAAGTGTCCACTGCCATGACGATAAATCGCTCGTCACAGTAGTGCTTTCATCAAGGGTGACCGACACGTGGCATCCACCATAACGAAACACCGTTAAGATATCGGGTCGGGTTTTGGATCCGATAACCCATTAACACCCCGACCAATGGGGATTTTCCACGTGTAAAATCATCATTGGCTGTTGGAAACACATGTCGGCTCACCGTTGGGACAGATGTCATCCGTTCATTGGACCGAAGTCGCCTATGATACGGCGACACGTGGCACGGCCCAACAGAGGCCCATTCCTGTGAAAAGGCCGGCCTGTTTGACTTGGTCAAAAGGTGGCGGCTCGGCCCACGGAAAGCCTGTTAACGGCTTGTTCGCATATAGCCCATTTACAGCCCGCTAACCCAGGGCCCATTACGCCCTATCCGAATTAGGCCCAGTAGCGTCATCTGGGCCGTCCCATATGATTCAGCCCGTTTTAACTTCCGGCCTTGTGTGGCCCATGACTTCTTTCGACCCATATGAGGACCTTTGTAACTCTTGGCCCATTAACGGCTCGTGGTGAAACTGGCCCATAATGAACAGTATATCACTTTATACCCATTAACGGCCCGTTATTCCATTGGGCCGTTTCTAGCCCAAGTTATCTTCGCCTTCTCGGGGCCCATTGATTCTTGGGCTCATTTGCAGATTCGTTACATACGGCCCGTTAGTGTCATTTTTCGCTTGTGGGCCAAATTCAGCCCGTCGTTCTGATCGGCCCGCTTGCGGACCGTTAATCGTAATGCGTTTTCATGTCAAAAAAAATCCGTTGGGCTGTTTTCATAGAGTTATCAAATACGGCCTATTAATGGCCCGTCATGGTGCCTAGGGCAGGCCGCGCGCCCCCCCAAGGCCTAGTCCGAATTGGACTCGGGGGAGGGGCCGCACCCCTTCTTCCCTTCCCCTTCCTTCTGTCCTACTCCTACTAGGAAAGGAGGAGTCCTACTCCCGGTGGGAGTAGGACTCCCCCCTTGGTCGCCCCTCCTAGGGCGCCACCTCCTCCTTGCTCCTTCATATACGGGGGCAGGGGGGCACCCCATGACACACAAGTTGATCTACGGATCGTTCCTTAGCCGTGTGCGGTGCCCCCTTCCACCATATTCCACTTCGGTCATATCGTCGCGGAGCTTAGGCGAAGCCCTGCGCCGGAGAAGTCATATCGTCGCGGAGCTTAGGCGAAGCCCTGCGTCGGTGGAACATCATCGTCGTCACCACGCCGTCGTGCTGACGGAACTCATCCCCGACGCTTTGCTGGATCGGAGCCGGGGATCGTCATCGAGCTGAACGTGTGCTGAACACGGAGGTGCCGTACGGTCGGTACTTGGATCGGTCGGATCGTGAAGACGTACGACTACATCAACCGCGTTGTTATAACGCTTCCGCTTTCGGTCTACGAGGGTACGTAGACAACACTCTCCCCTCTCGTTGCTATGCATCACCATGATCTTGCGTGTGCGTAGGAAATTTTTTGAAATTACTGCGTTCCCCAACAGTGGCATCCGAGCCTGGTTTTATGCGTTGATGTCATATGCACGAGTAGAACACAAGTGAGTTGTGGGCGATATAAGTCATACTGCTTACCAGCATGTCATACTTTGGTTCAGCGGTATTGTGAGATGAAGCGGCCCGGACCGACATTACGCCAGACGCTTACGCGAGACTGGTTTCACCGCCGAGCACTAGTTGCTTAAAGGTGACCGGCGGTGTCTGTCTCTCTCACTTTAGTTGAACTGAGTGTGGCTACGCCGGTCCTTGTGAAGGTTAAAACAGCACCAACTTGACAAACTATCGTTGTGGTTTTGATGCGAGGTAAGAACGGTTCTTGCTCAGCCCGTAGCAGCCACGTAAAACTTGCAACAACAAAGTAGAGGACGCCTAACTTGTTTTTGCAGGGCATGTTGTGATGTGATGTGGTCAAGACGTGATGCTATATTTTATTGTATGAGATGATCATGTTTTGTAACCGAGTTATCGGCAATCTGGCGAGAGCCATATGGTTGTCGCTTATTGTATGAAATGCAAAAGCCATGTAATTGCTTTACTTTATCACTAAGCAGTAGCGATAGTCGAGAAGCAATAGTTGGCGAGACGACAATGATGCTACGATGGAGATCAAGGTGTCGCTACGGTGACGATGGTGATCATGGCGATTGCCGGAGATGGAGATCACAAGCACAAGATGATGATGACCATATCATATCACTTATATTGATTGCATGTGATGTTTATCCTTTATGCATCTTATCTTGCTTTGATTGACGGTAGCATTATAAGATGATCTCTCACTAAAATTATCAAGAAGTGTTCTCCCTGAGTATGCACCGTTGCTAAAAGTTCGTAGTACCCAGACACCACGTGATGATCGGGTGTGATAAGTTCTACGTTCATCTACAACGGGTGCAAGCCAGTTTTGCACATGCAGAATACTCAGGTTAAACTTGACGAGCCTAGCATATGCAGATATGGCCTCGGAACACGGAGACCGAAAGGTCGAGCGTGAATCATATAGTAGATATGATCAACATAGTGATGTTCACCATTGAAACTACTCCATCTCACGTGATGATCGGTTATGGTTTAGTTGATTTGGATCACGTAATCACTTAGATGACTAGAGAGATATCATCTAAGTGGGAGTTCTTAAGTAATATGATTAATTGAACTTTAATTTATCATGAACTTAGTCCTGGTAGTATTTTGCAAATTATGTTGTAGATCAATAGCTCGCGATGTTGCTTCCCTATGTTTGTTGTTTTCATATGTTTATTTTAATATGTTCCTAGAGAAAATTGTATTGAAAAATGTTAGTAGCAATGATGCGGATTGGATCCGTGATCTGAGGTTTATCCTCATTGCTGCACTGAAGAATTATGTCCTTAATGCACCGCTAGGTAGATGACCTATTGCAGGAGCAAATGCAGGCGTTATGAACGTTTGGCTAGCTCAATATGATGACTACTTGATAGTTTAGTGCACCATACTTACAGCTTAGAATCGGGACTTCAAAGACGTTTTGAACGTCATGGACCATATGAGATGTTCAAGGAATTGAAGTTAATATCTCAAGCAAATACCCGAGTTGAGAGATATGAAAGTCTCCAACAAAGTTCTATAGCTAAAAGATGGAGGAGAATCGCTCAACTAGTGAGCATGTGCTCAGATTGTCTGGGTACTTCAATCGCTTGAATCAAGTGGGAGTTAATCTTCCAGATAAGATAGTGATTGACAGAATTCTCTAGTCACCATCACCAAGTTAGTAGAACTTCGTGATGACAAAAGTAATTCCCAAGCTCTTCGTGATGCTGAAATCGACGAAGGTAGAAATCAAGAAAAGAGCATCAAGTGTTGATGATTGACAAGACCACTAGTTTCAAGGAAAGGGGCAAAGGGAAGAAGGGGAACTTCAAGAAGAACGGCAAGCAAGTTGCTGTTCGAGTGAAGAAGCCCATGTCTGGACCTAAGCCTGAGACTAAGTGCTTTTGCTGCAATGGAACTAGTCACTGGAAGCGGAACTACCCCAAGTATTTGGTGGATAAGAAGGATGGCAAAGTGAACAAGAGTATATTTGATATACAGGTTATTGATGTGTGCTTTACTAGTGTTTATAGTAGCCCCGAGTATTTGATACTTGTTAGGTTGCTAAGATTAGTAACTCAAACAGGAGTTACTGAATAAGCAGAAACTAGTTAAAGGAAATGGCGATGAGTGTTGGAAGTAGTTCCAAGATTGATATGATCATCATCGCACACTCCCTATACTATCGGGATTAGTGTTGAACCTAAATAAATGTTATTTAGCGTTTGCATTGAGCATGAATATGATTTGATCATGTTTATTGCAATACGGTTATTCATTTAAAGTCAAAGAATAATTGTTGTTCTGTTTACATGAATAAAACCTTCAATGGTCATACACCCAATGAAAATAGTTTTCAAACGGTTATTCATTTAAAGTCAAAGAATAATTGTTGTTCATTTAAATGAATAAAACCTTCGATGGTCATACACCCAATGAAAATAGTTTATTGGATCTCGATCGTAGTGATACGCATATTCATAATATTGATGCCAAAAGATGCAAAGTTAATAATGATAGTGCAACTTATTTGTGGCACTCGCCGTTTGGGTCATAACGGTATAAAGCGCATGAAGAAACTCCATAAGGATGGATTTTGGAATCACTTGGTTATGAATCATTTGATGCTTGCGAACCGTGCCTTTTGGGCAAGATGACTAAAACTCCGTTCTCGGAACAATGGAACAAGCTACTGACTTGTTGGAAATAACACATATATACCGATGTATGCGATCCAATGAGTGTTGATGCTCGTGGCAAGTATCGTTATTTTCTGACCTTCACAAGATGATTTGAGTAGATATGGGTATATCTACTTGATGAAACATAAGTCTGAAATAGTTGAAAGGTTCAAAGAATTTCAGAGTGAAGTGGAAAATCATCGCAACAAGAAAATAAAGTTTCTGCGATCTGATCGTGCGAGATGAATATTTGAGTTCTGAGTTTGGTCTTCAATGAAAACAATGTGGAATAGTTTTCACAGCTCACGCCACTGGAACACCACAACGTTATGGTGTGTCCAAACGTCGTAACCGTACTTTATTTTGATATAGTGCGATCTATGATGTATCTTACCGATTTACCACTATCGTTTTGGGGTTATGCATTAGAGACAGCTGCATTCACGTTTAATAGGGCACCATCTAAATCCGTTGAGATGACTCCGTATGAACTATGGTTTAGCGAGAAACCTAAGCTGTCGTTTCTTAAAGTTTGGAGTTGTGATGCTTATGTGAAAAAGTTTTCACCTGATAAGCTCGAACCCAAATCGGAGAAGTGCGTCTTCATAGAATACCCAAAGGAAACTGTTGGGTACACCTTCTATCACAGGTCTAAAGGCAAAACATTCGTTGCTAAGATGGATCCTTTCTAGAGAAGGAGTTTCTCTCGAAAGAAGTGAGTGGGAGGAAACTAGAACTTGATAAGGTAATTGTACCTTCTCCCTAATTGGAAAGTAGTTCATCACGAAATCAGTTCCAAGTGATTCCTACACCAATTAGTGAGGAAGCTAATGATGATGATCATGAAACTTCAGATCAAGTTACTACAAAACCTCGTAGGTCTTCCAAAGTACAATCCGCACTGAGTGGTACGGTAATCCTATTCGGAAGTCATGTTACTAGACCATGATGAACCTCGAACTATGAGGAAGCGATGATGAGCCCAGATTCGCGAAATGGTTTGAGACCATGAAATCTGAGATGGGATCCATGTATGAGAACAAAGTGTGGACTTTGATGGAGTTGCCGATGATCGGCAAGCCATATTATATAAATGGATCTTCAAGAGGAAGACAAATGCTGATAGTAGTATTACTATCTACAAAGCTCGACTTGTCGCAGAAAGGTTTTCGACAAGTTCAAGGTGTTGACTACAATGAGATTTTCTCAAGCTGTAGCGATGCTTATGTCTGTCCGAATCATGTTAGCAATCGCCACATTTTATGAAATCTGGCAAATGGATGTCAAAACTACATTCTTTAATGGATTTATTAAAGAAGAGTTGTATATGATGCAACCAGAAGGTTTTGTCAATCCTAAAGGAGCTAACAAAATGTGCAAGCTCCAGCGATCCATCTATGGACTGGTGCAAGCATCTCGGAGTTGGAATAAACGCTTTGATAGTGTGATCAAAGCATATAGTTTTATACAGACTTACGGTGAAGCCTGTATTTACAAGAAAGTGAGTGGGAGCACTACAGCATTTCTGATAAGTATATGTGAATGACATATTGTTGATCGGAAATAATGTAGAATTATTCTGCAAAGCATAAAGGAGTATTTGAAAGGAGTTTTTCAAAGAAGGACCTCGGTGAAGCTGCTTACATATTGAGCATCAAGATCTATAGAGATAGATCAAGACGCTCGATAAGTTTTTCAATGAAAACATACCTTGACAAGATTTTGAAGTAGTTCAAAATGGAACAGTCAAAGAAAGAGTTCTTTCCTGTGTTACAAGGTATGAGATTGAGTAAGACTCAAAACCCGACCACGGCAGAAGATAGAAAGAGAATGAAAGTCATTCCCTATGCATCAGCCATAGGTTCTATAAAGTATGTCATGCTGTGTACCAGATCTATTGCATACCCTACCACTAAGCTTGGCAAGGGAGTGCAATAGTGATCTAGGAGTAGATCAATGGACAGCGGTCAAAAATTATCCTTAGTAGAATAAGGATATATTTCTCGATTATGGAAGTGAAAAAGGTTCGTCGTAAAGGGTTACGTCGATGCAAGTTTTAACACTAATCTAGATGACTCGAGTCTCAATCTGGATACATATTGAAAGTGGGAGCAATTAGCTAGAGTAGCTCCGTGCGAGCATTGTAGACATAGAAATTTGCAAAATACTTACGGCTCGAATGTGACAGACCCGTTGACTAAAATTATCTCACAAGCAAAACATGATCACACCTTAGTACTCTTTGGGTGTTAATCACATAGCGATGTGAACTAGATTACTGACTCTAGTAAACCCTTTGGGTGTTGGTCACATGTCGATGTGAACTATGGGTGTTAACCACATACAGATGTGAACTATTGATGTTAAATCACATGGCGATGTGAACTAGATTATTGACTCTAGTGCAAGTGGGAGACTGAAGGAAATATGCCCTAGAGGCAATAATAAAGTTATTATTTATTTCCTTATATCATGATAAATGTTTATTATTCATGCTAGAATTGTATTAACCGGAAACATAATACATGTGTGAATACATAGACAAACATATAGTCACTAGTATGCCTCTACTTGACTAGCTCGTTAATCAAAGATGGTTATGTTTCCTAACCATAGACATGAGTTGTCATTTGATTAACGGGATCACATCATTAGGAGAATGATCTGATTGACATGACCCATTCCGTTAGCCTAGCACTTGATCGTTTAGTATGTTGCTATTGCTTTCTTCATGACTTATACATGTTCCTGTAACTATGAGATTATGCAACTCCCGTTTACCGGAGGAACACTTTGGGTACTACCAAACGTCACAACGTAATCGGGTGATTATAAAGGAGTACTACAGGTGTCTCCAAAGGTACATGTTGGGTTGGCGTATTTGAGATTAGGTTTTGTCACTCCGATTGTCGGAGAGGTATCTCTGGGCCCTCTCGGTAATGCACATCACTATAAGCCTTGCAAGCAATGTAGCTAATGAGTTAGTTATGGAATGATGCATTACGTAACGAGTAAAGAGACTTGCCGGTAACGAGATTGAACTAGGTATTGGATACCGACGATCGAATCTCGGGCAAGTAACATCTCGATGACAAAAGGAACAACGTATGTTGTTATGCGGTTTGACCGATAAAGATCTTCGTAGAATATGTAGGAGCCAATATGGGCATCCAGGTTCCGCTATTGGTTATTGACCAAGAATAGTTCTAGGTCATGTCTACATAGTTCTCGAACCCGTAGGGTCCGCACGCAAGGTTTCGATGGACCGTTATATTATGAGTTTATGAGTTTTGATGTACCGAAGGAGTTCGGAGTCCCGGATGAGATCGGGGACATGACGAGGAGTCTCGAAATGGTCGAGACGTAAAGATCGATATATTGGACGACTATATTCGGAGTTCGAAAGGTTCGAATGATTCGGTATTTTGAGTACCGGAGAGTTACGGGAATTCGCCGGAGAGAAGTATTGGGCCTTATTGGGCCCTGCGGGAAAGAGAGAGGGCTGCCTAGGGCAGGCCGCGCCCCAAGGCCTAGTCCGAATTGGACTAGGGGAGGGCCGCACCCCTTCTCCCTTCCCCTTCCTTCTCTCCTACTCCTACTAGGAAAGGAGGAGTCCTACTCCCGTGGGAGTAGGACTCCCCCCTGGCGCGCCCTCCTAGGCCGCCACCTCCTCCCTTGCTCCTTTATATATGGGGCAGGGGGCACCCCATGACACACAAGTTGATCTACGGATCGTTCCTTAGCCGTGTGCGGTGCCCCTTCCACCATATTCCACTTCGGTCATATCGTCGCGGAGCTTAGGCGAAGCCCTGCGCCAGAGAAGTCATATCGTCGCGGAGCTTAGGCGAAGCCCTGCGTCGGTGGAACATCATCGTCGTCACCACGCCGTCGTGCTGACGGAACTCATCCCCGACGCTTTGCTGGATCGGAGCCCGGGGATCGTCATCGAGCTGAACGTGTGCTGAACACGGAGGTGCCGTACGGTCGGTACTTGGATCGGTCGGATCGTGAAGACGTACGACTACATCAACCGCGTTGTTATAACGCTTCCGCTTTCGGTCTACGAGGGTACGTAGACAACACTCTCCCCTCTCGTTGCTATGCATCACCATGATCTTGCGTGTGCGTAGGAATTTTTTTGAAATTACTGCGTTCCCCAACACATGGTCCACGAATAGTATGGCTCATGATTGGCGAAATTGATATGCCCCATAGAAGGCTCATGGATCCTACGGCCCGTATGAGGCCCATGGATAGTACGGCCCGTAGAAGGCCCATGGATCGTACGGCCCGTAGAAGGCCCATGGACCCTACGGCCCGTAGAAGGCCCATGGACCCTACGGCCCGTAGAAGGCCCATGGACACTAAGGCCCGTATAGAAGGCCGATGGATCCTACGGCCCGTATAGAAGGCCAATGGATCCTATGGCCGGACGAAGGCCCATGGATCATACGGCCCGCAGGAGGCCCATGGTTACAATAGTCCGTGTGTTGCCATGATTATTTTGGCCTAGTTACCAAAAATAGGCTATTGTGGCCACTAGAAAAACACAGAAAAAGAACTGCAGTGACTACAAGCAAACAACTAAACAAGACAATAAGGAAATAAATAAGCAAGCAATTAACGCTAGCCTATTACCGCTATTACACATATTACATCCTTTGGGCATCAAAGTTCGCCACCGGTGCAAATATAGGGAACAAAGCAGCATATTACATACTTTGGCCGTCAAAATTGGCCACCGGTGCAAATAAACGCAGCAAAACAAGAGCATAACTGAAACAACGGAAGATCTCAAGAAACGTTATCCTCGGTATCCACCATGCTGGCAATAAGCTTAGCAAGCTGATTAGCTTTGTCTGTTTGGCGCTAAAATCCTCCAACGCTTGTTGTTGCACGGAAAGTATGCATCTGAATGCTCCAGGACTTCCGCAGTCCTTCCGCTTCTTGTTGCAGCACAGGTGATCGATGTCTTTCAGCTTGTAGTTGAGACACAAGAAACCGAACTGATTCAGACAGTGAGTTTGAATAGCTTGTGCAAGCGGTAGTGGCCAGTAACTCGAACACTAAACCAAGACAAGACTTTGGGGTTGTCTCATTGTCTTCAAGATAGTCTTCCTTAGCTGTTTTATCAGCTTTGTTGGAGACCAACAAGGATGTGTCACTATCCTGAACCTTATCTGCATTACTTCCTTTACCATTGCTTAATAAGGCACTCTTCCCCAATATTCTGTCAGCATTGTAAAAGAAGAAACAAGCAGACACATAACAAGTTTAGCATGTACTAGTATATGAAACTCATTTCGGTGAACCAGTTCACTAGTAAGGTGGACAGGATTAACCTACCAAGTCTTCTATTGCCAAGTACTAGTACATAATAAAAGCACCAAACAAACATATATCGATGTCCTATGGTCACTTGATTGTCTTGCCAAATAAAAATAGAGACACGGTTCAAATCATATCAGTTCAAGACAAAGCAGCAGTGAAAGAATACAAAGCGTGGGAAACTACACGGCACAACAAGATTTCAGATGGGTACCACGGGTCTACATGTACAACAACACTATTGGCTCTGTTGTGATGCTAGTAATGTGCATGATATGAAAGTCAACTGTATACACAATTGAAGTTGAAATCAACAGAGCTATTGATAAGAGCAAACCTGTTAAAGAAACATGCGTGAACATACCTGCTGTGCCATTGGAGTTTCGATTGGATCCTTCAATTTAAAAATAAGTTTGTATGAGTAAATACAGTGATACAAGAGCAAAGCAATAAGAGTTAAAAAAGGCGCGCCTAAGTGAGCGCTTAAGCATGCCTAGGCTCTAGGCGTTGGCAAAACACATTGCGCATAACTAGGCATAATCTGTGCATAACTGCGCATAAGCATGTGGTTTGGTCAGTAAAGCGCAAGGCGGTGGCAAAACGCACAATTAACGCCTAGCGCTTTGTTGAACTATGATAGCAATTGAATCTTAAATTAGAATAGTTGTTCTTCAGGTTTAGGCACTTGTTCTAGATGAACAGAGTACAATAAGATGCAAGAATATAATACTTAAAAATAGAAAATGAGCTCACAGACCTTACCACATTCTTGGTTCGGGACCGAGATAGAACAAGGCGTTCCCGATCATCGTCCGATAAATGTGTCTCGGGAGAACGTAAGGAATTTGATGAGTTTCTTTGCGGTGATGTACATTTTCTTGAGGTAATTCGATACGCCACCAAGCATTCTTGAAGATAGCATAGGTATTAGCACAGGTTACCTCATCCCGAGTTTCCAAATCGGTCCTTCTCTATAGAGAAAATGGGAAAATTTGATGTATTATAACCATCATGGAGGTAGGATGTATGGGACGAAGCAAAGTAATTGCCATGAATAACATTACTTACACATAACTCCGGACAAACACTGCAATCTGGCATTTTCCTTCATCTTGATATAATATTTCAAAGATGGGAAGATACACACATACGATTTAACAACATCAAATGCGATAGATGCTAAACTACGTTGGCTAGTTGTGATTCCTCCACAGAATAGGCGTACTAACTGGTGGAGTTGGGGTTCGCCGTGATAGTACTGGCCCTTTGGGCTTTGGAGCTTCCTTACTAACTGCTCTTGTTTGGGAGCTCTGCGGTGGAGATGGTCTTGTGTCAACAGGAACTGGGTTACTATCGGCTGGGGTTGGGGTTAGATTGGGTGAAGCTGGTTCTCTGTCCATCGCAGTAGGGGTACAATCTGCGAGAGTTTGAGTTATGTGTGGTAGGTCTGGTTCTTGTGGATGTACAAACGGGGTGCTATCTCCACCAAGAGGAAGCACTGTTTTATTTGAAGACCGTGTTTTTATTCCGCTAGATACTGGCATCACCCGCTCCAATTCAAATGGCTGATAAAAAGGAAACATAGTTGAATGTACATACATTGTATGAGAAACAGATGCAATAGATAGTGTGGAAAAAAGAGGGCATGAAATAGTTGACATGTATATTTTTTAACTAAAACAGATAGCATGACATAATTTCACATATATGATGTCTATCTAAACTTGATAGCATAGCATAATATAATTCAAAGATATGATGAATAACTAAACAGGATCGCATGACATAATTCACCTACATGTTATCTAAGTAATCAGGATCGCATCATTTAATTCCCATATGTGATTTATATGCTAAACAGAGGGCATTCGATATGATGTCTGAACTAAGAACATGGTGTTGAATATTGTGTATATGATGTCTAAACTATGCAATGCAAGACACCGTATGCATGATATGAGCATATAACCGTGCCAAGTTAGAGAATACACCTCGGTGGGGGAATAGGACTGGTCATCATCTCGAATCCATCTCGAGGAGCTATCGGGACCCAACAAGAGATCTGCTTCGATAGGTAGCCATGCGCTCGTAAGGCCTTGTTTTCACTCCAGATTTTTCCATCTCCCACCCAAATGGCTGATTCACAGGAAGAGTAGTTTAATGTACAAACATTGTCGACAAATGGATGTAATGAAGAAAAGGATGGGCAAGATATCATTCAAATATATGATGCCTGGTTAAACAGGATGGCATTGCAAATTTCACATATATTATGGCTGGCTAAAAGACATGAGACGCATAATTCCCATATATGATATAGAAACTAAACTGGTGGCATTACGAGAACATGTCTAAACTAAGCGGATGACATATATGATGTCAAAAGTAGGCCTTTGCAAGGCAACATATGCATGATATGACTAACATCATCATGCCAAGGTAGAGCAAACACCTTGGGGGTAAATAGGAGGGTCGTGGCGTCAATCCGCCTCGAACAGATATCTTCCTCTGGATTACAATCTGGAGAGGGGTGGGGAGGGTTTGCCATTGAACCCACCATGGAGCGATGTCTGCATGACATTGCATTGCCGCTCAAAACTCTTCTCTTTCTATCAACATGTTCAGCATGACTGTGTACAATATCTGACATGCATATGAAAAAAATATGGTGAGATTATGTAAGGAGAGCATGCAGAAATTTAAGTGATGGTAACAACCAGTGGATCGACGTTTTTCCGTTGAACCAAAATAGCCCTAATGGATCGACGTGAATGTATAGTAATAAGTGATGCAACAATTGTACAACCTCTTTGCCGTAGCCGTGTCGACCTCAAAGATCATTGTGTTGGTATTTGAAGCGATTGAGGTAGAGGTGGATGTCGGAGGTGTGGAGGAAGATCCGAGGAATCAGAGACGGCGTCCGTGGCACTCGCTCTGTTGTGATGGATCGATTCGTCGTTGGAGCAGCTCCGTGAGCCGAAGACGTCAAGGCTGAAGCAGCACAAGACAGACATCGTCAATCTCAAGTGGTATTCTAATAGCATCTCCAATAGATGATGTAAAATGGATGTAAAATTAACATCACCAAAAACCAGCTGACTACAACAGATGAGGTAAAAACTGTTGACTCTGAAATTAACTTTGGAAACTGAAATTTACTGTGGAATCTGAATGCTACTGTCGAAACTGAACGCAATGGTAGCAGAGAGGCACTTGACATGTAGTTTAGGGAGGTCCTGCAGTTCATCTTCAACCTGCACCCCCCTGAGCCGCCAGCCACCACCGGCCGAACCGCCGGCCCCAGCGCTGCCTCGCTTCCCCGAAACAACTCGCCACTGCCGCCCCGGCCAGCCCTCTAGGCCCCCCGCCCCCACCCTGAACCCTAAGATAGATAGTGGGGTACCTCTCCGGCGAGCCCCCGTCCCCGCTACGGGTGGTTCTTCCTTAACTCCAGCGAGCCTCCCCCCCAACCCCTGAAAATTGACTGACCCAAAAGTCGATTCAGTCGACTGAATTGTGGCTTAAGTGGAGCAGAGCAGCAGCACGAGCGAGGGGGAGAGCAGCAGCAGCAGCTGGGCGAGCGAGAGCCAGAGCAGCAGCAGCAGCGCGAGCGAGCGAGCGAGAGCCGGAGCAGCAGCAGATCCGGCTGGTATGGACGCCGCCGCCGAAGGGGCCTCGCACTGGGGGAGAGCCACCGTGGAGATGTCACCCACGGCGCCGGCTTCAAGGTAGCTGCTCAATGGGGGTGTGGGATGGAGCACCGTCGGTGCCGGGAGGTCGAGTTAAGGAGAAGGTGCGATGCGACGAGTGTACAACCTCTTTGGTGGCGCCGAGTAGGCCTCGGCTTCGTCCGAGGAGTCGGTGAGGATGTTGCGGTTCCGGTGGAGCAGGTTAAGGCGGCGCTATGGGGATGGAGCAGCCGCGATAGACGAGGCGATCATCGGAGCAGCTCCTTGGAGGTGGAGGACGGGGCGGCTAAACCAGCGGGACAGCGAGATGGACGAAGGATCCTCATCCGGGGAGGTGGACGAGGGACGTGGAGATGTTGCGATGGACGACATCGTCGGGGAAGAGGCTCCGGCTGGGCAGCGGTGACGTGGCGGATAGAGGAGGGTGGGGTTTCGCGGCTGGAGCGGAGAGGTTATGGCGGCCTGGGATTTCGAATGGCGAAAAGGGGGCAATGGGAGGGGTTGAAGCATGACTTAGGGACGCGCTTGTCCAAAATGTAGGGTGTGTTACAAAAGTACCCCCCACCGATTTGAACTAGCGGCCCTTTCGGCTCAGGGTTAGAAGGGGGATTTCGCATGTCGGGATTTGGCAGCTGGAGGGAGTTTTCGCACGCGTTGTAATTTCGGGATAGCAAGGTGCGGGTTGTGAAGGCGCCAGTTTTGGGAGCACGATATCTGAATTTTCGGGATATAACAAGACGCGGGTTGAATTTTAAGGACAAGCCTAACATGTAGTAATATTGTACTTGTACGTACCAAATCAATTCGCACTTCCCTCAACCAAAAAGAAAACAAAAAAAATAAAACTATTCACACCACACAAAGAGAGAGTCTTCCCCGTTTTACTATACAAATGCTATTCAAAGCTACTCCCTCCTTCCATCTATATAGGGCGTAATGCGTTTTTCGATGCTAACTTTGACCAAATATTAGAGCAATGATATATGACATGCAACTTACACAAAGCACACCGTTAACTTCCTTTGTGAAAGGTTCTTTCAATGATATAAGTTTCACATTGTGCATGTCATGTACTATTAATCTTGTCAATAGTCAAAGGCGGTCTTAAAAATCTCATTACGCCCTATATAGATGGAAGGAGGGAGTATGAATCCATGTTATGTCCGATTAAATTTTTCCGCTTGCTGTATAATGCATGTAACCTACTCATACCAACATTTTAGTGCATTCCAAATGTCTATACTACCGCTGCAATTCAAACTAAATTTGAATTCGTTTCTCTATTTCAATAAGAATCTACAATCATGATTGTTGCCAACTTCAACCATCATAGTTTCCTTGCTATCCGCCAGATATAAATCGGACGGCCTATAATGCAGGATGGCAGGCACACCATCATGAACAATTCCGTTTTTTGATAATAGTAGAGATAAAATATATTAAATGCAGTATAACATGTTCATAAACACACCATGTGTATCGCTGTTATATATATTCACACATGCGTCAGTTTAAAACACTATGATAATTCTTCAAATATCCGAATTCGCTTTTTATAATGAAGTATATATGATCTCTATTCGTCTTTTACACCCACACAACCCTCTTATCTTTGTATCTAGCGCCAACTTTCTCTTGTGCATGCACACGCCCGCATCCCTCTCACCCTCCCTCAGCATTCTCTAGCTCCATCGCGCAAATTCGTCTTTTCACTTTAGGTCGTTCACCCACGGTGTGTGTAGGCCCCCCAGCTCCTTCTTTACGGCACACATCGATCGATATGCCTCTCTAGCCAGGTGTGCCTAACACAAACACAAGCTTCCCCTCTTCTCTTGTAACCGTCCATGCCTCACTCCCACCACTCTTTTCATCGTTCTCGTACTCGCATACTCCTCCCCGCTCGATATAGTATGCCTCTCGTACCACCTCCTACATGCATCCCTCTCTCTCTCTATCCTTCTCCTCGTGCCTCATTTGCTTCTAACACACACATGCATGTATACTGATCGATCTCCCAACATATACCTAGATCGACTTTAACTACCCCCCCATCGATCGACGTACCTCAAAAGTTGTGTCTCTCCTTTCTCTAACAAAGGGTGATTGATCTTCCTATGTAGTTATGTCTGCTTACCACAGCCACATTGTCCCCCCTCATCATTCGTGCATGCCTCCTGACCCGTCTCTCACACGCACGTGCACAGACAACAAGCAGCCATCTCCTCTCTTATTGATATTGCAGGCGTGCCCTCCGTTTGTCTAGCAAGCCTATCCCACCATTTGTTAGAAGCAACTCCACTACCACCCCCTCCAACACTCTAGCTTTGTCTCTCTCCCAACCTGTTTCCTCTCCTGCACATATGCATGGATGCGGATCGATCTCCCTTAATACATGAGGCAGATCGATCTCCTTAATACATGAGGTAGGCCTCTCTCCTCCTCCAAACATATACCAGCCATGTACCTCTATAGTCAATTGGGCCTCCCTCTTCCCCCTCCACACACCGATAGTCGAGCGCTGCAGGTAGGTATCCATGCCACAGAGACAAACTGCACATGTCCCCTCTCACGTTCCAGTTGGCCAACCACTCTATATCTTTGACGTGGGCACACACAAATTCGATGACACTCTTTTCCGATCGCGCGCGCGCACACACACACATCATCCCTCTTTTCGATTCTATGGACACCTCAAGCCGATGATACCTCCACTCTCTTCTCGTGGATCACCACCTCTATATATATGTTATATCCAGGACTCTATTTCACACACATTGCATATGTTACATTTTTTGATTGACCCCCCCCCCCCCAAAAAAAACTCTCAAGAACCCACACACTATATCTCTCTAGGTTTGTATCTCTCTCACAAAACCGCACATAGGTGATGTACATATACAAGAAGAGAATAGGTGCACTGTGCACGTACTCACGCTTCGTGCCCAGCCACACCCGCGCGGGTACACGGTGGAGCTCATTTCTTTACGAAATGGCAGCCCACGTGCAAATTTGAATGCCTGTAGCGGTTGTTTACCTAGGGAGGTCGTGTACCATGCCTGCACAAAACAAAGTTCGACTTGACGCGTTGCCACGTTATTTTTAAATAGAGTTATAGCGCTCAATGGCACGTACACAGAATATAAAACGATTTTGTTGGAGAAAAAGGTAGTCCGCTCACTATATACAATGGAGCCTTGCGTGCCTGGTTTGTCGCTCTTCAGAGTATCTCACACAAGGCTGCGGTGGCCTCTCTCTCTCTCTCACCGTTGGTCACTGATCCGGTTGCATCCCATCCGTCGGGGGAAAGGGAGTGCGGTGGTCTCTCTCTCTCTCTCTCACCGTTGGTCACTGATCCGGCCGCATCCCGTCCACCAGGGGAAAGGGAGAAAGGGCATCTTTTCAACGTTCGACGGCGCCGAGGCAGCACGTCCCGATCTGCGGTACACGCCGTTCTCTCTGACCAAGCTCCGGCGCGGCAGGGCCTACGCCACCTGCTCGCAGATTCCGCCCATCGCTGCTCACCTAGTTACATCCCGACGACCTCCAGGTATCCCCTCTGGCCTTGCTCCACTGCCCGTCTTCCCACATCGCTGCATGTGGATCTTCCATAGTTCTTTGCCCAAAACGTAGCTCGTCCAGCGTACTTTCCATATTGCATTCTCGTCCTCACACCGTTTTAGACAAACACAATCATGTTGTTATCTTCCCTTAGGGCAAGGAATATTCTTCTTTTTTGTCGCCGCATGTGTCATCAACTGTTATTGGCCTATAATTGTTTCCTTTCTACCTCTTTTTTGCAAACAGGGCTATCCATTTCACCTCGTTGCTATTGCGACCTTTGGTGAACTGCACAAATCACTTTTTTTCTTAAGAGTTTTTTTGCAGTTGTACTAAAATGTCACACGGGCAACGTCTCTACATTTCAGGGCGACTGCACAAAAGGAGATTGGTTTTGCTCTATCCTCCTCATCCAACTCCGAGCCTAATCTTCTCCAACTAGTTAGTCTTAAGAGAGACTGCAAAGGTGACCGGCTTCTATTTGTGTGTTTATTGTTTCATCAGCAGTCCTCTATTATCATAATCACACTTAATATCTTTGGAACAGGGATGCTCAGGTCTATTTTAGTGGAACTGCACAAAATGATCGGAATGTTGCATGCTCCAGATAGCTACTTTTTTTCCCAACATGCCTTGTTGATTTAGACAGAGCTGGGGGGACGTTGCTGCCAATGAAAGCATGGATCAATTTTAATTTAACACCTTCTCACAACTCTGTCTTCAGTTGTGATGTAATTATTAGCTCTGATCTGCTAATAATTGACATGCATTAGTAAGGAAGTTAGTTTTTTATTGTTTCCAAAAGAGCATCGATGGCAAGACACGTGAAACAAAAGCTGAAAGCTCACAACATTATACAATTTCATGTCGCTGGAAAATTATTTGTATAGTACGTCAATTATGTAAACAAATGATGGAAGCTTGATAACATTGCCAGAAGCCTCTTCGTCATCCGGGTCCATGTGCCATGCACAAAATTATACTCCTTCGTTACTAAATATTTGTCTTTTTACAAATTTTAAACGGGCATATTTTAGAGTGTAGATTCACTCATTTTGCTTCGTATGTGTACTCCCTCCGTTCCTAAATATTCTATTCGTCTTTCTAGAGATTTCAACAAGTGACTACATACGGAGCAAAATGAGTGAATCTACACTCTAAAATATGTATATATACATCCGTATGTGCCAGTCCATTTGAAATCTCTAAAAAGACAAATATTTGAGTAGTCACTCGTTGAAATTGTTGGGGAACGTAGTAATTTCAAAAAATTTCCTACGATCACGCAAGACCATGGTGATGGCATAGCAACGAGAGGGGAGAGTGTCCGCCCACGCACTCGTGAGACCGAAAGCGAAGCGTTATAACAACGCGGTTGATGTAGTAAATGCGTCTTCACGATCCGACCGATCCAAGCACCGAACGCACGGCACCTCCGAGTTCTCGCACACGTTCAGCTCGATGGCGATCCCGGACTCGATCCAGCAAAGTGTCGGGATGAGTTCCGTCAAGACGACGGCGTGGTGAGATGATGATGCTCCACCGACGCAGGGCTTCGCCTAAGCTCTGCGACGATATGACTTCTCCGGCGCAGGGCTTCGCCTAAGCTCCGCGACGATATGACCGAAGTGGAATATGGTGGAAGGGGGCACCGCACACGGCTAAGGAACGATCCGTAGATCAACATATGTGTTCTAGGGTGCCCCCTGCCCCCGTATATAAAGGAGCCAAGGGGGAGGGGGCTGGCCGGCCAAGAGGGGGCGCGCCAGGGAGTCCTACTCCCTCCGGGAGAAGGATTCCCCCTCCAATCCTAGTTGGAATAGGATTCCCCGGAGGGGGAAAGAGAGAGAGGGGGCCGGCCCACCTTTCCTAGTCCTAATAGGACTAGGGAAGGGGAGGCGCTTGACCACCTAGGGCTGGCCCTTTCTCCTTTCCACCAAGGCCCACTATGGCCCATATAGTTCCGGGGGTTCGGTAACCTCCTGTACTCGATAAATTCGATTTCACTCGGAACATTTCGATGTCCAAATGTAGGCTTCAATATATCAATCTTTATGTCTCGACCATTTCGAGACTCCTCGTCATGTCCGTGATCACATCTGGGACTCCGAACTACCTTCGGTACATCAATACTTATAAACTCATAATGAACTGTCATCGAAACGTTAAGCGTGCGGACCCTACGGGTTCAAGAACTATGTAGACATGACCTAGAATCATTCATTCTCGGTCAATAACCAATAGCGGAACCTGGATGCCCATATTGGTTCCTACATATTCTACGAAGATCTTTATCGGTCAAACCGCATAACGATATACGTTGTTCCTTTTGTCATCGGTATGTTACTTACCCGAGATTCGATCGTCGGTATCCAATACCTAGTTCAATCTCGTTACCGGTAAGTCTCTTTACTCGTTCCGTAATACATCATCTCACAACTAACTCATTAGTTGCAATGCTTGCAAGGCTTATGTGATGTGTATTACCGAGAAGGCCAGAGATACCTCTCCGACAATCGGAGTGACAAAACCTAATCTCGATTCATGCCAACTCAACATATACTTTTGGATACACTGTAGAGTACCTTTATAATCACCCAGTTACGTTGTGACGTTTGGTAGCACACAAAGTGTTCCTCCGGTAAACGGGAGTTGCATAATCTCATAGTTGCGTGAACTTTGTATAAGTCATGAAGAAAGCATAAGCAACATACTAAACGATCAAGTGCTAAGCTAACGAAATGGGTCATGTCAATCACATCATTCTCCTAATGATGTGATCCCATTAATCAAATGACAACACATGTCTATGGTTAGGAAACATAACCATCTTCGATTAATGAGTTAGTCTAGTAGAGGCATACTAGTGACTATCTGTTTGTCTATGTATTCACACATGTATTATGTTTCCGGTTAATACAATTCTAGCATGAATAATAAACATTTATCATGATATAAGGAAATAAATAATAACTTTATTATTGCCTCTAGGGCATATTTCCTTCATCTCCCACTTGCACTAGAGTCAATAATCTAGATTACACAAGAATGATTCTAACACCCATGGAGTCTTGGTGCTGATCATGTTTTGCTCGTGGAAGAGGCTTAGTCAACGGGTCTGCAACATTCAGATCCGTATGTATTTTGCAAATCTCTATGTCTCCCACTTGGACTTGGTCCCGAATGGAATTGAAGCGTCTCTTGATATGCTTGGTCCTCTTGTGAAATCTGGATTCCTTTGCCAAGGCAATTGCACCAAGATTGTCACAGAAGATCTTCATTGGTCCCGATGCACTAGGTATGACACCTAGATCGGAAATGAACTCTTTCATCGAGACTCCTTCATTTGCTGCTTCCAAGCAGCTATGTACTCCGCTTCACATGTAGATCCCGCCACGACGCTTTGTTTAGAACTGCACCAACCGACAGCTCCACCGCTTAATAAAAATACGATCCGGTTTGCGATTTAGAATCGTCCGGATCAGTGTCAAAGCTTGCATCGATGTAACCATTTACGACTAGCTCTTTGTCACCTCCATATCGAGAAACATATCCTTAGTCCTTTTCGGTATTTGGGATGTTCTTGACCGCTGTCCGATGATCCACTCTGGATTACTTTGGTACCTTCCTACCAAGCTTACAGCTAAGCATCGTCAGTCTGGTACACAGCATTGCATACATGATAGAGCCTATGGCTGAAGCATAGGAACATTTTCATTTCTCTCTATCTTCTGCTGTGGTCGGGCATTGAGTCGACTCAATCTTACACCTTGTACTACAGGTAAAAACCTTTCTTTGCACGATCCATTTTGAACTTCTTCAAAACTTTATCAAGGTATGTGCTTTGTGAAAGTCCAATTAAGCGTCTTGATCTATCTCTATAGATCTTGATGCCCAATATGTAAGCAGCTTCACCGAGGTCTTTCATTGAAAAACTTTTATTCAAGTATCCTTTTATGCTATCCAGAAATTCTATATCATTTCCAATCAACAATATGTCGTCCACATATAATATCGAAATGCTACTGAGCTCCCACTCACTTTCTTGTAAATACAAAGCTTCTCCAAAAGTGCAGATAAAACCATATGCTTTGATCACACTATCAAAGCGTTTATTCCAACTCCGAGAGGCTTGCACTGGACCATAAATTGATCGTTGGAGCTTGCACACTTTGTTAGCACCCTTTGGATCAACAAAACCTTCTGGTTGTATCATATACAACTCTTCTTCTAGAAATCCATTCAAGAATGCAGTTTTACATCCATTTGCCAAATTTCATAATCATAAAATGCGGCAATCGCTAACATGATTCGGACAGACTTAAGCATCGCCACGGGTGAGAAAGTCTCATCGTAGTCAACCCCTTGAACTTGTCGAAAACCTTTTGCAACAAGTCGAGCTTTGTAGACGATTACATTACCATCGGCGTCGGTCTTCTTCTTAAAGATCCATTTATTCTCAATAGCTTGCCGATCATCGGGCAAGTCTACCAAAGTCCATACTTTGTTCTCATACATGGATCCCATCTCAGATTTCATGGCTTCAAGCCATTTTGTGGAATTTGGGCTCACCATCGCTTCTTCATAGTTCGTAGGTTCACCATGATCTAGTAGCATGACTTCCGAATAGGATTACCGTACCACTCAGTGCGGATTTTATTCTGGTTGATCTCTGAGTTCGGTGACAACTTGATCTGAAGTTTCATGATCTTCATCATTATCTTCCTCACTAAGCGGTGTAGGTGTTACGTAAACTGATTTACGTGATGAACTACTTTCCAATAAGGGAGCTGGTACTATTACCTCATCAAGTTCCACTTTCCTCCCACTCACTTCTTTCGAGAGAAACTCCTTCTCTAGAAAGGATCCATTGTTAGCAACGAATGTCTTGCCTTCGGATCTGTGATAGAAGGTATACCCAATTGTCTCCTTTGGGTATCCTATGAAGACACATTTTTCCGATTTGGGTTCAAGCTTATCAGGTTGAAGTTTCTTCACATAAGCATCGCAACCCCAAACTTTCAGAAACGACAACCTTGGTTTCTTGCTAAACCATAGTTCATAAGGTGTCGTCTCAACGGATTTTGACGGTGTCCTATTTAACGTGAATGCGGCCGTCTCTAAAGCATAACCCCAAAACGATAGCGGTAAATCGGAAATAGACATGATAGATCGTACCATATCTAGTAAAGTACGATTACGACGTTCGGACACACCATTACGCTGAGGTGTTCCCGGTGGCGTGAGTTGTGAAACTATTCCGCATTGCTTCAAATGTAGACAAAACTCGTAACTCAAATATTCTCCTCCACGATCAGATCGTAGAAACTTTATTTTCTTGTTACGATGATTTTCAACTTCACTCTGAAATTCTTTGAACTTTTCAAATGTTTCAGATTTATGCTTCATCAAGTAGATATACCCGTATCTGCTTAAATCATCTGTGAAGGTGAGAAAATAACGATATCCGCCACGAGCTTCAACATTCATTGGACCACATACATCTGTATGTATGATTTCCAATAAGTCTGTTGCTCTCTCCATACAACCGGAGAACGGTGTTTTAGTCATCTTGCCCATGAGGCACGGTTCGCAAGTACCAAGTGATTCATAATCAAGTGATTCCAAAAGTCCATCTGTATGGAGTTTCTTCATGAGTTTTACACCGATATGACCTAAACGGCAGTGCCACAAATAAGTTGCACTATCATTATCAACTCTGCATCTTTTGGCTTCGACATTATGAATATGTGTATCACTACTGTCGAGATTCAACAAGAATAGACCATTCTTCAAGGGTGCATGACCATAAAAGATATTACTCATATAAATAGAACAACCATTATTCTCTGATTTAAATGAATAACCGTCTCGCATCAAACAAGATCCAGATATAATGTTCATGCTCAACGCGGCACCAAATAACAATAATTTAGGTCTAAAACTAATCCTCAAGGTAGATATAGAGGTAGCGTGTCGACCGCGATCACATTGACTTTGGAACCATTTCCCACGCGCGATCGTCACCTCGTCCTTTGGCAGTGCTCGTCTATTCCGTAGTCCTTGTTTGAGTTGCAAATATTAGCAATGTAACCAGTATCAAATACCCAGTGCTACTACGAGCTCTAGTAAGGTACACATCAATAACATGTATATCACATATACCTTTGTTCACCTTGCCATCCTCCTTATCCGCCAAATACTTGGGGCAGTTCCGCTTCGGTGTCCAGTTTGCTTGCAGTAAAAACACTCGATTTCAGGCTTAGGTCCAGACTTGGGTTTCTTCTCTTGATCAGCAACTTTCTTGCTGTTCTTTTGAAGTTTCCTTCTTCTTTCCTTTGCCCTTTTCTTGAAACTAGTGGTCTTGTTGACCATCAACACTTGATGCTCTTTCTTGATTTCTACCTCCGCTGCTTTTAGCATTGCGAAGAGCTCAGAATTGTCTTATTCATCCCTTGCATATTATAGTTCATCACGAAGCTCTTGTAGCTTGGTGGCGTGATTGGAGAATTCTGTCAATGACACTATCATCCGGAAGATTAACTCCCAGCTGAATTAAGTGATTATTATACCCGGACATTTTGAGTATGTGCTCACCGATGTAACTATTCTCCTCCATCTTGCAGCTATAGAACTTATTGGAGACTTCATATCTCTCAATCCGGGCATTTGCTTGAAATATTAACTTCAACTCTGGAACATCTCATATGCTCCATGACGCTCAAAACGTCGTTGAAGACCCGGTTCTAAGCCGTAAAGCATGGCACACTGAACTATAGAGTAGTCATCACTTTGCTCGCCAGACGCTCACAACTTCGGCGTTGCTCTGCAGCAGGTTCGCACCCAGCGGTGCTTCCGGGACGTAATTCTTACGTGCAGCAATGAGGATAATCCTCGAGTTACGGACCCAGTCCGTGTAATTGCTACCATCATCTTTCAACTTTGCTTTCTCAAGGAACGCATTAAAATTCAACGGAACAACAAGACGAGCCATCTATCTACAAGAAACATAGACAAGCAAAATACTATCGGTACTAAGTTCATGATAAATTTAAGTTCAATTAATCATATTAAAAACTCCCACTTAGACAGACATCTCTCTAGTCATCTAAGTGTTTACGTGATCCAAATCAACTAAACCATGTCCGATCATCACGTGAGATGGAGTAGTTTCAATGGTGAACATCACTATGTTGATCATATCTACTATATGATTCACGTTCGACCTTCGGTCTCCGTGTTCGAGGCCATATCTGCATATGCTAGGCTCGTCAAGTTTAACCTGAGTATTCTGCGTGTGCAAAACTGGCTTGCACCCGTTGTAGATGGACGAGAACTTATCACACCCGATCATCACGTGGTGTCCGGGTACTCTGAACTTTTAGCAACGGTGCATACTCAGGAGAACACTTCTTGATAATTTTAGTGAGAGATCATCTTATAATGCTACCGTCAATCAAAGCAAGATAAGATGCATAAAGGATAAACATCACATGCAATCAATATAAGTGATATGATATGGTCATCATCATCTTGTGCTTGTGATCTCCATCTCCAAGCACCGTCATGATCACCATCGTCACCGGCGCGACACCTTGATCTCCATCGTAGCATCGTTGTCGCCTCGCCAACTATTGCTTCTACGACTATCGCTATCTGCTTAGTGATAAAGTAAAGCAATTACATGGCTTTGCATTTCATACAATAAAGCGACAACCATATGGCTCCTGCCGATTGCCGATAACTCGGTTACAAAACATGATCATCTCATACAATATAGCATCACGTCTTGACCACATCACATCACAACATGCCCTGCAAAAACAAGTTAGGCGTCCTCTACTTTGTTGTTGCAAGTTTTACGTGGCTGCTACGGGCTGAGCAAGAACCGTTCTTACCTACGCATCAAAACCACAACGATAGTTTGTCAAGTTGGTGCTGTTTTAACCTTCGCAAGGACGGGCGTAGCCACACTCAGTTCAACTAAAGTGAGAGAGACAGACACCGCCGGTCACCTTTAAGCAACTAGTGCTCGGAGCGGTGAAACCAGTCTCGCGTAAGCGTCACGCGTAATGTCGGTCGGCCGCTTCATCTCACAATACCGCTGAACCAAAGTATGACATGCTGGTAAGCAGTATGACTTATATCGCCCACAACTCACTTGTGTACTACTCGTGCATATGACATCAACGCATAAAACCAGGCTCGGATGCCATGTTGGGGAGCGAGTAATTTCAAAAAATTCCTACGATCACGCAAGACCATGGTGATGGCATAGCAACGAGAGGGAGAGTGTCCGCCCACGCACCCTCGTGAGACCGAAAGCGAAGCGTTATAACAACGCTGTTGATGTAGTCGTGCGTCTTCACGATCCGACCGATCCAAGCACCGAGCGACGGCACCTCCAAGTTCTGCACACGTTCAGCTCGATGGCGATCCCGGACTCCGATCCAGCAAAGTGTCGGGATGAGTTCCGTCAAGACGACGGCGTGCAGGACGATGATGATGCTCCACCGGCGCAGGGCTTCGCCTAAGCTGCTGACGATATGACTTCTCCGCGCGGGGCTTCGCCTAAGCTCATGACGATATGACCGAAGTGGAATATGGTGGAAGGGGCACCGCACACGGCTAAGGAACGATCCGTAGATCAACTTATGTGTTCTAGGGTGCCCCCCCCCGTATATAAAGGAGCCAAGGGGAGGGGCTGGCGGCCAGAGAGCGGCGCCAGGAGTCCTACTCCCTCGGGAGTAGGATTCCTCCAATCCTAGTTGAATAGGATTCCCGGAGGGGAAAGAGAGAGAGGGGCGGCCCACCTTTCCTAGTCCTAAAAGGACTAGGGAAGGGGGCGCGACCACCTAGGGCTGGCCTTTCTCCTTTCCACCAAGGCCCACTATGGCCCATATAGTTCCCGGGGGTTCGGTAACCTCCGGTACTCGGTAAATTCGATTTCACTCGGAACATTTCCGATGTCCAAATGTAGGCTTCCAATATATCAATCTTTATGTCTCGACCATTTCGAGACTCCTCGTCATGTCCGTGATCACATCTGGGACTCCGAACTACCTTTGGTACATCAATACTTATAAACTCATAATGAACTGTCATCGAAACGTTAAGCGTGCGGACCCTACGGGTTCAAGAACTATGTAGACATGACCTAGAACCATTCTCGGTCAATAACCAATAGCGGAACCTGGATGCCCATATTGGTTCCTACATATTCTACGAAGATCTTTATCGGTCAAACCGCATAACGATATACGTTGTTCCTTTTGTCATCGGTATGTTACTTACCCGAGATTCGATCGTCGGTATCCAATACCTAGTTCAATCTCGTTACCCGTAAGTCTCTTTACTCGTTCCGTAATACATCATCTCACAACTAACTCATTAGTTGCAATGCTTGCAAGGCTTATGTGATGTGTATTACCGAGAAGGCCCAGAGATACCTCTCCGACAATCGGAGTGACAAAACCTAATCTCGATTCATGCCAACTCAACATATACTTTTGGAGACACCTGAGAGTACCTTTATAATCACCCGATTACGTTGTGACGTTTGGTAGCACACAAAGTGTTCCTCCGTAAACGGAGTTGCATAATCTCATAGTTGCAGGAACTTTGTATAAGTCATGAAGAAAGCATAAGCAACATACTAAGCGATCAAGTGCTAAGCTAACGAAATGGGTCATGTCAATCACATCATTCTCCTAATGATGTGATCCCATTAATCAAATGACAACACATGTCTATGGTTAGGAAACATAACCATCTTGATCAATGAGCTAGTCTAGTAGAGGCATACTAGTGACTATCTGTTTGTCTATGTATTCACACATGTATTATGTTTCCGGTTAATACAATTCTAGCATGAATAATAAACATTTATCATGATATAAGGAAATAAATAATAACTTTATTATTGCCTCTAGGGCATATTTCCTTCAGAAATCTCTAGAAAGACAAATATACTCTGGAGTATATTTAAGAACTGAGGGGGTAGTGCACAATCGCATGGGAGACTCAGCCCGGTCGTTGCGCCGCATTAATAGTGAGTAATGAGCAGTCAAATCATAAGCCCCACCTTTCCCACTGTAAGTTGCTCTAAAGAGGCAACCATCAATACGCTCTTCTTTTGAATCCGCTCATACTACTCCATCCATCACTGTTTATATAGCGCGCTAAAGAAAAAAGAAAAAAATCTGTGGGACCAAGGCGACTAGCGACCGGCCTGAAAAATAGCATTGGTAGTTATAACACGGCGTACACACATGCATGCAGTGCTTCCACCCCGGGTACACACATGCATGCACTTACTCCACTCCGTAGTAGTACAGTACATGGAGAGAAAATTGTGGACTTGATTGCGGTTACAGGCCCTAATTAATTGAGCATTAAACCAAACGCGTCTAAAGTCCTCTCGGTGGTGGAAATGCATTGAGAGAAATGCATCATAATGAAGCGCTACATAAAGCGTGGACGGAGGGAGGAGTAGTCTGAAGGTGCAGAACCAAGTACGCGTATGGCCAGTCGGTCAACGCACCTCCTCTTGGCATATCACTGACATGTGGGGCAGGAGTGTGAGCAAACCGATCTCAATTGATAGCAAAGAGCCAACCCGCCGTTCCTTGAGAGAGATGAGGAGAGAGAACACACAGACGGGCTCGCACGGAGGCCAAGATATATTCGAGCATGGTTGGTTGATCGATATCATTCATTACATGTTGGGCTGCCGTTTTCTGCCCTTCTCCGGAATAAACGTGTACTTTATCGAGATAAAAAATAAAATACAGACGCTCCACCATGCGGTTCTAGTAGTAGTACTACTCGTACTATCTGCGCTTGGCTCTTCGCCTCTTCGTGAAGTCGAACAAGGTACTCCGCATGTTGGGTACTACGATGTATGCCTCGACAATCGACACGAATGGATGATGCATGTCCACCGAGGGTAGGTTGCATTAGTCAAAGGCATAAGCGAGCTTCACCTTGTCCTGCAAGCTTCTCCTCGTTCTGCGAGTTGACGGGACACACCAAAAAGTAGTGCTAGTCCATACTCCCTCCTTTCTGGCTAATATGGCTTAATCTTTTTTGCGATTAAATGAGAGAGCTTTATTCATATATAAGCATTATTAGGACGATCAACCAAGACACTAGTCACTAGGAAGCGAGGTACCCCACAAAAAAAGAAGTAGGAAGCGAGGTGTTTCATCAAGCCAGCTCTCGGCCACATTCAAAGTGCAGCAAGCACGGTTCGCACGAAAATGCGCCGCAAGGTTTGCTAACATGTTTACATGCTGAATAACAAAAAAATAGGAAATATTACCGAGCGCTACTATTTGTAACAGGATATGAGCCATAATTAAGAGAGAATTGTGGCGAGTGTTCCATGCAATCAACTTCCATTATCAAATGCGAGAACCCTCGAAGAGAACCAAATGTGTTGAAGATTTCTTTATCACATTTTCAATTTATAATAAGAGTGCAGACGCTCCTCCATCCGGTTCCTAGTACTACTCCCTCCTTTCCGGTTTATAAGGCTTATCTTAACATTTTAGTTTTCCCATTTTATAAGGCTCAATTTGGTTGTTCCCCATCACATGTTCAGATTTCAAGGTGCATTAAATCATTGCATGCAAGTATTAAGAGAAAATTGACCAATGCATGTACTTTATACATGCATGCATTGCAATTAATGCATTGGTAAACATAATTTTTTGAGAAAAACAAGAGCATTAATTGGGTGCTTTTGCAAAATACAAAAAGTATTCCACCACTCACCATCTACCTTGATTGGTGAGATTTTGAATTGAGCCCTATAAACCGGAAAGGAGGAGTAGTATAGTACGTTACCTTTATAGACTCTAGTAGTAGTACTAGTACTAGTAAACTTTGTGCTTGGTTGTTAGCCTATTAGGAAGTCGAACAATAGTAGCACTAGTAGTATAGTGTATGCTTCATCAATCGACACGAATTAATCGTTGCACGTCCACCGCCTCGAGCGAGGAGAGCTTGCATTAGTCAAAAGTTTCTCCTTGTCCTGCGAGCCACCGCAAGCTTCTCCCGTCTCTGCAACCTTCTCCTCGTTCGCAAGTTGACGGGCAATACAAAGTAATGCTAGTCCATACTGCCTCCTCTTCGGTTAATATGGCTTAATTTCAAACGAGATAAATACACTGTCTATCACTGTATATTTGTCAAAATATGATCAGTGGACTTCATAATACGCTCAATGCGCTCAATATATATATTTTCTGGTGTTTACACGGTCACTAGCTCATCCTGACTGAGTATGTGTGTGCATGCACACGTAGGTTGAGCACTTAGCGTGACCGTGTGTGTTCCGTCGTGTGCTCGGACATGCATGCATTAGGGCGTCGCGCGCGTTTTTGCGTCCATGTGTACGTGTGACTGTTGCATACATGTAGGGGGAGTACGTGTAGGGGCCACTAAGTAGCAGTCAAATCACACAGTAAGTTAGTCGGAAGAAGCAACCATCATTTCACTCTTGAATGACACGTACGCAATATATAATGGTTGATATGGAGAGTAAAATAAAACCACTATATATACACTAGCAGGAGCCTAAGCTACAAGCCTGGTTGCTAAGGTTGCTCTCTTCACAAGCATAGAACGACGGGCCTGATCCCGCAGCTGGGGGAAGGGAACAATGTTCTGTGTAGACGCGGTCGACATCGGCGAGGGAGAAAACCCACAGTCGGTGCGTCCCAATCAGGGTCACCGCGGTATGGTCCGATGCCGCGTCCCAACCGCCCTTCTAGCTACAGCCCGACGTCCCAGGTAGTCCATCTTCCTTTTGGAGCCGGCTTGCTCCACTGCCGTAGCTCCAACTCCATGTCGATCTTTCTCTACTTCTACCGGCTTCTACTTGTGATGAGTTTATGTCTCATGAACTAGTGCCAGTACTATTATTCTAATCACACTTCTTCAATATCTTTGCCATCAGGGATGCTCAGGTCGATTTTAGTGGAACTGCACAAAAGCATCGTATGATCCGAGGGTGCCAACCGTCTTTCCTTCGACGGGTTCTACCTGGCCACGGAATTAAATCATGTTTAGGGTTTAAGTCGTAGTGACCCCATCAGTAGTTTTTCTTTCGTACACGCTCTCACAACTTTTTTATTTTGTTGTGAAGTAAATATTGGCTATGATCTGTGAATCATTAAGATGCATCATCATGCGTGTTAGTTTTCCTTTGTATTTGATGGAATGTTGTAACGGGGCAACCTTGGAATAGGAATGAAAATGGAGTGGAAAGTTTCCGTTTTTCCGGAGAAAAAATGGAAACAGAGAGAAACCAACGTTTTGTTTCATTGGACCGGCCATCGAGAAAAACCAACGTTTAAATCACGTATGTCGTGTTCGTGTCTCACCCTCCTCCACGGCTCGACCCCACACGGTCGCTCGGCATGCCACTCACCGCAAACCGAGTATACGATAACTTTCCCGCCTGCTTGTCTGATGGATCACGCCATGGAGTACTACACTACTGGAAGAGATTGACGAGTTGGGGGAGGACAGCTAGCTGTAGCACGGACTCCCAAGAACTTTTTACATGCATGTTGTAGCCGGCTATTGCGACCGTTGAACGTGGAGCAGCCGCATGCACCCGGAAGCGGCGCGGGCGACGCTCTCTCGGCCGGCGTGCCGCTTCAATGCCGGCGCCAGTGAGAGGTGCACGCGCGGGTGATGAAGAAGGTTCGGGTTGGTCAGGACCGGCCGTGGCAGCGGTCCGGACGTGCGCAAACAAGAGATGATGTACGTTAATATTGCTGCGTATATAATTAACAACGTAAATAATGTGTCAGTTGGACAAATATGATTGGAGATGGAGATGGAAATGGAATTTTACGTAAACACGGATATGCATGTCTATGTCTATGTGTGTGTGCGCGACGACTCTCGCGACCTGGAAGCGGGGGCGTGTTTTTGATCTAGTTTTCTTTCATGGTACGTTAGAAAATCAGTTTGTCTAGTTCACATCTAGATGTTATTTAAGGATATCACATCTAAGCTCCCACAAGTATATAATGTAGCAACAAGAAAAGAAAAAACTAGGACAAAAAAAATAGACCACAAACAGAGTGGACATCAATTTAGATGTGACATAACTATGTCACATCTAGATGTGTCCTAGACAGACCCTTAAAAAATTGTCCGCCAGTTTTCGTTTCTTTTTTCCGGGAACGCGCGTATTCTATTTAAAACCACTGCTATGGAGAGATTTTTTTACTCCATTAAAGCCTCTTGTTTGATAGAGTTTCTCGCGTCTCGCTCTCTCACCCTCTCCATATCAAAACAAGATGACAGTGTCCACTCTATCTCTCTCCTCACCGGTGGTCACAGATCCGGCCGAATCCCGTCCGCTGCGGGAGGTGAGGAGGTGCAGCGTTGACGTTGTCGCCGTCGGCGACGGAGGGAGCCGATGCGCATCGTCCTCTCGGAGCCGGTGTTGGCCCAGACGAAGATCCTCCACGCCCTTGTTCGCTGCCGTCGTGTGGGCAGATCCCTCTCGCCCGCCTAAACGACATCTCGCCCACCTGAGGTATAACTTCTTGTACTGGTCCAGCTCCCCAGGTCACTGTGTGCGGGTTTTCTTCTATGCGACTACTCCCCAGCTCCCCATGCATAGTAGTATCTAGGGTTCGTCGGCTGGTCCAACTTCACCTACTAGTACTATTATAGAGGAAATGCCATTCGAAAAGTTGTCCTGATTTATGCCTCGGTGGAGGTATACATGTTGTTTCGACAAAAAGTACATGGTGGTTGTGCGGTCATTGTCCATATGGTGGTAGTACTATCACCTGGTTAAATGAGAAAATGCTTTTTTTCTCGGGTATCCTGGTTTAGTTCCCATCAAGATATAATTATGATGCTTCTGTTTGTTGGTGTACTTTTCATTAATTCTTATTGACAATTGAGATGTCGTTGCTAACCCTTTTTTATATTTTTGGAAACAGCGATGCGTGTCTCCATACCCGTGCATGTCTTCCTCAATTTCAGTGGAACTGCACAAAATTGGATGGCCATTTTTGTTCCGCCTCACTGTCCTCTTCCACGTGGTTCTTCCTTCCTCGAGCTAGATTACTGAGAAGAAACAGACCACAGTGAGGATTTGTCGAACTTCATAGGTGCCTCACCCAAAGTTGATGCCAAATGGATGATGCATCACCACGATGACCTATCGATGCTCATGGTTGCGCCTCATGGTTGCGTCGGCTGGTGAAGTTGATCGATTTTCAATGAAAAACAAGCTGTGTTCCATCAGTGCTCTTTGCTTGTCACACATAAAGATGATATCCTTTGTTAGTTCACCTTGGTTGCGTTGGAGACGCAGTCGTCTTTCACGTTGGTGCAATTTTATCACACAATTGGCTATGAACCAAATGTTTCCTCGAAGAAGGATCGACGTTGGTACTAAGAGCATAAGTTTTGTATTGATTTCTAAGCCTTCTCCCAACTTTGTCTCCAGCTCCCCTATAATTTTATTTGTCCAGCTATTAACTTTGATTTAAAAATGGTGTGGACTAAAAACCCGGATGGACGTAGTAGCCCTCCATTTTATTTACTCGCATATTAGATTTGATGAAGTCAAACTTTGTAATACTCCCAAACCTTTCCGATAATTGAAATTAAAATTCTTTATTTGTACACACTCTCACACGTTTCCGATAATTTGGCGCATTTGTGGTTGTTCACTTAAGGGAGGGTAGTGTACCACACGTGAAGGACAGGAAGTGCGACCTGGACGTGTGGGCGTGGATCGTTAGTTCATCGGAAGTAGTACTAGTTTTCTTCACTGTACATTAAATAAAGAGTTTCGTTTCGTACTTACACAATTTAAAATGATTGTTATGGAGAGAATAAGAAAACCACTCCACTAGTATATATTAGTCGTATACACGAGAGTACAATATGGACGCGGCTTGACTTAGTGCACCTGCCTTTGGGTTTATGACAGGTGGGCCCAAAATGTGGATGGCTCACCTGTCATACAGCCAAAAGCAGGTGCAGTGAAGGCACCGGAGCTCAGTCCGTACTACAGTAGTATATATATAAGCGGGAGCCTCAACGCTTGTTCGCTAGGGTTTGCACTCTCCACATGCTCGCCGCACTACATATATGTTACACGCTGGAGGCTCAACGTTCATTTGCTAGGGTTTGCTATATTCACAGTCTCTCAGCCTCTCTTCACCAGATCTAAACAAGAATGCGTTGGCCTCTTGTCTCTCTCTCCCCCCTCACAGCTGGTGAAGGAGGCGTACGTATCCCGTCGCACCGGGAAGGGGAGGAGGTGCAGCGTTCACTCTATCGCCTTCGGCGAGGGAGGCAATCTACTGCCAGTTGCGCTGTTCTCTTTCACCCAGCGCCTGTGCGGGAGAACCACCGACCCCTTCTTCCTCGCTGCCGTACGTAGTGTGGGCAGATCCTGCCTCCCGCCACACGCCTTGCCACATCCCGATGACCCTAAGGTATAAGTTTCTTTGAAACCATCGTTGCTCTAGCTGCATGTGGATATTTTACGATCTGTATTCGAATCTAGGTCTTGGTTCAAAGAGGAAAGAAGGCTGCGGTGGGCTGGAGCAAGAATCTAGGACGTGGTTCAATGAGGAAAGGAGGGGCGGAAAGTAGTATAGACTGGCTATCCAGCCGCTTTGTAGGTTGAAAATAGAAAAAGGGGGTAACCCAGTACACACATCTGTAAGGAACCGATCTCTTTGTTGAAAAGGGAAAGAATCAATGCAACCGTTTTAGAAATGCTACTATCCTACTTTGTTTTCCATCCAAGATAAGTTAGATGCTTCTTTCTGTCACCGTTTGTTTCATCCTCCTTTATCGGCAAGTAATTGTTTCCTTTTTTGCCTCTGTTAAAACAGGGGTATCGATTCAACTTGTTGCTATTGCGACATTTTGCTTCGCTACTCGAAACACTTATGTTTTAAGAGGGTTTTGTGCAGTTCAACTTGAATGTCACACCGATGACTTTGCTTAATTTTTGTGGAACTGCACAAAAGGAGATCGAGATTTGTTTTCACTCTTTGTGGCGAGTTGTTTCAAATCTTGGTCTCATCCACATGATGTGCAGTGTGCTTTGAGATATTGTGCTGCTTGTTTTGGTACAGTTTTAAATAAATGATGAATTGAAGCTATTGTATTGCTGTCTTTTCCCATTAAGTAGTGAACAAAAAATGGGACCAACCCAGACATGATGCTTGTTGCTTTGTTACAACAAATTCAGCATCACCCCCTTTATAAGCCAGTAATTGATGCCACTCTCATAATTAACTACCGAATCTTATTTCAAAACTGCAACACTTGTTAGGGATTGGCGGGATTACCATTTTTGTGGCCGCATGTTTCATCCTCCTTTATTAGCCAGTAATTGATTCCTTTTTTGCCTCTGTTTAAACAGGGATATCTATTCAACTTGTTGCTATTGCGACATTTTGCTTCGCTACGCGAAACACTTTGCTTGATTTCAGTGCAACTACACAAAACGAGATTTGATCTCCTATTCGTGTTGGCAGATTCATATTTTATCCTGGTCTTCTCATGAAAGGTCAGTACAGGCCTTCATCCACATGATTGTGTAGTGTGCTTTGAGATGTTGTGCTACTTGTATTGCTACTGTTTTAAATAAATGTTGAATTGAAGCTATTGTATTGCTGTCTTTTCCCATTAAGTAGTGAACAAAAATGGGACCAACCCAGAAATGATGCTTGTTGATTTGTTACAACAAACTCTGCATCAACCCCTTTATAAGTAGATGGAAGCACATACTATTGTTGCGCCCACTCTCCTTGGAACTATTTATGCTTTTCGTTAATCTAATGCCGCTGGTAAAATTAAGCAATGCCACTCTCAGAATTAATTAGCTACTGAATCTTAGTTCAAAACTGCAACACTTGTTAGGAATGGTACTATCCTGCTTTGTAGTTCTTTCTACATGTTTAACCAAGGTATTGTTAAGATAATGTCTCTGTTAAAATGAATCAGTCGCATTGTTTTAGGAATGATACTTTTCTGCTTTTTCGTTCTTTATAAATGTTGAAACAAGGCATTGTTAAGATAATGTCTCAGTTAATATGAATGAATCACACTGATTGAGAATTGCTACTCTCCTACTTTGTTTCCCATTATGATAAGGTAGATCAGTAGATGTTTTTCTTCTAGGAGTACAAGTCATCAACCGTTATTTCTCAGTAATTGTTTCCCTTATACCTTTTGTTGCTTACAGGGATATCACAATTAAAGCTCGATTTTATTCCGACTTCGATTTTAGTTGCACAAAAGGAGCCAATGTGTCCAAGGCAAACTGCTGCATTACTGGGTCCAGTTGGTCGTTCCACTTTGCAGAAAGAAGCAATCACTGTTTTGCTACATTACTGAAGGAATGACCGAGAAGCTTTCTGAGTATTAGGCCTTCCACTACGTAGGCCAAAAGAGGTGCCAATTTCACCTTTTCTTAGTTTGGCACCGAATCCCTCCATTGCTTCAGCCGGTGCCATAAATATTAGACACCGGTGACATGACTAGTCTGCAGAGACCATTGGCAATTTAACAACACGTGGAGTGCCCTGGGCAAAAAGTGCCCAAACAAGTACAAGAAGCGACAGGACTCCACGATCGTAGGCATTACATATTTTGAATGGGAAAAGCTTGTCAAAGTTTAATCATTGATGTTAGCAAGAAGTGACAGGACTCCACGATCATAGGCATTACATATTTTGAATGGGAAAAGCTTGTCAAAGTTTAATCATTGATGTTAGCAAGAAGACGTTAGTTTAATATATTGGAATTGGAAAACATTGTCAAAATTTGCTCATTGATGTTAGCCAGAAGACATGCATTTGATATTTTTGAGTGGGACGCCCTTGCTGTGAGCAGCGTCGAGTGTTTTTTCCTATTCCTGTGTTCAGTTTAGAAGTAAATATTTACTCTGCTGAGATATTCCTATGTTAAGAGTTTTTTCTGAATATTGTCTATGTAATGCCAGGCCTTGTGTTTGATTGCAAAGTTGATCTTGGAATGTTGTGGCATGCGGCATCACGAGCTGTTCACCGTGCCTCCTGAGAATAATGCTTTGTATTGTTTTGCATGTCGATCTAATGCCAGTGATTTGCTTGTTAAGAAGTTCATCCTCTTCTGTTGTTTCCGTGCTTAAGAAGTTCATCGTCTGATGTTTCATTCATAGCCTATACGACAAGTCGGGTAGGTTATACGTGAAACCATATGATCTTCCGACCAACTCATGATATTAGGCCGTGATTGGACCATCGTTTTCCAACCAAAAACCGCTTGTAAAACTGATGCTTGTAAATTAAAGCAGATGGTCTCGGGCGAAGGCGCTTGGTTGGTCGATTTCGACTAGTAAAACATCGGAAGTACTTCACACACGATAAAAACGCTGAACGACACTCAGACGATTGCTAATCCAGCCGTTAGCTGCTGTTTCAACCTTGCCCATGGATGGCATGATACGCACGTCGTGCATGTATCGTCTGGTAATGTCGTCCATATAGCAGTGCTCGTAAAATATACACTGGTGTCTCAAATTACACACGTAACCCGCCGGTTTTACTTACAGACGTCGGGCCCTCGGTTTCATTACGCCTGTATTTTATGCGTTGTTTCCGATGAAGAGTAAATTACACTTGTATGTTAATACATGTTTGAAATAAACCAGAGCTCCCAAGCGCGGCCTTACCGTTTCATGCCGTCTCAGTTTCTCGAAGGTGCTCATAGGTGTCCGATGATCCTGGCTTCCTGAATGAGCAGCGGGCGCTGTATCAGACCTCCGTAGGGCCCACGAGGCCCTCTCCATTGTCCTTCGAGTTGTTGTGCTCGCCGTGGCGCCGAGCATTGTTAACATGGTCAACGAACATGAGGATTCAGGAGATGACTTTATTTTGTTGGATGACACTAGGGACCCACTAGGGCCATAGCCGCACGCACGCAAGTGCCTCCTTATTATGTACAACTATATTTTTTTGCTTTCTCCTGGTTTCCTGACATCACGGTCCCATACCATTGTCAACCTATGTAGTCAATATAAACGAGAGAATTGCACAAGGTGCGGCCGATAGCTGGGACCAAGCAGCTGCAGAAGTATTTGTGTTTTTGAGGCGTGAGCACTGCAGAGTTTTTCTTGGCGATGATTTCGTTGTTGTTCAGAGGAGAGCAGGGTATTAACTGGGAGGGCTGTGGCCCGTCTAGCCCGAGCTAGATATCCAGCCCAGATACTAATTTTTCAAGATGAAAATGGCTAGCCCAGCTATCGTCTTTTGAGGAATACCGAGCAAGGTCAACTTTTTATTCTCCGCTCACTGGCTGCAAATCTTTCCTAGGAGGGATGCATTAGGCTTTACAGGAAAATGGGCATTAAAAAATAATAAATGGGACGTAATTATAAAAACTGGGCAGTAACTATAAAAAAAATGCACCAAACACGAAATTAGTTTATAAAATATTATTTATGGATTTTGAAAATCTTAAATTTTCATTGTTCTTGTAGCATAATGTTTCGTTGGATTTTTACGTAATACAAATTTATATTTAATCTGACTAGAAATTTCGGGATAAAAATATTTCGGATCCCATCAAAATGTGGGAAATTTTATTGAATTCTTTCTTCAACGGTTGGTTGAAATTATTAATCATTGTCCTAGCTAGAAAATGGGCTGTACTTTTAACAAACTGTAAATGGGTTGTTGTAAATTCCATTAGAATTCAAAAATGGGTTGTACATTCTTACAAAACGCAAATGGGCTATAAGTTCTCTGCCACACACTTGTGGGCCTACCAAGTGACGCGTCCCCTAAAAAATAAGTTGACGCGTATGCAAGGCCTTGTCAACTTATTATAGTCAACACACGGTTCTAGCAGCAGTGGCCGTTGGATGTCTATCCAACGGATATCGTGCTTCTTCTTCAATCTCGGATATTCTTAGCTTCGGCCGCCCAAAAAATGATTCCTCCCCTTGACATCTGGGCGCACTGTTTGGGAGGCTGACTGTGGGCCTACTAAGTTGGAGCGTACCAAGGGCTTTGTCAACTTAGTCAATATAAACGATTCTAGCCGGTGACCGTCGATGTCCATCCAACAGCCGTAGTGCTTCTTCAACCTCTGGTCTTCTTGGTCCAGCCGCCCAAAGCAGCGCCGGTCGTGCCGCCTGCTCCTGCCTCCCGTGGCCGGCTGTGCTGCCGCGGAGGCCTCACCGCCCCCATACTACTCCCACCGCTGGCCAGGCCATCCCTCCACTAACCCACACCCCCTGTTATTCTGCGGCGACGGCAGCCTCACACCGCAGCCGAACCGGTGGACCCTCGTACTCCTCTCCGTGCGGGATTCCACTGTTGCGTCTTCCCCGGCTCCGCATCGTCCACCGCCCTGGTGCTCTCGGCGCGGCGTGGTCAACGTGGTCAACGAGCACTTCCATCGGAAGAGTACTGTACGTGGAGAGGTTGACAGCTGGGTCCACGGCGGCCGCAAGGAAGTGCCTCCTTATTACACATAAAATAATTATTCCTCCACCTGACAGCAGGGACCCACCGGATGGGCCACCTTATTTCACGAAAAAAACGTTTCCCCCCTGACTGCTGGGAACCACCGTACGGGCCACCAAATTTCATGAAAAAAACGTTCCCCCCGCTGTCAGCTCGGACCCACCGGAAGTGACTCTTTATTACGCACACAAAAATGAATACTCCCCCTGCTAGCTGGGACCCACCTTGGTGGGTGGCTGACTTGTGGGCCTACTAAGTTGACGGGGATGAAGGGCTTTGTCAACTTAGTCAATATGAACGATTCTAGCTCCAATGACTGTACGATGTCCATCCAACGACCGTAGTGCTTCTTCAACCTCTGGTCTTCTTGCTCCAGCCGCCCAAAGCAGCGCCGGTCGTGCCGCCTGCTCCTACCTCCCGTGGCCGGCTGTGCTGCCGTGGAGGCCTCACCGCCCCCTACTATTCCCACCGCCGGCCAGGCCCTGCGGCGACGGCAGCCTCACACCGCAGCCGAACGAGTGAACCCTCATACTCCTCTCTGCGTGGGCATCCACTGCGGCGTCTTCACCAGCTCCGGGGCGTCCCCTTCCTAGGCCTCGCCGTCATCCACCGCCCTAGTGCTCTCGGTGCGGCATGGTCAACATGGTCAAGGAACTACTTCCATCGGACGTGGACTGTACGTGCAGAGGCTGGCAGCTGGGTCCACGGCCGCAGCAAGGAAGTGCCTCCTTATTACGCAGAAAATAATGATTCCTCCACCTGACAGCAGGGACCCACCGGACGGGCCATCGTATTTCACGAAAAAAATATTTCCCTCCTGATTGCTGGGACCCACCAGCTACACCTTCGCACGCAAGGAAGTGCGTCCGGGCAAAAAAAACGATTCGCCTCCTGACTGCTGGGACCCACCAGCTACATCTTCACACACAAGGAAGTGCGTCCGGGCAAAAAAAATGATTCGCCCCCATGACTGCTGGGACCCACCAGCTACATCTTCGCACGTAAGGAAGTGCCTGACAGTCGGGACTCACCTGGTCGAAGCGTACGTAGCATTGTCATTCTGGTCGCAAACGTGTACGTACATACTGGTCGATGTATAGGCACACACGTGTCGTAGTAGAGGCGCGCACGTAGCATGTACACGTACGTACAGCGGCTAGGGTGCAAGAAAGAAAATACGGCCACGTATGTGTACGTACGGCCAGGGCTCGTGTACATGGCTGGGTCAGAACGGAGAAACGGCGTCGTCGTCGTGTTCATGGGGAGGCAACGGAATGCGTCGTGTTCATCGGGAGGCAATGGAACGCGTGGGAGCCAACCTGCTGGGTCGGATCGGAATGCGTGGTCATGTTCATCGGGAGGGCTTGGACGGAACAGGCGATGGAAACGAGGCCTGGCGTACCGCACAACGGAGGAAACGGACCTCCTACGTTCGGAGCAGGGTCCTGTTGATCGGGAGGGGTGTGGCGTACCGCAAAGCGGAGGAAACGGACCTCCTACGGTCGAAACGAGGGTCCTGTTGATCGGGAGGGGTGTGGCGTACCGCAAAATGGAGGAAACGGACCTCCTACGGTCGAAACGGGGGTCCTGTTGATCGGGAGGGGTGTGGCGTACCGCAAAACGGACGAAACGGACTTGTGTTGGAGCGCTACGGTCGAAACGGGGGTCCTGTTCATCGGGAGGGTGTGGCGTACCGCAAAACGGGACTCCACGGGATACTGTTCATCTCCACCGTCGACCTCCTCCAGCCTCCATGGGCTACCGTCGACCTCCTCCAGCCTCCACGGGCTCCTGTTCATCCAGCCTCCACCGCGCTACTCCACCGCTCTCGTTCAACCACCCTCGACGGGCACCCTCCACCGTCTCACTGCTCATCCAGCCCTCCACCACACCACGGGTCATGTTCCTCCGAGGCAAAGGCCACCGCCACTGTTCATCCAAACCCCCCCGCAACACTCACTATTCATCCCGAGGCAGCATCGATCGGCTTGATTAGCAGCGAGCGGCGAATCGCTCGATCGGGTTCAGTTGACAGCCATCGATCGATCGCTCGTGTTCAGTAACGCGTAGCCTGCAGTGCAATTGCTCGGGTTCAGTTAGAGCCCAACGCCTCGCACACACGCGCGTACGTGTATGAGAGAAACGCACATCGCTCGACCCCCGACCTCCCACCGTAACCGGGAACTCCCCAAAATTTTCCTCCCCCTCGCTTCTACCACGGTTTTTTCCGTCGTGGACGGCCCAAAGAATGTCATGCAGCTGCGTCTCCGGCCCGCCCAGGACGAAAAGCCCATTTTCTGTCATGATTTTTGGTCATATAAGTAGGAGCCCACCACATCTATGATGATACCGGGTTTTGTCACAATTATCGTCATAGAAGTGTCATATGTTTGACAGAAAAAAATTTCGTTCGGCCCATAATGTCACGGATGTGTCTTTTTTTTTGTAGTGTAGCATCAACTACAAGGAGTAATCAACACTACTAGAAACCTACTAGTACCAATCCGGACTTGGAGACAAGAATTGGATACAAGAGATGAACTAGGGTTTTGAGAGGAGATGGTGCTGGTGAAGATGTTGATGAAGATTGCTCTCTCCCGATGCGAGGAGCGTTGGTGATGACGATGATGATGATTTGCCCCTCCCAGAGGGAAGTGTCCCCGGCAGAACAGCTCTGCCGAAGCTCTAGATTGGTTCCGCCAAGGTTCCGTCTCGTGGCGGCGGAATTTCGTCCCGAAAGGTTGCTTATGATTTTTTTTCTCGACGAAAGACCTCATATAGCAGAAGATGGGCATCGGAGGGCCACCAGGGGGCCCACGAGGTAGGGGGGCGCGCACTAGGAGGGGGGGCGCGCCCCCACCCTCATGGACAGGGTGTGGGCCCCCTGGTCTTCATCTTTGGCAAGGATTTTTCATTATTTTTATAAGATGTTCCGTGGAGTTTCAGGACTTTTGGAGTTGTGCAGAATAGGTCTCTAATATTTGCTCCTTTTCCAGCCCAGAATTTGAGATGCCGGCATTCTCCCTCCTTATGTAAACCTTGTAAAATAAGAGAGAATAGGCATAAGTATTGTGACATAACGTGTAATAACATCCCATAATGAAATAAATATCGGTATAAAAGCATGATGCAAAATGGACGTTTCAACTCCCCCAAGCTTAGACCTCGCTTGTCCTCAAGCGAAAGCCGATAATGATAACTATGTCCCCATGTTTAGAAGTAGAGGCGTCGATAAAAATAAAATACGTACATGAAGGCATCATGATTATTCTCATAACAACAACATATATAGGTATTGTCATATGATTTCTTATGTTCAAGTACTAATCCATTCACAATGCAGAGTACGAATCATAAACTTTATTGAGAACCAACAAACTATAATCTCAGTCATTGAAGCAATTGCAATTTATCATAACATCGTAAAGAGTCTATGTCAGAGCTTAATAGCAAGTCCACATACTCAACTATCATTTAGTCTTTCATAATTGCTAACACTCACACTATACTTGTGGTTACGGAGTTTTAATTGGACACAGAGAAAGATAGGGGCTTATAGTTTCGCCTCCCAACCTTTTACCTCAAGGGTAATGTCAACAATAATAACTCATGCCCCCTACATCCAATTAGATATATCAATCAGGATCTTTCCAACACACCGTGCTTGCCAAAGGATAAAATGTAAAAAGGAAAGGTGAAGATCACCATGACTCTTGCATAAGGTAGAGGATAATAATAAAAGATAGGCCCTTCGCAGAGGGAAGCAGAGGTTGCCATGCGCTTTTATGGTTGGATGCGCAAAATCTTAATGTGAAAGAACGTCACTTTATATTGCCCCTTGTGATATGAACCTTTATTATGCAGTCCATCGCTTTTATTTCTTCCACATCACAAGATCGTATAAAGCTTATTTCCCCACACCAATCAATCATACATATTTAGAGAGCAATTTTTATTGCTTTGCACGGATGACAACTTACTTGAAGGATCTTACTCAATCCGTAGCTAGATATGGTGAACTCTCATGGCAGAACTGGTTTAAGGGTTTTTGGAAGCACAAGTAGTATCTCTACTTGGTGCTGAGAATTTGGCTAGCATGAGGGGGAAAGGCAAGCTCAACATGTTGGAAGATTAATGACAATATACTTTGTCTCGGATATAAGAAACCATAACTCATTACATTGTCTTCCTTGTCCAACATCAACTCTTTAGCATGTCATATTTTAATGAGTGCTCACAATCACAAAAGATGTCAATAATAGTATATCTATTTGTGAAACCTGTATTTCCTTATTACTTCCTATTAACTGCAACGATGAACAAAGCTATGTTTGTCAACTCCGAACAAATTTTAATCATCATACTCTTTCTATGTGAAGTCATCACTTTCAATAAGATCAATATGAACTCTTTGTTTCCTTTTATTCTTTTTCTTTCTTTTATTCACTCAAGATCATGGCAAAATATTCAAGCCCTTGACTCAACACTAATCTTTATTATATAGCTCACGGACTCGATTACACAGAGAGATCATAAAACAAAAACTCAAAACTAGATCATGCCATAAACTTTATTCTACTAGATCAAGATAATACTAATAGGATCGAACTAAGAAAAACGGTAAAGATAGGAGATGTGATTGTGATACGATACCGGGGCACGTCCCCCAAGCTTGGCAGTTGCCAAGGGGAGTGCCCATACCCATGTGATTATGTCTCCTTTGCTGGTGAAGAAGGTGGTGGTGATGGATAGTCGCACATCGAGCGTAAGAGGTCCTCCAACTTGCGAATAATGCCCTTGAGTGCAACGATATGCTCCTTCAACAAAATATTTTCACTTGTGAGATACTTGTTTTGAATATGAGCTAACTCAATCATCTTGAAAGCTTCGATTTCAGTTGGGGTGAGAAAGTTGTGATCAAGTTGAAGGGTGTCTTCTGCTGCCGGAGCTTGGTCCTCCATGGCCTTCTTGATCCCTTGATCCTTGTTGATCTCCATGGGTTCTTCCTTCTTCAACTCTATCTTCATTAGCCAAGCATGTTTGTCACCATTGTTGGAGGAGGGGGATGACATGATGCCTGGCCTTGACAACCCTGACAGAAAACAGCTCGAAACAAGAACAGAGGATAATTGCATGATACGGAAGTCAAAACCTCGGGGAGAATATATAATGAACTTTTACCGACCAAAATACGTATCGTGCAAGAAAATGGAGTCTGGAAGACACACGAGGTGCCCACAAGGTAGGGGTGCGCCCAGGGGGGTAGGGTGTGCCCTCCACCCTCGTGGGGCCCTCGTTGTTGGGGAACGTAGTAATTTCAAAAAATTTCCTACGAACACGCAAGACCATGGTGATGGCATAGCAACGAGAGGGGAGAGTGTCTGTCCACGTACCCTCGTAGACCGAAAGCGGAAGCATTATAACAACGCGGTTGATGTAGTCGACGTCTTCACGATCCGACCGATCCAAGCACCGAACGTCACGGCACCTCCGAGTTCGCACACGTTCAGCTCGATGGCGATCCCGGACTCCGATCCAGCAAAGTGTCGGGATGAGTTCCGTCAAGACGACGGCGTGGTGACGATGTTGATGCTCCACCGACGCAGGGCTTCGCCTAAGCTCCGCGACGATATGACTTCTCCGGCGCAGGCTTCGTCTAAGCTCTACGACGATATGACGAAGTGGAATATGGTGGAGGGGGCACCGACACGGCTAAGGAACGATCCGTAGATCAACTTGTGTGTCATGGGGTGCCCCCTGCCCCGTATATAAAGGAGCAAAGGGGGTGCAGCGGCCCTAGGGAGGCGCTGGAGGAGTCCTACTCCCACCGGAGTAGGACTCCCTTCTCCTAGTTGGAGTAGGATTGGGGAGGGGAAGAGGAAGGGCCCCCTCTCCTGTCCTATTCGGACTAGAGGGGAGGGGGCGCTGCCTGCCCTGGCCGGCCCTTCCTCTTCTCCCTTGTGGCCCATTAAGGCCCATATACCCCGGGGGTTCCGTAACCCCGGTGTTCCGTAACTTCCTGTTTTCATTCGGAACCCTTCCGAAGTCCAAACATAGGCTTCCAATATATCAATATTTATGTCTCGACCATTTCGAGACTCCTCGTCATGTCCGTGATCATATCCGGGACTCCGAACAACCTTCGGTACATCAATACTTATAAACTCATAATGAACTGTCATCGAAGCGTTAGCGTGCGGACCCTACGGGTTCGAGAACTATGTAGACATGACCTAGAACCATTCTCGGTCAATAACCAATAGCGGAACGGGATGCTCATATTGGTTCCTACATATTCTACGAAGATCTTTATCGGTCAAACCGCATAACGACATACGTTGTTCCTTTGTCATCGGTATGTTACTTACCCGAGATTCGATCGTCGGTATCCAATACCTAGTTCAATCTCGTTACCGGTAAGTCTCTTTACTCGTTCCGTAATACATCATCTCACAACTAACTCATTAGTTGTAATGCTTGCAAGGCTTAAGTGATGTGTATTACCGAGAAGGCCCAGAGATACCTCTCCGACAATCGGAGTGACAAAACCTAATCTCAAATCGCCAACCCAACAAGTACCTTTGGAGACACCTGTAGTACTCCTTTATAATCACCCGATTACGTTGTGACGTTTGGTAGTACCAAAGTGTTCCTCCGTAAACGGAGTTGCATAATCTCATAGTTACAGGAACATGTATAGGTCATGAAGAAAGCATTAGCAATATACTAAACGATCAAGTGCTAAGCTAACGGAATGGGTCATGTCAATCACATCATTCTCCTAATGAGGTGATCCCATTAATCAAATGACAACACATGTCTATGGTTAGGAAACACAACCATCTTTGATTAATGAGCTAGTCCAGTAGAGGCATACTAGTGACTATCTGTTTGTCTATGTATTCACACATGTATTATGTTTCCGGTTAATACAATTCTAGCATGAATAATAAACATTTATCATGGTATAAGGAAATAAATAATAACTTTATTATTGCCTCTAGGGCATATTTCCTTCACTCGTGTCCTTCCCGGACTGCTACTTATTTTTCTATTTTTCTAAATATTCCAAAACGGAGAAATATTGCCTTAAAACTGTTTTGGAATCGGTTTACTTACGTACCACATATCTATTCCTTTTCGGAGTCCGAAACGTTCCGGAAAGTGTCTCTTATGTATTCCTCTGGGCTTACGGTTTCAATAACATTGGTTTCAACATTATAGGATTACCTGAGATATAGTGTTTGATTCTTTGACCATTTACCACCTTCGGATTTGTGCCTTCAATGTTGTTGATTTTTATGGCACCGGAACGATAGACCTCCTCGATAATGTAGGGGCCTTCCCATTTAGACAGAAGTTTTCCTGCAAAAAATCTTAAATGAGATTTGTATAGCAATACATAATCACCTACATTAAACTCACGCTTTTGTATCCTTTTGTCATGCCATCTTTTAACTTTTTCTTTAAATAACTTGGCATTTTCATAAGCTTGGGTCCTCCATTCATCAAGTGAGCTAATATCAAATAACCTCTTCTCACCAGCAAGTTTGAAATCATAATTGAGCTCTTTAATAGCCCAATAAGCCTTATGTTCTAGTTTGAGAGGTAAGTGACATGCTTTTCCATAAATCATTTTATACGGAGACATACCCATAGGATTTTTATATGCAGTTCTATAGGCCCATAATGCATCATCAAGTTTCTTGGACCAATTCTTTCTAGACCTATTGGCAGTCTTTTGCAAAATTAATTTGAGTTCTCTATTGCTCAATTCTACTTGACCACTAGACTGTGGGTGATAAGGGGATGCAATTCTATGATTAACATCATATTTAGCAAGCATTTTGCGGAAAGCACCATGAATAAAATGTGAACCACCATCAGTCATTAAATATCTAGGGACTCAAAACCTCGGAAAAATAACTTCTTTAAGCATTTTAATAGAGGTGTTATGATCAGCACTACTAGTTGGAATAGCTTCTACCCACTTAGTAACGTAATCAACAGCAACTAAAATATGTGTATATCCATTAGAGGCAGGAAAAGGTCCCATATAATCAAAGCCCCAAACATCAAATGGTTCAATAACAAGTGAATAATTCATAGGCATTTCTTGACGTCTACTAATATTACCAATTCTTTGACATTCATCACAAGACGGGACAAACTTACGGGCATCCTTGAAGAGAGTAGGCCAATAAAAACCGGATTGCAATACCTTATGTGTAGTTCTATCTCCAGCGTGGTGTCCTCCATAAGCTTCTGAGTGACACTTGCGTAGGATATGTTCCTATTCATGCTCAGGTACGCAACGTCTAATAACACCATCTACTCCTTCTTTATAAAGATGTGAGTCATCCCAAAAGTAATGTCGCAAATCATAGAAAAACTTTTTCTTTTGCTGGTATGTGAAACTAGGTGGTATAAATTTAGCAACAATGTAATTAGCATAATCAACATACCATGGAGTACTGCGAGAAGTATTTATGACATTTAATTGCTCATCAGGAAAGCTATCATCAATAGGTAGTGGGTCATCAAGAACATTATCTAACCTAGACAAGTTGTCTGCAACGGGGTTCTCAGCTCCCTTTCTATAAACAATATGCAAATCAAATTCTTGTAGCAAGAGAACCCATCTAATAAGTATAGGTTTAGCATCTTTCTTTTCCATCAGGTATTTAATAGCAGCATGATCACTGTGAATAGTTACTTTAGAATCAACAATATAAGGTCTGAACTTATCACATGCAAATACAACTGCTAAGAATTATTTTTTAGTAGTAGCATAATTTCTTTGAGCATTATCTAAAGTCTTACTAGCATAATGGATAACATTTAATTTCCTATCAACTCTTTGCCCTAGAACAGCACCTACAGCATAGTCACTAGCATCACACATAATTTCAAAGGGTAAATTCCAATCAGGGGGCTGAACAATAGGTGCAGAGATCAATGCTTTCTTAAGTATTTCAAATGCTTCTACACAATCATCATCAAAGACAAATGGTATATCTTTTTTTAATAAATTAGTCAAAGGCCGAGAAATTTTTGAGAAGTCCTTAATGAACCTCCTATAAAATCCAGCGTGACCAAGGAAACATCTTATACCTTTGATGTCCTTGGGACAGGCATCTTTTCAATAGCATCAACCTTGGCTTTATCAACTTCAATACCTCTTTCAGAAACTTTATGCCCCAAGACAATACCTTCATTAACCATAAAGTGGCACTTTTCCCAATTCAAGACAAGATTAGTTTCTTCACATCTCTGCAAAACTCGATCAAGATTGATCAAGCAATCATCAAAAGAGGATCCATAGACGGAAAAGTCGTCCATGAAAAGCTCACAAATCTTTTCACAGAAGTCAGAGAATATAGCCATCATGCATCTTTGGAAGGTAGAAGGTGCATTACATAAACCAAAAGGCATACGTCTATAAGCAAAAGTACCAAAAGGGCATGTAAAAGTAGTCTTTGATTGATCTTTAGCCCACACAGGTATTTGAGAAAAACCAGAATAACCATCTAGAAAGCAATAATGTGTATGTTTGCATAATCTTTCTAACATTTGATCAATAAAAGGTAAGGGGTAATGATCTTTCTTAGTAGCTTTATTTAATTTGCTGAAATCAATTACCATCCTATAACCTGTAATAATTCTTTGTGGGGTTAATTCATCTTTATCATTAGGAACAACAGTAATACCTCCCTTCTTAGGGACACAATGGACAGGACTTACCCACTGACTATCAACAACGGGATAAATTATACCTGCCTCCAGAAGCTTTAGTATCTCTTTTCTTACCACTTCTTTCATCTTAGGATTAAGCCTTCGTTGATGATCACGGACTGGTTTGGCATCTTCTTCCAAATTTATTTTATGCTGACATAGAGTGGGACTAATGCCCTTAAGATCATCAAGAGTATATGCAATAGCAGCATGGTGCTTCTTCATAGTTTTCAATAATCTCTCTTCTTCATGCTCTGAAAGGTTAGCACTAACAATAACATGATATATCTTCTTTTCATCAAGATAAACATATTTAAGATTATCAGGCAACTGTTTAAGCTCAAACACGGGCTCACCTTTGGGTGGAGGAGGACCCCCTAGGATTTCAACTGGCAAATTGTGTTTCAGAATAGGTTCCTGTTTAAAGAATACTTCATCTATTTCCCTTCTTTCATTCATAAACATATCATTTTCATGGTCTAGCAAATATTGTTCTAAAGGATCACTAGGGGGTACGGCAATAGAAGCAAGACCAATAATTTCATCCTTACTAGGCAATTCTTCTTCACGGTGTTGTCTACTAAATTTAGAGAAATTAAACTCATGAATCATATCACCAAACCGATAGTCACAACATTATTTTCGTAATATATCTTAGCATTAATAGTTTTCAAGAAGGGTCTACCAAAAATAATGGGACAAAAGCTATCTTGTGGGGAACCAAGAACAAGAAAATCAGCAGGATATTTAGTTTTCCCACACAAGACTTCAATATCTCTAACAATTCCCACTGGCGATATAGTATCTCTATAGGCAAGTTAATTGTAACATCAATATCTTCTATCTCAGCGGGTGCAATTTCATGCTTAATTTCTTCATACAAGGTAATAGGTATAACACTAGCACTAGCACCCATATCACATAAGCCATGATAACAATGATCTCCTATTTTAACAGAAATAACAGGCACGCCTACCACAGGTCTATGTTTATCTTTAGCGCCAGGTTTAGCAATTCTAGCAGATTCACCACAGAATTGAATAACATGCCCATCAATATTATCAGACAAGAGATCTTTAACAATAGAAATATTTGGTTCTACTTTGACTTGCTCAGGAGCTGTATAAGTTCTAATATTGCTTTTACGAACCACAGTTGAAGCTTTAGCATGATCCTTTATTCTAACAGGGAAAGGTGGTTTCTCAACGTAAGAGGTAGGAACAATAGGATCATTATAAGTGACAATCTTTTCTTCAACTTTAATCGGTGCAGCTACTTTTACTTCTATGGGAGGATGATATTTAAACCACTTCTCCTTAGGGAGATCAACATAAGTAGCAAAAGATTCACAGAAAGAAGCTACTATTTCAGAGTCAAGTCCATATTTAGTGCTAAACTTACGGAAAATATCGGTATCCATAAAAGATTTAACACAATCAAACTTAGGTGTCATACCTGACTCCTTACCTTCGTCGAGGTCCCAATCTTCAGAGTTGCGTTTAATTCTATCCAATAAATTCCATCTGAATTCAATAGTCTTCATCATAAAAGAGCCAGCACAAGAAGTATCGAGCATGGTGCGATTGTTTTCAGAAAGCCGAGCATAAAGATTTTGAATAATTGTTTCTCTTGGGAGCTCATGATTGGGGCATGAATACAACATTGATTTAAGCCTCCCCCAAGCTTGAGCGATGATTTCTCCTTCGCAAGGACAAAAATTATATATATAATTGCGATCACGATGAACAAGATGCATAGGGTAATATTTTTGATGAAATTCCAATTTCAATCTTTTGTAGTTCCATGATCTTGTATCATCACATAGCCTATACCTTGTCAATGCATCTCCTTCAAAGATAAAGGGAAGACCTTCTTCTTAACAACATCATCGGGTATACCTGCAAGCTTAAATAGTCCACAAACTTCATCCACATGTATTAGGTGCTCATCAGGATGCTTTGTTCCATCTCCTACAAAAGGATTAGCTAGCAGTTTTCCATCATACCGAAGGAAATTCAAAGGGAATATTTTCATATTCATTTTCAGTAGGTTCATTAGGTTGAGGAGCAACTCTTTGCTCCACTGGTTGGGGTGAAGATACCCCGAACAAGCCCCTCAGAGGATTACTTTCCATAGTAACAAGTGACAGTAAATTTCAGCACACTATATAAATTTTCCTTACCAAATTCCACCTACCAAAGGCGCTTCACTCCCCGGAAACGGCGCCAGAAAAGAGTCTTGATGACCCACAAGTATAGGGGATCTATCCTAGTCCTTTCGATAAGTAAGAGTGTCGAACCCAACAAGGAGTAGAAGGAAATGATAAGCGGTTTTCAGCAAGATATTCTCTGCAAGTACTGAAATAAGTGGTAACAGATAGTTTGGTGATAGGATAATTTGTAACGAACAACAAGTAACAAAAGTAAATAAAGTGCAGCAAGTTGGCCCAATCCTTTTTGTAGCAAAGGACAAGCCTGGACAAACTCTTATAATAGGAAAAGCGCTCCCGAGGACACATGGGAATATCGTCAAGCTAGTTTTCATCACATTCATATGATTCAAGCTAGTTTTCATCACTGCGAGAAGTATTTATGACATTTAATTGCTCATCAGGAAAGCTATCATCAATAGGTAGTGGGTCATCAAGAACATTATCTAACCTAGACAAGTTGTCTGCAACGGGGTTCTCAGCTCCCTTTCTATAAACAATATGCAAATCAAATTCTTGTAGCAAGAGAACCCATCTAATAAGTATAGGTTTAGCATCTTTCTTTTCCATCAGGTATTTAATAGCAGCATGATCAATGTGAATAGTTACTTTAGAATCAACAATATAAGGTCTGAACTTATCACATGCAAATACAACTGCTAAGAATTATTTTTCAGTAGTAGCATAATTTCTTTGAGCATTATCTAAAGTCTTACTAGCATAATGGATAACATTTAATTTCCTATCAACTCTTTGCCCTAGAACAGCACCTACAAACATAGTCACTAGCATCACACATAATTTCAAAGGGTAAATTCAATCGGGGGCTGAACAATAGGTGCAGAGATCAATGCTTTCTTAAGTATTTCAAATGCTTCTACATAATCATCATCAAAGACAAATGGTATATCTTTTGTAATAAATTAGTCAAAGGCGAGAAATTTTGAGAAGTCCTTAATGAACCTCCTATAAAATCCAGCGTGACCAAGGAAACATCTTATACCTTTGATGTCCTTGGGACAGCATCTTTCAATAGCATCAACCTTGGCTTTATCAACTTCAATACCTCTTTCAGAAACTTTATGCCCCAAGACAATACCTTCATTAACCATAAAGTGGCACTTTTCCCAATTCAAGACAAGATTAGTTTCTTCACATCTCTGCAAAACTCGATCAAGATTGATCAAGCAATCATCAAAAGAGGATCCATAGACGGAAAAGTCGTCCATCAAAACCTCACAAATCTTTTCACAGAAGTCAGAGAATATAGCCATCATGCATCTTTGGAAGGTAGAAGGTGCATTACATAAACCAAAAGGCATACGTCTATAAGAAAAAGTGCCAAAAGGGCATGTAAAAGTAGTCTTTGATTGATCTTTAGCCCACACAGGTATTTGAGAAAAACCAGAATAACCATCTAGAAAGCAATAATGTGTATGTTTGCATAATCTTTCTAACATTTGATCCATAAAAGGTAAGGGGTAATGATCTTTCTTAGTAGCTTTATTTAATTTGCTGAAATCAATTACCATCCTATAACCTGTAATAATTCTTTGTGGGGTTAATTCATCTTTATCATTAGGAACAACAGTAATACCTCCCTTCTTAGGGACACAATGGACAGGACTTACCCACTGACTATCAACAACGGGATAAATTATACCTGCCTCCAGAAGCTTTAGGTTCTCTTTTCTTACCACTTCTTTCATCTTAGGATTAAGCCTTCGTTGATGATCACGGACTGGTTTGGCATCTTCTTCCAAATTTATTTTATGCTGACATAGAGTGGGACTAATGCCCTTAAGATCATCAAGAGTATATGCAATAGCAGCACGGTGCTTCTTCAGAGTTTTCAATAATCTCTCTTCTTCATGCTCTGAAAGGTTAGCACTAACAATAACATGATATATCTTCTTTTCATCAAGATAAGCATATTTAAGATTATCAGGAAACTGTTTAAGCTCAAACACGGGCTCACCTTTGGGTGGAGGAGGATCCCCTAGGATTTCAACTGGCAAATTGTGTTTCAGAATAGGTTCCTGTTTAAAGAATACTTCATCTATTTCCCTTCTTTCATTCATAAACATATCATTTTCATGGTCTAGCAAATATTGTTCTAAAGGATCACTAGGGGGTACGGCAATAGAAGCAAGACCAATAATTTCATCCTTACTAGGCAATTCTTCTTCACGGTGTTGTCTACTAAATTTAGAGAAATTAAACTCATGAATCATATCACCAAACCGATAGTCACAACATTATTTTCGTAATATATCTTAGCATTAATAGTTTTCAAGAAGGGTCTACCAAAAATAATAGGACAAAAGCTATCTTGTGGGGAACCAAGAACAAGAAAATCAGCAGGATATTTAGTTTTCCCACACAAGACTTCAATATCTCTAACAATTCCCACTGGCGATATAGTATCTCTATAGGCAAGTTAATTGTAACATCAATATCTTCTATCTCAGCGGGTGCAATTTCATGCTTAATTTCTTCATACAAGGCAATAGGTATAACACTAGCACTAGCACCCATATCACATAAGCCATGATAACAATGATCTCCTATTTTAACAGAAATAACAGGCACGCCTACCACAGGTCTATGTTTATCTTTAGCGCTGGTTTAGCAATTCTAGCAGATTCACCACAGAATTGAATAACATGCCCATCAATATTATCAGACAAGAGATCTTTAACAATAGCAATATTTGGTTCTACTTTGACTTGCTCAGGAGCTGTATAAGTTCTAATATTGCTTTTACGAACCACAGTTGAAGCTTTAGCATGATCCTTTATTCTAACAGGGAAAGGTGGTTTCTCAACGTAAGAGGTAGGAACAATAGGATCATTATAAGTGACAATCTTTTCTTCAACTTTAATCGGTGCAGCTACTTTTACTTCTATGGGAGGATGATATTTAAACCACTTCTCCTTAGGGAGATCAACATAAGTAGCAAAAGATTCACAGAAAGAAGCTACTATTTCAGAGTCAAGTCCATATTTAGTGCTAAACTTACGGAAAATATCGGTATCCATAAAAGATTTAACACAATCAAACTTAGGTGTCATACCTGACTCCTTACCTTCGTCGAGGTCCCAATCTTCAGAGTTGCGTTTAATTCTATCCAATAAATTCCATCTGAATTCAATAGTCTTCATCATAAAAGAGCCAGCACAAGAAGTATCGAGCATGGTGCGATTGTTTTCAGAAAGCCGAGCATAAATATTTTGAATAATTATTTCTCTTGGGAGCTCATGATTGGGGCATGAATACAACATTGATTTAAGCCTCCCCCAAGCTTGAGCGATGCTTTCTCCTTCGCAAGGACAAAAATTATATATATAATTGCGATCACGATGAACAAGATGCATAGGGTAATATTTTTGATGAAATTCCAATTTCAATCTTTTGTAGTTCCATGATCTTTTATCATCACATAGCCTATACCATGTCAATGCATCTCCTTCAAAGATAAAGGGAAGACCTTCTTCTTAACAACATCATCGGGTATACCTGCAAGCTTAAATAGTCCACAAACTTCATCCACATGTATTAGGTGCTCATCAGGATGCTTTGTTCCATCTCCTACAAAAGGATTAGCTAGCAGTTTTTCCATCATACCCGAAGGAAATTCAAAGGGAATATTTTCATATTCATTTTCAGTAGGTTCATTAGGTAGAGGAGCAACTCTTTGCTCTACTGGTTGGGGTGAAGATACCCCGAACAAGCCCCTCAGAGGATTACTTTCCATAGTAACAAGTGACAGTAAATTTCAGCACACTATATAAATTTTCCTTACCAAATTCCACCTACCAAAGGCGCTTCACTCCCCGGAAACGGCGCCAGAAAAGAGTCTTGATGACCCACAAGTATAGGGGATCTATCCTAGTCCTTTCGATAAGTAAGAGTGTCGAACCCAACAAGGAGTAGAAGGAAATGATAAGCGGTTTTCAGCAAGATATTCTCTGCAAGTACTGAAATAAGTGGTAACAGATAGTTTGGTGATAGGATAATTTGTAACGAACAACAAGTAACAAAAGTAAATAAAGTGCAGCAAGTTGGCCCAATCCTTTTTGTAGCAAAGGACAAGCCTGGACAAACTCTTATAATAGGAAAAGCGCTCCCGAGGACACATGGGAATATCGTCAAGCTAGTTTTCATCACATTCATATGATTCGCGTTCGGTACTTCGATAATTTGATATGTGGGTGGATCGGTGCTTGGGTGCTGTTCTTACTTGAACAAACATCCCACTTATGATTAACCTCTATTGCAAGCATCCGCAACTACAACAAAAGTATTAAGGTAAACTTAACCATAGCATGAAACATATGGATCCAAATCAGCCCCTTACGAAGCAACGCATATACTAGGGTTTAAGCTTCTGACACTCTAGCAACCCATCATCTACTTATTACTTCCCAACGCCTTCCTATAGGCCCAAATAATGTTGAAGTGTTATGTAGTCGACGTTCACATAACACCACTAGAGGCTAGACAACATACATCTCATCAAAATATCGAACGAATACCAAATTTACATGACTACTAATAGCAAGACTTCTCACATGTCCTCAGGAACAAACGTAACTACTCACAAAGCATATTCATGTTCATAATCAGAGGGGTATTAATATGCATATAGGATCTGAACATATGATCTTCCACCAAATAAACCAACTAGCATCAACTACAAGGAGTAATCAACACTACTAGCAACCTACTAGTACCAATCCCGGACTTGGAGACAAGAATTGGATACAAGAGATGAACTAGGGTTTGTTGGAAATATGCCCTAGAGGCAATAATAAAATGGTTATTATTATATTTCCTTGTTCATGATAATTGTCTATTGTTCATGCTATAATTGTATTAACTGGAAACCGTAATACATGTGTGAATACATAGACTACAACATGTCCCTAGTGAGCCTCTAGTTGACTAGCTCGTTGATCAATAGATGGTTATGGTTTCCTGACCATGGACATAGGATGTCATTGATAACGGGATCACATCATTAGGAGAATGATGTGATGGACAACACCCAATCCTAAGCATAGCACAAGATCGTGTAGTTCGTTTGCTAAAAGCTTTTCTAATGTCAAGTATCATTTCCTTAGACCATGAGATTGTGCAACTCCCTGATACCGTAGGAATGCTTTGGGTGTGCCAAACGTCACAACGTAACTGGGTGGCTATAAAGGTGCACTACGGGTATCTCCGAAAGTGTCTGTTGGGTTGGCAAGAATCGAAACTGGGATTTGTCACTCCGTGTGACGGAGAGGTATCTCTGGGCCCACTCGGTAATGCATCATCATAATGAGCTCAATGTGACTAAGTTGTTAGCCATGGGATCATGCATTACGGAACGAGTGAAGTGACTTACTGGTAACGAGATTGAACGAGGTATTGGGATACCGACGATCGAATCTCGGGCAAGTAACGTACCGATTGACAAAGGGAATTGTATACAGGATTGCTTGAATCCTCGACATCGTGGTTCATCCGATGAGATCATCGTGGAACATGTTGGAGCCAACATGGGTATCCAGATCACGCTGTTGGTTATTGGCTGGAGAGTTGTCTCGGTCATGTCTGCATGGTTCCCGAACCCGTAGGGTCTACACACTTAAGGTTCGATGACGCTAGGGTTATAAGAAAGATTTGCATGTGATTACCGAATGTTGTTCGGAGTCCCGGATGAGATCCCGGACGTCACGAGGAGTTCCGGAATGGTCCGGAGGTGAAGATTTATATATGGGAAGTCATCATACGGTCGCCGGAAAAATTTGGGGGTATACCGGTATTGTACCGGGACCACCGGAGGGGTTCCAGGGGTCCACCGGGAGGGTCCACCAGCCCCGGATGGCCTTATGGGCTGTAGGTGGAAGGAAACCAGCCCCAAGTGGGCTGGGCCGCCAACCCCCCTAGGGCCCATGCGCCTAGGGTTGGGGGGACCCTGAAGGGGGCGCCCCCCTTGGCTTAGGGGGCAAGCCCCCTCCCACTTGGCCGCTGCCCCCCTCTAGATCACATCTAGAGGGGCCGGCCCCCTTCCCCCTTCTCCCTATATATAGAGGGGCGAGGGGAGGGCTGCAGCACCACATCCAAGGCGCAGCCCCTCCCCTCCCCAACACCTCTCCACCTCCTCAAGAGCTTGGCGAAACCCTGCCGGAGAACTGCCACTCCATCACCACCACGCCGTCGTGCTGCTGTTGGAGCCCTCTTCCTCAACCTCTCCCTCCTCCTTGCTGGATCAAGGAGCGGGAGACGTCACTAGGATGCACGTGTGTTGAACGCGGAGGCACTGTTGTTCGGTGCTAAGATCGGATTCGGCCGTGATCTGAATCGCTACGTGTACGACTCCTCCTACCGCGTTCTTGCAACGCTTCCGCTTAGCGATCTTCAAGGGTATGAAGATGCACTCCCTCTCTCTCATTGCTAGCATCTCCTAGATTGATCTTTGTGACACGTAGGAAAATTTTGAATTATTGCTACGTTCCCCAACAGTGGTATCAGAGCCAGGTTTATGCATAGATTCTAGAATACAAAGTAGTTGTGGGCGATGATTTGTTCAATTTGCTTGCCGTTACTAGTCTTATCTTGATTCGGAGGCATTATGGGATGAAGCGGCCTGGACCGACCTTACACGTACTCTTACGTGAGATAGGTTCCACCGACTGACATGCACTTGATGCATAAGGTGTCTAGCGGGTGTCTATCTCTCCCACTTTAGTCGGATCGGATTCGATGAAGAGGGTCCTTGTGAAGGGTAAATAGCAATTGGCATATCACCGTTGTGGCTTCTGCGTAGGTAAGAAACGTTCTTGCTAGAAACCCATAGCAGCCACGTAAAACATGCAACAACAATTAGAGGACGTCTAACTTGTTTTTGCAGGGTATGCTATGTGATGTGTTATGGCCAAATGGATGTGGTTAATTATATATATGTGATGTATGAGATTGATCATGTTCTTGTAATAGGAATCACGACTTGCATGTCGATGAGTATGACAACCGGCAGGTGCCATAGGAGTTGTCTTAATTTATTGTATGACCTGCGTGTCAATGAAAAACGCCATGTAATTACTTTACTTTATTGCTAACCGTTAGCCATAGTAGTAGAAGTAATAGTTGGCGAGACAACTTCATCAAGACACGATGATGGAGATCATGATGATGGAGATCATGGTGTCATGCTGGTGACGAAGGTGATCATGTCGCGCCTCGAAGATGAAGATCAAAAGGCGCAAGATGATATTGGCCATATCATGTCACTTTATGATTTTGCATGTGATGTTTGTCATGTTTACATCTTATTTGCTTAGAACGACGGTAGCATAAATAAGATGATCCCTCACTAAAATTTCAAGAGATGTGTTCCCCCTAACTGTGCATCGTTATGAAGGTTCGTTGTTTCGAAGCACCACGTGATGATCGGGTGTGATAGATTCTAACGTTCGCATACAACGGGTGTAAGCCAGATTTACACACGCGAAACACTTAGGTTGACTTGACGAGCCTAGCATGTATAGACATGGCCTCAGAACACAAGAGACCGAAAGGTCGAATATGAGTCGTATAGTAGATACGAGTAACATGAAGATGTTCACCGATGATGACTAGTCCGTCTCACGTGATGATCGGACACGGCCTAGTTGACTCGGATCGTGTATCACTCAGATTACTAGAGGGATGTCTATCTAAGTGGGAGTTCACTAAATTAGATGAACTTAATTAGCATGAACATAGTCAAAAGGTCTTTTCAAATTATGTCGTAACTTGCGCTTTAGATATGTTCCTAGAGAAAATTTAGTTGAAAGATGATAGTAGCAATTATGCGGACTAGGCCCGTAAACTAAGGATTGTCCTCATTCCTACGCAGAAGGCTTATGTCCTTAATGCACCGCTCGGTGTGCTGAACCTCGAACATCGTCTGTGGATGTTGCGAACATCTGACATACACGTTTTGATGACTACGTGATAGTTCAGTAATGTTAAACGGTTTAGAATTGAGGCGCAGAAGACGTTTTGAAACGTCGCGGAACATATGAGATGTTCAAAGGGCTGAAATTGGGATTTCAGGCTCGTGCCCATGTCAAGAGGTATGAGACCTCTGGCGAGTTTCTTAAGCCTGCAAACTAAGGGAGAAAAGCTCAATCATGAGCATGTGCTCAGATTGTCTGAGCACTACAATCACTTGAATCGAGTGGGAGTTAATCTTCCAGATAAGATAGTGATGGTTCTCCATAGTCACTGCCACCAAGCTATTAGAGCTTCGTGATGAACTATAACATATCGGGGATAGACACGATGATCCTTGAGCAATTCGTGATGTTTGACACCGCGATAGTAGAAATCAAATAGGAGCATCAATTGTTGATGGTTGGTAAAACCACTAGTTTCAAGAAGGGCAAGGGCAAGAAGGGATACTTCATGAAACGGCAAATCAGTTGCTGCTCTAGTGAAGAAACCCAGGGGTGAACCCAAACTCGAGACTAAGTGCTTCTGTAATGAGGGAACGGTCACTGAAGCAGAACTACCCTAGATACTTGGTAGATGAGAAGGCTGGCAAGATTGACAGAAGTATATTGGATATACATTGTATTAAATGTGTACTTTACTAGTACTCCTAGTAGCACCAGGGTATTAAGATATCGGTTCGGTTGCTAAGCGTTAGTAACTCGAAATAAAAGAGCTACAGAATAAACAGAGACTAGCTAAAGGTGAGATGACGATATGTGTTGGAAGTTTTTTCGAGGTTGATGTGATCAAGCATCGCATGCTCCCTCTACCATCGAGATTGGTGTTAAACCTAAATAATTGTTATTTGGTGTTTGCGTTGAGCATAGACATGATTGGATTATGTTCGTCGCCATACGGTTATTCATTTAAGGAGAATAATGGTTACATTTTTTATTTGAATAATACCTTCAATGGTCTTGCACCTAAAATGAGTTTATTGAATCTCGATCATGGTGATACACATGTTCATACCAAAAGTAATGACAGTACCACATACTTGTGGCACTGCCATTTGAGTCATATTGGTATAAAACGCATGAAGAAGCTCCATGTTGATGGATCTTTGGACTCACTCATTTTTTAAAATATTGAGACATGCGAACCATGTCTATTGGTATATACGCATGAAGAAACTCCATGCAGATGGATCGTTTGGACTCACTTGATTTTGAATCACTTGAGACATGCAAATCATACCACATGGGCAAGATGACAGAAAGGCCTCATTTCAGTGAGATGGAACAAGAAAGCAACTTGTTGGAAGTAATACGTTTTTATGTGTGTAGTCCAATGAGTGTTGAGGCACGCAGTGAATATCGTTATGCTCTTACTTCACGAATGATTTGAGTAGATTCTAAGTATATTTACTGGATGAAACACGAGTCTGAATTATTGAAAGGTTCAAGCAATTTCAGAGTGAAGTTGAAGATCATCGTGGCAAGAGGATAAAATGTCTATGATATGATCATAGAGATGAATATCTGAGTTACGAGTTTTGTACACAATTAAGACCTTGTGGAAATTGTTTCACAACTAATACCGCCAGGAACACCATAGTGTGATGGTGTGTCCGAACATCATAGCTGCACCATATTGGATATGGTGCATACCATGATGTCTCTTATTGAATTACCACTATCGTTTATGGGTTAGGAATTAGAGACAACCACATTCACTTTAAATAGGGCACCACGCAATTCCTTTGAGACGACTGAGGGAGTCCTGGATTAGGGGGTATCCGGACTGCCGGACTGTGTACAACGTCCGTACTATCAAAGCGTGAAGATACAAGACTCAAGACTTCGGCCCGTGTCCGGATAGGACTTTCCTTGGCGTGGAAGGAAAGCTTGGCGATCCGGATATTATATTTACTTCCTTGTAACCGACTCCATGTAAACCCTAGCCTTCTCCGGTGTCTATATAAACCGGAGAGGTTGGTCCTTAGAAGGCCGATCACAATTACAATCATACCATCATAGGCTAGCTCTTAGGGTTTAGCCTCTATAATCTCGTGGTAGATCTACTCTTGTACTACCCATATCATCAATATTAATCAAGCAGGAAGTAGGGTTTTACCTCCATCGAGAGGGCCCGAACCTGGGTAAACATATGTGTCCCTTGCTTCCTATTACCATCAGCCTTGACGCACAGATCAGGACCCCCTACCCGAGATCCGCCAGTTTTGACACCGGCATTGGTGCTTTCATTGAGAGTTCCTCTGTGTCGTCGCTGTCAGGCTCGATGGCTCCTTCAATCATCATCAACGACGCTGTCTAGGGCAAGACTTTCCTCCCTGGACAGATCTTCGTGTTCGGCGGCTTCCCACTGCGGGCCAACTCGCTTGGCCATCTGGAGCAGATCGACAGCTATGCCCCTGGCCACTAGGTTTGGTTCGGAAACCTGAACTACACGACGGACATCCGCGGAGACTTGATCTTCGATGGATTTGGGCCTATGCCAGGAGCACCGGACAGTCACGACGAGCATGGCTTAGAACTACTGTCGAACGAAGCTCGGGGCATCACCCCCGTACTATCCCCGGACCTAGATCTAGAGCAGGCTGCATTGCCTAAGGACGGAGGGATGGACCCCGCCCCCCAGGTCGCACACTCATCGGCGGTGGAGCCGAACACGGGCCTTACCTCTGCGGTGGCCTGTGACTCCGAACCCCCGGATTCGTATCCGGATGTTGGTTCCAGTCTGCACAATCCCGAGCCCGTCGGGCCAGGATAGCCTCCGGTAATGGAGTTCACCGCTGCAGATATCTTCCAGCACTCGCCCTTTGGCGACATGCTGGACTCATTAAAGTCTCTCTCTTTGTCAAGAGGATCTTCGCCGAACTATGTCCGGCTCGAGTGGGAGGCAGGCAACGAAGGAATTCGTTGCCCACCCACCACCCACTTCATTGCCACGGTCGATGACTTAACCGAGGTACTGAACTTCGACTCCGAAGACATCGACGGTATGGACGGCGATGCAGGAGAAGAACATGAACCACCGCTCACTGGGCGGTGGAAAACCACCTCTTCTTATGATACATATATGGTGGACACTCAGAAGGAAACAAATGGCGATGAGGCAACGGAGGATAAAACCTCAGGGAAAAAAGCAAAGAATGGGCGTCGCCGGCGCCACTCCAAGCCCCACCATACCGGCCCAGGAGACGAAAACAATCCGAATGGTGCCGAAGAAGAATACAACCCTGAACAGCCCGCCTTCAAGCAGGCCGAACAGGAGGATGTGCAGGTCAGCCCAGAAGAACAGGCGACAGATGAATACCCGGAGGAGGACAGCTATATGCCCCCCTCCGAAGACGAGATTAGCCTCGGCGACGACGAGTTCGGCGTGCCTGAGGATCCCGTAGAGCAGGAGCACTTCAAAAGTCGGCTTATAGCCACTACGAGGAGCCTGAAAAAGAAGCAGCAACAACTCCAAGCTGATCAAGACCTGCTCACAGAAAGATGGACTGAAGTCCTGGCAGCCGAGGAATACGGACTCGAGCACCACACGGCTGACCGGCCACCTCGTGGCCGGGATAAAATGGCATACCAGTCCGCATACCAGCCAACACCCCCACGCCAACATACTACGGCCCGGGGCAACAAATCAGGACAGCCAAGATCGATCTACGGATCACGGGGGCGTGCCTCGGTATGCGACGAGGACCGTAACGCCGGACACACCTTTAACAAGTCCGGCTAGGCCGAATATAGCCACCCAGAGCAATTCGACCTGCGTAGCCACATAGCCCGGCACAGAGGCGCCGCGCACCCCCTCTGCTTCACTGACGAAGTAATGGATCATGAATTCCCAGAAGGGTTCAAACCCATAAACATCGAATCATACGATGGCACAACAAACCCTGCAGTATGGATCAAAGATTTTCTTCTCCACATTCACATGTACCGCGGAGACGATCTGCACGCCATCAAGTATCTTCCCCTTAAGCTCAAAGGACCAGCCCGACACTTGCTAAACAGCCTGCCAGCAAACTCCATTGGCAGTTGGGAAAACCTGGAAGACGCATTCCTCGAAAACTTCTAGGGCACATATGTGCGACCACCTGACGCCGACGACTTGAGCCACATTACTGAACAACCCGGAGAGTCAACCAGAAAATTCTGGACTCGGTTCCTAACTAAGAAGAACCAAATAGTTGACTGTCCGGACGTTGAAGCCCTGGCAGCTTTCAAGCATAATATCTGTGACGAGTGCCTCGCTCGACACCTCGGCCAGGAAAAACCCAAGTCCATGGCAGCTCTCACAACAGTAATGACCCGCTTTTGCGCGGGCGAGCACAGTTGGTTGGCCTGCAGCAGCACTACGCTACAGTCCGGCAATTCGGATGGCCGCGACAATAACGGCAAGCCACGGCGTAACAGACATAAGTGACGGAACAACGGCGACAGCGCTGAAGACATGGCAGTCAACGCCGGATTCAGTGGATCGAAGCCCGGTCAGCGGAAGAAGCCGTTCAAAAGAAATAATCAGGGACCGTCTAGTCTGGACCGCATACTGGAGCGCTCGTGCCAAATTCATGGCACCCTGCACAAACCGATCAACCACACCAATAGAGATTGCTGGGTATTCAAACAGGCGGCTAGATAAGCGCCAAGACAAGGACAAGGGCTGCTGGCGACGATGACGAGGAGCCCTAACGTCCAACACGGGGGACGAAGAAGTTCCCCAGTGAAAACGGTCAACATGATCTGCGCCACGCACATCCCCAAGCGGGAACGGAAGCGGGCACTAAGGGACGTCTATGCGATGGAGCCAGTCGCCCCCAAATTCAACCCTTGGTCAGCTTGCCCGATCACCTTTGATCGTAGGGATCATCCTACTAGCATCCGTCACGGCGGCTCGGCCGCATTGGTCCTAGACCCAATCATTGACGAATTCCACCTCACGCGCCTCCTTATGGATGGTGGCAGCAGCCTGAACCTACTTTACCAGGACACAATGCGCAAAATCGGCATTGGCCCTTCAAGGATCAAGCCCACTAAAACCACCTTTAAAGGTGTAATTCCTGGAGTAGAGGCCCGCTGTACGGGCTCTTTAACGTTGGAAGTGGTCTGCGGATCTCCGGATAACTTCCGAAGCAAAGAGTTAATCTTCTATATCGTCCCCTTCCGCAGTGGTTGCCATGCACTGCTCGGACGAACCTCATTCGCCAGATTCAATGCGGTACCACACTACGCATATCTCAAGCTCAAGATGCCAGGACCACGCGGGGTCATAACGGTGAGTCGAAATATGGACCGCTCCCTACGAATAGAAGAACATGCTACAACCCTTGCGGCGGAAGTACAATGCGGCCTTTTCCGACAAACCAATCCGGCGACAACAACTTCGAGCACAGTCAAGCGAGTCCGGAGCACCCCGCAACAGGATCATAAGGCACGCCAAGAGCGTGACTAGCTGTCTGGCCTCCGCTTAAGCCCCATCAAAGCAGCATTCGTGCCACGTACACACAATTAGGCACTTAAAATACCATGGACATAGGCGGAGGCGCATCAACGACTCAGTCAATAGTGCGGGTAACCGCCAAATACTTTCATACTCTTTCCCTCTTACCTTTCAGGATACCGCGTTGGCGCAGCATCCTCAAAAGAGCCGAATTGCCGGACTTATAGGGGAGAGACATCCAAGGAGGCAACAGATGTTGTGCAAAGAAGGAAATACCCAGGTGGAATCTATTTACGATCATTATACCTGCTTTATCTATCTGAACACAGCCTGCCCCTGGATAGGACATGTCAAATAGTCCTATTTTATCTCTGCTTAATGCATCCATCGTAAATGTACGCTTAAACATATTTTTCGTCAATGGGAGATTATATAAAGCGTCAGCTTATTATCCTTATTTGGGCATTTTTCTCTCACAAATGTTTATTTGATATTGTATCCGTACACCTTGGTGCGGCCAGTTTGCCAGGGGCTCCTTATGGCGCCCTATAATATGGCAACTAAAGTCCGAACACTTTCAACAGTGTGGCACCCCGAACTTATAGCACTATATGCATCAGCTCCGAATCATGTCTTGGGTCTACAGTTGGGATAGCCCGGCTCCCTTGTTTTGGTGCCTTACGTTCCGTTATATCGGCTAAGGTAGCGCAGGGAGAACTACTGCGATTGTGTCCCCGTTCTTCCGGACGAGTAACCTCAGTAGAGAAAGCCGAAAACTGACCGGCATGATGTGGCGAGAGCTGGTCGCTGTTCCTGAGGTTTCAAAATCCTTAAAGATTTTCCGCTTTAGGCGATAAATCGGCTTCTTCCGATCTAGGCGTGTATAGCGCCCCGATTCGGTCTTCCGGATTCTAGGGGCTTCGCCGAAATTTAAAATTGTAGACTTCTATGGCTAAGTGAAAGTTATAAAGCCGCTAGTCCGATTGCCTCATTCGCTGCGCCGGACACCTCCTTAAGGGACCAAACATTTGGGTAAAGAGTGTCCGGGTTTTCCACGAACACCCCAGTGCTAGTCACGTGGGGGCGGAAGCCGACGACTGGCCTACTTTCAGGATTTTATAAACAGCCGCACAGAAGGTAATATTTTAAATAACAAAAGGGCTACATAGCGCAAGTAACTTCGTCTTTAATTACAAACTTGACAGAAGTGAATTCATTCCAAAATGGCGTCCTTGGTACACTCATTGGCGACTAGACGAGCACCCTTCATCACACCATCGTAGTACATTTCGGGATGGCGATGCGCCTTGCCCTCCGGTGGCCCGTCCTTGACCAGCTTCTCCGCATCCAGCTTGCCCCAATGCACCTTGACGCGGGCAAAAGCTCGGCGGGCACCTTCGATGCAAATGAATCGCTTGATCACTTCAAGCCGCGGGCAGGCATCCACCATCCGCTTGATCAGGCCAAAGTAGCTACGGGGCAGGAGCTCACTAGGCCACATCCTGACTATGAAGTCCTTCATAGCCAGTTCGGCCGCCCTGTGGAGTTCGACCAACTGCTTCAGTTGGTCGCTCGAGGCATCGGATGATTGGCCCCGACATACCGGGACCGAACAGCTTCTCCGTTGAGCTCCCTCACGGCACGGTAGAACTCGCAGCTGCGTCGAGGCGCCGTGGCAGTTCTACAAATGCCCCTGGAGAGCTCCGTATTCGAGTAAGTAAAATAAATGCCTCCTCCACATGTTTGCTTTGCATAAAGAAATTCTTACCCGATGCTATCTTCTTGGCCTCCTAGATCTCCTGATGTGCTTTCTCGGCTTCGGCCTTGGCATCCTTCAAACTTATAAGGGCCTTCGCAAGCTCGGCCTCCTTCATCTTCAGATTATGCTCCACGGACTCGCACTTCTTGCCGAGGTCCTGGAGCTCCTGCTATACCTCTCCCACTCTAGCACTTTGCTTTTCGCGCTCCTTGCATTCCAAGGCCGCTTTGTTTTCGGCCTCAGACAGCGCTTTCTTCAGGGACGCCACTTCGGTGGTGGCCCCTGTTACATAGTCACGACACTTTGACGTTAGACTGACAAATTTTGCCTATCTTCAAATATATACGAACGAGGAATCGCTTACCTTTAGTCTCCTCGAGCTGCCTCTTCGTGAGGCCAAGCTCTCCCTGCGCCTACTCCAGGTCCCGCTTCAGTTCGGCAACCTCGGCAGTACGGGCAGCAGCAGCAAGCAACACAACTTGTTTATTCACAACAATACTTATTATTAGACTCCTACGGATTATAATTAACCCTTCGTTTGGCTTTTCTTTCCGAACACCAACCAGAGTATCAGGGGCTACTACCTATCAGGTGGTAATTGTTGGGGAACGTAGCAGAAATTCAAAATTTTCCTACGTGTCACCATGATCTATCTATGGAGAAACTAGCAACGAGGGGAAGGAGAGTGCATCTACATACCCTTGTAGATCGCTAAGCGGAAGCGTTCAAGAGAACGGGGTTGAAGGAGTCGTACTCGTCGTGATCCAAATCACCGGAGATCCTAGTGCCGAACGGACGGCACCTCCGCATTCAACACACGTACAGCCCGGTGGCATCTCCCACGCCTTGATCCAGCAAGGAGAGAGGGAGAGGTTGAGGAAGACTCCGTCCAGCAGCAGCACAACGGCGTGGTGGTGGTGGAGGGGCGTGGCAATCCTGCAGGGCTTCGCCAAGCACCGCGGGAGAGGAGAAGGGCGAGAGGTAGGGCTGCGCCAGGGAGAGGTCAAAACTCATGTGTAGGCAGCCCTCAAGACCTCAACTATATATAGGGAAGAGGGAGGGGGTGCGCCCCCTCTAGGGTTTCCACCCCAAGGGGTGCGGCTGCCCCCAATCCCATCTAGGGTGGCGGCCAAGGGGGGGAGAGGGGAAACTTGCCCCCCAAGTTAGGTGGGTGCGCCCCCTCCCCCAACCCTAGGCGCCTTGGGCCCTTGTGGGGGGCGCACCAGCCCACCTGGGGCTGGTCCCCTCCCACACTTGGCCCATGCAGCCTTCCGGGCAGTGGCCCCACTTGAGTGGACCCAGGACCCTCCGGTGGTCCCGATGCGCTACCGATAAAACCCGAAACTTTTCCGGTGACCAAAACAGGACTTCCCATATATAAATCTATACCTTCGGACCATTCCGGAACTCCTCGTTACGTCCGGGATCTCATCCGAGACTCCGAAAAACATTCGGTAACCACATACAAACTTCCTTTATAACCCTAGCGTCATCGAACCTTAAGTGTGTAGACCCTACGGGTTCGGGAACCATGCAGACATGACCGAGACATTCTCCGGTCAATAACCAACAGCGGGATCTGGATACCCATGTTGGCTCCCACATATTCCACGATGATCTCATCGGATGAACCACGATGTCAAGGACTCAATCGATCCCGTATACAATTCCCTTTGTCTAGTGGTATTGTACTTGCCCGAGATTCGATCGTCGGTATCCCGATACCTTGTTCAATCTCGTTACCGGCAAGTCTCTTTACTCGTTCCATAACACATCATCCCGTGATCAACCCCTTGGTCACATTGTGCACATTATGATGATGTCCTACCGAGTGGGCCCAGAGATACCTCTCCGTCACACGGAGTGACAAATCCCAGTCTCGATTCGTGCCAACCCAACAGACACTTTCGGAGATACCTGTAGTGCACCTTTATAGCCACCCAGTTACGTTTTGGCGTTTGGTCAACCCAAAGCATTCCTACAGCATCCGGGAGTTGCACATTCTCATGGTCTAAGGAAATGATACTTGACATTAGAAAAGCTTTAGCATACGAACTACGATCTTTGTGCTAGGCTTAGGATTGGGTCTTGTCCATCACATCATTCTCCAAATGATGTGATCCCGTTATCAACGACATCCAATGTCCATGGTCAGGAAATCGTAACCATCTGTTGATCAACGAGCTAGTCAACTAGAGGCTCACTAGGGACATGGTGTTGTTTATGTACCCACACATGTATCTGAGTTTCCTATCAATACAACTATAGCATGGATAATAAACGATTATCATGAACAAGGAAATATAATAATAACTAATTTATTATTGCCTCTAGGGCATATTTCCAACAGTCTCCCACTTGCACTAGAGTCAATAATCTAGTTCACATTGCCATGTGATTAACACTCATAGGTCACATCGCCATGTGACCAACATCCAAAGAGTTTACTAGTGTCATTAAACTAGTTCACATCATCATGTGATTAAGACTCAATGAGTTATGGGGTTTGATCATGTTTTGCTTGTGAGAGAGGTTTTAGTCAACGGGTCTGCAACATTCAGATCCGTATGTTCTTCGCAAATCTCTAGGTCATATTGTAAATGCTGCTTCCACGCTCCACTTGGAGCTATTCCAAATGGTTGCTCCACTATACGTATCCGGTTTGCTACTCAGAGTCATTCGAATAGGTGTTAAAGCTTGCATCGACGTAACCCTTTATGCCGAACTCTTTATCACCTCCATAATCGAGAAACATGTCCTTATTTACTCCAAGGACAATTTTGACCGCTGTCCAATGATCCATTCCCGGATCATTCTTGTACCCCTTGACTGACAGATGGCAAGGCACACTTCCGGTGCGGTACACAACATAGCATACTATAGAGCCTACGTCTAAGCATAGGGGACGACCTTCGTCCTTTCTCTCTATTCTGCCGTGGTCAAGCTTTAAGTCTTAACTTCATACCTTACAACTCAGGCAAGAACTCCTTCTTTGACTGATCCATCTTGAACACCTTCAAGATCATGTCAAGGTATGTGCTCATTTGAAAGTACCATTTAGCGTTTTTTATCTATCCTCATAGATCTTGATGCTCAATGTTCAAGCAGCTTAATCTAGGTTTTCTATTGAAAACACTTTTCAAATAACCCTATATGCTTTCCAGAAATTCTACATCATTTCTGATCAACAATATATATTCATCAGAAATTCTATAGCACTCCCACTCACTTCTTTGGAAATACAAGTTTCTCATAAACTTTGTATAAACCCAAAATCTTTGATCATCTCATCAAAGCGTACATTCCAACTCCGAGATGCTTACTCCAGTCCTTAGAAGGATCACTTGAGCTAGCATACCTTTTAGCATCCTTAGGATCGACAAAACCTTTCTGATTGTATCACATTCAACCTTTCCTTTCGAAAACTGGTAAGGAAACTCGTTTTGACATCCATCTGCCAGATTTCATAAATGAAGCTAATTCTAACATGATTCCGACGGACTTAAGCATCGCTACGGATGAGAAAATCTCATCGTAGTCAACTCCTTGAACTTGTGAAAAACTCTTCTCCACAAGTCGAGCTTCACAGACGGTGACATTACCGTCCACGTCCGTCTTCTTCTTAAAGATCCATTTATCTCAATGACTTGCCAATCATCGGGCAAGTCCACCAAAGTCCATGCTTTGTTCTGATACATGGATCCTATCTCGGTTTTCATGGCTTCTTACCATTTGTCGGAATTTGGGCCCACCATCGCTTCTCCATAGCTCGTAGGTTCATTGTTGTCTAGCAACATGACCTTCAAGACAGGATTACTGTACCACTCTGAAGTAGTACGCATCCTTGTCACCCTACGAGGTACGGTAGTGACTTGATCCAAAACTTCATGATCACTATCATAAGCTTTTACTTCAATTGGTGTAGGCGCCACATGAATAACTTCCTGTGCCCTGCTACACACTTGTTGAAGTGATGGTTCAATAACCTCATCAAGTCTCCACCATCCTCCCACTCAACTTTTCGAGACAAACTTTTCCTCGAGAAAGGACCCGATTCAAGAAACAATCCCTATTGCTTTCGGATCTGAATTAGGAGGTATACCCAACTATTTTGGGTGTCCTATGAAGATGCATTTTATCCGCGTTGGGTTCGAGCTTATCAACCTGAAACCTTTTTCACATAAGCGTCGCAGCCCCAAACTTTTAAGAAACGACAACTTAGGTTTCTCCAAACCATAGTTCAAACGGTGTCGTCTCAACGGAATTACGTGGTGCCCTATTAAAGTGAGTGCGGTTGTCTCTAATGCCTAACCCATGAACGATAGTGGTAATTCGATAAGAGACATCATGGTACGCACCATATTCAATAGGGTGCAACTATGATGTTCGGACACACCATCACACTATGGTGTTCCAGGCGGTATTAATTGTGAAACAATTTCCACAATGTCTTAATTGCGTGCCAAAGCTCATAACTCAGATACTCATCTCTATGATCATATCATAGACATTTTATCCTCTTGTCACAATGATCTTCAACTTCACTCTGAAATTACTTGAACCATTTAATAATTCAGACTTGTGTTTCATCAAGTAAATATACTCAACATCTACTCGAATCATCTGTGAAGTAAGAACATCACGATATTCACTGCATGCCTCACCACTCATTGGACTGCACGCATCAAAATGTGTTACTTCCAACAAGTTGCTATCTTGTTCCATCTTATTGAAACCGAGGCTTTTCAGTCATCTTGTCCATGTGGTATGATTTGCATATCTCAAGTGATTTAAAATCAAGTGAGTCCAAACGATCCATCTGCATGGAGTTTGTTCATGCATATACACCAATAGACATGGTTCGCGTGTCTCGAACTTTTCAAAAACGAGTGAGTCCAAAGATCCATCAACATGGAGCTTCTTCATGCGTTTTACACCAATATGACTTACATGGCAGTGCCACAAGTAAGTGGTACTATCATTACTATCTAACATCTTTTGGCATGAACATGTGTATCACTACGATCAAGATTCAATAAACCATTCTTTTTAGGTGCAAGACCATTGAAGGTATTATTCAAATAAATAGAGTAACCATTATTCTCCTTAAATGAATAACTGTATTGCGATAGACATAATCCAATCATGTCTATGCTCAACGCAAACACCAAATGACAATTATTATGGTCTAATACTAATCTTGATGGTAGAGGGAGCGTGCGATGTTGATCACATCAAACTTGGAAACACTTCCAACACATATCGTCAGCTCACCTTTAGCTAGTCTCCGTTTATTTCGTAGCCTTTTATTTCGAGTTACTAACACTTAGCAACCGAACCGGTATCTAATACCCTGGTGCTACTAGGAGTACTAGTAAAGTACACAATAACTTAATGTATATCCAATATACTTCTATCGACCTTGCCAGCCTTCTCATCTACCAAGTATCTAGGGTAATTCTGCTCCAGTGGCTGTTCCCCTTATTACAGAAGCACTTAGTCTCGGGTTTGGGTTCAACCTTGGGTTTCTTCACTAGAGCATCAGCTGATTTGCCGTTTCATGAAGTATCCCTTCTTGCCCTTGCCCTTTTTGAAACTAGTGGTTTTACTAACCATCAACAATTGATGCTCCTACTTGACTTCTACTTTCGCGGTGTCAAACATCGCGAATACTTCAAGGATCATCATATCTATCCCTGAAATGTTATAGTTCATCACGAAGCTCTAGTAGCTTGGTGGTAATGACTTTGGAGAAACATCACTATCTCATCTGGAAGATCACCTCCCACTCGATTCAAGTGATTGTTGCAGTCAGACAATCTGAGCACAAGCTCAACGATTGAGCTTTCTCCCTTAGTTTGCAGGATAAGAAAATCGTCGGAGGTCTTATACCTCTTGACGTGGGCACGAGCCTGAAATCCCAATTTGAGCCCTCGAAACATCTCATATGTTCCGCGACGTTTCGAAATCGTCTTTGGTGCCTCAACTCTAAACCGTTTAACTGAACTATCACGTAGTTATCAAAACGTGTATGTTCGATGTTCGCAACATCCACAGACGATGTTTGGGGTTCAGCACACTGAGTGGTGCATTAAGGACAAGCTTTCTACTGATCGCATAATCGCTACTGTCAACTTTCAACTATATTTTCTCTAGGAACATATCTAAACAGTGGAACTAAAGCGTGAGCTATGACATAATTTGCAAAGTGGTTTTTGACTATGTTCAGGATAATTAAGTTCATCTAATGAACTCCCACTCAGATAGACATCCCTCTAGTCAGCTAAGTGATTACATGATCCGAGTCAACTAGGCCGTGTCCGATCATCACGTGAGACGGACTAGTCATCATCGGTGAACATCTTCATGTTGATCGTATCCTCCATACGACTCATGCTCGACCTTTCGGTCTCTTCTGTTCCGAGGCCATGTCTGTACATGCTAGGCTCGTCAAGTTAACCTAAGTGTTTCGCGTGTGTAAATCTGGCTTACACCCGTTGTATGTGAACGTAAGAATCTATCACACCCGATCATCACGTGGTGCTTCGAAACGACGAACTTTCGCAACGGTGCACAGTTAGGGGGAACACTTTCTTGAAATTTTATAGAGGGATCATCTTATTTACTACCGTCGTTCTAAGCAAATAAGATGCATAAATATGATAAACATCACATGCAATCAAATAGTGACATGATATGGCCAATATCATTTTGCTCCTTTTGATCTCCATCTTCGGGGCTCCATGATCATCATCATCACCGGCATGACACCGTGATCTCCATCATCATGATCTCCATCATCGTGTCTCCATGAAGTTGTCTCGCCAACTTATTACTTCTACTACTATGGCTACCGGTTAGCAATAAAGTAAAGTAATTACATGGCGTTTGTTCAATGACACGCAGGTCATACAATAAATTAAAGACAACTCCTATGGCTCCTGCCGGTTGTCATACTCATCGACATGCAAGTCGTGATTCCTATTACAAGAACATGATCAATCTCATACATCACATATCATTCATCACATTCTTCTTGGCCATATCACATCACATAGCATACCCTGCAAAAACAAGTTAGACGTCCTCTAATTGTTGTTTGCATGTTTTACGTGGCTGCTATGGGTTTCTAGCAAGAACGTTTCTTACCTACGCAAAAACCACAACGTGGTATGCCAATTGCAATTTACCCTTCATAAGGACCCTTTTCATCGAATCCGTTCCTACTAAACTGGGAGAGACTGGCACCCGCTAGCCACCTTATGCACCAAGTGCATGTCAGTCGGTGGAACCTGTCTCACGTAAGTGTACGTGTAAGGTCGGTCCAAGCCGCTTCATCCCACAATACCGTCGAAACAAGATTGGACTAGTAACGGTAAGCATATTGAACAAAATCAACGCCCACAACTACTTTGTGTTCTACTCGTGCAAAGAATCTACGCAATAGACCTAGCTCATGATGCCACTGTCGAGGAACGTAGCAGAAATTCAAAATTTTCCTACGTATCACCAAGATCTATCTATGGAGAAACTAGCAACGAGGGGAAGGAGAGTGCATCTACATACCCTTGTAGATCGCTAAGCGGAAGCATTCAAGAGAACGGGGTTGAAGGAGTCGTACTCGTCGTGATCCAAATCACCGGAGATCCTAGTGCCGAACGGACGACACCTCCGCGTTCAACACACGTACAGCCCGGTTGCATCTCCCACGCCTTGATCCAGCAAGGAGAGAGGGAGAAGTTGAGGAAGACTCCGTCCAGCAGCAGCACAACGGCGTGATGGTGGTGGAGGGGCGTGGCAATCCTGCAGGGCTTCGCCAAGCACCGCGGGAGAGGAGAAGGGGAGAGGTAGGGCTGCGCCAGGGAGAGGTCAAAACTCATGTGTTGGCAGCCCTCAAGACCTCAACTACATATAGGGGAGAGGGAGGGGGGTGCGCCCCCTCTAGGGTTTCCACCCCAAGGGGTGCGGCTGCCCCCAATCCCATCTAGGGTGGCGGCCAATGGGGGAGAGGGGAAACTTGCCCCCTCCAAGTTAGGTGGGTGCGCCCCCTCCCCCAACCCTAGGCGCCTTGGGCCCTTGTGGTGGGGCGCACCAGCCCACCTGGGGCTGGTCCCCTCCCACACTTGGCCCATGCAGCCCTCTGGGGCCGGTGGCCCCACTTGGTGACCCCCGGGACCCTCCCGGTGGTCCCGGTACGTTACCGATAAAACCCGAAACTTTTCCAGTGACCAAAACTGGACTTCCCATATATAAATCTTTACCTCCAGACCATTCTGGAACTCCTCGTTATGTCCGGGATCTCATCCAGGACTCCGAACAATATTCGGTAACCACATACAAACTTCCTCTATAATCCTAGCGTCATCGAACCTTAAGTGTGTAGACCCTACGGGTTCGGGAACCATGCAGACATGACCGAGACGTTCTCCGGTCAATAACCAACAGCGGGATCTAGATACCCATGTTGGCTCCCACATGTTCCACGATGATCTCATCGGATGAACCATGATGTCAAGGACTCAATCATCCTGTATACAATTCCCTTTGTCTAGCGGTATTGTACTTGCCCGAGATTCGATGGTCGGTATCCCGATACCTTGTTCAATCTCGTTACCGGCAAGTCTCTTTATTCTTTCCTTTATAGCCACCCAGTTATGTTGTGACGTTTGGTACACCCAAAGTATTCCTACGGCATCCGGGAGTTGCACAATCTCATGGTCTAAGGAAATGATACTTGACATTAGAAAAGCTTTAGCATACGAACTACGATCTTTGTGCTAGGCTTAGGATTGGGTCTTGTCCATCACATCATTCTCCAAATGATGTGATCCCGTTATCATAGACATCCAATGTCCATGGTCAGGAAGCCGTAACCATCTGTTGATCAACGAGCTAGTCAACTAGAGGCTCACTAGGGACATGGTGTTGTTTATGTACCCGCACATGTATCTAAGTTTCCTATCAATAAAATTATAGCATGGATAATAAACGATTATCATGAACAAGGAAATATAATAATAACTGATTTATTATTGCCTCTAGGGCATATTTCCAACAGTAATTTCATACATTTTTATTACTTACCTCAAAGGACGTCAGGAGGCTTGTGCAGGCTTCGGTCAGTCCGCTTTTGGCGGACAGAACCTTTTGAATCACCGCACTCATAAGAGTACGGTGCTCTTCTTCCATGGAAGCGCCTCGAAGCGCTTCCACCAGGCTATCCGGCGCCGTTGACGCGACGAAAGTCCTCGGCATGGGCGGCTCGCCCTCCCTAATGAGGGGCTGCCCGCCCAAGTCCGGAATCGTCAGAGGTTCCGGAGTAGTGTTCGGTCGGGAGTCCGCCCTGTCGCGGCTCCCATCGATGCGATCCACGGGGATCTTGAACCCCGGATGTCCGACATCCGGAAGTCCGCCTTGGGGCGTCTCTAGGGTCACCTCCCCCTGCTCGGGGAACCTTCGAGACAACACCTCTGTGTCATCCGCAGACTGAGGAGTGGTGGCCGTCGGGAGCGAGTTCATCTCTGAAGCGCTCAGAGACCCGTCCGAAGACGACTCCTCCAGATGAGCCCTGGCCGGACTACATATATGCTCGGCCTTACTAAACAGCTATGACTTAAAACCACGATAGAGTGCGAACACTTATGATCGCGCCAGGGGTTTCCCCCTGGGCAGCCACCCTTCATCGCTGTAGGCGGGCGTGGTGGAGTAGTCCGGAAGGGATGTTTTCCCCTTCTTGGACGCCACAGCCTCCTCCTCTGGGGTGGCTTTTCTCTACTTCCCCCCCCCCCCAGTGCGGGGAGGTGGAATTTCCTTTTGATTCCCCCCACTTCTGCGGGAGGAATCCGTCTCGTCGTCATCAGACGACAGGGGTATAACGGCCTTCTGCCGAGGGCCTTTTTCGGCCCCTTGGCCCGCTTCACCGGCCCCCTCAGCCTTTCCGGATGGGGCGTCTTCTTCTTCTTCCTCCTCCCCATCGTGGGAGGAGTCTGCCTCGTCATCTTCGGACGAGGCTTCTAGCACAACCTTACGACGGAGACCCTTTCGGGTCCCCGGGGCCTTCTTCTCGGCCTTCTTCTCCGGCACCTTGTATGGTGCCGGGACTAGCATCTCCGTCAGGAGAGCATCCGATGGACCTTCCGGCAGCGGAGCCGGACAGTAGACCTGCTCCGCTGTCTCCACATAGTCCTGAAGCAAATATGCATGATTACTTAAGGGACTCCCGTGAATATATTGGGAAAAACTGGGTCCGGTGGCAGTCTGAGAACTCACCTGACTAGGAGCCCGCGCGGCGTGAAGCCTGCGGTCCTCAAATGTGGGAGGAGGCACTTCGGAGGCCTTAAACAGCTCCTTCCACGCGTCTTTGTGCTTCATGCCGTAGAGCCTCTGGAGCGTCTGGTGTTCGGACGGGACGAACTCCCAAAGATTAAATGCCCGCCTTTGGCACGGTAGGATCCGGCGAACGAGCATGACCTGGATCATGTTGACGAGCTTGATGTTCTTGTCCTTCGTGCTCTTGATGCAGGTTCGGAGTCCGGGCAACTCTGTAGCTTCGCCCCAAGTCAGGACCTTCCTTTCCCAGGAGGTGAGCCGCATGGGGGCTCCGGAACTGAACTCGGGGGCCGCCGCCCAGTTGGCGCCGCGCGGCTTGGTGATATAGAACCACCCCAATTGCCACCCTTTTACAGTCTCCGCAAAGGAGCCGTCCGGCCAGGTGACATTAGGCATCTTGCCCACCATGGCCCCTCCGCATTCCGCTTGCTGGCCACGTACGATCTTCGGATTCACGCAGAAGATTTGTTGCCACAGGCCGAAGTGAGGCTGGATGCGGAGGAAGGCCTCACATACGACGATGAACGCTGAGATGTTGAGGACGAAATTCGGGGCTAGATCATGGAAATCTAGACAATAGTAGAACATGAGCCCGCGGATGAAGGGATGGAGTGGAAATCCCAGTCCACGGACGAAGTGGGCGACGAACACGACTCCCTCATGGGGTCCTGGGGTCGGAATGACCTGCCCAGCGTCCGGTATCCGGTGCGCTATGTCTGCGGCCAAGTATCCGGCCGCCCGAAGATTTGCGATGTGCTTCTCCTCAACAGTGGAAGCCACCCACTTGCCTCCTGCTCCGGACATGTCTAGTTGTGCGGAGGAGACTTGGGCTTGGGCGCTGGAGCTCGAGGTGGCAAGAATGGGCAGAGAAGGAAGAAGGCATGGGTAAAAATGAGGAAATCTTATCCCTTTATAGAGGCGACGATAGCGGTGCGCCTCCCCACTTGCCCGTTGGAAATCGCTTGCTTCCCAAGCGCCACGATTAATGATGTTGTGGGATTACCCATACCCGTATTGATGAGAATCCCGTAATGAGGGGGCACGATCTCTGCTTTGACAAGACGTCTCAAGGAAACCGCCTCGCAATATGCGCTGTGGCTGGTTGTGGAAAGATGGTTCGAATAATGACCTGACCATAGTGACACGTCGCGTTGCCTAAAAAGTTGTCAGCAGATTGCATTTGTGAAACATCATTCTCTCTATGGTGGCATGCGAAGATCATCTTGTGGATCCGGACACGGTTTGAGTGTTCGATAATTACCTTGGAGTATTCGGAGAAGGAACCCGCCTTGCAATGCCGAAGACAATACTGCGCGTCGGACTCATCGTCATTGAAGCCTGGTTCAGGGGCTACTAAGGGAGTCCTGGATTAGGGGGTATCCGGACTGCCGGACTGTGTACAACGTCAGGACTATTGAAGCATGAATATACAAGACTCATGACTTTTTGGCCCGTGTCCGGATGGGACTTTCCTTGGCGTGGAAGGCAAGCTTGGCGATCCGGATATTATATTTCCTTCCTTGTAACCGACTCCATGTAAACCCTAGCCCTCTCCGGTGTCTATATAAACCAGAGAGGTTGGTCCTTAGAAGGCCGATCACAATTGCAATCATACCATCATAGGCTAGCTCCTAGGGTTTAGCCTCTACGATCTTGTGGTAGATCTACTCTTGTACTACCCATATCATCAATATTAATCAAGCAGGAAGTAGGGTTTTACCTCCACCGAGAGGGCCCGAACCTGGGTAAACATCTGTGTCCCTTGCTTCCTGTTACCATCAGCCTTGACGCACAGATCGGGACCCCCTACCCGAGATCCGCCGGTTTTCACACCGACAACGACACCGTATGAACTATGTTTTAGAGAAACCTAAGCTGTCATTTCTTAAAAGTTTGGGGCTGCGACGCTTATGTGAAAAAGTTTCAGGCTGATAAGCTCACCCAAAGCGGATAAATGCATCTTCATAGAATACCCAAAGCAGTTGGGTATACCTCCTATTTCAAATCCGGAAGGAAAAGTGATTGTTTCTAGAAACGGGTCCTTTCTCGAGGAAAAGTGTCTCTCGAAAGAATTGAGTGGGAGGATGGTGGAGACTTGATGAGGTTATTGAACCGTCACTTCAACTAGTGTGTAGTAGGGCACAGGAAGTTGTTCCTGTGGCACCTACACCAATTGAAGTGGAAGCTTATGATAATGATCATGAAACTTCAGATCAAGTCTACCAAACCTCGTAGGTCGACAAGGATGCGTACTACTTCAGACTGGTATGTAATCCTGTCTTGGAAGTCATGTTGCTAGACAACAATGAACCTACGAGCTATGGAGAAGCGATGGTGGGCCCGGATTCTGACAAATGGCTCAAGGCCATAAAATCCGAGAGGATCCATGTATGAAAACAAAGTATAGACTTTGGAAGAACTACTTGATGGTCGTAAGTCTGTTGGGTACAGATGGATTTTAAAAGGAAGACGGACAATGATGGTAAGTATCACCATTAAGAAAGCTCGACTTGTCGCTAAGATGTTTTCCGACAAGTTCAAGGAGTTGACTATGGTGAGACTTTCTCACTCGTAGCGATGCTAAGAGTCTATTGGAATTATATTAGCAGTTACTGCATTATTTATGAAATCTTGCATATAGTATTTCAAAAAAAACATTGTTTCCTCAATGATTTTCTTGAGGAAAGGTTGTATGTGATACAACCAGAAGGTTTTGTCAATCCTGAAAGATGCTAACAAGTATGCAAAGCTCCAGCAATCCTTCTAAGGACTGGAGTAAGCATCTTGGAGTTGGAATGTACGCTTTGATGAGATGATCAAAGATTTTGGATTTATACAAAGTTTATGAGAAACTTGTATTTCCAAAGAAGTGAGTGGGAGCACTATAGAATTTCTGATGAGTATATGTTGTTGACATATTGTTGATCAGAAATGATGTAGAATTTCTGGAAAGCATACAGGGTTATTTGAAAAGTGTTTTTCAATGGAAAACCTTGATTAAGCTACTTGAACATTGAGCATCAAGATCTATAAGGATAGATCAAAAAATGCTTAATAGTACTTTCAAATGAATACATACCGTGACAAGATTTTGAAGGAGTTCAAAATAAGCAAAGAAGGAGTTCTTGGCTGTGTTACAAGGTGTGAGTATTGAGTAAGACTCAAGACGTGACCACCGCAGAAGAGAGAGAAAGGACGAAGGTCGTCCCCTATGCTTTAAACGTAGGATCTACAGTATGATATGCTGAGTACCGCACCTGAAGTGTGCCTTGCCATGAGTCAGTCAAGGGGTACAAGAGTGATCCAGAAATGGATCACATGACAACGGTCAAACTTAACCTTAGTAACTAGTGGACTAAGGAATTTTCTCGATTATGGAGGTGGTAAAAGAGTTCGTCGTAAAGGGTTACGTCGATGCAAACTTTGACACTAATCCGGATGACTCTGAGTAGTAAACCGGATTCGTATAGTAGAGCAGTTATTTGGAATAGCTCCAAGTAACACATGGTAGCTGCCTCTACAAGATGACATAGAGATTTGTAAAGCACACACGGATCTGAAAGGTTCAGACCCGTTGACTAATAACCTCTCTCACAAGCGAGATATGATCAAACCCCATGGGTGTTGGATTCATTACAATCACATAGTGATGTGAAATAGATTATTGACTCTAGTGCAAGTGGGAGACTGTTGGAAATATGCCCTAGAGGCAATAATAAAATGGTTATTATTATATTTCCTTGTTCATGATAATTGTCTATTGTTCATGCTATAATTGTATTAACTGGAAACCGTAATACATGTGTGAATACATAGACCACAACATGTCCCTAGTGAGCCTCTAGTTGACTAGCTCGTTGATCAATAGATGGTTATGGTTTCCTGACCATGGACATAGGATGTCAATGATAACGGGATCGCATCATTAGGAGAATGATGTGATGGACAAGACCCAATCCTAAGCATAGCACAAGATCGCGTAGTTCGTTTGCTAAAAGCTTTTCTAATGTCAAGTATCATTTCCTTAGACCATGAGAATGTGCAACTCCCGGATGCCGTAGGAATGCTTTGGGTTGACCAAACGCCAAAACGTAACTGGGTGGCTATAAAGGTGCACTACGGTATCTCGAAAGTGTCATTGGGTTGGCACGAATCGAGACTGGGATTTGTCACTCCGTGTGACGGAGAGGTATCTCTGGGCCCACTCGGTAGGACATCATCATAATGTGCACAATGTGACCAAGGGGTTGATCACGGGATGATGTGTTACGGAACGAGTAAAGAGACTTGCCGGTAACGAGATTGAACAAGGTATCGGGATACCGACGATCGAATCTCGGACAAGTACAATACCACTAGACAAAGGGAATTGTATACGGGATCGATTGAGTCCATGAGATTGTGCAACTCCCGTATAATGTAGGAATGCTTTGGGTGTGCCAAACATCACAACGTAACTGGGTGGCTATAAAGGTGAACTACGGGTATCTCCAAAAGTGTCTGTTGGGTTGGCATGAATCTAGACTGAGATTTGTCACTCCGTGTGACGGAGAGGTATCTCTAGGCCCACTCGGTAATGCATCATGATAATGAGCTCAATGTGACTAAGTAGTTAGTCACGGGATCATGCATTACGGAACGAGTAAAGTTACTTGCCGGTAACGAGATTGAACGAGGTATTGGGATACCGATGATCGAATCTCGGGCAAGTAACGTACCGATGGACAAAGGGAATTGTATACAGGATTGCTTGAATCCTCGACATCGTGGTTCATCCGATGAGATCATCGTGGAACATGTGGGAGCCAACATGGGTATCCAGATCCCGCTGTTAGTTAGTGGCTGGAGAGTTGTCTCGGTCATGTCTGCATGGTTCCCGAACCCGTAGGGTCTACACACTTAAGGTTCGATGATGCTAGGGTTATAAGGAAGATTTGTATGTGATTACCAAATGTTGTTCGGAGTCCCAGATGAGATCCCGGACGTCACGAGGAGTTCTGGAATGGTCCGGAGGTGAAGATTTATATATGGGAAGTCATCATACGGTCGCCGGAAATATTCGGGGGTATACCGGTATTGTACCGGGACCACCGGAGGGGTTCCCGGGGGTCCACTGGGAGGGTCCACCAGCCCCGGAGGGCCTTATGGGCTGTAGGTGGAAGGGAACCAGCCCCAAGTGGGCTGGGGTGCCAACCCCTGTAGGGCCCATGCGCCTAGGGTTGGGGGGGAACCCTAAAGGGGGCGCCCCCCTTGGCTTGGGGGTCAAGCTCCCTCCCCCTTGGCCGCCGCCCCCCCCCTCTAGATCCCATATAGAGGGGCCGGCCCCCTTCCCCCTTCTCCCTATAAATAGATGAACGAGGGGAGGGCTGCAGCACCACATCCAAGGCGCAGCCCCTCTCCTCCCCAACACCTCTCCTCCTCTGCAAGAGCTTGGCGAAGTCCTGCCGGAGAACTGCCACTCCATCACCACCACGCCGTTGTGCTGCTGTTGGAGCCCTTTTCCTCATCCTCTCCCTCGTCCTTGCTGGATCAAGGCGCGGGAGACGTCACCAGGCTGCACGTGTGTTGAACGCGGAGGCACCGTTGTTCGGTGCTAAGATCAGATTCGGCCACGATCTGAATCGCTACGTGTACGACTCCTCCAACCGCGTTCTTGCAACGCTTCCGCTTAGTGATCTTCAAGGGTATGAAGATGCACTCCCTATCTCTCGTTGCTAGCATCTCCTAGATTGATCTTGGTGACACGTAGGAAAATTTTGAATTATTGCTACGTTCCCCAACAGGGTTTTGAGAGGAGATGGTGCTGGTGAAGATGTTGATGAAGATTGCCCTCTCCCGATGAGAGGAGCGTTGGTGATGACAATGTTGATGATTTCCCCCTCCTGGAGGGAAGTGTCCTCGGCAGAACAGCTCTGTCAGAGCTCTAGATTGGTTCCGCCAAGGTTCCACCTCGTGGCGGCGGAGTTTCGTCCCGAAAGGTTGCTTATGATTTTTTCCTCGATGAAAGACCTCATATAGCAGAAGATGGGCATCGGAGGGCCACCAGGGGGCCCACGAGGTAGGGGCGTGCCCTAGAAGGGGGGCGCGCCCCCCACCCTCGTGGACAGGGTGTGGGCCCCCTGGACTTCATCTCTGGCAAGGAGTTTTCATTATTTTTATAAGATGTTCCATGGAGTTTCAGGACTTTTGGAGTTGTGCAGAATAGGTCTCTAATATTTGCTCCTTTTCCAGCCCAGAATTCCAGCTGCCGGCATTCTCCCTCCTTATGTAAACCTTGTAAAATAAGAGAGAATAGGCATAAGTATTGTGACATGACGTGTAATAACAGCCCATAATGCAATAAATATCGATATAAAAGCATGATGTAAAATGGACGTATCACTACACTGACTGGTTCCATAACTTGAGGATTATCCTCATTGCTGCACAGAAGAATTATGTCCTGGAAGCACCGCTAGGTGACAAACCCGCTGCAGGAGCAACGCCAGATGTTATGAACGTCACGCAGAGCAAAGCTGGTGACTACTCGATAGTTCAGCGTGCTATGCTTTACGGCTTAGAACCGGGACTTCAACGACGTTTTCAACGTCATGGAGCATATGAGATGTTCCAGGAGTTGAAGTTAATATTTCAAGCAAATGCCTGGATTGAGAGATATAAAGTCTCCAATAAGTTCTACAGCTGCAAGATGGAGGAGAATAGTTCTGTCAGTGAGCATATACTCAAAATGTCAGGAGAACAGCTACGCCTTACTAATGCTCGCAGTAGTGCCTCGGTATTTGATACTGGTTCTGTTGCTAATACTTGCAACTCGAAACAGGGACTACGAATTAAGCGAAGATTGGCTAAGGACGAGGTGATGATGTGCGTGGGAAATGGTTCCAAAGTCGATGTGATCGCGGTAGGCACGCTACCTCTACATCTACCTTCGGATTAGTTTTAGACCTGAATAATTGTTATTTGGTGCCAACGTTGAGCATGAACATTATATCTGGATCTTGTTTGATGCGAGCCGGTTATTCATTTAAATCTGAGAATAATGGTTGTTCTATTTATATGAGTAATATATTTTATGGTCATTGAGGGAGTCCTGGATTAGGGGGTGTCCGGATAGCCGGACTATCATCATCAGCCGAATTATCATTTGCCGGACTATCATCATCGACCGGACTCCAAGACTATGAAGATACAAGATTGAAGACTTCCCCCCGTGTCCGGATGGGACTTTCCTTTGCGTGGAAGGCAAGCTTGGCGATACAGATATGTAGATCTCCTAGCATTGTAACCGACTCTATGTAACCCTAGCCCTCTCCGGTGTCTATATAAACCGGATGGCTTTAGTCCGTAGGACAACAATCACAACAACCCTTACAATCATACCATAGGCAAGCTTCTAGGGTTTAGCCTCCTTGATCTCGTGGTAGATCCACTCTTGTAAACATCCACAATATCAATATCAATCGAGCAGGGCGTAGGGTTTTACCTCCATCAAGAGGGCCCGAACCTGGGTAAACATCGTGTCCCTCGTCTCCTGTTACCATCCGCCTAGACTCACAGTTCGGGACCCCCTACCCGAGATCCGCCGGTTTTGACACCGACATTGGTGCTTTCATTGAGATTTCCTCGTGTCGTCACCGATAGGCTTGATGGCCTCTTCAATCAACAACGACGCAGTCCTGGGTGAGACCTTTCTCCCGGACAGATCTTCGATTCGGGCGGCCGTCATTGCGGGCCAACTCCCTTGGCCATCTGGAGCAGATCGAAGCTTCGCCCCGCCATCGGTCAGGTTTGAAGCCTGAACTTCACGGCCGATATCCGCGGGACTTGATCCTCGATGGATCTGAGCCACAGCCGAAGCGCCGCCGCTGTCACGATGGACATGACCTAACTCGCCGCCGGACAGCACCTTGAGGTCGCATCGGATCCGCTCCGACTCATAGTCCGGAGCCGATCGCTCAATCGAGGACGGATGGCTGGACACCGCCCGGGAGCCGCAATTTCTACTGGCGATGGAGCGAACACTTACCTTGTCCCACATAAACCCCATGACTCGAGGTGCGGACTCCCGCGGACTCCGTACCTCCTGCGCGCCGCCGGTCGAACCCGATTGGCGCCGATCATGGAATTCACCGCTGCGGACATCTTTCAGCACTCGCCCTTTGGCGATATCATAAATTCATTGAAGCATCTCTCGCTATCGGAGAGCCTGGCGGACTACGCCGGGACGGTTGGGACGCGGATGACGAAGAAATTTAGATCCCACCACCACCCACTTCAGAGCCACCGTCGGCGATATAACCGACATACTCGACTACGACTCCGAAGACATCGACGGTATGGACGACGATGCCGGAGACTACCAAGAACCAGTGCCTACAGGACACTGGAAGACCACCTCGTCGTACGACGTATACATGGTGGACACCCCGAAGGGAAGCGATAACGAGGAACAACGGGACACGGCAGAGGATAATCTCGCCGATAAAGAACCAAAACGGCGACGCAAACGCCGCCCTAAGTCCCGCCTCGATCAAAGCAGCCTTCCTAACGACCCAGCGATAGAGCAGGGCAAGCCAGCGGACGAGCCGTATAATCAACCTCTCCACGGAGCAATCAACAGTCCAGCCACAACTCCAGAGCATTAGAACATACGCAAAAAACTAGTCGCCACTGCAAGAAGTTTGAAGAAGGCGAAATGAAAGCTTAAAACAGCAGAAGACACGCTCAGAATGAAGTGGATCAAAGTATTCAAGACCACAGGCAAATATAGCAATGGTCATCAAACCAAGAGCTACCCGAAGCGCAAGCTGCTGCCAGAATTTGACGAGGAAGCCATCGAGCCTTCACAGTCAAAAAATAAAGAGGCCGCCTGGCCGGATAGACGGCCAGACGACAGGCCCAAAGCAACAAGCGGGGCTGCACACAAGCCGAATTATAATCCTGGTAAAACGGATGGCCCAATTAGGTCCATCTACGGGAAGTAACACACCACGACAAGTGTTCGAAGACAGCGGCACACCCAAATACAGGGGCGCCGTACACACGCTATGTTTCACCGACGAGGTGCTGGATCATGAATTTCCAGCGGGGTTTAAACCCATAAACATAGAGGCATACGACAGCACAACAGACCCCGGAGTCTGGATAGAAGACTACATACTACACATACACATGGCTAGAGGAGACGATCTCACGCCATAAAATACCTACCCTCAAGCTCAAAGGGCCAGCTCGGCATTGGCTCAAAAGCCTCCCGTAAAACACTTGTTGGAAGTTGGGAAGAGCTTGAGGACGCGTTTAGAGCAAATTTTCAAGGGACTTATGTCCGCCCTCCGGATCTTGACGACCTGAGTCATATAACCCAACAGCCCGGAGAGTCACAAGAATTCTGGAACAGGTTCCTTACCAAAAGAACCAAATAGTCGATCGTCCGGACGAAGCTTTAGCAGCTTTTAAACACAACGTCCGAGACGAATGGCTCGCCAGACACCTCGCCAAGAGAAGCCAAGAACAATGGCCGCTAACAAGCCTCATGACGCGCTTTTATGCTAGGAGAAGACAGCTGGCTAGTAAGATGCAGCACCAGCGACCCGAGTACATCCGAGATCAGAGATGGAAACGGAAAATCACGGCGCAGGAAAGATCAGCGCCGGAATAAAGAAAAAAGCCCACAGGGCACGTAGGTCAACGCCAGATTCAAAAGCTCGCGGCCGGACAATAAAACACGGCCTCTTAAGGACAACAAAGACGAGCTATCAAATCTAAACAAAATTTTAGATCGGATATGTCAAATCCACAGTACCCCCGAAAGGCCTGCAAACCATACCAACCGAAATTGTTGGGTTTTTAAACAGTCCGGCAGACTTAATGCCGGACACAAGGGGATCGATACGCCAAGCGAGGACAATGTCGAGCCCCACCAGCAGAGAACCGGAAGCCAAAGGACTTTCCCTCGAGAAGTCAAAACAGTAAACTTGCTTCACGTGATAAACACGGAAAGCCAACACGGCACTCGCCAAGACAAGTGTCGGACGATCCACCCCAGTGGACCAAGGTTGGATGTCAAAACCAATCACTTTCGACCATCTGGATTAGTCCAGAAGTATCCGGAGCGCAGGATAGACTGCCCTGATATCGGATCCCATAATAGACGGACTGCAACTAACGCAGGTGTTGATGGACGGCGGCAGTGACTTAAACCTGCTATATCCGGACACAATCCGCAAGTGGGGATAGACCCTATTACAATTCGGCATAGCCGCACTTCCTTCAAAGGAGCGGCGCCAGGCCCTTAAGCCAGCTATCAAGCACCACCGGACGGGAGGCTGTCGTCCGCTTCAATATGATACCACATTCCGTGTCTCTTACGTTTAAAATGCCCGGTCCACGTGGCATCGCCTCATCACAGGGTCGCCGGAGACCCCGGACACGGCTGGACGAGTCCGGAATAAATAAGCTAGGGGCTACCTAGCCGCACACCCCCTCACAAGGGTTTGCACATACAAGCTATAATGAGCTAGCATAGGCTCAGCTTTCTTAATCTATATTTCAATTTTTATGCACTTTCTTGCACGATTTCTTTTCCAACCAAGTTCCTCTCTTTTTTACAGATGAACAGCGTGCACACCCGCCCAGATACGGCTGCACAACGGAGGCACAAAGCAGTGCAGTAGGGACCCGTTGTAAGGACTCTTTTCGACTAAGACCCACGTAAACCTTTCTAACTGTCTCTTGTTGCTATAATCCCTGGGTTTTTCAGTATAACCAGAGTGGAGACGGCGTTTTGGCATCGGCCGCGCCAAGAGAACCTGCCCGGTACCTGGACACAAGGGGCTTAGGGCTTTGTTTTGTCCGCTATTATAAAGACCGAACACCTTCGGGAGTGTTCGGCGCCTCGAGTTAGGCCTTATATGCATCAGCTCCGAATCATGTCTTTGGTCAAATGTTGGGTTTGCCCGGCTCCTGTGTTTTGCTGCCTTACGTTCCGTATCATCGGATAACGCGGCTCCAAGAGATCTACTACGATTTTGCCCCAGTTCGGCCGGGCGAGCACCTCGAGAGAAAGCGAAAACTGGATGTCATGATACAGCGAGAGACTGGTCAACCACTCGATCGACCTTGGGAATGTTTAGGATTCCTCGCTTTGACGAAGGGCCGTTTCGGCCAGCACATACTGGCGCCCAGATTCGGAGAGCACGGTGCCCCAGGGGCTATGTCGTAGCCCCACCCTCGAACTCCATGGCTAAGTGAAAGTGATAAAGCATTATCGTCCGGTTGCCTCGTTTTCACGCTACCACCTCCTTTACAGGACCGAGACGCCGGATTAAGTGTGAAAACGCGCTATTTTTATGAACGCCTCGCACCTTGTGCGTGGGGGCTGAAGTCGACGATCGCCATCTTTCTCGGTTATACATACGTATACATGAACGGCCGCAAAGGAGATATTCTATTACTTGAACGCACAAGTATAAAAGGCGCTTACATCATAAAATCGTTTTACATCATATAAACGCTCATTCGAACGTAACATTTTTCGAGCATCGCGACTCTATTACACGAGCACCAGCAGACTTCGCCAAAATAGTGCTCGGCGGGCAGCCGGTTATTATCCGAACCGGGTCGCAACAGCGGTGGCATCCATCTCTGTCCAATGTGTCTTTACATGGGCGGCGCCATCCCGCACCCTCTATGCAGGCCGACCGCTTATCGCTTTGATATGCGGCACCGCCCCAAGAAATTGCTGCAATAAGCCAAAATAACTCTTGGTGGGGCCTATCCGGCTGGATATGGGTCACTATATCCGCCATAGCAAGCCGGACAACCTATTTAGCTCAGCCCACTCAGCCAAACGATCGGTCGGCGGAAGCGAACGCCCGGACTATGGAATTGAGACCAAAACAGCTCTTCCTCTGGTGATCCTTCCGCTTCGATAATGCACTGCGGCATCCACCCGACTCGCTGCTAAGTCCATGTAAGGGTCCTCCGGACACCACAGTTGGCCCAGCTGAGCATATTTTGAATCCGTGAACCTTCGGCGCAGCAGAAAAGGCTTGCCAGCTACAATCTCCCCTGCCTAGCTCAGCTCTTCCTTCATGGCCCGCATTGAAGAGCGGGCATTCTTGGTTTCAGCGGTGGCCTTCCGCAGGTCTTCCTGCCCCGCTAGGCGCTCCTTCCCAAGAGCCTCATTGCGGTCGGTAGCCTCTTTTAACTTCACAGCCATTTCGCTACCTCTTCCCTGCTCCGCGAAGTATGCGGCCTTTTCGGCCGCTAACTCCTCGTCGCCTTCGAGGCTGCCACATCACTCCTTCGGCCTGCTCCTTGGCTTGAGCAAGTTCGCCCAAGACTCTCCACGGCAGCCGCACTATCTGCATTTCACGCAAATTACGTAAGGAGTTGGCTTCGGCTCCCTTACCATGTGTCCATGTGATAACACTTACCTTGCGACTCATCAAGTCGCTTTGTTGATCAGCAGCGATGTCTTCATCCGCCACATCGAGTTGCCTCTTTAGTTCAGCAACTCCATAAGTCCGGCTGGCCCCCGGACGACCCGCCACCTGTGTAGGCACAACGGGAATTTAAAACCTGCGATTTTGATCCTCGGCACGCTGTCGATATCGACAACCTACCGAGTCTCAGGGGCTACTATCTATACAGGGCGCATTCTATATGCAAAACTGTTAAAAGGTGTGTCATTTTTACATACCTCAAACCCCGCCAGTAAACTCTTGATGGCATCATGCAACCCGCCTTCGGCGGACGAAATCCTTTCAATCACCACGCTCATCAATGCGTGCTGATCTTCTGAGATAGACGCCTTCTCAAGCAGATCCTTCACCAGACACCGCTTGGTGCCGAACTATCCGGCTTTGCCACACTCGGGGGCTCCCTCCGTGACGACACTTCAGGCTCGTCCGCCCTATCCAATGGCGCCCCGGACGGGGGCATCTCGCTCTCTATCATCTCCGGACGAAGGTCCCCCGAAGACGAGCTCATCTGCGAAGGACGGAGATCCGAACTACAAGGTAAAACTTTGTTATCCTCGAAGCATAAATAGGGATGTCCCTTATTATAAAACTCCTTTCTTTCTACTTACGGCTCATTGGAGGGCTGGCTCATTGAGGGAGACTGTGCGCCCGGGGCTTCCCCGGACGCAGGACCCTCCGGCGAAGATTTCTTCCCCCGTTTAGGGGCTTTTTTCCCCGGGTCCTCGGAGGCAGTCCTCTTCTCCCCTTGGTAGGAGGGATTCTCGATCCCCCCTCGTTCAAAAGCCTCCTTAGGGAGGCAGTAGCTTTCCTGCTTTCCCCTTCGCTTTCCTCCGAAGGCGCAACCTCCAGCATCCGGACCACCACGGATCCGGCGGTCTCGGGAAGGGGGCGGACATCAGATTAATTTTGCTTCCGCTATCCACTCCTGTGTAGAATGAGATCGGTCATAAGGCGGATCATTGAAAGGCAAACAAATGGTATGTCCGGACTTGGAACTACTTACTTGAGTATCCGGGCGATTGCAGCTTAGTCCAGCATCCTCGGTCAATTCGGACGCACCTCTGGCGATCCGAAGAATAAGTTATACATCTCCAGGGGTGTCATACCCATGAAGTGTTGAAGAATCCGTGGGCCCTCCGGATTGAACTCCCATAGCCGGAGAGGACGGCGTTTGCAGGGCAGGAGACGCCTAATTAGCATAACCTGCATCACCACCACCATATCGATCTCCCTCGTTAGGAGATCTCGGATCCGGCCCTGCAGTAGGGGCACGTCCTTTGACGGCCCCCAGTTGAGCCCTTGGTTGACCCACGACATCAATCGTCGTGGAGGTCCCGGGCGGAATAGGGGCGGTGGCTTCTGTCGACGGTCCCTCGGAACGGTAATATAGAACCACTCTTGCTGCCACAGGCCGAGCTCCTCTTGGAAGGAGCCAGCGGGCCACGGGGCATCGGCTCTCCTACTTATGGCCGCCCCGCCACACTCCGCTTGACGCCCCCCGATCATCTTCGGCGCCACACTGAAAGTCTTCAGCCACAGGCCGAAGTGTGGGGTGACGCGGAGGAAGGCTTCGCAGATAACGATGAATGCGGATATATGGAGGATGGACTCCGGAGCCAAGTCGTGGAATTCCAACCCATAGTAAAACATGAGCCCTCTCACAAAAGGATCCATCGGGAAGCCTAAACCCCGAGGGAGGTGGGAAACGAAGACGACATACTCGCCGGGCTCAGGGGTGGGGATGGCCAGCCCTTCGGCGGGCAACCTGTGCGAAATCTCGTAAGACAGGTACTTGGCCTCCCGCAGCTTTAGCACGTCCTCCTCCGTGACGGAGGAGGGCATCCACCGGCCCTGGAGGTCGGAACCGGACATTGTTGAAGGTCCGGAAGCGCTTGAATCTGGTGCTCTGGGTGCTGGAACTTGGAGCGTGGAGAAAGATTCGATGGAAGATTGAAGAAAAAGAAACGAGCCTTGGTCCCGTTATAAAGAGGGAGAATACCAAGAGCCGTCTCCGTGACCGTTTGGGGCTCGCCTTCGATAGAGGTGGCGTGGTATTAACGCGCGCGTTGGGTTACCCACGCCCGTATTGATGAGAATCCTGGATTAAGGGAAACACGATCTCCGCTCGACAAGAGGCGTGCCAGGAAACCGCTTCGCTAAATGCGCCGAGGTGGTAAAGTAAAAACAATTCGAGTAATGGCTTGGTAGTGGGGTGACGTCATGCCACGGAAAACGCCGCAGATTGAACTTGTGTATATATTATTATTCTCTACGGTGGAATGTGGAATTTATTTTGCGAGCGGACACTATCCTGGTGTTCCCAATCTTCTATCATTTGGAGGAGGAACCCGCCTTGCAATGCCAAGCAATATACACGCCGGACTTATCATCATTGAAGCCTTGTTCAGGGGCTACTGAGGGAGTCCTGGATTAGGGGGTGTCCGGATAGCCGGACTATCATCATCAGCCGAACTATCATTTGCCGGACTATCATCATCGACCGGACTCCAAGACTATGAAGATACAAGATTGAAGACTTCCCCCCGTGTCCGGATGGGACTTTCCTTGGCGTGGAAGGCAAGCTTGGCGATACGGATATGTAGATCTCCTACCATTGTAACCGACTCTATGTAACCCTAGCCCTCTCCGGTGTCTATATAAACCGGATGGCTTTAGTCCGTAGGACAACAATCACAACAACCCTTACAATCATACCATAGGCTAGCTTCTAGGGTTTAGCCTCCTTGATCTCATGGTAGATCCACTCTTGTAAACATCCACAATATCAATATCAATCGAGCAGGACGTAGGGTTTTACCTCCATCAAGAGGGCCCGAACCTGGGTAAACATCGTGTCCCTCGTCTCCTGTTACCATCCGCCTAGACGCACAGTTCGGGACCCCCTACCCGAGATCCGCCGGTTTTGACACCGACAGTCATGCTCCCTTGAAGAGTGGTTTATTTTTATTGAATCTTGATAATAGTGATACACATATTCATAATATTGAAGCCAAAAGATGAAGAGTATATAATGATAGTGCAACTTATTTGTGGCACTGCCGTTTGGGTCATATTGGTGTAAAGCGCATGAAGAAACTCCATTCTGATGGACTTTTGGAATCACTTGATATGAACCACTTGGTACTTGCGAACCATGCCTCATGGGTAAGATGACTAAAACTCCATTCTCCGGAACAATGGAGAGAGCAACAAATTTGGTGGAAATCATACATACTGATGTATGTGGTCCGATGAATGTTGAGGCTCGCGGTGGGTATAATTATTTTCTCACCTTCAAAGATGATTTGAGCAGATATGGGTATATCTACTTGATGAAGCATAAGTCTGAAACATTTGTAAAGTTCATAGAATTTCAGAGTGAAGTGGAAAATCATCATAACAGGAAAATAAAGTTTCTATGATTTGACCGTGGTGAAGAATATTTGAGTTGTGAGTTTGGTCTTCATTTGAAACAATGCGGAATAGTTTCGCAACTCACGCCACCCGGAAAAACACAGCATAATGGTGTGTCCGAACATTGTAATCGTACTTTACTGGATATGGCGCGATCTATGATGTCTCTTACTGATTTACCGCTATCGTTTTGGGGTTATGCTTTACAGACGGATGCATTCACGTTAAATAGGGCACCATCTAAATCCGTTGAGGCAACACCTTATGAACTATAGTTTGGCAAGAAACCAAAGTTGTTGTTTCTTAAAGTTTGGGGCTGCGATGCTTATGTGAAAAAGCTTCAACCTGATAAGCTCGAAACCAAATTGGAGAAATGTGTCTTCATAGGATACCCAAAGGATATTGTTGGATACACCTTCTATCACAGATCCGAAGCCAAGACATTCGTTGCTAAGAATGGATCCTTTCTAGAGAAGGAGTTTCTCTCGAAAGAAGTGAGTGGGAGGAAAGTAGAACTTGATGAGGTAACTGTACCTGCTCCCTTATTGGAAAGTAGTTCTTCACAGAAATCTGTTCCTGTGACTCTTACACCAATCAGCGAGGAAGCTAATGATGATGATCATGTAACTTCAGATCAAGTTACTACTGAACCTCGTAGGTCAACCAGAGTAAGATCCGCACCAGAGTGGTACGGTAATCCTGTTCTGGAGGTCATGCTGCTTGACCATGAAAAACCTACGAACTATGAGGAAGCGATGATGAGCCCAGATTCAGCGAAATGACTTGAGGCCATGAAATCTGAGATGGGATCCATGTATGAGAACAAAGTGTGGACTTTGGTTGACTTGCCCGATGATCGCCAAGCCATCGAAAATAAATGGATCTTTAAGAAGAAGACTGACGCTGATGGTAATGTTACTATCTACAAAGCTCGACTTGTTGCGAAAGGTTTTCGACAGGTTCAAGGAGTTGACTACGATGAGACCTTCTCACTCGCAGCGATGCTTAAGTCCGTCCGAATCATGTTAGCAAATGCTACATTTTATGATTATGAAATTTGGCAAATGGATGTAAAGACTCGCATTCCTTAATGGATTTATGGAAGAAGAGTTGTAATATGATGCAACCTGAAGGTTTTATCGATCCAAAGGATGCTAACAAAGTGTGCAAGCTCCAGCGATCCATTTATGGACTGGTGCAAGCATCTCGGAGTTGGAATAAACGTCTTGATAGTGTGATCAAAGCATATGGTTTTATACAAACTTTTGGAGAAGCTTGTATTTACAAGAAAGTGAGTGGGAGCTTTGTAGCATTTCTAATATTGTATGTGGATGACATATTGTTGATTGGAAATGATATAGAATTTCTGGATAGCATAAAAGGATACTTGAATAAGAGTTTTTCAATGAAAGACCTCGGTGAAGCTGCTTATATGCTGGGCATCAAGATCTATAGAGATAGATCAAGACGCTTAATTGGACTTCCACAAAGCACATACCTTGATAAAGTTTTGAAAAAGTTCAAAATGGATCAAGGCAAAGAAATGGTTCTTGCATGTATTACAAGGTGTGAAGTTGAGTCAGACTCAATGCCAACCACTGCAGAAGATAGAGAGAAAATGAAAGGTGTTCCCTATGCTTAAGCCATAGGCTCTATCATGTATGCAATGCTGTGTACCAGACCCGATGTGTGCCTTGCTATTAGTTTAGCAGGGAGGTACCAAAGTAATCCAGGAGTGGATCACTAGACAGCGGTCAATAACATCCTAAAATACCTGAAAAGGACTAAGGATATGTTTCTCGTTTATGGAGGTGACAAAGAGCTCATCGTAAATGGTTACATCGATGCAAGCTTTGACACTGATCCGGATGACTCTAAATCACAAACCGGATACATATTTATATTGAACGGTGGAGCTATCAGTTGGTGCAGTTCTAAGCAAAGCGTCGTGGCGGGATCTACGTGTGAAGCGGAGTACATAGCTGCTTCGGAAGCAGCAAATGAAGGATTCTGGATGAAGGAGTTCATATCCGATCTAGGTGTCATACCAAGTGCATCGGGTCCAATAAAAATCTTTTGTGACAATACTGGTGCAATTTCCTTGGCAAAGGAATCCAGATTTCACAAGAGAACCAAGCACATCAAGAGACGCTTCAATTACATCCGCGATCAAGTCAAGGAGGGAGACATAGGGATTTTAAAGATACATACGGATCTGAATGTTGCAGACCCATTCACTAAGCCTCTCTCACGAGCAAAACATGATCAACACCAAGACTCCATGGGTGTTAGAATCATTATTGTGTAATCTAGATTATTGACTCTAGTGCAAGTGGGAGACTGAAGGAAATATGCCTTAGAGGCAATAATAAAGTTGTTATTTATATTTCCCTATATCATGATAAATTTTTATTATTCATGCTAGAATTGTATTAACCAGAAACTTAGTACATGTGTGAATACATACACTAGTAGAAAAAGGGGCAAATCTGAGACACATTAGTGCCGGTTTGATTTTGAGCCGGCACTAATGAGTCCATTAGTGCCGGTTCCAACGGCTAGCCGGCCATTCTCATTAGTGCCACGAACCGGTGCTAAAGAGAGTGGTGGCAGGGTGTTGTCAGTCTGGGGCCCGTCCAACACCTTTAGTACCTCTTCGTGGCACGAACCGGTACTAAAGGTCGACGTACATAAACCCTTTGTCCACCCGAGCCACTCTGTTCTTCCCCTTTCCCCTCACTTCCTATGTTCTTCCCCTCTCTTCCTCGAGCTCCTCACAAATTTTGCCCAAAATTTGTCAAGATTTGAAGGCCCCCATCCATTCAAATGATCACAAAGGTTAGCAACTTTGTCCTTTCAACTCTCATTGCTAGATTAGCTCTTGCAATGCTTTGTATAGTGATTAATTTGGGAGGAATTATATTTGCTAGTATTTGATTTATATGCAATTTGAGGTCAAAAATAACACTTAGTTTGCATATGTAGGTGTGGTTTACTTAGTGCCTTCTAAATCTCCGTCATAACCACCGCCGATCGCTCAAGACTGTCCGTCATGGCACCACCTTGTGGTGAGGCTCTTGTTCATGAATGTTTTACATTACCAAATTGATGTTTGTGTGATTTGGATATGTAGTTACTCGTAAAATTATCTTACCCGTACGTTGTTTGTTATACATAGCGCCATGGTTTTGATATACGTCCCCGTCGGCCCTCGTCCTTGTTATGATTCAGATGTGGTATATTCTCTTTTAAAACTAGTTGTTGCATTTCGTGTTTATGAAAAATTATGCCCATCAAGTTGACATAGATATTTTTATCTAGGAGGTATGTGAACCGGAAATTCCAACCGACCCTATTGTCGAGAGGTTAAATTTAGTTGAAAGAGAAAACGAGTATTTGAACGAAAAATTGAAAAGAATAGTGGGGGAGAAGATGGGATTGGAGTTGCATGTTGCCGATGTCGTCGATGATCACAAGATCAAGATGGAGAAAATGAGGTTGAAGATTAGAAAGATAAGAAAATATGCCATTGATAGTGTGGCTTGGTATCATTATGCTGTTGGATCAATTGTTACCTTAGTTGCGATCTTGATCGCATTTGTTGTTGCATTTAAATTCTTTAGCTAGAGAGTTATTTGTATGTTGCATTTAATTAAGTGCTGTATGTGAACTTTATGTATGAACTTTATGTATGAACTTTATGTATGAACTTTATGTATGAACTTGTATTAATTTGGTCTATTCGGTGTTGTGTAATGAAGATGAGCCGACAATGGATGTATGATGACTGATGCTCTCCCGAGTTCATTAATGGCGTGCATACTTTTCTGCTTTCCGCTGAGGCAAACAAGCGGGCGGATGGTTTTATGCCTTGTCCATGTGCTCGTTGTAAGAATGGTCAGCAGTTTTCACGTCAAGAACCATTCACGTCCACCTATTTGAGTCCGGTTTCATGCCCCACTATAATGTTTGGACCAAGCACGGAGAAATAGGGGTTATGATGGAAGACAATGAAGAAGAAGAGGACGACGACGGCTATCTTGGCCATGGGTTCCCTGAATACGATGATACAACAATGGGGGAAGAAGCTGAGCCGGCAATGCGGGAAAAAGCTGAAGAAGAGGCATCAGATGAGCCCGCTGATAATCTAGGTCAGGCCATTGCTGATGCAAAGAGAAACTGCGCAAGTGATCTGGAGAGGACGAAGTTGCAGCGCATGTTAGAGGATCACAAGAAATTGTGGTACCCGAATTGCGAAGCTGACAAAAAAAGTTTGGCACCACACTTGAATTGCTGCAATGGAAGGCAGATAATGGTGTATCTGACAAGGGATTTGGAAAGTTGCTGGTAATGATAAATAATATGCTTCCAAAGGACAACGAATTGCCCGAGAGTACATATGAAGCAAAGAAGGTTGTCTGCCCTCTAGGGTTAGAGGTGCAGAAGATACATGCATGCCCTAATGACTGCATCCTCTATCGCGGTGAGTACGAGGATTTGAACGCTTGCCCGGTATGCGGTGCATTGCGTTATAAGATCAGTCGCAATGACCCTGGTGATGTCGAGGGCGAGCGCCCCAGGAAGAAGATTCCTGCCAAGGTGATGTCGTATGCTCCTATAATACCACGGTTGAAACGTTTGTTCCAAAACAAAGAGTATGCAAAGGCGATGCGGTGGCACGAAGAAGACCGTAAGAAAGACGGAAAGTTGAGAGTGCCCTCTGACGGTTCACAGTGGATGAAAATCGAGAGAAAGTACTGGGAGGAGTTTGCAGGTGACCCAAGGAACATATGGTTTGGTCTAAGCGCAGATGGCATTAATCATTTTGGGGAGCAGAGCAGCAACCATAGCACGTGGCTTGTGACTCTATGTTTGTATAACCTTCCTCCTTGGTTGTGCATGAAGCGGAAGTTCATTATGATGCCAGTGCTCATCCAAGGGCCTAAGCAACCCGGCAATGACATTGATGTGTACCTAAGGCCATTAGTTGAAGAACTATTACAACTGTGGAATGGAACAGCTGTACGTGCGTGGGATTAGCACGGACAGGAAGAATTTGACCTAAAGGCGTTGCTGTTCGTGACCATCAATGATTGGCCTGCTCTCAAGAACCTTTCGTGACGAGACAAACAAGGGATACCGCGGATGCACGACTGTTTGGATGATACCGACAAGATATATTTGGATAGTTGTAGGAAGAATGTGTACAGGACATCGCCGATTTCTTCCGACAAGGCATCCCGTAAGAAAGAAAGGCAAGCATTTAAAAGGTGAGGCGATCACCGGACGAAGCCTCGCCACCGTACTGGTGATGATGTACATGATATGGTCAAGGATTTGAAGGTAATCTTTGGAAAGGGTCCTGGCGGACAACCTGTTCCGAAGGACGCTGACGGACGCGCACCCATGTGGAAGAAGAAATCTATATTTTGGGACCTGCCATATTGGAAAGACCTAGAGGTCCGCTCCGCAATCGACGTGATGCAAGTGACGAAGAATCTTTGCGTGACCCTGCTTGGCTTTTTGGGCGTGTATGGGAAGACAAAAGATACACCAGAGGCATGGTAGGACCAGCAACGTATGCACGGAAAAGACGGCATACATCAGGGTCAGGCCAGCTACGCTCTTATCAAAGAAGAGAAGGAAATCTTCTTCGAATGCCTGCTCAGCATGAAGGTACCGTCTAGCTTCTCGTCGAATATAAAGGGAATAATAAATATGGCAGAGAAAAAGTTCTAGAACCTAAAGTCTCATGACTGCCACGTGATTATGACGCAACTCCTTCCGGTTGCATTGAGGGGGCTCCTACCGGAAACGTTCGATTAGCCATTGTGAAGCTATGTGCATTCCTCAATGCAATCTCTTAGAAGGTAATCGATCCAGAAATCATACCAAGGTTACAGAATGATTTGGTGCAATTTCTTGTCAGTTTTGAGTTGGTGTTCCCACCATCCTTCTTCAACATCATGATGCACGTCCGAGTTCACCTTTGCGAAGAGATTAACGTTTTGGGTCATGTATTTCTACACAATATGTTCCCCTTTGAGAGGTTCACGGGAGTCTTGAAGAAATATGTTCATAATCGTGCTAGGCCAGAAGGAAGCATCTCGAAGGGCCATGAAAATGAGGAGGTCATTGAGTTTTGTATTGACTTTATTTGTGACCTTAAGCCGATTGGTGTTCCTTAATCGCGGCATAAGGGCAGACTAGAAGGAAAAGGCACACTAGGAGGGTGAGGGTGTCTCGGATTAGGGGGTGTCCGGATTTCCGGACTACCATCATCGGCCGGACTATCATCGGCCGGACTATCATCATCAACCGGACTCCAAGACTATGAAGATACAAGATTGAAGACTTCACCCCGTGTCCGGATGGGACTTTCCTTGGCGTGGAAGGCAAGCTTGGCGATATGGATATGTAGATCTCCTACCATTGTAACCGACTCTATGTAACCCTAGCCCTCTCCGGTGTCTATATAAACCGGATGGCTTTAGTCCGTAGGACTACAATCACAACAACCCTTACAATCATACCATAGGCTAGCTTCTAGGGTTTAGCCTCCTTGATCTCGTGGTAGATCCACTCTTGTAAACATCCACAATATCAATATCAATCAAGAAGGACATAGGGTTTTACCTCCATCAAGAGGGCCGAACACAGGTAAACATCGTGTCCCTTGTCTCCTGTTACCATCCGCCTAGACGCATTGCCGGGACCCCCTACCGAGATCCGCCAGTTTTGATACCGACATTAGTGCTTTCATTGAGAGTTCCTCTGTGTCGTCACCGATAGGCGTGATGGCCTCTTCAATCGATAACGATGCAATCCTGGGTGAGACCTTTCTCCCCGAACAGATCTTCGTATTCGGCGGCTTAGCACTGCGGGCCAACTCGCTTGGTGATCTGGAGCAGATCGAAAGCTACGCCCCTGGCCGTCAGGTCAGGTTTGGAAGCTTAAACTTCACGGCCAATATCCGCGGGGACTTGATCCTCGATGGATCTGAGGCACAGCCGAAGCGTGTGCGCGCTGTCACGATGGGCGTGACTTAACTCGCCACGGACAGCACCTTGAGGTCGCATTCGGATCCGCTCCGACTCATAGTCCGGAGCCGATCGCTCGAATCAAGGACGGATGGCTGGACACCGCCTCGGGAGCCGCAATTTCTACGGCAATGGAGCCGAACACTTACCGTGTCCCACATAAAGCCCATGACTACGAGGTGCCGGACTCCCTGCCGGACTCCGAACCACCTGCGCCCCCGCCAGTCTAATCCGATTGGGCGCCGATCATGGAATTCACCGCTGCGGACATCTTTCAGCACTCGCCCTTCGGCGATATCATAAATTCATTGAAGCATCTCTCACTATCCGGAGAGCCCTGGCCGAACTACGGCCAGGACGGTTGGGACGCGGATGACGAAGAAATTCAGATCCCACCCACCACCCACTTCGTAGCCACCGTCGACGATTTAACCGACATACTCGACTACGACTCCGAAGACATCGACGGTATGGACGATGATGCCGGAGACTCCCAAGAACCAGTGCCTACAGAACATTGGAAGACCACCTCGTCATACGACATATACATGGTGGACACCCCGAAGGGAAGTGATAACGAGGAACAACGGGACGCGGCAGAGGATAATCTCGCTGATAAAGAACCAAAACGGCGACGCAAACGCCGCCCTAAGTCCCGCCTCGATCAAAGCAGCCTTCCTAACAACCCAGCGATAGAGCAGGGCAAGCCAGCGGACGACGAACAGGACGAGCCGGATAATCAACCCCTTCACGGAGCAATCAACAGTCCGGCCACAACACCAGAGCATAAGAACATACGCAGAAAACTAGTCGCCACTGCAAGAAGTTTGAAGAAGGCGAAACGGAAGCTCAACACAGCAGAAGACACGCTCAGAATGAAGTGGAGCAAAGTATTCAAGACAGCAGACAAATATGGCAATGGCCATCAAACTAAGAGCTACCCGAAGCGCAAGTTGCTACCAGAATTTGACGAGGAAGCCATCGAGCCTTCACAGTCAAAAAATAGAGAGGCCGCCTGGCCGGATAGACGGCCAGATGACAGGCCCAAAGCGACAAGCGGGGCTGCACACAAGGCGAATTATAATCCTGGTAAAACGGACGACCCAACTAGGTCCATCTACGGGCCAAAAAAGAGGACCCCAGGAAGTAACACACCACGACAAGTGTTCGAAGACAGCGGCACACCCAAATCTGGGCGCCAAGACACCCGCTATGTTTCACCGATGAGGTGCTGGATCATGAATTTCCAGCAGGTTTAAACCCATAAACATAGAGGCATACGACGGCACAATGAGACCCAGAGTCTGGATAGAAGACTACATACTACACATACACATGGCTAGAGGAGATGATCTCCACGCCATAAAATACCTACCCTCAAGCTCAAAGGGCAGCTCGGCATTGGCTCAAAAGCCTCCCGTAAAACACTTGTTGGAAGTTGGGAAGAGCTTGAGGACGCGTTTAGAGCAAATTTTCAAGGGACTTATGTCCGCCTTCCGGATGCTGACGATCTGAGTCATATAACCCAACAGCCCGGAGAGTCAGCGCGCAAATTCTGGAACAGGTTCCTTACCAAAAAGAACCAAATAGTCGACTGTCCGGACGCGGAAGCCTTAGCAGCTTTTAAACACGACGTCCGAGACGAATGGCTCGCTAGACTCCTCGGCCAAGAGAAGCCAAGAACAATGGCCGCGCTAACAAGCATCATGATGCGCTTTTGCGCAGGAGAAGACAGCTAGCTAGCAAGATGCAGCACCAGCGACCCGAGTACGTCCGAAATCAGAGACGGAAACGGAAAGTTACGGCGCAGGAAAGATCAGCGCCGGAATAAAGAAAAAAGCCCACAGGGCACGGCGGTCAACGCCGGATTCAAAAGCTCGCGGCCAGACAATAAAACACGGCCTCTCAAGGACAACAGAGACGAGCTATCAAATTTAAACAAAATTTTAGATCGGATATGTCAAATCCTGATACCCGGAAGGCCCGCAAACCATACCAACCGAAATTGTTGGGTTTTAAACAGTCCGCAGACTTAATGCGGACACAAAAACTCGATATGCCAAGCGAGGACAATGACGAGCCCCACCAGCAGAAAGCACCGAAGTCAAAGGACTTCCCTCGAGAAGTCAAAACAGTAAACTTGCTTCACGTGATAACACGGAAAGCCAACACGGCACTCGCCAAGACAAGTGTCGGACGATCCACCCAGTGGACCAAGGTTGGATGTCTAAACCAATCACTTTCGACCATCTGGATTAGTCCGTATATCCGGAGCGCAGGATAGACTGCCACGATATTGGATCCCATAATATACGGACTGCAATTAACGCAGGTGTTGATGGACGGCGGCGGTGGCTTAAACCTGCTATATCCGGACACAATCCGCAAGTGAGGATAGACCCTATTACAACCGCATAGCCGCACTTCCTTCAAAGGAGTGGCGCGGGCCCTTAAGCCAGCTATCAAGCACCACTGGACGGGAAGCTCTCGTCCGCTTCAATACAATACAACTTTCCGCGTCTCTTACGCTTAAAATGCCCGGTCCACGTGGCATCGTTTCATCATAGGGTCGCCGGAGACCCCGGACACGGCTGGACGAGTCCAGAATAAATAAGCTAGGGGCTACCTAGCCGCACACCCCTTCACAAGGGTTTGCGCATATAAGCCATATTAAGCTAGCATAGGATCAGCTTTCTTAATCTATATTTCAATTTTTATGCACTTTCTCGCACCATTTCTTTTCCAACCAAGTTCTTCTCTTTTTACAGATGAACAGCATGCACACCCGTCCGAGGATGCGGCAACGGAGACACAAAGCAGAGCGCAAGAGGGACCCGTTGCAAGGACTCTTTTCAGACTAAGACCCTCGTAAACCTTTCTTCTGTCTCTTGTTGCTATAATCCCTGGTTTATCATTATAACCAGAGTGGAGATCTGGCGTTTGGCATCGGCAGCGCCGGAAGAACCTGCCGTGCACTCGACACAAGGGGCTTAGGGCTTTGTTTTGCCGCTATTATAAAGACCGAACACCTTCGGGAGTGTTGGCGTCTCGAGTTAGGCCTTATATGCATCAGCTCGAATCATGTCTTGGGTCAAATGTTGGGTTTGCGGCTCCCGTGTTTTGCTGCCTTACGTTCCGTATCATCGGCTAACGGCTCGGAGAACTCTGCGATTGTGCCCAGTTGGCCGGGCGAGCACCTCGAGAGAAAGCCGAAAACTGACCGTCATGATAAAGCGAGAGACTGGTCAACCACTCGATCGAACCAGGGAATGTTTAGGATTCCTCCGCTTTGATGAAGGGCCGTTTCGGCAGCACACACGCGTGCCCGAATTGGAGAGCACGGTGCCCCTGGGGGCTATGTCGTAGCCCCACCCTCGAACTCCATGGCTAAGTGAAAGTGATCAAGCATTATAGTCCGGTTGCCTCGTTTGCTACGCTACCACCTCCTTTACAGGACCGAGGCGCCGGATTAAGTGTGGCGCTATTTTTGCGAACACCCGCGCCTTGTGCGTGGGGCTGAAGCCGACGACTACCATCTTCGGGTTATACATACGTATACATGAGCGGCCGCAAAGGAGATATTCTATTACTTGAACGCACAAGTATAAAAGGCTCTTACATCATAAATATCATTTTACATCATATAAGCGTTCATTGAGCGTAAAATTTTTGAGCACCGCGACTCTATTACACGAGCACCGGCAGCACTTCCCCAAAATAGTGCTTGGCGGGTAGCCGTTATTATCCGAACCCGGGTCGCAACAGCGGTGGCATCCATCTCTCGTCAATGTGTCTTCACACGCGTAGCGCCATCCGCACCCTCTATGCAGGCCGACCGCTTCATCGCTTTGATATGCGGCACCGCCCAAGAAATTGCTGCAATAAGCCAAAGTAACTCTTGGTGAGGCCTATCCGGCCGAATATGGGTCACTATATCCGCCATAGCAAACCCGGACAACCTATTTAGCTCAGCCCACTCAGCCAAGCGATCGGTCAGCGGAAGTGAACACTCCGGACTATGGAATCGAGAACGAAATAGCTCTTCCGTCTGGTGATCCTTCTGGCTTCGAAAATGCACAACGGCATCCGCCGCACTCGCTGCTAAGTCCATATAAGGGTCCTCCGGACACCACAGTTGGCCCAGCTGAGCATATTTTGGATCCGTGAACCTTCGGCGCAGCAGAAAAGGCTTGCCAGCTACAATCTCCCCGGCCTGGCGCGGCTCTTCCTTCATAGCCCGCATTGCAGAGCGGGCATTCTTGGCTTCAGCGGTGGCCTTCCGCATGTCTTCTTGCCCCGCAAGGCGCTCCTTCCCAAGAGCCTCATTGCGGTCGGTAGCCTATTTTAACTTCACAGCCATTTCGGCTATCTCTTCCCTGCTCCGGCAGTGTGCGGCCCTTTCGGCCGCCTTCGAGGCTGCCGCATTACTCCTTCTGGCCTGCTCCTTGGCTTGAGCAATTTCGGCCCGAAGACTCTCCACGGCAGCGGCACTATCTGCATTTTACGCACACATTGTAAGGAGTTGGCTTCGGCTCCCTTACCACGTGACCGCGCAGTAACACTTACCTTGCGACTCATCAAGTCGCCTGTTGATCAGCGCGATGTCTTCATCCGCCACATCGAGTTGCCGCTTTAGTTCAGCAACTCCGTCCGGCTGGCCCCCGGACGACCCGCCACCTGCACTGGCACGACGGGAATTTAAACCTGCGATTTTGATCCTCGGCACGCTGTCGATATCGACAACCTACCGAGTCTCAGGGGCTACTATCTATACAGGGTGCATTCTATATGCAAAACTGTTAAAAGGTGTGTCATTTTTACGTACCTCAAACCCCGCTTGATAAACTCCCGACGGCATCATGCAACCCGCCCGATGGCGAAATCCTTTCAATCACCATGCTCATCAATGCGTGCTGATCTTCTGAGATAGACGCCTTCTCAAGCAGATCCTTCAGCCGTACCCCAGTTGGCGCCGAACTATCCGGCTTTGCCACACCCGGGGGCTCCCTCCGTGACGACACTTCAGGCTCGTCCGCACTATCCAACGGCGCCCCAGACGGGGGCGTCTCGCTCTCTAACATCTCCGGCGAAGGTCCCCCGAAGACGAGCTCATCTGCGAAGGACGGAGATCCGAACTACAAGGTAAAAACTTTAGTTATCCTCGAAGCACAAATAGGGATGTCCTTATTATAAAACTCCTTTATTTCTACTTACGGCTCGTTGGAGGCTGGCTCATTAAGGGAGATTGTGCGGCGGGGCCTCCCGGACGCAGGACCCTCCGCCAAGATTTCTTCCCCGTTTAGGGGTTTTTGCCCGGTCCTCGGAGGCAGTCCTCTTCTCCCCTTGGTAGGAGGATTCTCGATCCCCTCGTTCAAGAGCCTCCTTAGGTGAGGCAGTAGCTTTCTGCTTTCCCCTTCGCCTTCCTCCGGCGCAACCTCAACATCCGGACCAGCACGGATCCGGCGCGTCTCGAGGAGGGGGCGGACACGTATAATTTTGCTTCCGCTATCCACTCCTGTAAAAGGAGATCGGTCATAAAGCGGATCATCGAAAGGCAAACAAAGCGGTATGTCCGGACTTGGAACTACTTACTTGGGTATCCGGCGATTGCAGCTTAGTCCAGCATCCTCGGTCAATTCGGACGCACCTCTTGCAATCCGAAGAATAAGTTATACATCTCCAAGGGTGTCATACCCATGAAGTGTTGAAGAATCCGTGGGCCCTCGGTTGAACTCCCATAGCCGGAGAGGATGGCGTTTGCAGGCAGGAGATGCCTAATTAGCATAACCAGCATCACCACCACCATATCGATCTCCCTCGTTAGGAGATCTCGAATCCGACCCTGCGCAAGAGGGCCACGCCTTTGACGGCCCCAGTTGAGCCCTTGGTTGACCCACGATATCAATCGTCGTGGAGGTCCCGGGCGGAATAGGGGAGGTGGCTTTTGTCTGCGGCCCCTCGGAACAGTAATATAGAACCACTCTTGCTGCCACAGGCCGAGCTCCTCTTGGAAGCAGCCGGTAGGCCACGGGCATCACCCCTCCGACTTATGGCCGCCCGCCACACTCCGCTTGAGCGCCCTCGATCATCTTGGCGCCACATTGAAGGTCTTCAGCCACAGGCGAAGTGAGGGGTGACGCGGAGGAAGGCTCATGACGACAATAAATGCGGAGATATGGAGGATGGACTCGAGCCAAATAGTGGAATTCCAACCCATAGTAAAACATGAGCCCTCTCACAAAAGGATCCATCAGAAGCCTAAACCCGGCGGAGGTGGGATCTGAAGGCGACATACTCGCCGGGCTCGGGGTGGGGATGGCCTGCCCTTGGCAGCAACCTGTCTGAAATCTCGAAGGCATGTACTTGGCCTCCCGCAGCTTCAAGCACGTCCTCCTCCGTAGCGGAGGAGGGCATCCACCGCCCCGGAGGTCGGAACCGGACATCGTTGAAGGTCCAAAGCACTCGAATCTGGAGCTCTAGGTGCTGGAACTTGGGCGTGGAGAGGATTCGATGGAAGATTGAAGAAAAAAGCGAGCCTTGGTCCCGTTATAAAGAGGAGGTACCAAGAGCCGTCTCCGTGGCCGTTTGGGACTCGTCTTCGATAGAGGCGTGGCGAGCAGGCACGGTTGGGTTACGCCCGTATTGATGAGAATCCGGATTAAGGGAAACACGATCTCTGCTCGACAAGGCGTGCCAAGAAACCGCTTCGCTAAATGCGCTAAGGTGGTAAAGTAAAAACAATTTGAGTAATGGCTTGGTAGTGGTGTGACGTCATGCCACGGAAAACGTCGGCAGATTGAACTTCGCGTATATATTATTATTCTCTCTGACGGTGGAATGTGGAATTTATTTTGCAAAGCGGACACTATCCCGGTGTTCACAATCTTCTATCATTTGGAGGAGGAACCCGCCTTGCAATGCCAAGCAATATACACGCCGGACTTATTGTCATTGAAGCCTGGTTCAGGGGCTCTTGAGGAGTCCGGATTAGGGGTGTCCGGATTGCGGACTACCATCATCGGCGGACTATCATCGGCGGACTATCATCATCAACCGGACTCCAAGACTATGAAGATACAAGATTGAAGACTTCACCCGTGTCCGGATGGGACTTTCCTTGGCGTGGAAGGCAAGCTTGGCGATAAGGATATGTAGATCTCCTACCATTGTAACCGACTCTATGTAACCCTAGCCCTCTCCGGTGTCTATATAAACCGGATGGCTTTAGTCCGTAGGACTACAATCACAACAACCCTTACAATCAAACCATAGGCTAGCTTCTAGGGTTTAGCCTCCTTGATCTCATGGTAGATCCACTCTTGTAAACATCCACAATATCAATATCAATCAAGCAGGACGTAGGGTTTTACCTCCATCAAGAGGGCCCGAACCTAGGTAAACATCGTGTCCCTTGTCTCCTGTTACCATCCGCCTAGACGCACAGTTCGGGACCCCCTACCCGAGATCCGCCGGTTTTGACACCGACAGAGGGCATCAAATAATATGTATGGACGGGCATTCTCTCACTGAAGCACACTACATAGTTCTACAGAATTCCGCCTTGGTGGCTCCGTATATGGAGGAACACAAGAATTTTCTGCACTCCAAACACCCGGAGAAGTCTGACGACTGGATTCCACGCGAACAAACAAGGACTTCCGCCGGTTGGTTGCAGAAACGTGACCTGAATGATGGCGATATTCAAAATGACCTGTACTCGCTGTCCCAGTTACCATCTTCGAATATAATGACTTTCAAAGGGTACCATATAAATGGGAATACATTTTACATGATCGCCCAAGATAAGAAGAGCACCAACCAAAACAGTGGTGTCCGCTTTGATGCAACAACCAACACGGGAAAGGAAACATATTATGGTTACATAGAGGACATATGGGAACTTAACTATGGAGGTGATTTGAAGGTCCCTTTGTTTGGTGCAAATGGGTCAATATGACACGAGGCGGGTAATGAAGACCCGATGACGGAATGACAACAGTGGATCTCAACAATCTTGCGTATGCAGACGAACCATTCGTCCTAGCCAAAGATGTGGCGCAGGTTTTTTATGTGAAAGACATGTCTACCAGGCCGAGAAAAATAAAAGATAAGGAAGCGAATGGATCATACGATGAGCCAAAGCGCCACATAGTTCTTTCGGGAAAAGAAACATCGTGGGAGTGGATGACAAGACAGACATGTCGGAAGATTATGAAAAGTTTGATGAAATTGCTCCATTCACGGTGAATATTGACCTGAGCATCCAGTTAAATGATGAAGATTTTCCATGGCTACGGCGCAAAGGGACACACGCTGAAGAAAAAGTTTCACACCCAAAGATCTGGGATGTGATCGGCTTCACTATCATCACTTTCTTACGTGTTTCACACCTGTGAGGGAATCTCTGTAATAGTTAGGGTAGTTATGTGTTTTGGCATTTGAAAGCGAAGAAATTTTATGTGCAAACAAGAGTAGAGAGGGTTACGGCAAAAACTGGATGCACTTCGTGTACAAAATGGACAATCTCTTTCGAAGTATCAGGGTTTCCGATGAAAACTCAACTGTTACAAAGGCATTTCATTTTTTAAATAACCTAAGAATTATCAAATTGAACATAATGATAAAACACACTAATATTAAACATAAGAAAAAATAATCACTGAAAAATCTTTTTTCAAAGTTAAGTTATTCACAAACTAGTGATTCACACAAATTTCAAATAATTCAAAATTTAAACTATTCAAATTTGAAAACTACCGGCACTAACAGAAAGTTTGTAATTTTTTGTACCTAAAGCAAAAATATTCACAAATAAACTCTAAATACAACAAAAAACAACTCAAAAATAAATAAAGCAAAAAAATTAAGAAAATAAAAAACCCGCCTACTGGGCCAAAGCAGCCTGCATATGACTAGGAAGCCAACCTTTTGTTGGGCCAGGATGCAGGCCCGCAAAGGCCAAGTAGGCCCACTGGGCAGAAGAGAACAGGTAGGCCCAGTAGGCCTGCTTAGGAGAGGAGCTCGAGAGCTACCGCCTTTGACCGGGCTTATAAACCGGTGCGGTAGCCCCTCGGCTAGCGAGGTGGGACTAAACTTGCGCACCACCTGGAGCCAGCGCACCCCCTTTAGTACCGGGTGGTGGCTCCAACCGGTACTAAAGGGGGGGCCTTTAATACCGGTTGGAGCCACCACCCGGTACTAAAGGGGGTGCGCTTCCCGCCGCTTGGCCTGGCCAAAACAGACCTTTAGTACCGGTTAGTGGCTCCAACCGGTACTAAAGGTCCATCCTATATATACACCAGTTGAAACAAATTCACTTTCCTCTGTTTCTTCCCTCTGTTTCCTCCCTCTGACGCGCCGCCCTGCCCCGATCGACGTCGTCCCCGTCGACGTCGCCGCCCCCCCTCGTCGCCCCCCAGCCGTCCCGTCCCGTCGTCCCGTTGCTGCGCCGCCTGCCGCCCGTCGTCGCCGCCCGCCCGTCCGTCGCCCCGTCGTCGCCGCCCCGTCCCGTTGTCGCCTCGCTGGTGAGCTCGCCCCGGCCGCCATGTCCACACACACACACACACACACACACACACACACACACACACACACACACACACACACACACACACACACACACACACACACACACACACACACACACACACACACACACACACACTACACACACACACATTAGTTTGTTTGTTATAAATTTTTCTGTTTTTTAGTTATAGAAATGTTAGAAATTATTCTGTTTTTTAGTTATATAAATATTAGAAATGTCATAATTTTTTTCTATTTTTAGTTATAGAAATATTTATAGAAATGTTAGCAGTTTTTATTTTTTAGTAATATAAATATTAGAAATGTTTGTTATATAGAAATGTTATAAATGTTTTCTGTTTTTAGTTATAGAAATACTTATAGAAATGTTAGCAATTTTTCTGTTTTTAGTTATATAAATATTAGAATTGTTATAGAAATGTTAGTTATATAATCAGGAAATTTTAGAATTAGTTTTAGTTAGATGAATTAGATTAATGTCAAATTGTTAGAATTTGCATATATATAGAATTTTAGTTATCACAATCCAATCATTTAAAAAATGTTACTTTTTGCGGGCATATAGTATTTGTTCTCGACGATATGCCCGGCCCGCATCCTCGCCGTCGACCTGTTCGCGACGACGTCCTGCTTCAGAGGACCCATGTGCGGGACTGGGCTCCGCCGGGCTGGCACTGGGAGGTGCTACCTGGAGGGGCGTGCCGCTTGGTGAGGAACCTGACCTCGGGTCCTGTCGTCGTCCCTAATGTCCTTTGGTGGCGTTCGCGTGGGCCACATTCGGTGCAGAGGGAGCCGGCACCGCCAGAGGTGGTTCGTCGCCGTGTCAGGGAGGAGGACTAGCACGTCCATCGGTACATGGCTGCTATGGACATCAGGTTCTCCAATACTTGGCAGGTTCTTTCGCCAGATGACCGGAGATATGATCCTGTGACGGTTCCTTCTCTTTGGGTGTCCACCGCCCGTGCCCCAGGGACCGCGAGTGGCCTAGATTCTTCTGTAGTACTCGATCTTTATTAGGTACCTAGCCAGTGATGTATTCGATATATAATATTAAGATGATGATGTATTCGGGATTATATATATTAAGACGATGATGTATTCGAGATTTTTTTAATTTACTATTATCTCCGGCTTGCACTATTTTCTGTGCATAGGTAAATGATCCGGGTTGGGCAGCATTGTCACCTCTGCGCACCGACGTACCACGTCACCTCGGCTGAACTGGGGTCTTCATCAACATTTCATTAACCCATGCCGAGGACTTCAGCGTCATACTGTCGGCCTGCTCCGTCGCCTCAGTCGGACTGGGGTTACACCTCGCCACATTGGCCGTGCTACGTCGCCAGTTCGGAGTGCCGACCTCTTCGCTCCGCCACCTCGGGAACGGCTTGGGGGCTGGGACCTTGTCCCGCATCAAGCTCATACCACGTCATCAATGCCGAACACATTAACCAGCTAAGTCTCTTTCATGCTCAAAGTTTTAAATTTTAAATTTTTGTTCGGTTCGACCATGCTCACAAACGTTGTTTGATTAAAAACACTTCATTTCCCCTGTTAACTGGGGGCTCTTAAATTTATGTGAGCTGTTTTATAGTAAGTGTTGTTCTTCTTAGTCGTTACAAAGTCTTTTTCTATAACTCCTTTTTTTGACGCTAGTGTGTGGTCAATAGCCGGGGAGCCTAATTTCTCTCTCAAAGCCGCTAGAGTTTAGTTTGCTAAACTGGTCTAACGAGAAGTACTCCGCCTTTGGGATAGGAGGTCGAAGCCGTAGGCTGACCTGCTTAAAGTCTTGAGATAGGATGTGTCATGTTAAAGCACGACAGAAGCACAATTTTTTTTCTAAGACCAATTTTCGGATTGGCACCGAACACTTGATCTAGTTCGGACATCAAGTTTTCACTGAAGTTTTTTGGTTTTCCAAGGCCATTCCTGAAGTATTCTCTATGCTGAAGTCAGCCGAGGTTGAAATCAAGAAAGAACATCAAGTGTTGATGGTCAATAAGACCACTAAGTTTAAGAAGGGCAAGGGCAAGAAGAACTTCAAGAAGGACGGCAAGGAGGTTGTCGCGCCGGTAAGCAAGTTCTTGGGAAGAAGTCAAAGAATGGACCCAAGCCCGAGACCGAAAGTGCTTTTATTGCAAGGGAAGGGTCATCGAAGCGGAACTGCCCCAAATACTTAGCGGACAAGAAGGCCGGCAACACCAAAGGTATATTTGATATACATGTAATTGATGTGTACCTTACCATTACTCGTAGTAACTCCCGGTATTTGATACCGTGCCGTTGCTCATATTTGTAACTCACAGCAGGAGCTGCGGAATAAGCGGAGGATGGCGAAGGACGAGGTGACGATCTGCGCGTCGGGAATGGTTCCAAAGTCGATGTGATCGCCGTCGGCACGCTACCTCTTCATTTACCCACGGGATTAGTTATAAACCTTAATAATTGTTATTTGGTGCCAAGTTTGAGCATGAATATTGTATCCGGATCTCGTTTAATGCGAGATGGCTACTCATTTAAATCCGAGAATAATGGTTGTTCTATTTATATGAGAGATATGTTTTATGGTCATGCTCCGATGGTCAATGGTTTATTCTTAATGAATCTCGAGCGCAATATTACACATATTCATAGTGTGAATGCCAAAAGATGTAAAGTTGATAACGATAGTCCCACATACTTGTGGTAATTGCCGCCTTGGTCACATTGGTGTCAAGCGCATGAAGAAGCTCCATGCTGATGGACTTTTGGAGTCTTTAGATTATGAATCATTTGACACAAGTGAACCATGCCTCATGGGCAAGATGACCAAGACTCCGTTCTCCGGAACAATGGAGCGAGCAACCAACTTGTTGGAAATCATACATACCGATGTGTGCGGTCCAATGAGCGTTGAGGCTCGCGGAGGATATCGTTATGTTCTCACTCTCACAGATGACTTGAGTAGATATGGGTATGTCTACTTGATGAAACACAAGTCTGAGACCTTTGAAAAGTTCAAGGAATTTCAGAATGAAGTAGAGAATCAACGTGACCGAAAGATAAAATTCTTATGATCGGATCGTGGAGGAGAATACTTAAGTCACGAATTTGGTACACACTTAAGAAAATGTGGAATCATTTCACAAGTAACGCTACCGAACACCTCAAGCAGAACGGTGTGTCCGAACTTCGTAATCGCACTCTATTGGATATGGTGCGGTCTATGATGTCTCTTACTGATTTACCGCTATCATTTTGGGGATACGCTCTAGAGACAGCTACATTCACTTTAAATAGGGCACCGTCTAAGTCCGTTGAGACGACACCGTATGAATTATGGTTTGGGAAGAAACCTAAGCTCGTCGTTTCTAAAAGTTTGGGGATGCGATGCTTATGTCAAGAAACTTCAACCTGAAAAGCTCGAACCCAAGTCGGAAAATCGTCTTCATAGGATACCCTAAGGAAACCGTAGGGTATACCTTCTACTTAAGATCCGAGGGCAAGATCTTTGTTGCCAAGAACGGATCCTTTACGGAAAAGAGTTTCTCTCGAAAGAAGTAAGTGGGAGGAAAGTAGAACTCGATGAAGTACTCCCTCTTGAACAGGATAGTAGTGCAGCTCGGAAAATGTTCTGTGATGCCTACACCAATGAAGAGGAAATTCATGATGATGATCAAGGTACTTCGGATCAAGTTGCTCTTGAACTTCAGAGGTCCACTAGGACACGTTCCGCACTGCAGTGGTACGGCAACCCTGTCTTGGAAATCATGTTGTTAGACAACAATGAACCTTGAACTATGAAGAAGCGATGGCGGGCCCAGATTCCAACAAATGGCTAGAAGCCATGAAGTCCGAGATGGAATCCATGTATGAAAACAAAGTGTGGACTTTGGTGACTTGCCCGATGATCGTGAGCGATAGAAAACAAATGGATCTTTAAGAGGAAGACGGACGTGGATGGTAATGTCACCATCTATAAAGCTCGACTTGTCGCTAAGGGTTATCGGCAAGTTCAAGGGATTGACTACGATGAGACTTTCTCTCCCGTAGCGAAGCTTAAGTCCGTCCGAATCATGTTAGCAATTGCCGCATACTATGATTATGAGATATGGCAGATGGACGTCAAAACAGCGTTCCTTAACGGATATCTTAAGGAAGAGCTGTATATGATGCAGCCGGAGGGTTTTGTCGATCCTAAGAACGCTAACAAAGTATGCAAGCTCCAACGATCCATTTATGGGCTGGTGCAAGCATCTCGGAGTTGGAACATTCGCTTTGATGAGATGATCAAAGCGTTTGGTTTATTGAGACTTATGGAGAAGCCTGCGTTTACAAGAAAGTGAGTGGGAGCTCAGAGCATTTCTCATATTATATGTAGATGACATACTTCTGATGGGAAATGATATAGAATTCTTGGACAGCATTAAGGCCTACTTGAATAAGTGTTTTTCAATGAAGGACCTTGGAGAAGCTGCTTATATATTAGGCATCAAGATCTATAGAGATAGATCGAGACGCCTCATAGGTCTTTCACAAAGCACATACCTTGATAAGATTTTGAAGAAGTTCAAAATGGATCAGTCCAAGAAGGGTTCTTGCTGTATTGCAAGGTGTGAGATTGAGCTCAGCTCAATGCCCGACCACGGCAAAAGATAAAGAAGAGATGAGTGTCATCCCCTATGCCTCAGCCATAGGATCTATTATGTATGCCATGCTGTGTACCGGACCTGATGTAAACCTTGTCGTAAGTTTGGTAGGAAGGTACCAAAGTAATCCCGGCAAGGAACACTGGACAGCAATCAAGAATATCCTGAAGTACCTGAAAAGGACAAAGGACATGTTTCTCGTTTATGGAGGTGACGAAGAGCTCGTCGTAACGGGTTACGTCGACGCTAGCTTCGACACAGATCTGGATGACTCTAAGTCACAAACCGGATACGTGTATATGTTGAATGGTGGAGCGATGGCTGGTGCAGCTGCAAGCGAAGCGTCGTGGCGGGATCTACATGTGAAGCGGAGTACATGGCAGCCTCGGAGGCAGCGCATGAAGCAATTTGGGTGAAGGAGTTCATCATTGACCTAGAGTCATACCCAATGCGTCGGGGCCGATCAAACTCTTCGTGACAACACCGAGCTATTGCACTTGCCAAGGAGCCCAGGTTTCACAAGAAGACCAGGCACATCAACCGTCGCTTCAACTCCATCCGTGAAAACGTTCGGGATGGAGACATAGAAATTTGCAAAGTACATACGGATCTGAATGTCGCAGATCCGTTGACTAAACCTCTCTCATGAGCAAAACATGATCAACACCGAACTCTATGGGTGTTCGATTCATCACAATGTAACTAGATTATTGACTCTATTGCAAGTGGGAGACTGTTGGAAATATGCCCTAGAGGCAATAATAAAAGTGTTATTATTATATTTCTTTGTTCATGATGATTGTCTTTTATTCATGCTATAAGCTGTATTATCCGGAAATCGTGATACACGTGTGAATACATAGACCATAACATGTCCCTAGTGAGCCTCTAGTTGACTAGCTCGTTGGTCAACAGATAGTCATGGTTTCGACTATGGACATTGGATATCATTGACAACGGGATCACATCATTAGGAGAATGATGTGATGGACAAGACCCAATCCTAAGCATAGCACAAGATCGTGTAGTTCGTTTTGCTAGAGCTTTTCCAATGTCAAGTATCTCTTCCTTAGACCATGAGATCGTGTAACTCCGGATACCGTAAGAGTGCTTTGGGTGTACCAAACGTCACAACGAATCGGGTGACTATAAAGGTGCACTACTGGTATCTCCGAAAGTGTCTCATTGGGTTGACACGGATCGAGATGGGATTTGTCACTCCGTATGACGGAGAGGTATCTCTGGGCCCACTCGGTAATGCATCATCATAATGAGCTCAAAGTGACTAAGTGGTTAGTCACGGATCATGCATTAAGGTACGAGTAAAGTGACTTGCCGTAACGAGACTGAACAAGGTATTGGGATACCGACGATCGAGTCTCGGGCAAGTAACGCACCGATTGACAAAGGGAATTGTATACGGGTTTGATTGAATCCTCGACATCGTGGTTCATCCGATGAGATCATCGATGAGTATGTGGGAGCCAACATGGGTATCCAGATCCGCTGTTGGTTATTGACCGAAGAGGCATCTCGGTCATGTTCAGATATCTCCGAACCCGTAGGGTCTACACACTTAAGGTTCGGTGACACTAGGGTTGTAGAGATATTAGTATGCAGTAACCGAAAGTTGTTCGAGTCCGGATGAGATCCCGGACGTCACGAGGAGTTCGGAATGGTCCGGAGGTAAAGATTTATATATAGGAAGTCCAGTTTCAGCCACCGGAAAGTTTTGGGGTCACGGTATTGTCTGGGACCACCGAAGGGTCCGAGGGTCCACCGGTGGCCCACCTATCCGGAGGGCCCCATGGGCTGAAGTGGCGTGGGAACCAGCCTGGTGGGCTGGTGCGCCCCACCCAAGGGCCCAAGGCGCCTAGGGTTGGGGAACGTTGCCCCGAGGGGCATCGCCTCGGTTGGAAACCCTAGGGGCCGTTGCCCCGAGGGGCATGCGCCTGTGTTGGAAACCCTAAGGGTCCGTTGCCCGGGGCCGCCGCCCCCCCCATCTAGATGGGATCTCCAGGGGCATCGCCCCTAGCCCCTATATATAGTGGAGGGAGGAAGGGCAGCTAGACCCGCATCTTGGCACCTCCTTCCCCTTGCTACACCTCCTCCTCCCGCAGACGCTTGGCGAAGCCTGCGGATCCTGCTGCATCCACCACCACGCCGTCGTGCTGCTGGATCTTCATCAACCTCTCCTTCCCCTTGCTGGATCAAGAAGGAGGAGACGCCACGCTGACCGCACGTGTGTTGAACGCGGAGGTGTCGTCCGCTCGGCGCTAGGATCTCCGGTGATTGGATCACGGCGTGTACAACTACCTCAACCCCGTTCTTTTGAACGCTTCGCCACGATCTACAAAGTGGTATGTAGATGCATCTCCCATGACTCGCTGCTTAGATGAACTCATAGATGGATCTTGGTGAAACCGTAGGAAAAATTTTAATTTTCTGCAACGTTCCCCAACAAGTGGCATCATGAGCTAGGTCTATCGTAGTTCTCTTTGCACGAGTAGAACACAATTTAGTTGTGGGCGTGGATCTTGTCAACTTACTTGCCGCTACTAATCTTATCTTGCTTCCGCGGTATTGTGGGATGAAGCGGCCGGACCAACCTTACACGACGCTTACGTGAGGCGGTTCCACCGACTAACATGCACTAGTTGCATAAGGTGGCTGGCGGGTGTCTGTCTCTCCTACTTTAGTTGGAGCGGATTCGATGAAAAGGGTCCTTATGAAGGGTAAATAGAAGTTGACAAGATCACGTTGTGGTTATTCGTAGGTAAGAAAACGTTCTTGCTAGAACCCAATTGCAGCCACGTAAAAGATGCAACAACAATTAGAGGACGCCTAACTTGTTTTTGCAGCAATTGACATGTGATGTGATATGGCCAAGTTGTGATGAATGATGAATGACATATTGTGATGTATGAGATCATGTTCTTGTAATAGGAATCACGACTTGCATGTCGATGAGTATGACAACCGCAGGAGCCATAGGAGTTGTCTTTATTTTGTATGACCTGCGTGTCATTCAAGAACGCCATGTAATTTACTTTACTTTATTGCTAAACGCGTTAGCCATAGAAGTAGAAGTAGTCGTTGGCGTGACAACTTCATGGAGGCACAATGATGGAGATCATGATGATGGAGATCATGGTGTCATGCGGTGACAAGATGATCATGGAGCCCAAGATGGAGATCAATGGAGTTTTATGATATTGGCCATATCATGTCACTACTATATAATTGCATGTGATGTTTATTATGTTTATACATCTTGTTTACTTAGAACGACGGTAGTAAATAAGATGATCCTTACAACAATTTCAAGAAGTGTTCTCCCTAACTGTGCACCGTTGCTAAAGTTCGTCGCTTCTAAGCACCACGTGATGATCGGGTGTGATGGATTCTTACGTTCACATACAACGGGTGTAAGACAGATTTACACACGCAAAACACTTAGGGTTAACTTGACGAGCCTAGCATGTACAGACATGGCCTCGGAACACGGAGACCGAAAGGTCAAACACGAGTCGTATAGAAGATACGATCAACATGAGAATGTTCACCGACGATGACTAGTCCGTCTCACGTGATGATCGGACACGGCCTAGTCGACTCGGATCGTGTATCACTTAGATGACTAGAGGGATGTCTAATCTGAGTGGGAGTTCATTGTAATAATTTGATTAGATGAACTTAATTATCATGAACTTAGTCTAAAACTTTTGAATGATATGTCTTGTAGATCAAATGGCCAATGCTCATGTCAACTTGAACTTCAACGCGTTCCTAGAGAAAACCAAGCTGAAAGATGACGGCAGCAACTATACGGACTGGGTCCGGAACTTGAGGATCATCCTCATAGCTGCCAGGAAACAATATGTCCTAGAAGGACCGCTAGGTGACGCTCCGTCCCGCAGAACCAAGACATTATGAATGCTTGGCAGTCTCGTCTTGATGATTACTCCCTCGTTCAAGGCGGCATGCTTTACACTTAGAACCGGGCTCCAAAAGCGTTTTGAGCATCACGGAGCATATGAGATGTTCGAGGAGCTGAAACTTGTTTTCCAAGCTCACGCCGGTCGAGAGATATGACATCTCCGACAAGTTCTACAGTTGTAAGATGGAGGAAAATAGTTCGTCGGTGAGCACATTCTCAAGATGTCAGGTTGCACAACCGTATGACCCACTGAATATTAACCTCCACGATGAGGCGGTCATTGACAGAATCCTCGATCGCTTCCACCAAGCTACAAGAGCTTTGTGATGAACTACAATATGCGGGGATGGTAAAGACCATTCTGAAGTATTCTCTATTTGAAGTCACCGAGGTTGAAATCAAGAAAGAACATCAAGTGTTGATGGTCAATAAGACCACTAAGTTTAAGAAGGGCAAGGGCAAGAAGAACTTCAAGAAGGACGGCAAGGAGGTTTCCGCGCCCGGTAAGCAAGTTGCCGGAAGAAGTCAAAGAATGGACCCAAGCCCGAGACCGAGTGCTTTTATTGCAAGGGAAGGGTCTTCGAAGCGGAACTGCCCCAAATACTTAGCGGACAAGAAGGCCGGCAACACCAAAGGTATATTTGATATACATGTAATTGATGTGTACCTTACCATTACTCGTAGTAACTCCCGGTATTTGATACCGGTGCCGTTGCTCATATTTGTAACTCACAGCAGGAGCTGCGGAATAAGCGGAGGCGGCGAAGGACGAGGTGACGATGCGCGTCGGGAATGGTTCCAGAGTCGATGTGATCGCCGTCGCACGCTACCTCTTCATTTACCCACGGATTAGTTATAAACCTTAATAATTGTTATTTGGTGCCAAGTTTGAGCATGAATATTGTATCTGGATCTCATTTAATGCGAGATGGCTACTCATTTAAACCGAGAATAATGGTTGTTCTATTTATATGAGAGATATGTTTTATGGTCATGCTCCGATGGTCAATGGTTTATTCTTAATGAATCTCGGCGTAATATTACACATATTCATAGTGTGAATACCAAAAGATGTAAAGTTGATAACGATAGTCCCACATACTTGTGGCATCGCCGCCTTGGTCACATTGGTGTCAAGCGCATGAAGAAGCTCCATGCTGATGGACTTTTGGAGTCTTTAGATTATGAATCATTTGACACATGCGAACCATGCCTCATGGGCAAGATGACCAAGACTCCGTTCTCGGAACAATGGAGCGAGCAACCAACTTGTTGGAAATCATACATACCGATGTGTGCGGTCCAATGAGCGTTGAGGCTCATGGAGGATATCTTTATGTTCTCACTCTCACAGATGACTTGAGTAGATATGGGTATGTCTACTTGATGAAACACAAGTCCGAGACCTTTGAAAAGTTCAAGGAATTTCAGAATGAAGTAGAGAATCAACGTGACCGAAAGATAAAATTCTTACGATCGGATCGTGGAGGAGAATATTTAAGTCACAAATTTGGTACACACTTAAGAAAATGTGGAATCATTTCACAACTAACGCTACTGGAACACCTCAACAGAACGGTGTGTCCGAACATCGTAATCGCACTCTATTGGATATGGTGCGGTCTATGATGTCTCTTACTGATTTACCGCTATCATTTTGGGGATACGCCTAGAGACAGCTACATTCACTTTAAATAGGGCACCGTCTAAGTCCGTTGAGACGACACCGTATGAATTATGGTTTGGGAAGAAACCTAAGCTGTCGTTTCTAAAAGTTTGGGGATGCGATGCTTATGTCAAGAAACTTCAACCTGAAAAGCTCGAACCCAAGTCGGAAAATCGTCTTCATAGGATACCCTAAGGAAACCGTAGGGTATACCTTCTACTTAAGATCCGAGGGCAAGATCTTTGTTGCCAAGAACGGATCCTTTCGGAAAAGAGTTTCTCTCGAAAGAAGTAAGTGGGAGGAAAGTAGAACTCGATGAAGTACTACCTCTTGAACAGGATAGTAGTGCAGCTTAGGAAAATGTTCTGTGATGCCTACACCAAGTGAAGAGGAAATTCATGATGATGATCAAGGTACTTGGATCAAGTTGCTCTTGAACTTCAGAGGTCCACTAGGACACGTTCCGCACTGCAGTGGTACGGCAACCCTGTCTTGGAAATCATGTTGTTGGACAACAATGAACCTTGAACTATGAAGAAGCGATGGCGGCCCAGATTCCAACAAATGGCTAGAAGCCATGAAGTCCGAGATAGAATCCATGTATGAAAACAAAGTGTGGACTTTGACCGACTTGCCGATGATCGGCGAGCGATAGAAAACAAATGGATCTTTAAGAGGAAGACGGACGCGGATGGTAATGTCACCATCTATAAAGCTCGACTTGTCGCTAAGGGTTATCGGCAAGTTCAAGGGATTGACTACGATGAGACTTTCTCTCCGTAGCGAAGCTTAAGTCCGTCCAATCATGTTAGCAATTGTCGCATACTATGATTATGAGATATGGCAGATGGACGTCAAAACAGCGTTCCTTAACGGATATCTTAAGGAAGAGCTGTATATGATGCAGCCGGAGGGTTTTGTCGATCCTAAGAACGCTAACAAAGTATGCAAGCTCCAACGATCCATTTATGGGCTGGTGCAAGCATCTCGGAGTTGGAACATTCGCTTTGATGAGATGATCAAAGCGTTTGGGTTTATGAGACTTATGGAGAAGCTTATGTTTACAAGAAAGTGAGTGGGAGCTCAGAGCATTTCTCATATTATATGTAGATGACATACTTGATGGGAAATGATATAGAATTCTTGGACAGCATTAAGGCCTACTTGAATAAGTGTTTTCAATGAAGGACCTTGGAGAAGCTGCTTATATATTAGGCATCAAGATCTATAGAGATAGATCGAGACGCCTCATAGGTCTTTCACAAAGCACATACCTTGATAAGATTTTGAAGAAGTTCAAAATGGATCAGTCCAAGAAGGGTTCTTGCTCTGATTGCAAGGTGTGAGATTGAGCTCAGCTCAATGCCCGACCACGGCAAAAGATAAAGAAGAGATGAGTGTCATCCCTATGCCTCAGCCATAGGATCTATTATGTATGCCATGATGTGTACGGACCTGATGTAAACCTTGCCGTAAGTTTGGTAGGAAGGTACCAAAGTAATCCCGCAAGGAACACTAGACAGCGGTCAAGAATATCCTGAAGTACCGAAAAGGACAAAGGACATGTTTTCGCTTATGGAGGTGACGAAGAGCTCGTCAGAACGGGTTACGCCGACGCTAGCTTCGACACGATCTGGATGACTCTAAGTCACAAACCGGATACATGTATATGTTGAATGGTGGAGCAAGAAGCTGGTGCAGCTGCAAGCGAGAGCGTCGTGGCGGGATCTACATGTGAAGCGGAGTACATGGCAGCCTCGGAGGCAGCGCATGAAGCAATTTGGGTGAAGGAGTTCATCATTGACCTAGGAGTCATACCCAATGCGTCGGGGCCGATCAAACTCTTCTCGTGACAACACTGGAGCTATTGCACTTGCCAAGGAGCCCAGGTTTCACAAGAAGACCGAGCACATCAACTGTCGCTTCAACTCCATCCGTGAAAACGTTCAGGATGGAGACATAGAAATTTGCAAAGTACATATGGATCTGAATGTCGCAGATCCGCTGACTAAACCTCTCTCATGAGCAAAACATGATCAACACCGTAACTCTATGGGTGTTCGATTCATCACAATGTAACTAGATTATTGACTCTAGTGCAAGTGGGAGACTGTTGGAAATATGCCCTAGAGGCAATAATAAAAGTGTTATTATTATATTTCTTTGTTCATGATGATTGTCTTTTATTCATGCTATAAGCTGTATTATCCGGAAATCGTGATACACGTGTGAATACATAGACCATAACATGTCCCTAGTGAGCCTCTAGTTGACTAGCTCGTTGGTCAACAGATAGTCATGGTTTCGACTATGGACATTGGATGTCATTGATAACGGGATCACATCATTAGGAGAATGATGTGATGGACAAGACCCAATCCTAAGCATAGCACAAGATCGTGTAGTTCGTTTTGCTAGAGCTTTTCCAATGTCAAGTATCTCTTCCTTAGACCATGAGATCGTGTAACTCCCGGATACCGTAAGAGTGCTTTGGTGTACCAAACGCCACAACGAATCGGGTGACTATAAAGGTGCACTACGGTATCTCCGAAAGTGTCATTGGGTTGACACGGATCGAGGCTGGATTTGTCACTCCGTATGACGGAGAGGTATCTCTGGGCCCACTCGGTAATGCATCATCATAATGAGCTCAAAGTGACTAAGTGGTTAGTCACGGATCATGCATTACGATGCACGAGTAAAGTGACTTGCGATAACGAGACTGAACAAGGTATTGGGATACCGACGATCGAGTCTCGGGCAAGTAACGCACCGATTGACAAAGGGAATTGTATACGGGTTTGATTGAATCCTCGACATCGTGGTTCATCCGATGAGATCATCGATGAGTATGTGGGAGCCAACATGGGTATCCAGATCCGCTGTTGGTTATTGACCGGAGAGGCATCTCGGTCATGTTCGCAGATATCTCCGAACCCGTAGGGTCTACACACTTAAGGTTCGGTGACGCTTAGGGTTGTAGAGATATTAGTATGCAGTAACCCGAAAGTTGTTCGAGTCCGGATGAGATCCCGGACGTCACGAGGAGTTCGGAATGGTCCGGAGGTAAAGATTTATATAGGAAGTCCAGCCGCCACCGGAAAGTTTTGGGGTCACGGTGTTGTCTGGGACCACCGAAGGGTCCTGGGTCCACCGGTGGGGCCACCTATCCGGAGGGCCCCATGGGCTGAAGTGGCGTGGGAACCAGCCTGGTGGGCTGGTGCGCCCACCCAAGGGCCAAAGGCGCCTAGGGTTGGGGGACCGTTGCCCCCAGGGGCATCGCCCCTAGTTGAAACCCTAGGGGCGTTGCCCCGAGGGGCATCGCCCCTGGTTGAAACCCTAAGGGGCCGTTGCCCGGGGCCGCCCCCCCCATCCAAGGGGCATCGCCCCTAGCCCCTATATATAGTGGAGGGAGGAAGGGCAGCTAGACCCGCATCTTGGCACCTCCTTCCCCTTGCTACACCTCCTCCTCCCGCAGACGCTTGGCGAAGCCCTGCCGGATCCCTGCTGCATCCACCACCACGCCGTCGTGCTGCTGGATCTTCATCAACCTATCCTTCCCCCTTGCTGGATCAAGAAGGAGGAGACGTCACGCTGACCGTACGTGTGTTGAACGCGGAGGTGTCGTCCGTTCGGCGCTAGGATCTCCGGTGATTCGATCACGACGTGTACAACTACCTCAACCCCGTTCTTTTGAACGCTTCCGCTCACGATCTACAAAGTGGTATGTAGATGCATCTCCCATGACTCGTTGCTTAGATGAACTCATAGATGGATCTTGGTGAAACCGTAGGAAAAATTTTAATTTTCTGCAACGTTCCCCAACACTGTCGTCGTCCCTAATGTCCTTTGATGGCGTTCGCGTGGGCCACATTCGGTGCAGAGGGAGCCGGCACCGCCGGAGGTGGTTCGTCGCCGTGTCAGGGAGGAGGACTAGCACGTCCACCGGTACATGGCTGCTATGGACATCAGGTTCTCCAATACTTGGCTGGTTCTTTCGCCAGATGACCGGAGATATGATCCTGTGACGGTTCCTTCTCTTTGGGTGTCCACCGCCCGTGCCCCAGGGACCGCGAGTGGCCTAGATTCTTCTGTAGTATTCGATCTTTATTAGGTACCTAGCCAGTGATGTATTCGATATATAATATTAAGATGATGATGTATTCGGGATTATATATATTAAGACGATGATGTATTCGAGATTTTTTTAATTTACTATTATCTCCGGCTTGCACTATTTTACGTGCATAGGTAAATGATCCGGTTGCAAAGCATTGTCACCTCTGCGCACCGACGCACCACGCCACCTCGGCTGAACGGGGTCTTCATCAACATTTCATTAACCCATGCCGAGGACTTCAGCGTCATCTTCGCCGGCCTGCTCCGTCGCCTCAGTCGGACTGGGGTTACACCTCGCCACATTGGCCGTGCTACGTCGCCAGTTCGAAGTGCCGACCTCTTCGCTCCGCCACCTCGGGAACGGCTTGGGGGCTGGGACCTTGTCCCGCATCAAGCTCAGACCACGTCATCAATGCCGAACACATTAACCAGCTAAGTCTCTTTCATGCTCAAAGTTTTAAATTTTAAATTTTTGTTCGGTTCGACCATGCTCACAAACGTTGTTTGATTAAAAACACTTCATTTCCCCTGTTAACTTGGGGCTCTTAAATTTATGTGAGCTGTTTTATAATAAGTGTTGTTCTTCTTAGTCGTTACAAAGTCTTTTTCTATAACTCCTTTTTTTGACGCCAGTGTGTGCTCAATAGCCGGGGAGCCTAATTTCTCTCTCAAAGCCGCTAGAGTTTAGTTTGCTAAACTGGTCTAACGAGAAGTACTCCGCCTTTGGGATAGGAGGTCGAAGCCGTAGGCTAACCTGCTTAAAGTCTTGAGATAGGATGTGTCATGTTAAAGCACGACAGAAGCACAATTTTTTTTCTAAGACCAATTTTCGGATTGGCACCGAACACTTGATCTAGTTCGGACATCAAGTTTTCACTAAAGTTTTTTGGTTTTCCAAGCCCATGGCACTTTTAAACTCTTTGTGTGTTTCCAGCATAAGCCTCGTAGTGCAACGCCAGGCACCTTTAGAGATTCGGCAAAAATAGTCTCAGATATTGCTATATATGCATCGGTTTCGAATTGTGTCTTCGGTCAATAGTTGGGTTGCCCGGCTCCTGTGCTTGCCTCCTATGTTCCACTTTGTTCGGCTCGGTGTGAAAAGGGAGAACCACTGCGATTGTGCTTCCGGCTCGCATGGTTAAGCACCTCAGTGGAGAAAGCCGAAAACTGACTATCACAATAAGCGTAAACTGGTCAGCGATCCGATGACTGTGTTAAACTATAAGATCGATGGAGGTCACCCCGTGTTAAGAGACGGGTTGTTCATAATATTGGCCGAGTTGTTAACGACTTGACCTCGGCCGTTGCCGAACATTAACCGAGGGCTAATATTTGGCCTCCCAACTTTAAGCTCCTATGACCAAGTGAAAGTTATAAGGCCCGCATATCTGATTGCCACGTTTCCGCTAACACAACCGCCTTTGGGCACCGAGACATCGGCTAAGGGTTGTTTGTTATTGCGGAAACACCCTGCGTAGCATCTACAAGGGGGTAGAAGCCGATGATGGGCCACTTTCAACTGATAAACGGTTGCAACAGAGTCAAAATAAACATATCAACGGCATTTGTATTTAATATACAAGGGCTACCTTCCGTAATCATCGTTATATATGCATAAATTTGACTTAAGATTTTGGCCAGGCTGGGTTGCCTGGCTCATCTGCTTACCCCTACGTTCCCGATTGTTCGGCTAGGTGGTAAAGGGAGCACCTCTGTGATTGTTACTACCAGGTCATCCAGGTTAGTACCTCAGGCTGGGTGAAGCCGAAAGCTAGCCATCTTAAAGGATATAATTGGTCGGCAATGACTGAAGTGAAAATTTGGGTTTTCTAAAGATCACATAGTTCGGGAACTTTCCCCAAACTAAATCCTCAATATTTTGCTCCCACATTGATCGGAGCAAAGGTTTCATGATCATGCTTAGCATGACAACCCGAAGAAAGGAGCCGATAGCAGGACTATTTTCTTTGGAAGACATTTCTTATGTTAAACAGTAATATAACATATCTCTCTGCGTACCTTTGTTTATAAAATCGTATAGCCGGATTGCCTTGTTTGTCGTAAATCTTTGCCCTCATAAAGGCTTTATAAAGTAGGACAAACACTCCTCGGCTACTGGCCGAGGAGGTGGAAGCCGATGGTCGGTCAACAAAGTTTTGTACAATGCAGATCCGAGCATTAATGATGTAAAGTACTTGGATACATAGAATCATTACACATAATTTGTGATTTTACTCTGGATATCGATCCTTAATTCGGCCACCCGTGCCCACATTAAGGCTCGGGGGCTACTGGTGTTCGGCCTTATCATTTACTAATATTAAAGGGGCACATCGATCCCCTGATCTGGTTTTGCCACCCGATCAGTGTCTCGGGGTCTACTGCATCACCTATTCCATGCAGAAAATTCAACGTGCTCAGTGCTCGGCTTGACCAAACTATGGGCAAACGCGTCTTCGGACAACAATAAGTACCATCTGGGGCTTATCTGGCATCAAGCTAATATAACACGGTGACTTCTCACGACCCTCTCTCAGGGGTGCATCCGCTGATCATTATTACCTCTAATATATTACACTGCGTTTCTATTCCTACGTATGCTGCCGAGCAAGGAGTTGATCCTCAGGCCGATTTTGCGAATCTACGTGAGTCTCAGGGGCTACTGGAATCAGCGGTGTTATGTCATCCTTCAGGTGCATCTTGGGTTTAAGACTGACACACACCTTGAAGTCCACTGGCTATATATCTCGGCAGAGAATAAATTGCACCAATCGAAGATATTCACAAAAAAACAGCCCGCAGTCGGGGTGGTGCACCACCTCAGAAGCAGTCCGGCATAAAGCTCGGGCGCCAGTGGCTGGCTCCATAGAGGGCATTTCCGGCATTAAGCTCGGCTGAATTTGTTCAATCTTTTAAAGACCAAGGTAGTTTACAATACCTCGGATGCTGACCATCGTTAGAGCTCAGATGTAGTCCGGCGTTGGAGGTCGGAAGCGGTCCGGCATAAAGCTCCGATTTGAACGGCTCGTTCCATAGAGAACTTTTCAGCATTAAGCTCGGATAACCTCCTTCAAACTTTTTCAAGCCAAGGTGATCTATGACACCTCGGATATAGTCCAGCGTTGGGCTGCAAAAGATACCTAGAATGCAGTCTGGCGTTGGAGCTCGGATGCAAGAGGACATCACCGCACGTGAGCAACTTCAAACCCAAGTTGTGGCATAAAAAATAACAAGGCATTGATAAAGGCCGAGAACTTAATGGGGCTCCTCAGATACCCAACGTGTAAACTCTTCGGATTCAATTTGGCGATCCTCAAGATCGAAGATGAGAAGATTTGTTGAACCACTTTTCAAGACTGATGACCAAAGATGAAGAACAGTTTGGAAGGATCGAGGAGCATCCCCAACTTGAAGACTAGTTCAGGGTGCTACTGACGGTGTCCTGGACTAGGGGGTACTCACCACATCGTCTCCCGAGCTGGTGGATCGGGTCGAGGGCCCCCATGGCGGTTCACTCATGGGCCACTTCGGGCAGCCCATGCCGCATACAAGGAGTATTCCACAAGACTTGGTGATCAAGATAAGGACTCCTCTCCACCAACGTATTCGGCTAGGACTCTTGTTATCCTAGGCCTCCGGTACATTATATAAGCCGAGGCCAGGCTAGTCGATAGATTATTATGACATTAATCATCATACCCCTAGGGTTTAGACCACAACATATGATCTCGGGGTAGATAACCTCTTGTAATGTCTATATTCATCTATATCAATCAAGTAGGAAGTAGGGTATTACCTCCATTAAGAGGGCCCGAACCTAGGTAAACATCGTGTCCCCTGTCTCCTGTTACCCATCGATCCATTACACACAGCTTGGGACCCCCTACCCGAGATCTGCCGGTTTTGGCACCGACACTCGACGACCAGCTCCCTCCTGCGACCAGCGACGCCAGCACTAGCACCGTTATGGAGGTGCTGGTCATCAACCATGATGGGGCCTCTGGCGGGGCCGGCCAGGACCCGCTGCAGGCGGCAATGCGGGACGTGTCCGCGCCTATAGAGGCAGACACCAAGGGCGAGACACTATAAGCATGCTGCATCGCACTCCTCGACAGCGCCAGCAAGCTGGCCACCATGAGACGCCTCACAGAAGCCTACCAGCGTGAGATCAACCACGCCGTCTGCGGCACGCCGGCTGCTGGAGAACACAGCCAGGTGGGCACGGTCCGACAACGCGGTGCCGCCATCGCCAGCATGCTGGGAGCCGACCGCCCTGTCTATGGCACACCTATCAAGAACCTGCGTGCCACCCAGGTGGCAGGAGACGAGTTGGACCACCTGGAGGGCGACGAGCGCCGCTGCATGACGGAGCGCGTCTAGCAGCTCATCGACGCGGCCGACGCGCAGCAAGAAGCCAGCCACCGCGTGGTGGAACCCGACTTGCCGGCCGAAAACCTCCCCCTGCCAAGAGCACGGCGCGACCTCCTGGACACCGACAGCCGGCGCCCGTGACCGAAGAGACCAAGAGCCGGCTGCTAGCCGCAGCAGCACATGCATCACCATCGAGCGCGACCAAGACGACCACCCACAAGCAATGGAACGGCGGGACGATCGTCCGCCTCCCCCGCGCAGGGATAGGCGCGCCTCCCCGCCGCCTGTTGAGCACCCGACTCTCGGAGACCGGTTGGGCCGCCGTGAAGGAGTCGGAGAGAACGATGCCCGCCACCGGATCGACCGCCTGGCTCGATCCCTGGCGGTAGAAGAAGATGCAATCGGCCCGCCTTGTTTCAGCCCCCGCATTCGCGACGAGCCCTTCCCCAAAGGGTTCTCGCTCCCTCGAGACACTCCCAAGTACAACGGCTCCATGAAGTCGGAAGACTGGCTGGTTGACTACTCCACTACTGTCAGCATCGCAAACGGCAACAAGCGCGTTACCGTGAAGTACGTTCCGCTCATGCTCCAAGGCACGACCCAGACATGGCTGAATGGACTCAAGCCCTACAGCGTCAACAGCTGGCTGGACTTCACCAAAGTCTTCGTCCGCAACTTCACCAGCACCTACAAGCGGCCGCCTAAGCCCCGCCAGCTCTCTCTGTGTGTCCAAGGCCCGACCGAGTCCACCCGCGACTACTTGAAGCGGTGGGAAGAACTGCGCAACTCCTGCGAATGGGTGCACGAGGTGAAAGCCATAGAGTACTTCACTGTCGGGTGCCGAGAGGGCACCCTACTCAAGCACCGACTCTGGGACGAGCCGGCCACACTCGACAAGCTGCTGAACATAGCAGACAAATACGCCACTACTGACTCCTCCATGAAGTCGGAGCTCCGAGTGGACGCGTCTGGAAAGGTGCTCCCTCCGGCTCCTCAAACGTCGGCTGGTGACAACAGTCGGCGCCAGCCGCACAACGACAACAAGCGCAAAGCCCCTCATCCGGCTTCCACCAGCTGGCAAGTGGCAACAGTTGAAGACCAGCAGCCGAATGGACAACCCAGCCCCAAGTGTCAGAAGGGCGGTAAGCCTGCTTGGTTTCCCGCCTTCTCCTATGAGCGAACCCTCGATGCTCCCTGCAAGTTCCATAGCGGTGCGAAGCCATCCAACCACACCACCCGGAAGTGCCACTGGCTCACCTGAATTGCCAAGGGCGAAGGACTGCTGCCTCCGCCTGCTGGCCAGCCGACTCCTCCTCCTCAGCAGCCGGTGGCCCGTCCAGTCGCTGCCATCCAAGACGAATTCCCTGAAGATCATGGAGCCTATGTCGTCTTCACCAGCGTGGCCGATGACAGGCATAGACGGCGTCAGCAGCACCGTGAGGTTAATGCCGTCACTTTGGAAGTCCCATGGTTCATGCACTGGTCCGAGAGGCCCATCAGCTAGAGTCGCGCCGACCACCCAGAGGTGATGCCTTCTCCGGGTTCCTACGCCATGGTGTTGGGTGCCACCTTTTCAACAGAGAAGCGAGCTGCTCGTTTCTCCCGAGTTCTGATAGACGGCGTAGCAGCATCAACATCCTCTACCGCGACACCATGGAGAAGCTGTGCATCAAAGAGAAACAACTCCAGCCCAGTCGGATTGTCTTCCATGGCATTGTGCCTGGCCTTTCCTGCTCACCAATCGGCAAGATCAAGATAGATGTTCTTTTCAGAGACAAAGATCATTTCCGTCGCGAGCTAATTTGGTTTGAGGTGGTTGACCTGGAGAGCCCTTACCATGCGCTCCTTGGCTGGCCAGCTCTAGCTAAGTTCATGGCGGTGCCGCACTATGCCTACCTCAAGATGAAGATGTTGGGAACCAAGGGTATTATCACTATAGCCGGCGAATACAAGAAGTCGGCCGCCTGTGCCGCTGCTAGCAGTCGGCTGGCCGAGTCCCTCGTGATTGCTGCCGAGAAGAAGCTCCTTGACCGGGTTGTGGCCATGGCCAGAAAGCAGCCGGACCTGTCACCAGATCCCAAGGAGTCAGAGACCCAGGGATCCTTCCAGCCGGCCAAAGAAACAAAGAAGATCCCCTTGGACCCTGACCACCCGGAGAGGCACGCTATCGTGGGGACCAACCTCGATAGCAAATAGGAAAGCGAGCTTGTCGATTTCCTCCGTGAGAATCGGGACATCTTTGCATGGTCTCCCAAAGACATGCCGTGTGTTCTGACGGATTTCACCGAGCACAAGCTACATGCCAGATCAGATGCAAAACCAGTCAAGCAACCCCTCCGCCGCTTGTTAGAAGAGAAGGGAAGAATTGTTGGTGAAGAGGTCGCCCGCCTTCTGGCAGCCGGCTTCATCATGGAAGTATTTTTTTTCCAGAATGGCTTGCAAACCCAGTACTTGTACTGAAGAATAACAACAAGTGGCGCATGTGCATTGATTACACCAACCTCAACAAAGCCTTCCCCAAAGATCTGTTTGCTCTGCCTCAGATAGACCAAGTGATAGACTCCATAACCGGATGCGAGCTGTTGAGTTTTTTGGATGCCTACTCTGGTTACCACCAGATCAAACTGAACCCGGCCGATCGGCTGAAGACCGCCTTCATCACACCATTTGGAGCCTTCTGCTACTTGACCATGACATTCGGCTTGAGAAATGCCAGTTTGCCGCCTCCAACGACGTGGCCGAGTACGAGGCGCTCGTACATGGACTTCGACTGGACAAGGAGATTGGCATCCGCCGGATTCTATCCTATGGCGACTCAGACTTGATAGTCCAGCAGTCGTCTAGCGACTGGGACGCCAAGGATGCAAACATGGCAAGCTACCGCTTCCTCATCCAGCAGATTGCTACCTCTTGAGCATGCGTTGGTTTTCCCTTGAAGAGGAAAGGGTGATGCAGCAAAGTATCGTAAGTATTTCTCTCAGTTTTTGAGAACCAAGGTATCAATCTAGTAGGAGACTACACGCAAATCCCTAGTACCTGCACAAACAAATAAGAACCTTGCAACCAACACGATAAAGGGGTTATCAATCCCTTCACGGCCACTTGCAAAAGTGAGATGTGATAGAGATAATAAGATAAATATTTTTGGTATTTTTGTTGTATAGATTGAAAAGTAAAGATTGCAAAATAAAGTAGATCGTAAACTTATATGATGGAAGACAGATCCGGGGGCCATAGGTTTCACTAGTGGCTTCTCTCAAGATAGCAAATTCTACGGTGGGTGAACAAATTACTGTCGAGCAATTGATAGAAAAGCTTATAGTTATGAGAATATCTAGGCATGATCATGTATATAGGCATCACGCCCCGATAAGTAGACCAAACGATTACGCATCTACTACTATTACTCCACACATCGACCGCTATCCAAAGATGCATCTAGAGTATTAAGTTCATAAGAACAGAGTAATGCATTAAGCAAGATGAGATGATGTAGAGGGATAAACTGAAGCAATATGATATAAACCTCATCATTTTATCCTCGATGGCAAAAATAAAATACGTGCCTTGCTGCCCCTGCTGTCACTGGGAAAGGACACCGCAAGATTGAACCCAAAGCTAAGCACTTCTCCCATTGCAAGAAAGATCAATCAAGTAGGCCAAACCAAATTGATAATTCGAAGAGACTTGCAAAGATATTCAATCATGCATATAAGAATTCAAAGAAGAATCAAATATTGTTCATAGATAATCTTGATCATAAACCCACAATTCATCGAATCTCGACAAACACACCGCAAAAAGTATTACATCAAATAGATCTCCAAGAGAATCGAGGAGAACTTTGTATTGAGATCCAAAGAGAGAGAAGAAGCCATCTAGTGCCTCCTCAAGCAACTCGGCAGAAATGCCCACGTCTATGTAGACGATATTGTAGCAACGACAGAGAAACGTGGCACCGTCCTGGAAGATCTCAAGGAGACCTTTGATAATCTGTGTCGTTTTCAAATCATGCTCAACCCAGAGAAGTGTGTCTTTGGAGTCCCAGCCGGCCAGCTCCTTGGTTTCCTTGTCTCAGAGCGTGGCATCTAGTGCAACCCTGTGAAGTCAAGGCCATTGAGCGGATGGAGAGACCCACCCGGCTGCGTGACGTCCAAAAGTTCACAGGATGCTTGGCATACCTCAGCCGCTTCATCAGTCGGTTGGGCGAGAAGGCTCTTCCCCTGTACCAGCTAATGAAGAAAACCACTCACTTCGAGTGGAACGACAAGGCGGACGAGGCCTTCCTCCAGCTTAAGAAGATGCTGACCATGCCGCTTGTCCTGGCGGCTCCAACTGCTAAGGAGCCCATGCTCCTCTACATCACCGCCACCAGCCGGGTGGTCAGTACAGTGATCGTGGTCAAGCGCCCAGAAGACGGCAGAGCACAGCCAGTCCAGAGGTTGATCTACTACTTGAGTGAAGTGCTGTCGACCTCGAACAAAATTGCCCCTACTACCAGAATATGTGCTACATCATGTACTTTGCCACCAAGAAGCTCAAGCCATACTTTCAAGAGAACCCCATCACGGTTGTCTGCACGGCCCCGCTTGTTGAGATCATAGGAAACAGAGATGCATCAGGCGGGGTGGCCAAATGGGCCATCGAGTTTGCCCCCTACACCATCTTCTACCAGCCACGCACCGCCATCAAGTCCCAAGCTCTGGCCGACTTCCTCGCCCACTGGGCCAAGACTCGGTACCTGCCGCTAGCTCCGGACTCCACCCATTGGCGGAAAGACTTTGATGGCTCGGAGATGCGAATCGGTTTGGGAGCCGACATCGTCCTCACCTCTCCCAAAGACGACAAGGTCAGATACACGTTGCAAATTCAGTTCACTGCCTCCAACAAAGTGGCCGAGTACGAGGCGCTCATACATGGACTCCGACTGGACAAGGAGATTGGCATCCGCCAGATTCTATGCTACGGCGACTCGAACTTGATAGTCCAGCAGTCGTCGGGCGACTGGGACGCCAAGGATGCAAACATGGCAAGCTACCGCTTCCTCGTCCAGCAGATTGCTACCACTTGAGCATGTGTTGGTTTTCTCTTGAAGAGGAAAGGGTGATGCAGCAAAGTAGTGTAAGTAGTTCCCTCAGTTTTTGAGAACCAAGGTATCAATCCAGTAGGAGACTACACGCAAATCCCTAGTACCTGCACAAACGAATAAGAACCTTCCAACCAACGCGATAAAGGGGTTGTCAATCCCTTCACGACCACTTGCATAAGTGAGATCTGATAGAGATAACAAGATAAATATTTTTGGTATTTTTGTTGTATAGATTGAAAAGTAAAGATTGCAAAATAAAGTAGATCGAAAACTTATATGATGGAAAATAGACCCGGGGGCCATAGGTTTCACTAGTGGCTTCTCTCAAGATAGAAAATTCTATAGTGGGTGAACAAATTACTGTCGAGCAATTGATAGAAAAGCGCATAGTTATGAGAATATCTAGGCATGATCATGTATATAGGCATCACGGCCATGACAAGTAGACCGAAACGATTCTGCATCTACTACTATTACTCCACACATCGACAGCTATCCAGCATGCATCTAGAGTATTAAGTTCATAAGAACAGAGTAATGCATTAAGCAAGATGACATGATGTAGAGGGATAAACTCAAGCAATATGATATAAACCCCATCTTTTTATCCTCGATGGCAACAATACAATACGTGCCTTGCTGCCCCCCTCACATCCTTTGGAAAGGACACCGCAAGATTGAACCCAAAGCTAAGCACTTCTCCCATTGCAAGAAAGATCAATCAAGTAGGCCAAACCAAACTGATAATTCGAAGAGACTTGAAAAGATATTAAATCATGCATATAAGAATTCAGAGAAGAATCAAATATTGTTCATAGATAATCTTGATCATAAACCCACAATTCATCGAATCTCGACAAACACACCGCAAAAAGTATTACATCAAATAGATCTCCAAGATAATCGAGGATAACTTTGTATTGAGATCCAAAGATAGAGAAGAAGCCATCTAGCTAATAACTATGGACCCGAAGGTCTGTGGTAAACTACTCACACATCATCGGAGAGGCTATGGTGTTGATGTAGAAGCCCTCCGTGATCGATTCCCCCTCCGGCGGAGCGCCGGAAAAGGCCCCAAGTGGGATCTGACGGGTACAGAAGGTTGCAGCGGTGGAAATAGGGTTTCGTGGTGCTCCTGGATGTTTTCAGGGTATAAGAGTATATATAGGCGAAGGAAGTAGGTCGGTGGAGCCACGAGGGGCCCATGAGGCTGGGGGGCGCGCCCTCATACCTCGTGGCCGCCTCGTTGCTTCCTTGACGTCCACTCCAAGTCTCCTGGATTGCGTTTGTTCCAAAAACGATCCTCGCGATGGTTTCATTCCGTTTGGACTCTGTTTGATATTCCATTTCTGCGAAACACTAAAATAGGCTAAAAAAACAGCAATTTGCACTGGGCCTCCGGTTAGTAGGATAGTCCCAAAAATAATATAAAATTGCATAATAAAGCCCATTAAACATCCAAAATAGATAATATAATAGCATGGAACAATCAAAAATTATAGATACGTTAGAGACGTATCACAGATCAATGGATATTTTGACGGTTGCGAGTTCCTTCACGTGCCACGGGCTGACAACGAGCAAGCTGATGCCTTGGCACGGACTGGCTCGACCCGCTAAGCGATACTAGCCGGCGTCTCCCTCCAGTGCCTCCGCAAGCCGTCTATCAAGCCTTCGCCAAAATCAGAGTCCATCTTCGTGCCGGCTGCTCCCGGAACAGTCGGATCCGACTCGGGAGCTGCAGCAGCCGGCCCAGAGACTTCGACAGGCGGCTCACGGACTGCAGCAGTCGCACCCGGCCCGGGAACTTCAGAACCTGGCCCGGGGGCTGCAGCAGCCAGCCCGGGCACTTCACCAGGTGGCTCGGGGACTGCAACAGTCGCACCCAGCCCGGGGACTTCAGAACTCGGCCCGGGGGCTGTAGCATTCGGCCCGGGGACTTCAATGATGCAGCAAGCGGCAGCCAAATCCAACCCACCGCCTCCCAACCCAACCGCCCTGGTACCAGTGGCTGTGCTGACAGTGGTCAAAGCACCATCATGGGTGCAACCCATCCTCAACTTCTTGGTGAGCGGAGAGCTACCAGCCGGCGAGATCTTGGTGCGGCAGGTGTAACGCCGGGCAGCAGCATACACCATAGTAAACAGAGAGCTGGTTAGGCACAGTGTCGCTGGTGTTTTTCAGCGCTGCGTAGAGCTGTAAAAGGGCAAAGCAATCCTTAAAGACATCCACCAAGGCGAGTGAGGCCACCATGCGGCCTCAAGATCCCTTGTCTCCAAAGCTTTCTGCCATGGCTTCCTTTGGCTGACTGCTTTGGACGACGCCAAGGACTTGGTCAAGAAGTGTAAAGGATGCCAAAAATTCAGCTCCAAGCAACATCTGTCAGCTTCTGCGCTCAAGAACATCCCCCTCACTTGGCCATTTGCCGTCTGGGGGTTGGACATGGTGGGCCCGTTCAAGATAGCACGCGGCGGCATGACCCGTTAGCTAGTCGTTGCGGACAAATTCACCAAGTAGATTGAAGCAAAGCCAATCAAGAAGCTGAATGGTCCGACTGTTGTGACCTTCATTGCAGATATCACCGTCCGGTATGGCATACCACACAACATCATCACCGACAACGGCACAAACTTTGCCAAGGGCGCTTTGACCCGTTTTTGCGCGACGCAGGGCATCCAACTGGACTTAGCGTCCATTGCCCATCCATAGTCAAACAGCCAAGTCGAGTGAGCAAACAGCCTCATCTTATGCAACATCAAGCCCCGACTGGTCGAGCCACTGGAGCGCTCGGCCGGCTACTGGATCGAAGAGCTCCCGGCCATCCTCTGGAGTCTCCGGACCATGCCGAACAAATCAACCAGCTTCACTCCCTTCTTTCATGTGTACGGGGCTGAGGTCGTCATCCCGATCGACATAGAGTTTGACTCACCTCGCGTCACCACGTACATGGAGGCCGAGGCGAAGGAAGCACAAGAAGACGACGTTGATCTACTGGAAGAGGGCCGGCTGTTGGCACTCAGCCAGTCCGCCATCTACCAGCAGAGCCTATGCCGCTACCACAATTGGAAGGTCAAGCCACGATCCTTCCAAGAGGGGGACCTTGTGCTCCGGCTGATCCAGCAAACAACCGGCCAGCACAAGCTCTCGGCCCCTTGGGAAGGGCCCTTTATCATCATCAAAGCCTTGGGCAATGACTCCTACTACCTCATCGACACGCAGAAGACCAGGGCGCGCAAGAGGGACGACTCCGGCAAGGAAATAGAGCGCCCATGGAACGCAAATCTTCTCCGAAGATTTTACAGTTAATGCGGTATTTATCACGCTACCTTTTGTGTTAAGAGCAAAGACATTGGGCCCCTCGAGGAGCACTCAGGGGCTACCCTTTTTATCTGTATGATAAGTTTAAATGCATGTGAATGTGTTATTTCATTCCTTTGCCCGTCACCGGGTTCGACCAGTCGGCCCATGGGCTCGCCATCTTGTCCTATGCTAACGCTACCTGCAGTTGGACAAGTAGTGTGCCGACATCTAAAGCCCTCTCTTGCCTTAAGCTGCAGCTCGCAGAGCGACTGTCTGGCTGGCATAAGCTAACGGCAGGAAATAATGTCCACACAAAAAATGACTAAGGAAAAATGCGCCAGCATAGGCCAAGCCGGCTCCTTGCCTTACCGTCCTGCTGCTGAGCAGCCGGCCGGCCGGCTTCTCATTTGACTTGCTATGTTCTAAACGGCCAAAGTACTTGTCTTCCTGAACGGCCAAGTACCTGACCCAGCCACAGACCGAGAGCGACTGATACGTCTCCAACGTATCTATAATTTTGGATTGCTCCATGCTATATTATCTACTGTTTTGGACAATTTTGGGCTTTATTATTCACTTTTATATTATTTTTGGGACTAACCTATTAACCGGAGGCCCAGCCCAAAATTGCTGTTTTTTTGCCTATTTCAGTGTTTCTGTGACACTCCAAAAAAAATTATTTGGTTTTTAACAAACCCTTTATTTGATTTGAAGGAGGATATTTAAAATCTTTCCAAAAGACCCTCCTTCTCAAAAAAAAATCTCCTATGACAAATATTTTATTTTTGTGTCTTCCTCAACCTTGGTGTTTGGTTTTAAAACTTTCCTTCTGATGTTAACTTATCACAATTTATTTTTGGAAATTAATTTTTACTAAAAGGAAATCCTAAGGGTTTTTGGGAATATTCCTTTTATTGCAACCACCCATTTTTGCCATGCCTCATGTTAAAATTTCTCCCAAAACCCTTCCCTCCACTTTGGGTCAAGCCAGATATTCAATTCCAACAAGCTCAAACCATTTTTTATTTTTATTCCATTTATTTTTTTCCCAAAACCATTTCTGCCATTATTTTTGGACCTAGGTGGTTTACAAAGGAGGTACCAAATTTACTTTGAGTTTTGATTTCAAACCAACTCCTCTGACTAGTCCTTAGCACCCCCAACCTAGATCCATCAAGATCCACTCTTCCACAGTTCAAAATTTTCAAGTTTTACTCACTGCAAGTTTGGACCAGATTTGTCCAATTTGGTGAAATTCATATTTTTCCTTTTCCAAAAATTCTGACAAAATCAGGCAGCCCCCAGATGCATTGAGAGATCACCTCACCAAAGATGAGCTCCAGATAAATTTCTCACATGCCAAAAACATTTCATCGAGCACCTGGTGTGCACTGTTGCTGTCACAGTTTCAGAAAAATTCAGGTTCAGAATTTGTATTCAGACGACAGTGTCGTTTTCTTCAGAGATCGGCGTCCATCTCACCAGTGCTCACGCTGGCCTCTTGCACACTGCTCCCCCTCCTTATCCAGAGCGCCGCAAGGTCACTTGGCCGGGCGCGGGCGTCGGTGGCGACGTGGCTCGCCAGCTCCAGCAGCTTCTGCGATGGCAGAGCCACCGTGGCGACCAACAGCGGACGACCCGGCTTTCGGCGCCGTCCAGCACCGCTCGAGCCACCGGAGGCCTCCCCCACCTCTGGTGAGGGCTCCCCCACCTCCCAAACCCTGCCTGTAACCTCCTAGGGCACCCAATCACCTAACCCGCGCCTCGATTTGGCATTTGCAGCCTTCCCCAACGAGATCCAACATCCCCCAAGCCACCGTCCGCCGGAGTAAGGGCCGCCGCCGACGTGGTGCTCGCCGATGACCAGCTCGACCACCCACAGACGCGGGAGGGCACACTGATTCCGTAGGTACCCTCCTCTCCTCCTAAATCGTCGTGGATCGTCGCTGGCGACCACCGTGAGCTTCGGGCGCCGGCGCGCTCTGTTCCCCTCTCAAATTGTCAAACCTGACGAGTAGGACCCCCTCGTCAGCCTCTCTTTTCTATTCGAACCGTTTTTCTGGAAAGCGCATTCGGGCAAATACGCTTAACTGAAACGTTTTTCTGTCCTTTTCATTTCGCCTCGAAACTTTCTGTTTCATTACACACAAGCCCCAGGACTAAAACTCTAATAACTTTTAAACAAAAAATGATTTTTGATTGATTCTTTTTCTGTCCTCTTTATTTTTCTGTCTAGTGTTTTATAATATTTATTTGAAAAATATTTGGAATACTTTTTGTGCACCCCATGATATTTACGTTAGTACGTACTTTTCTTTATACCGTAGATACCGGAGGAGGTGACGGAATCGCGAACTTCACCGAGCTAGACTCCGACTCCTCCGAACCAGGCAAGCATGTTTGAACCTTTGATATGATGAGTGTTTTGCATGTTTTCTTAAATAGTTATTTCATGGCATGTCTAAATGAGCATCCATAAAAGTTATGTGGCATCCAAAGATATTGCGAGTGAGCTTCGAAACTCGATGTGTGATTCGATGTGAGTTCACATGATCATGTGGTGACATGATAGGTGGTAAGATGGTATTGTTGTAGCATGCCAGTCTTATGCCAAACTGGTTAACTCCAGTGTCAACGTGAGTCAGGTCATGTTACCATCCGTTTCCTTCCTTGTACTACCACATGTTTTCTACATAGAATATGGTTTAGTAAGTTGCAAACCTCTTTCCTGGTACACAAAAAACAGAGGGGCCGGGATGAGGGTTCCATGGCCCTGGATTAAAGCCTGCCATCCGGTCAGGGAGCATGGGTGTTTCCGGTTGGGACCGAGAGGGGGGCACCCCTTAGAGCGCACGAGATAAATTTGATCCCATGCTATTCGAGGTTGTGACCTCCCCGTCTTAGAGTTTTTCTTGAACGTTGCCTAGGGTGATTCCTGGCAACGGAATGTGGAATTGGGTGTGTACTGGTTAGATGTGTTTCTTCTAAAATACCATAAACGGAACTAGTCCCTTGCGACTACTGAAATCCGTTGGCTGTGGTTAAATAGTACAAACTCTGCAGAGTCAAAACTCATTCAAGTAACCGTACCTATGGTCAAGGTCTGTGTTCATCTTGTCCATGTCAGTCTCCTTGACAACCTCCGGTGAACAAACATGAGTGGTAAACTCGGCTAAATGATTACTCCTGTGGATGGACTAACCCATTTATATTTATTATGTGCTGAGTATTTTTCTTGGAATGGTCTATACTGCTTGAATACGACAATGAAATATAAGCCCTTTATGTGATGTCGCTCAGACGTCCGACTGTGGCATTTATGCTGTTTACTTTCGATATAAGCCCTTTATGTGATGTCGCTCAGACGTCCGACTGGGGCATCTATGTTGTTTACTTTCTATATAAGCCCTTTATGTGATGTCGCTCAGACGTCCGACTGTGGCACTCTTGTTATTTACTTTCGATATAAGCCCTTTATGTGATGTCGCTCAGACGTCCGACTGTGGCACTCTTGTTATTTACTTTCGATATAAGCCCTTTATGTGATGTCGCTTTGATATCCGACTGTGGCATGCACTATCATTTATTTTTCAATATAAGCCCTTTATGTGGTGTCGCTTAGACGCCCGACTGTGGCATGTTAATTTATGTGTTCGCCATTCGAGGCGTCGCTTCAGACACTCGATCGGTTTTCCGTTATTTTGTTGGGATTTCGGGAGGACCACCGCCTGACTTCCTTTTATTCAACATGTCACGCAAGTTTAATTATTTAAGTGTGCATTGCAAATTGCTCATGATGCATCATGCTTACATTTGTTATATCTTATGTCCGAACTGTCTTGCGAGTACATTCAAAGTACTCACCTGGCTTGTTGATTTGGCCAGATGTTGACGAAGGCGATCTTATGGATGAAGAGTTCGATAGCGAGTCCGACGCCTAGAGGAGTCCCAGTCAGTCCCGTGCGATCCTGGAATTTGTCACTTGTACCATATCCGCTTCCGCTACCCAAATAAATCATCGAGCCTCACTTCGACGCTCGATGAGCTGCAAGAGTAGGAGTCATGTCACCCACTTCACTGTGACATATCCACCACCACTTTTATTACGAGTCAGTAGTATGCCACCACACCCTTGTGTCATATCCGCCTTTATGTAAATTATTGGCGTGCTTGTAATAAAATGGTTGAGCAACCTCAGCTCAACCTTGTAATATATTTAGTACTTCTGGATTTCTGTATCAAGAAATTGTCTACCAGTAAGGAGGATTCTCCTATACTGGAAATAAACGGGTCGGTTTCTCAATAAGTATTTTATTTAAAAACCGGTCGTGACAGTTTCGAAGAAAAGGAATATCAAACGGAGTCCAATTGACCTGAAACTCCACGGAACTTATTTTTGGACCAGAAGAAGCCCACGGACTACCGGAAGCTCACCATGGGAGTCCCGGGCTGCCCACGAGGGTGGGGGCTGCGCCCACCCCCCTAGGGCGCGCCCCCTGCCTCGTGGACAGCCCGGAGGTCCACTGATGTACTTCTTTCACCCATATATACCCACGCACCCTAAAACTTCCAAGAAGAGAATATATCGGAGTTCGCGCTGCAAGCCTCTCAGAGCCACCCAAAACCAATCGGGACCCTGTTCCGCACCCGCCGGAGGTGGGATCCTCACCGTGGCCATCTTCATCATCCGGCGCTCTCCATGACGAGGAGGGAGTAGTTCACCCCGGGCTGAGGGTATGTACCAAGAGCTATGTGTTTGATCTCTCTCTCTCTCTCTCTCTCTCTCTCTCTCTCTCTCTCTCTCTCTCTCTCTCTCTCTCTCTCGTGTTCTTGATTTGGCACGATCTTGATGTATCGCGAGCTTTGCTATTATAGTTGGATCTTATGTTTCTTCTCCCCCTCTACTCTCTTGTAATGGATTGAGTTTTCCCTTTGAAGTAATCTTATCGGATTGAGTCTTTAATGATTTGAGAACACTTGATGTATGTCTTGTCGTGCATATCTGAGGTGACAATGGGATATCACGTGATTCACTTGATGTATGTTTTGGTGATCAACTTGCGGGTTCCGCCCATGAACCTATGGATAGGGGTTGGCACACGTTTTCGTCTTGACTCTCCGGTAGAAACTTTGGGGCACTCTTTGAGGTTCTATGTGTCGGTTGAATAGATGAATCTGAGATTGTGTGATGCATATTGTATAATCATACCCACGGATACTTGAGGTGACATTGGAGTATCTAGGTGACATTAGGGTTTTGGTTGATTTGTGTCTTAAGGTGTTATTCTAGTACGAACTCTAGGGTTGTTTGTGACACTTATAGGAATAGCCCAACGGATTGATTGGAAAGAATAACTTTGAGGTGGTTTCGTACCCTACCATAATCTCTTCATTTGTTCTCTGCTATTAGTGACTTTGGAGTGACTCTTTGTTGCATGTTGAGGGATAGTTATATGATCCAATTATGTTATTATTGTTGAGAGAACTTGCACTAGTGAAACTATGAACCCTAGGCCTTGTTTCCTACCATTGCAATACCGTTTGTGCTCACTTTTATCATTAGTTACCTTGCTGTTTTTATATTTTCATATTACAAAAACCTATATCTACCATCCATATTGCACTTGTATCACCATCTCTTTGCCGAACTAGTGCACCTATACAATTTACCATTGTATTGGGTGTGTTGGGGACACAAGAGACTCTTTGTTATTTGGTTGCAGGGTTGCTTGAGAGAGACCATCTTCATCCTACGCCTCCCACGGATTGATAAACCTTAGGTCATCCACTTGAGGGAAACTTGCTACTGTCCTACAAACCTCTGCACTTGGAGGCCCAACAACGTCTACAAGGAGAAGGTTGCGTAGTAGACATCAAGCTCTTTTCTGGCGCCGTTGCCGGGGAGGTTAGTGCTTGAAGGTATATCTTTAGATCTTGCAATCGAATCTTTTAGTTTCTTGTTTTATCACTAGTTTAGTCTATAAAAGAAAACTACAAAAAATGGAATTGAGTTTTCCTCATACGCTTCATCTTTTTAATATCTTTCGTGAGTATGATGGAAAGGAAAATTGTGCCATGGTGTTAGAAGAAGAATGCATTAAAATGTTTGGCACTAAATCTTTGAATGATGAGCATGATTGCAATGTTGTTAGTATGAACTCTTTGAATATCCATGGTACTAATGATGATTGCACTAGTCATGATGAAAATATCTCCTATAAACATGTCAATTTTTGTGGAGTGCATTGGGTTTGCAAGTACACACCAAATAGGGAAGATAGATATTGCAAGAGGAATAAGCATTTAGAAACTAAATTGTTGCAAGAAAGGCTAGATGTTTGTGCTGAAAATTTAAATTTTCTTAGCCGTACTTGTGAACTTTGCAATGATCGGGGTCATTCAACTATCCGATGCAAATTGTTTCATGATCTAATTGTGTCCAAAAATTGTGATGACTTGATTTCCCTTGCACATTATAATGAACTTAGTTTGCTTATGGGTTACGAAGAAATGAAACGTCTAACTAAGCATCTTCCAGGATTTGCCCGTTATAAACTTCTTGATTTTGATCTAGAGAAAATTTATATGTATTGTGCGGTGAATTGCATTGAAAATCCTTATATTGCCAATTACATAAATACAAGAAAACAAATAGAAGATGAAGAGAATACTAATGAAAGGGAAGAGACTTCCCAATATCCTCCTCTTATTTCTTATGATGAATCAGGTAACGAGGAGGAGCCTTCTATTCAACCAATCTCATCAATAAGGAGCTCAAAAGGGAGAGTTAAACCCACACATGATGTGAAGAAGAAAAAGAAAAGACGGAGAAGCAAAGGTAGAAAGGTATCCCTCCCAAATGATGTTGCTCCTATTACTCATCGTGGTGATGATAATTGCTATACTATTGGTGCTATCCATACTATTAATGATGAGACTGATTATGCTTATGATATAAAAAGGCCCAAGCTTGTGGAAGCTATGTTTGATGAGAATGACATATTCGAGAATATATTTGCTGAAATTAATGTTTGTCCCAAGCTTGGGGATGCTATGTTTAATGAAGATAATGTTTTTAGCCTCCCAAGTTTTGATATGCAAATTTGTTATGATGATAGCATGCCTCCTACTTATGATGATTATATTGATGAAAGTGGATTTGGAGAGGTCATGACTTTATTTAGTGATGAATCCACTATTTCGGAAGAGGTTTCAATTGATTATGATGAGAACAAAGTTGTTACTTATGATGATTATTGTGATGATACTTATGCTATAAAAAATAGTGATGATTATATTTATAAAACTTGTCATGATTATGATTACCCTTTTATGAACATTATTCTTTTAATGTGGAAAACAATTTATAGTATTCGAGTCTCTTATGATACTCCCACTATTCCGAATGAGAAGAATTTTGATTATGTGGAGAGTAATAAAATTTGTATGCTTGTAGATCATGAAAAGAATGTCTTAGGTGCTGGTTATATTGTTGAATTCATATTCATGATGCTACTGAAAATTATTATGATGGAGGAATTTATGCTTGTAGGAATTGCAATAATATCAAGTTTCCTCTCTATGTGCTTAAAGTTTTGAAGTTATGCTTGTTTTGCCTTCCTATGCTAGTTGATTATTGTTCCCATAAGTTGTTTGCTCAAAAAATCCCTATGCATAGGAAGTGGGTTAGACTTAAATGTGCTAGTCATATTATTCATGATGCTCTCTTAATGTTTCAAATCTTATCTTTTGTGTGAGCATCATTGAAATCATCATGCCTAGCTAGGGGCGTTAAACGTTAGCGCTTGTTGGGAGGCAACCCAATTTTATTTTTGTTTCTTGTTTTTTGGTTCTATTTAGTAATAAATAATCCATCTAGCTTCTGTTTAGATGTGGTTTTATGTTTTAATTAGTGTTTGTGCCAAGTAAGACCTATAGGATCTTATTGGATGATAGTTATTTGATCTTGCTGAAAATTCCAGAAACTTTCTGTTCACGAAAACAGTTGTTTAAAATCACCAGAACGTGATAAAATACTTATTCCAATTGCAGAAGATAAATAATCAAATTATATAGGTCGTCCTATTTTGGTAGAATGTTTTGATTTCCAGAAGTTTGCGTTAGTTACAGATTACTATAGACTGTTCTGTTTTTGACAGATTCTGTTTTTCGTGTGCTGTTTGCTTATTTTGATGAATCTATGGCTAGTAAAATAGTTTATAAACCATAGAGAAGTTGGAATAAAGTAGCTTTAACACTAATACAAATAAATAATGAGTTCATTAAAGTACCTTGAAGTGGTGTTTTGTTTTCTTTCGCTAACGGAGCTCACGAGATTTTCTGTTAAATTTTGTGTTGTGAAGTTTTCAAGTTTTGGGTAAAGATTTGATGGACTATGGAATAATTAGTGGCAAGAGCCTAAGCTTGGGGATGCCCAAGGCACCCCAAGGTAATATTCAAGGACAACCAAGAGCCCAAGGCACCCCAAGTTTGCAAGTCCCGTAGCATGCACGTATGGTAAACGTTGTCTAACAAATTTGAAACATGAGGTGTTCTTTGATTGTCATCCTTATGAGTGGCGGTCGAAGACGAGCGATTGTATTTTCCTACCAATCTATCCCCCTAGGAGCATGCGCGTAGTGCTAGGTTTTTGATGACTTGTAGATTTTTGCAATAAGTATGTGAGTTCTTTATGACTAATGTTGAGTCCATGGATTATACGCACTCTCACCTTCCATCATTGCTAGCCTCTTCGGTACCGTGCATTGCCCTTTCTCACCTTGAGAGTTGGTGCAAACTTCGCCGGTGCATCCAAACCCTGTGATACGATATGCTCTATCACACATAAACCTCCTTATATCTTCCTCAAAACAGCCACCATACCTACCTATTATGGCATTTTCATAGACATTCCGAGATATATTGCCATGCAACTTTCCACCGTTCCGTTTATTATGACATGCTTCATCATGGTCATATTGCCTTGCATGATCATGTAGTTGACATCGTATTTGTGGCTAAGCCACCATGCATATTATTTCATACATGTCACTCTTGATTCATTGCCCATCCCAGTACACTGCCTGAGGCATTCATATAGAGTCATACTTTGTTCTAGTATCGAGTTGTAATCATTGAGTTGTAAATGAATAGAAGTGTGATGATCATCATTCATAGAGCATAGTCCCAAAAAAAAGATAAAGGCCAAATAAAAAAAGGAAAGGCCAAATAAAAAAATAAAGGCCAAAAAAAAGAAAGGCCCAAAAAAAGAAATAAAAAGGGACAATGCTACTATCCTTTTTCCACACTTGTTCTTCAAAGTAGCACCATGATCTTTAGGATAGAGAGTCTCTTGTTTTGTCATTTCCATATAGTAGTGGGAATTTTTCATTATAGAACTTGGCTTGTATATTCCAATGATGGGCTTCCTCAAACACCCTAGGTCTTCATGAGCAAGCAAGTTGGATGCACACCCACTTAGTTTCTTTTGTTGAGCTTTCATACATTTATAGCTCTAGTGTATCCGTTGCACGACAATCCCTACTCCTTGCATTGATATCAATTGATGGCCATCTCCCTAGCCTATTTATTAGTCGCATCAATGTGAGACTTTCTCCTTTTTTGTCTTCTCCACACAACCCCCATCATTATATTCTATTCCACCCATAGTGCTATATCCATGGCTCACGCTCATGTATTGCGTGAAGGTTGAAAAAGTTTGAGATTACTAAAGTATGAAACAATAGCTTGGATTGTCATCAGGGTTGTGCATGATGAGAGCATTCTTGTGTGACGAAAATGGAGCATGACCAAACTATATGATTTTGTAGGGATGAATATTCTTTGACCATGTTATTTTGAGAAGACATGATTGCTTAGTTAGTATGCTTGAAGTATTATTATTTTTATGTCAATATTAAAATTTTGTCTTGAATCTTATGGATCTGAATATTCTTGTCACATTAAAGAAGATTACATTGATAAATATGTTAGGTAGCATTCCACATCAAAAATTCTATTTTTATCATTTACCTACTCGAGGATGAGCAGGAATTAAGCTTGGGGATGCTGATACGTCTCCAACGTATCTATAATTTTTTATTGTTCCATGATATTATATTATCTGTTTTGGATGTTTATGGGCTTTATTAAACACTTTTATATTATTTTTGAGACTAACCTATGAACCCAGAGCCCAGTGCCAGTTTATGTTTTTCCCTTGTTTCAGTGTTTCGCAGAAAAAGAATATCAAACGGAGTCCAAACGGAATGAAACCTTCGGCGGAGTTATTTTTGGAACGGATCCAGAAGACTTGGAGTGTACGTAAGGGAAGCAACGAGGAAGGCACGAGGCAGGGGGCGCGCCCACCCCCCTGGGCACGCCCTCCACCCTCGTGGCTCCCCTGACCGACTTCTTTCGCCTATATATATCCATATATCCTAAAACCTTCGAAAAACAGAATAGACCGGGAGTTCCGCCGCCGCAAGCCTCTGTAGCCACCAAAAACCAATCAGGACCCTGTTCCAAGCACCACTGCGGAGGGGGGAACCTCACAGTGGCCTGCTACGCCTAGAGCTTATGCTGGTTTTCCCAAGAGGAGAGGATGATGCAGCAGAGTAGCGTAAGTATTTCCCTCAGTTTTTGAGAACCAAGGTATCAATCCAGTAGGAGGCCACACGCGAGTCCCTCGTACCTACACAAAGCAAATAACTCCTCGCAACCAACACGAATAGGGGTTGTCAATCCCTTCACGGTCACTTACGGAGTGAGATCTGATTGATAATATTTTTGGTATTCTTTTGGTATAAAGATGCAAAGTAAAATAAAAGGCAAAGTAAAAAAAGCAAAGCAATCATAAAGCATAGGAAGATAAATATGATGAGAATAGACCCGGGGCCATAGATTTCACTAGTGGCTTCTCTCAAGAGCATAAGTATTTTACGGTGGGTGAACAATTCTGTTGAGCAATTGATGAATTGAGCATAGTTATGAGAGTATCTAGGTATGATCATGTATATAGGCATCACGCTCGAGACAAGTAGACCGACTCTGCCTGCATCTACTACTATTACTCCACTCATCGACCGCTATCCAGCATGCATCTAGAGTATTAAGTTAATGAAAAACAGAGTAACGCCTTAAGCAAGATGACATGATGTAGAGGAATAAATTCATGCAATATGATAAATACCCCATCTTGTTATTCTCGATGGCAACAATACAATACGTGCCTTGCTGCCCCTACTGTCACTGGGAAAGGACACCGCAAGATTGAACCCAAAGCTAAGCACTTCTCCCATTGCAAGAACTACCAATCTAGTTGGCCAAACCAAACGGATAATTCGAAGAGACTTGTAAAGATAACCAATCATACATAAAAGAATTCAGAGAAGATTCAAATATTGCTCATAGATAATCTTGATCACAAACCCACAATTAATAGGTCTCAACAAACACACCGCAAAAAGAAGATTACATCGAATAGATCTCCACGAGAGAGGGGGAGAACATTGTATTGAGATCCAAAAAGAGAGAAGAAGCCATCTAGCTACTAACTATGGACCCGAAGGTCTAAGGTAAACTACTCACACTTCATCGGAGAGGCTATAATGATGATGTAGAAGCCCTCCATGGTGGATTCCCCTTCTGGCGGAGCTTCGGAACAGGCCCCAAGATGGGATCTCGTGGATACAGAAAGTTGCGGCGGTGGAATTAGGTTTTTGGCTCCGTATCTGGTATGTCGGGGGTACGTAGGTATATATAGGAGGAAGGAGTACGTCGGTGGAGCTTCAGGGGGCCCACGAGGCAGGGGCGCCCTCTAGGGGGAGGGGGCGCCCTCCACCCTCGTGGCCGCCTCCCTCCTTTCTTGACCGAGGGTCCAAGTCTCCTGGATCTTATCTGATGAGAAAATCACGTTCCCGAAGGTTTCATTCCATTTGGACTCCGTTTGATATTCCGTTTCTTCGAAATACTGAAATAGGCAAAAAAACAGCAATTCTGGGCTGGGCCTCCGGTTAATAGGTTAGTCCCAAAAGTAATATAAAAGTGGAAAATAAAGCCCAATATAGTCCAAAACAATAGATAATATAGCATGGAGCAATCAAAAATTATAGATACGTTGGAGACGTATCAGGCATCCCCAAGCTTAATTCCTGCTCGTCCTCGAGTAGGTAAATGATAAAAGAGAATTTTGATGCGGAGTGCTACTTGGCATAATTTCAATGTAATTCTTCTTAATTGTGGTATGAATATTTAGATCCCAAAGATTCAAGACAAAAGTTCATATTGACATAAAATAATAATACTTCAAGCATACTAACAAAGCAATTATGTCTTCTCAAAATAACATGGCCAAAGAAAGTTATCCCTACAAAATCATATAGTCTGGCTATGCTCTATCTTCACCACACAAAATATTTAAATCATGCACAACCCCGATGACAAGCCAAGCAATTGTTTCATACTTTTGACATTCTCAAAACTTTTTCAATCTTCACGCAATACATGAGCGTGAGCCATGGATATAGCATTATATGTGGAATAGAATGGTGGTTGTGGAGAAGACAAAAAGAGGGAAGATAGTATCACATCAACTAGGCGTATCAATGGCTATGGAGATGCCCATCGATAGATATCAATGTGAGTGAGTAGGGATTGCCATGCAACGGATGCACTAGAGCTATAAGTATATGAAAGCTCAACAAATGAAACTAAGTGGGTGTGCATCCAACTCGCTTGCTCACGAAGACCTAGGGCAATTTGAGGAAGCCCATCATTAGAATATACAAGCCAAGTTCTATAATGAAAAATTCCCACTAGTAAATGAAAGTGACAAAACGACAGACTCTCTATTATAAAGATCATGGTGCTACTTTGAAGCACAAGTGTGGTAAAAGGATAGTAACATTGTCCCTTCTCTCTTTTTCTCTCATTTTTTTTATTTGGGCCTTTTCTCTTTTTTTAATGGCCTCTTTTTTTCGTCCGGAGTCTCATCCCGACTTATGGGGGAATCATAGTCTCCATCATCCTTTCCTCACTTGGGACAATGCTCTAAAAATGATGATCATCACACTTTTATTTTTCTTACAACTCAACGATTACAACTCGATACTTAGAACAAAATATGACTCTATGTGAATGCCTCCGGCGGTGTACCGGGATATGCAATGATTCATAAGTGACATGTATGAAAGAATTATGAACGGTGGCTTTGCCACAAATACGATGTCAACTAAATGATCATGCTAAGCAATATGACAATGATGGAGCGTGTCATAATAAACGGAACGGTGGAAAGTTGCATGGCAATATATCTCGGAATGGCTATGGAAATGCCATGATAGGTAGGTATGGTGGCTGTTTTGAGGTAGGTTTATGGTAGGTGTATGATACCGGCGAAAAGTGCGCGGTATTAGAGAGGCTAGCAATGGTGGAAGGGTGAGAAAAATGCGTATAGTCCATGGACTCAACATTAGTCATACAGAACTCATATACTTATTGCAAAAATCTACAAGTTATCAAAGCAAAGTATTACACGCATGCTCCTAGGGGGATAGATTGGTAGGAAAAGACCATCGCTCGTCCCCAACCGCCACTCATAAGGAAGACAATCAATAAATAAATCATGCTCCGACTTCATCACATAATGGTTCACCATACGTGCATGCTACGGGAATCACAAACTTTAACACAAGTATTTCTAAAATTCGCAACTACTCAACTAGCATGACTCTAATATTATCACCTTCATATCTCAAAACAATTATCAAGCATCAAACTTTTCTTAGTATTCAACACACTCAAAAGAAAGTCTTACAAATCTTGAATACCAAGCATATTATTATTTTAAGCAAATTACCATGCTATTTAAGACTGTCAAAATAATCCAAGTGAAGCATGAGAGATCAATAGTTTCTTTAAAACAAATCCACCACCGTGCTCTAAAAGATATAAGTGAAGTACTAGAGCAAAACTATAAAGCTCAAAAGATATAAGTGAAGCACATAGAGCAAAACTATAAAGCTCAAAAGATATTAGTGAAGCACATAGAGTATTCTAACAAATTCCAATTCATGTATGGCTCTCTCAAAAGGTGTGTACATCAAGGATGATTGTGGTAAACTAACAAGCAAAGACTCAAATAATACAAGACGCTCCAAGCAAAACACATATCATGTGGTGAATAAAAATATAGCTCCAAGTAAATTTACCGATGGAAGTGGACGAAAGAGGGGATGCCTTCCGGGGCATCCCCAAGCTTTGACTTTTTTGTGTCCTTGTATTATCTTGGAGGTGCCATGGGCATCCCCAAGCTTAGGCTCTTGACACTCCTTGTTCCATAATCCATCAAAAGATTTCACCCAAAACTTGAAAACTTCACAACACAAAAGTCAACAGAAATCTCGTAAGCTCCGTTAGCGAAAGAAAAAAAAAGACCACTTCAAGATACTGTAATGAACTCATTATTTATTTATGTTGGTGTTAAAACTACTGTATTCCAACTTCTCTATGGATTATAAACTACTTTACTAGCCATAGATTCATCAAAATAAGCAAACAACACATGAAAAACAGAATCTGTCAAAAACAAAACAGTCTGTAGTAATCTGTAACTAATGAAAACTTCTGAACTCCAAAATTTCAGCCAAAATAGGACGACCTAGGCAAATTTTTTATTGATCAGCAGCAATTGGAATCACTATTTTATCACGTTCTGGTGATTTTTAACAATTGTTTTCGTGAACCGAAAGTTTCTGGGAATTACAGCAAGATCAAATAACTATTATCCAAGAAGATCATATAGGTTTAACTTGGCACAAACACTAACTAAAACATAAAACCACATCTAAGCAGAAGGTAGATGGATTATTTATTCCTAAACAGAAACAAAAACAAAAAACAAAAAATAAAATCGGGTTGCCTCCCAACAAGCGCTATCGTTTAACGCCCCTAGCTAGGCATAAAAGCAAGGATAGATCTAGGTATTGTCATCTTTGGTACTTGGAGAGAAAAGAGCAAATTTCCTTTCTATGGCGTTCATCCTTCTATTTTGGGGAAGCACATTGCCATTAATGGAGGAAGTGAGATTAAGCACATTACGGAAATTTGCATCTAAACTAGATTTCATCGCTTTAATAATTTCGTTTTGATAGAAGCATAAGAGAGTGGTAGACTCAACCTTATCATTCATGGGGTGCCCAAATATAGTTTTCATTCTTTCATAGGTATCTATAGCATCCCCTTCAAGAAAACCTTCATAAAAAATAGAGTCTAAAACTTGTTTGAAAGAAGCGGGAAATCCAACATAGAAACTCTTTAAGTAAACCTTAATTCGATATTTTGGTACATAGCTAGCCCGAATCCTAAGTAACCTATCCCAAGCATTTTTTAAAGACTCATCAAGTAAATAAAGAAAAATTCCAGAGTCATCTTCATCAAAATTATTTAAGCTCTCATTGGTAACCCCGGTGGGTCTTTCCGTAGCATCATTATTTATGAGCTTAGAGAGGATAGAGGGGTTATCCAAGGTACTAGAGCCCTGGAAAGGACCCTTAGTTCTTTTTGATTCGGCCATGGAAACGGGAAGGCAAACGAAAAAGAGAGGGCGAATAAAACGGCAAGGATGAAGTGGGGGAGAGGAAAATGAGAGGCAAATGGCAAATAATGTAATGCGAGCGATAAGGGATTGTGATGGGTACTTGGTATGTTGACTTTTGCGTAGTCTCCCCGGCAACGACGCCATAAATCCTTCTTGCTACGTCTTGAGCTTGCGTTGGTTTTCCCCGAAGAGGAGAGGATGATGCAGGAGAGTAGCGTAAGTATTTCCCTCAGTTTTTGAGAACCAAGGTACCAATCCAGTAGGAGGCCATGCGCGAGTCCCTCGTACCTACACAAAGCAAATAACTCCTCGCAACCAACGCGAATAGGGGTTGTCAATCCCTTCATGGTCACTTACGAGAGTGAGATCTGGTAGATAATATTTTTGGTATTTTTTTGGTATAAAGATGCAAAGTAAAATAAAAGGCAAAGTAAAAAAGCAAAGCAATAATAAAGCATAGGAAGATTAATATGATGAGAATAGACCCGGGGGCCATAGATTTCACTAGTGGCTTCTCTCAAGAGCATAAGTATTTTACGGTGGGTGAACGAATTCTGTTGAGCAATTGATGAATTGAGCATAGTTATGAGAGTATCTAGGTATGATCATGTATATAGGCATCACGTCCGAGACAAGTAGACCGACTCCTGCCTGCATCTACTACTATTACTCCACTCATCGACCGCTATCCAGCATGCATCTAGAGTATTAAGTTAATGAAAACAGAGTAACGCCTTAAGCAAGATGACATGATGTAGAGGAATAAATTCATGCAATATGATAAATACCCCATCTTGTTATTCTCGATGGCAACAATACAATACGTGCCTTGCTGCCCCTACTGTCACTGGGAAAGGACACCGCAAGATTGAACCCAAAGCTAAGCACTTCTCCCATTGCAAGAACTACCAATCTAGTTGGCCAAACCAAACGGATAATTCGAAGAGACTTGCAAAGATAACCAATCATACATAAAAGAACTCAGAGAAGATTCAAATATTGCTCATAGATAATCTTGATCATAAACCCACAATTCATCGGTCTCAACAAACACACCGCAAAAAGAAGATTACATCGACTAGATCTCCACGAGAGAGGGGGAGAACATTGTATTGAGATCCAAAAAGAGAGAAGAAGCCATCTAGCTACTAACTATGGACCCGAAGGTCTGAGGTAAACTACTCACACTTCATCGGAGAGGCTATGATGATTATGTAGAAGCCCTCTGTGGTGGATTCCCCTTCCGGCGGAGCTCCGAAACAGGGCCCAAGATGGGATCTCTTGAGTTGCGGCGGTGGAATTAGGTTTTTGGCTCCGTATCTGATCTGTCGGGGGTACGTAGGTATATATAGGAGGAAGGAGTACGTCGGTGGAGCTTCGGGGGGCCCACGAGGCAGGGGGCGTGCCCTAGGGGGGGCGCCCTCCACCCTCGTGGCCGCCTCCCTCCTTTATTGACCGAGGGTCCAAGTCTCCTTGATCTTATCTGATGAGAAAATCGTGTTCCCGAAGGTTTCATTCTGTTTGGACTCCGTTTGATATTCCGTTTCTTTGAAATACTGAAATAGGCAAAAAATAACAATTCTGGGCTGGGCCTCCAGTTAATAGGTTAGTACCAAAAGTAATATAAAAGTGGAAAATAAAGCCCAATATAGTCCAAAACAATATATAATATCACATGGAGCAATCAAAAATTATAGATACGTTGGAGACATATCATGGCCATCTTCATCATCGCGGCGCTCTCCATGACGAGGAGGGAGTAGTTCACCCTCGGGGCTGAGGGTATGTACCAGTAGCTATGTGTTTGATCTCTCTCTCTCTCTCTCTCGTGTTCTTGAGGTGATGCAATCTTGATGTATCACGAGCTTTGCTATTGTAGTTGGATCTTATGATGTTTCTCCCCCTTTACTCTTTTGTAATGGATTGAGTTTCCCCTTTGAAGTTATCTTATCAGACTGAGTCTTTAACGATTTGAGAACACTTGATGTATGTCTTGCGTGGGATACCCGTGGTGACAATGGGGTATTCTATTGATCCACTTGATGTATGTTTTGGTGATCAACTTGCGGCTTCCTCCCATGAACCTATGCATAGGGGTTGGCACACGTTTTCGTCTTGACTCTCCGGTAGAAACTTTGGGGCACTCTTTGAGGTTCTATGTGTTGGTTGAATAGATGAATCTGAGATTGTGTGATGCATATCGTATAATCATACCCACGGATACTTGAGGTGACATTGGAGTACCTAGGTGACATTAGGGTTTTGGTTGATGTTTGTCTTAAGGTGTTATTTTACTACGAACTCTAGGGCTGTTTGTGACACTCATAGGAATAGCCCAATGGATTGATCGGAAAGAATAATTTTGAGTTTATTTTGTACCCTACAATAATCTCTTCGTTTGTTCTCCGCAATTAGTGACTTTGGAGTGACTCTTTGTTGCATGTTGAGGGATATTTATATGATCCAATTATGTTATTATTGTTGAGAGAACTTGCACTAGTGAAAGTATGAACCCTAGGCCTTGTTTCCTAGCATTGCAATACCGTTTACACTCGCTTTTATCATTAGTTACCTTGCTGTTTTTATATTTTCATATCACAAAAACCTATATCTACAATCCATATTGCACTTGTATCACCATCTCTTCGCCGAACTAGTGCACCTATACAATTTACCATTGTATTGGTTGTGTTGGGGACACAAGATACTCTTTGTTATTTGGTTGCAGGGTTGCTTGAGAGAGACCATCTTCATCCCACGCCTCCCACGGATTGATAAACCTTAGGTCATCCACTTGAGGGAAATTTGCTACTGTCATACAAACATCTGCACTTGGAGGCCCAACAACGTCTACAAGAAGAAGGTTGCGTAGTAGACATCAAGGCGCAGCGCGGCGACGAGCGGGCGAATCTGTGGTGGAGCGAGGAAGCTACTGTGCGAGGGAGCCTGGCGACGGCAAGCTACTGCAGCACCTCGGCAAGAGGAAGGGGCGCGTCGGCAGTGAGGAGAAGAGAAAGAAGAAAGGAAAGGATGAAGGGAGATGAGGGCGCGCGTGTGTCTGCCGCCCCTCCTCCCCTTGTTATAGACCCCTGGCAGTGGAGCCGAGGGGGCGAGACTTGGGGGGTCGTGGGATTAACTGCGCCCACTCCCCCCACGACCCCGCGCCCTCCGCGCCTTAGCGGCGTGCGGGTAATGCGCCACAGAAGCCCAACGGCCCGCCTCGGCCGCAGCGGATCCGCGCGTGTGCCGACGCCCTGTAGTGGCGGGCCCCAACTTGTGGCGACGTCCTATCGCGCGCGTGGGCTGGCAGGCCAGCCTGGCCTGCTGGCGCTGCATGGCGGGCGAGCAACGGGCCGCAAGCCAGTCATCCGGCTGGTGTGCCACCCGGCCCCCACCATGATGTTTCGAATTAACCAGGCAGCCTGCCCGGCCACAGCAGGGTCCTAGCTGTCGGCGCCTCCAGAAGACGGACGAAGCAAAGCTACCAGGCAACTCATAGTAGGAAGCTTCTGAGGCTCCGCGCCTTTTTAGCCGTGGCGCCCCAGCAGCTTCGGGGACTACTGTCGGAGTAAATGACCACGGGTAGCCTCATGAGCCCTCCATGGTATTTCAAGACATCGAGACTAGCTGCGCCCCTCATACCTCCTGGACGAACGAATGGCTACTTGGGCCGGCTGGTCAAGGAGGCAAGGTGCTAGAAGATGGCGAGATCACAGAATGCGGCCAGGTAGAGGCCGACTCCTGGCAGGCGGCCACAAGACGGCCGACTCCCAGGAGGCAGCCCCTTGTTCCCTCAAAGTATGCACCCCCCATTACTACGATGGTACGGGGCGTGGCTATAGTACACTCTGCCACCCCCGAATCCTGGGCGGAGCGTGTCTATAGTGCGGTGTATCAGGCGAACACCCCTTGCCTGGCGTGGCACTGTTTCCACGCGGCCCATGACATCATCCACGACAGAGGGAGCCATGCTACCACGACGGGCGGTCGGTACGGCCCACAGGCGGCAGGCCCTACCTGTCCGAGAGCCATCAGAACGTGGCGATGCCCCAGCAGGCGGCGGCAGGAGTAGGCCGCCTCCCAGAAGGCCACCTTCCCCCTCCTCAGAATATGTGCGCCATTAACCAGATAAGAAGGGGTGTGGCTATAGTGAGCGCCCGCCAGGTGGCGGGACTGTAGCCACGCTCCCCCAGACAAAGCCTCCATCATCAGGAGCGAGGCTACAGTAAAGAGCAGCCGACACGACCCGCAGGCGGCGGGCCCTACCTGTCGGCCGAGAGCACGGCAGTCGGCGGGACCCACCAGGCGGCGGAGAAGCCGGCGACTAGAGACACTGACAGCCGGGTCCTACACCTGGTCGGATTACCATTGTACCCCTGGGGGTAGGCCTATATAAACCCCCCAGGTCACCCAAGCAAAAGGTTCATCACCTTAGTCACCACACACACACATAGAGAGAGTGAAGTAGGGGTAGCCTTGTTCTTCTTCCTCCTCTAGACAAACAGCTCAAGGAGCAAGCTTGTAGCTACCTTGTTGAGATATTGATCATGCGGAGACACCGCAGAGCAGGACTAGGGGTGTTATCTCCTAGGAGAGCCCCGAACCTGGGCAAGATTCGCAGGCGTATGCGGTCTCGCTCACTCCCACCTCTAGAGCCCGGCGACGTACCCTTGTCCCCTCCATGATAAGCCACTCCCTGGCATATGTCGCGCGATATCCCCGACATCAATGATGAACATATCTATGTTGATCATATCTACTATATGTTTCAGGTTCGACATTTCGGTCTCCAGTGTTCTGAGGCCATGTCTCTACATGCTAGGCTTGTCAAGTTTAACCCGAGTATTCCGCTTGTGCAAAACTGTCTTGCACCCGTTGTATGTGAACGTAGAGCTTATCACACCCGATCATCACGTGGTGTCTCGGCACGACGAATTGTCGCAACGGTGCATACTCAGGGAGAACACTTATACCTTGAAATTTTAGTAAGGGATCATCTTATAATCCTACCGTCGTACTAAGCAAAATAAGATGCATAAAAGATAAACATCACATGCAATCAAAATATGTGACATGATATGGCCATCATCATCTTGTGCCTTTGATCTCCATCTCCAAAGCACCGTCATGATTTCCATCGTTGCCGGCTTGACACCTTGATCTCCATGGTAGCTTCGTTGTCGTCTCGCCAACCGTTGCTTCTACAACTATCGCTAATGCATAGTGATAAAGTAAAGCAATTACATGGCGTTTGCATTTCATACAATAAAGCGACAACCATAAGGCTTCTGCCAGTTGCCGATAACTTCTGCAAAACATGATCATCTCATACAATAATGTATATCACATCATGTCTTGACCATGTCACATCACAACATGCCCAGCAAAAACAAGTTAGACGTCCTCTACTTTGTTGTTGCAAGTTTTACGTGGCTGCTACAGGCTTCTAGTAAGAACCATTCTTATCTACGCATCAAAACCACAACGATGTTTTGTCAAGTTTGTTGTTTTAACCTTCAACAAGGACCGACCGCAGTCAAATTCGTTTCAACTAAAGTTCGAGAAACAGACTCCCGCCAGCCACCTTTATGCAAAACTAATTGCATGTCTGTCGGTGGAACCGGTCTCATGAACATGGTCATGTAAGGTTGGTCCGGGTCACTTCATCCAACAATACCGTCGAATCAAAATAAGACCTTGGTGGTAAGCAGTATGACGATCACCGCCCACAACTCTTTGTGTTCTACTCGTGCAAATCATCTACGCATAGACCTAGCTCTGATACCACCGTTGGGAAATGGAGCATGTAATTTCAAAAAAATTCTACGCTCACGCAAGATCTATCTAGGAGATGCATAGCAACGAGAGGGGGAGAGTGTGCCCACGTACCATCATAGACCGAAAGCGGAAGTGTTTGACAACACGGTTGATGTAGTCGAACTTATTTTCATTCTGACCGATCAAGCACCGAACGTACGGCACCTCCAAGTTCTGCACAGGTTTAGCTCGATGACGTCCCTCGAAATCTTGATCCAGAAAAGTGTCGAGGGTGAGTGCCGTTAGCACGACGGCTTGGTGACGGTGATGGTGAAGTGATCTGCGCAGGGCTTCGCCTAAGCACTATGTGAATATTACCGGAGGCGTAAACTATGGAGGGGGGCGCCGCACACGATTAACAATGTTTGTTGTGTGTTATAGCTGTGCCTCTCCTTGTCATGTTGGAGGGGAGGAGAGGCATCCAATGGGGCGCCCCAAGTAGGAGGAATCCTACTTGGGCGCCTCCCAATTCGGCCTCCACCCTTCCATATTCATCCGGAGGAGGAAGGAAGGGGGAGGGAGGAGAGAAGGAAGGGTGAGGCCGAATCCCTCCCCTTCCTTTCTCTCTTCCCCTCTTTCCTTCCTCCTTATTTTGGTCTACATGGGGCACGCCAGCCCCCTAGAGGCTGGTCTGTCCCCTTCTAGGCCCAATAAGGCGCATATCTTTGCCGGGGGGTGCCCGGAACCCCTTCCGGTGACCCGATATGTACCTGGTACCCCCGCAACACTTCTGGTGTCCGAATATCATCGTCCTATATATGAATCTTTACCTCTCGACCATTTAGAGACTCCTTGTCATGTCCATGATCTCATCCGCGACTCCGAACAACATTCGGTCACCAAATCACATAACTCATATAATACAAAATCGTCATCGAACGTTAAGCGTGCGGACCCTACGGGTTCGAGAACTATGTAGACATGACCGAGACACCTCTCCGGTCAATAACCAACAGCGGAACATGGATGCTCATATTGGCTCCTACATATTCTACAGAGATCATTATCGGTCGAACTGTTATGACAACATACGTTTTTCCCTTTGTCCATCGGTATGTTACTTGCTCGAGATTCGATCGTCGGTATCTTCATACCTAGTTCAATCCCGTTACTGGCAAGTCTCTTTACTCATTCCGTAATACATCATCCCGCAACTAACTCATTAGTCACATTGCTTGCAAGGCTTATTATGATGTGCATTACCGAGAGGGCCCAGAGATACCTCTCTGATACTCGGAGTGACAAATCCTAATCTCGATCTATGTCAATCCAACAAACACCTTCGGAGATACCTGTAGAGCATCTTTATAATCACCCAGTTACGTTGTGACATTTGATAGCACACAAGGTATTCCTCCGGTATCCAGGATTTGCATATCTCATAGTCGAAGGAATATGTATTTGACATGAAGAAAGCAATAGCAATAAAACTGAAAGATCAATATGCTATGCTAACGGATGGGTCTTGTCCATCACATCATTCTCCTAATGATGTGATCCCGTTCATCAAATGACAACTCATGTCTATGGTTAGGAAACTTAACCATCTTTGATTAACGAGCTAGTCTAGTAGAGGCTTACTAGGGACACGGTGTTTTCTCTATGTATCCACACATGTATCAAGCTTCCGGTTAAAACAATTCTAGCATGAATAATAAACATTTATCATGATAGAAGGAAATATAAAATAACAACTTTATTATTGCTTCTGGGGCATATTTCCTTCACTTGAGTATTTAAGTCTCATGTCAAAACTAGAATATTGCTTTGAACCATATAAAAGTCCAAATGTCCATAAGAGTATGAGATGACATGTTAGGCAGCATTCCACATAAAAAATTCTATTTTTATCATTTACCTACTCGAGGACGAGCAGGAATTAAGCTTGGGGATGCTGATATGTCTTCAACGTATATATAAATTTTTTATTGTTCCATGCTGCTATATTGTCATTATTGGATGTTTTACAATCATTTTATAGCAATTTTATATCATTTTTTGGTACTAACCTATTGACATAGTTCCATGTGCCAGTTGATGTTTTTTGCATGTTTTTTACATCGCAGGAAATATATATCAAACGGAGTCCAAACACCACGAAACCTTTTGAGGATTTTTGATGGACCAAAACACTTCCAATTGGCCACAGCTGCACCTGGGGGTGCCCCGAGGGGGGGCACAGCCCACCAGGTCACGCCTGGGCTGTGCCCACCTCAATGGCCTCCCGCACCCCCTCTTTACCCTATAAATTCACAAATATTCAAAAAACCCTCGGGGTAACCCTAGATCAGAAGTTCCGCCGCCGCAAGGCTCTGTATCCACGAAATCCAATCTAGTCCCCGTTCCGGCACCCTGTCGGAGGGGGAGATCATCACCGGTGGCCATCTTCATCATCCCGGCGGCCACCACGATGAGGAGGGAGTAGTCCACCCTCGGGACTGAGGGTTTGTACCAGTAGCTATGTGTTTAATCTCTCTCTCTGTCCATGTTCTTGAGATGTCACGATCTTGATGTATTGCAGGCTTTGTAAATATAGTCGAATCATATGGAGTTTTCCCCTCTCTATCTTGTTGTGATGAATTGAGTTTTTCCCTTTGAGATTTTGTTGTTATCAAATTGAATACTTTTATGGATTTGAGAGCATTTGATATATGTCTTGCATATGAATACTCATGGTGACAATGGGGTATCATATTTATTCACTTGATATATGTTTTAACACTCAACTTGTGAATTCCCAAGGTGACATTGGGGTAATCTATGCATAGGGGTTGATGCACGTTCTTGTCTTTGTTTCTCCGATAGAAATCTTGGGGCACTCTTTGAGTTTCTTTGTGTTGGATTGAATATTACGAATCTGAATTTGCTTTGGTGTTATTTTAGTATGAACTCTTGGATAGATTGATCGGAAAGAATAGCTTTGAGGTGGTTTCGTACCCTACAAAAAATGTATTCTTATGTTCTCCGCTAGATAAGAACTTTGGAGTGATTCTTCATCGCACTTTGAGGGTTGGTTATATGATCCAATTATATTAGCATTGTTGAGAGATTGCACTAGCGAAAGTACGAACCCTAGGCCTCATTTTCAAGCATTGCAATACCATTTGTGCTCCGTTTTATCAATTGCTACTTTCTGTTTTTTATTGTTCTTATTACAAAAATCAATATCTACTATCCATATTATACTTGTATCACCATCTCTTCGCTGAGCTAGTGCACCTATACAAATTACCATTGTATTTGGTGTGTTGGGGACACAAGAGACTTTTTATTATTTGGTTGCAGAGTTGTTTTTGGGAGACCATCTTCATCCTACGCCTCCCACAGATTGACCACTTGAGGGAAAATTGCTACTGTCCTACAAAACTCTGCGCTTGGAGGCCCAACACGTGTCTACAAGAATAAAGTTGTGTAGTAGACATCACGCACCTCCGCCATTCTCCAGGTGCGGAGATCATTGTCTGATGACTCCCCAATAACCCCCTTGGATTTCTTCTTGGAAGCAAACTTCCTAAAGAAACTCATCCTTTTCCTATGAATAAAATTCTGAAATTTTTAGTCCACAATATTTTGTCAACAAACCTTCACAAGATTGATAGAAACTACTCATAGGGATGCATAGAGGCCATAACAAGCATTCAAACTACTTAGAACTCTAATAATTCAACATGCAAGCTCATCTACAGCAGCACCAAGAGTAGCTAATTATTCAAAATATAAACCACTAAAGAAAAAACTAATTGGACCAACGGAGGAGTCACATACCAAGTAGCAATCCCCCAAAATAGTTTCAGAAACGGGGTTCGAGCAAAGAGATCAAAATCCATGGGTTTGAGAGCAAGAACACGAGGGAGAGAGCAATGGTGATTTTTTTCTAGAGGTAGGCGATGACATGGGCTAAAGACATAAGTGAGGGGCCCACGTGGGGACCACAACCCACCAAGGCGCGCCCAGGTGGGTTGTGCCCACCTGGTGCACCCCCTCTGATGTTATTTGCATCAAAAATTCAGAAATATTCAGAAAAAATCATATTAAATTTTCAGAGCATTCTGAGAACTTTTATTTTTGGGTCATTTTTTATTGCACGAGAAATTCAGAAAACAGATAAAACATGGCATTTTATTTTATTTAACTAAGAAAAATAGAAAATAAAAGTAAGGACAGAAAGTGGTGCCTAGTAAATTCATCAACTTCGTACTTCTAAAAAATGATGCATTAATAAGGTTGATCAAGTCTTATTAACAACTGTGACGCCCTCGATTCAATCGTACACTAATCATACACGCAAATGTGTACGATCAAGATCAAGGACTCACGGGAAGATATCACAACACAACTCTAGACACAAATTAAAATAATACAAGCTTTATATTACAAGCCGAGGGCCTCGAGGGCTCGAATACATAAGCTCGAAAACACAAGAGTCGCGGAAGCAACAATATCTGAGTCTGGACATAAGTTAGACAAGTTTGCCTTAAGAAGGCTAGCACAAAAGCAACATCGATCGAAAAGGCAAGGCCTCCTGCTGGGAGCCTCCTAACTACTCCTGGTCATCGGCGGCCTCCACGTAGTAGTAAGCATCGGCGGTGGCATCCGCTCTGGCTCCGTCATCTGGTTGCATCAACCGGAAAGAAGAAGAAAGGGGGAAAAGGGGGGAGCAAAGCAACCGTGAGTACCCATCCAAAGTACTCGCAAGCAAGGATCTACACTACATATGCATCATTATCAAAGGAAGGCTGTATATGTGGACTGGGCTGCAGAAATGCCAGAATAGAGAGAAGGCCTAGTCCTATCGAAGACTAGCATCTTCCGGAAACCACCATCTTGCAGCAAACAAGAGGGAGTAGAGTAGCATAACTTAAAGTAGCAGTAGTGTTATCAACCACGGCCAGAGATCCTTTCTCGACTCCCTGCGAGAAACAAATTCCAGAGCCATACTATCCAGTTATCATCACAATAGATTTCTCATCGCCATCCAGTTCTCATCACAAGTATCCAGTTCTAGTTGTATCGATCGGGATACAACTCCAAGTGTCCGTTATCCGAGGACAGGCTATCGATAGATGTTTTCTTCCCTGCAGGGTGCACCAACTTACCCACCACGCCGCTTAACTCCGCCGGACACACTTTCGTGGTCATGCCCGCCTCGCCAAACAATACGCCGCAACCCGACCTAGGCTTAATAGAGAGGCCAGCACGCCGGACTAAACCTATGCCCCCAGGGGTCATGGGCCATCTCCCCGGGAACTCCTGCACGTTGCGTACGCAGCCGGTGAGCAGACCTAGCTACCTTCCTAAAAAGGCAGGAGCTTACCAGTCCAACACGGCGCGCGCCGCTCAGTCGCTGACGTCTATTAAGCTTCGGCTGATGCATACGACGCAGAACACCCATACTATGCCCACGTGATGGTTAGTGCTATCAGGCCAGAGGCCCCTCGGATCAAATATCCAAATCGTAGTGGATTAGGAGCGCGATAACAAGCGAGACTCACGAAGATGTGACCCCGTTGCCCCGTCTCGAGGACTTGCGGCAAGGGCTAGGAATGCCCGGCCAGCCTCGTAATTATCTCGCGGGCACCTTCCAGGTCAACCCGTCTCCACATCACTCGCAATTAAGCACGCGCGGGTACCCCTCAGGGTCGACCCGTCTTTCCAAGTAACAGTGGTAAAGTCCAAGTAACCGTGTGTCCAAACATCAAGGGGAAAAACCCGAGGAATCACCCCCGATGAATTCCACTAGATGTAATCATCAAGGTGAACGTAAGAGGAATCACCCCCCGAGGTTCACACTTGAGGGTTGCGCGACAGAGTCGTATCGGAAGTGGTTAAGGAGGAAATCACCCTCGATGACCACGACCGGATAGCTATACTACAGGGTTAATATCAGAAGTGTTGTAGAGGTTTCACCCTTGGTACTCGATAGTAACCCAGTAGTGTCGAGCAACTAAGGGGAAGTGATGTGCGGTGTCGGGGCCTGGTCTTCGATCCCGTTGATCGGGTCTTCAATGATGAAGCATGGGCAACAAGGACAAGGTGGGGGGTCACTGATGGGTCTCTAACTAACCTATACTAAGCAGTTTAGGATAAGAAGGTAAGGTACAACAGCAGATACAAAAGCAGGCTATGCATCAGAATAGGTGCAAACAATAACAGTAGCAAAATCTAATGCAAGCATGAGAGAATGGAATGGGCGATATCGGGATGCTCAAAGGGGGGGGGCTTGCCTGGTTGCTCTGGCGAGGAGGGGGCGTCGATGACGTAGTCGATCACCGGGGCATCAGCGGCCTCGGGGTCTACCGGAGAGAAGAGGGGGAAGAAACAGTAAATACATAGCAAGCAAGTGCATAACAGGACAACAAGCAGAGCTAGACGTGTTATAACGTGGTGCTACACGTTACCGGCGAAGGGGATAACATCCGAGAATGTTTTCCCGAAGTTTGGCATTTTCGGACAGACAAACCAGAGGGGAAAGGTTCGATGTGCGCTATGCTAGGGATGTGTGGCGGACGAACGGACCGCGTATTTGGATTCGTCTCGTTGCTCTGAGCAACTTTCATGTATAAAACTTTTTCATCCGAGTTACCGTTTATTTTTTTATGAATTTCTAAAGTTTTAGCAATATTTTGAGATTATTATTAATTCGAAAATAATGACTTAAACGCTATGGGTACCCATACAATGTACACAGATTGTACACAAAAAGGTCGACAAAGGTCCAGGGGTCCCGATCAACATCCGATCAACGGTCAACTGTTTGACTGTTGACTTGTCAAACTCTGATTGGGGCCAGGTGTCATTGGCACACACCTTAAATTAGCATATTATTTATTTTAACTTCTGGTTTAATCTAATGTTGGGGTCCCACATGTAATAGACTAGCATTTTCCTTAGAGGATTAATTTAGCACTTGAGGGCCACATGTACTAGACTCAAAGTGGGGTGGCTAGTACTAAAGAGGATTAGCCCCTAATTGATTTTGGGCGGCCGTGAGGCCCTAGCATCTACGCACACATACTACACGCCACTCGGCCATGGCCTTGGCCAAGGCCATGGTCAATCGCAAGCAACAACGCAGTGGCAAGATACACGAGAGCAGAGAGCAACGGCAACGCATCGCAGCAACAGCAATAGCAAGCCGAGCAGCTCGATGGCACACAACAAGAAAGCGCGATAACGATGGCGTAACGCAGCAACAACAGTGGCAGCACTGCAAGCAACAGAAGGCCGAGCAGCGGAGGCGAGCGGGAGGCTGCGGGCGCGGGCCTTGGCGCGGCCAGGGAGGCACGCCGGGGCACACGAGGGCAGGCGCGGGACTGGACACGGGCAGTCGTACGCGTGCGGGTGAGCACGGAGCTCAGGCCATGGCGGCCTCAACGGGAGCAAGCGGCCACGACGGTGGAACGGCGACCTATGGCGACCAAATCAAGGGGCAAATAGGGGGAATGGGGATAGGAGCTGACGGGGGGAGCGGAGGACGCGGCCGGCGTGGCGGAGGAGCTCCGGTGAGGTAGATCGGGCGCGGGGCAGTGGCGGTCGTAGGCGAGGAAGACGCGTCGATCCCGGTGATGTAGTGCTTCCCTTTCGAACCGGTAACACTAGTCGAAGACGTCCATGGCACAGCTCGGACATCTTTTCAGCGCCGGGAAGTCGGTGGCGCGACGACGGCGGCGGCGACCATGTCCACGGCAACTCGGTTGCGGGCTGTGGGGAAGGGAGGAACCGAGGAGAGAGGGGCAAGTGGGTTAGGGTTGCTGGGGCGCCGGGGTCCTTATCTTCGGGCACCACCGGATGGCGGCGTGTGGTGGAGGGGCGACCATAGCAGCGGAATGGCGCCACGCCCTCCCCGTATCTGTGAGCGTGAGGAGGGAGAGGAGTTGAGGTGGGCCGCTGGTGCTCTATGGCCTCCAGGGCCCAGATGCACATTAGTTAGTTAGGCCCTTTTACTGATTTTATTTTTCTGTTTTATTTTTAATTTCCTCACTGTTTTATTATTTAAAGCAAAACGCAATTGAATTTTCTAACAAAGATATTTGGCACATAATTATTAGTCATAAATTTGGAGAGGCCCACATATTTTGAGGTCAAAAGAAATTGTTTAAAATATTTGTCTATTTTGAAAAGGCTATTCTATTTGCTGCTGGACCAGTTATTATTTTCCTAGGAATTTATTTGTGAGCCAAATGAAGTTGGTTTCAACATGAAGATGATCACGGGAATTTATAGAATTATTCGAACATTTTAGTTTTACCGATCGAAGAATTAATAATTTCACTTGAAATTTAAATATGAATTTGACTTTGAATTTTGGACAAATGGAAATAGTAATCATGATGACCTGGCCACCATTTAGGGGAAGATTACTGTAGCATGATTCTCGGGGTGTTACAAATCTCCTCCACTACAAGAAATCTCGTCCCGAGATTTAAGGGGTGGAGTGAGGGGGAAAGACTCGGGAAGGACAGAGCTCAATACAAGATAGGTACCTGGGGGCTATCTCAGTGAACGTGGCATAGAGGCATCTCTCGAGTTGAAATCCAAGAAAGTCATCGATTGCAAGGTAAGAAGGTGCAATAAGAAGCTTCAACTTGGTAGGCAATCATTCGTTGCCTGGAACAGAGGGTGAAAGGGGTTCAGAGCAATGGGAATAAGTATTGCGTCTGATACCAGAATAGATCGCCTCTCGGAAGGCGGCTCGGGATTTTCATAAGAAGCCAAGCGTGAGAAATAACCTTAGAAACAAGGGTGTACAGGAGAGTCAGGTTTCGATCTAGTGGAACTGTGGGTTATGGGCCCAACATGTGGGTTAAAAGCAGGAAGGCGCTAACATCTTGAATGGTCATGATAGCAAGGCAGGTCAGAGGATAGCCTGTCAGTTGTGTTGGCAACAAAGTTTGGTACCAAGTGCGTGGGACGAAGAGAACCATTTTCCTGCTCGTAAGACGAGGCGGACCAATAGGCAAGTTCTCGTCCATCGGTGGTTACCGGAATGTCATCAACAATAGTAATAGGGTCTTCTTGTGAGTTGTACACGAGGCGCTTACTTAGCAGTGATTTATCTCTGGTCGGACAAGTTAGATCACAAGAAAGGTTAAACAAAACAATGGAAAGGAAAATGTGATTATCATATTAAATAGACCAATGGCAAGGAAAAATGTGTTTATATCTGAGTATCAAGAGTATATCTTTGACAAGGAAAGGCAGAGCATGATATACATGATAGAGCTCCAAATATGAAACCATGTAGACAAGGGGCAAGGAATTTATGAGGTTTACCATTACCACGGTGTTTGGATAGTTAATCAAGAAACATTTAGCATTGAGCTTCCAATGTTCTTGTGGATATTCGGAGTATTAGAGTCATGTCTCGGGATAACATTGACTAGGTCATTAGGTAAGGTCAGACTTTGGATACATAAAGGATTCATCGAAAACAACTTAATAAATAAGTCATACAATTTCAGCAAGGAAAAGATGAGGATGTTGCCGATGGGTTCCGCTGCAATCCATCGACGTGTCAAAAAGGATGTATTTCCAAAATTATATGAACACATTTGTGTTGGGGGAGGGGAAGGCTAGAATTGTTGTCGATGATAACACAAATCATCGAGGGGCAATGATGGTGTTTCTCATCATGAATTCAATTGATATCCTAGAACAAGTCTGTATATCGATGGGGATCACGACAGATTTTGTCGAGGTACTATGAAGAGGCCATCGAACAACGACGACATCAAGCAAAAGGAATGATGAAGCGAAAGGTTATTGGAACCACAGATGTGACACAAGCTCGAAATCAAGCTTGTTGTTTGAGGTGAAATGATAAGATGAGGAAGATCGACGTAAGCTTAGCTCGTCGTCGGAAGTTGTGCTCCGGGAAGAAGGACCGGTTAGCACAGTTAAATTTAGCTCATAAATGATATAGCCGATCGGGCTAGGAATGATGTGATGGAGTATCATTCCAATGAGAATTCACAAGAGGTAGTGCAATGACACAATATCCTCGAGATAACAAGGGGCAATACTCGAGGTAGAAAAAAAAATAGAGGTTGGACAGATGAAATGTTCTGCAGAAGACAAGTAATTTAACTTGTCTGGGAAATGGAATCAAAGGGGAACAATTATGGTCAGAATCACGGTTGCAAAGGATCAAATCCTAAGATATAAGATGATCTTATACCAAGGGGATAAATAATTTTAAGAGAAGCTTCTATGATAAGATCTACATCGTGTCCATGGGCATGAACACAAAGTTCAAGGTCGACTCCCACTTCTTCAATGCATATCATTTCATTTACTTCTCACTGTCGATGAAGTTGTAGTGTTGAAAAGTTATCTGGCAAAACACCAGAAGAGTAAGACTCGTTAAAACCCTCGGGTTCAAACGGATTAGGGGAGGCATAGGTTTGACCCACAGGGGCATCTTAGGAACATATATCACCAACTTCAAAACTAATTAACACCAGCTCGAAAGTAGAGCATGGTTGACAATAAGCAGAGGAAACAATTTTACCGAAGGCAATATGTGTCAGGGGAAGAGCGCACGAGAATTTGAATATGAAGGACATTGCCGGATAATAATCCACGAAAGGATTCAACGGTCCTCAATGGATCTGATGTGAGTGTCAGTACTCAATCAAAAAAAAAGGAAAGAGTGCAAAGGCATCAGATTATAGAAACAGCTGAATAATTTGGCGTTAAAATTGAAGGGAACTAGGTGGACAATCAATTACAACATGATTGGCCGAGATCCAACTCATGTCCAGAATGACGTATGAGCAGGAAGGTCAAATTTGAGGGTTCGACTGATGATTGCGAGCAATCACAACATAATGAATCAATAGTCTCAGGATGACAATGACAAAGTATGTTAATGAACATTGCCGGACATATGGATTTAACCATAATGCAGGTAGACAAGACTTTCGGAAGCAGTTGGCTGCAAAGGATCTTTGGGAGATCGAATTGCATTCGAAGAATTTTGTGAGACATATGATCAACTGGGGATGAACGAATCCCCGATAAGTGTGAGGAATTATTCGTAGGGTTATTCAGGCGGAAAAGAGCTACAAGGTACCAGGAACAAGGGATTCTCGTAATATCCCAAAGTATTTCAGGGTATCTTGTAATAACAAGAACAATTAAAAAAGAAGGTATGGACGACAAGTGTGTGCAGCTATCCATAGGGATTTATCGGTGATATGCAATTCCAACGGCAAAGGGCACAAGGGTTTCGGGGAAACATCAGAGAGTATCTGTGAAATCTTCTGGTGCAGCAAGCGATCATCTGGACTGAAGGGGCTCTCCGGGAGAAAGTATTTTCGAGAACCGAAAGTTAGATTTTAGCAAAATCATTTAACCCGAATAGAAGAGAGATCAGAATCCCAGAGTGTAGACGAGGAATAAAAGATCCTAATACCACCCAATGGCGACGTGGGCCCGTAAGACGCACAGCCAATGTTAGTAAAAGTTTTGTAGTGACTAGACTTGACTTCGGCCAAGGAGTTGGAAAGGGGGCTACCTACAGGCAGTCGGCTCTGATACCAACTTGTGACGCCCTCAATTCAATCGTACACTAATCATACACGCAAATGTGTACGATCAAGATCAAGGACTCACGGGAAGATATCACAACACAACTCTAGACACAAATTAAAATAATACAAGCTTTATATTACAAGCCAGGGGCCTCGAGGGCTCGAATACATAAGCTCAAAAACACAAGAGTGAGCGGAAGCAACAATATCTGAGTACAGACATAAGTTAGACAAGTTTGCCTTAAGAAGGCTAGCACAAAAGCAACATCGATCGAAAAGGCAAGGCCTCCTGCCTTGGAGCCTCCTAACTACTCCTGGTCATCGGCGGCCTCCACGTAGTAGTAAGCATCGCGGTGGCATCGGCGCCCTGGGCTGGTCATCCGGTCGCATCAACCGGAAAGAAGAAGAAAGGGGAAAAGGGGGAGCAAAGCAACCGTGAGTACTCATCCAAAGTACTCGCAAGCAAGGATCTACACTACATATGCATCATTATCAAAGGAAGACTGTATATGTGGGTGGGCTGCGTGAAATGCCAGAATAGAGAGAAGGCCTAGTCCTATCGAAGACTAGCATCTTCTGGAAACCACCATCTTGCAGCAAACAAGAGGGAGTAGAGTAGCATAACTTAAAGTAGCAGTAGTGTTATCAACCTCGGCCAGAGATCCTTTCTCGACTCCCTGCGAGAAAGAAATCCCAGAGCCATACTATCCAGTTATCATCACAATACATTTCTCATCGCCATCCAGTTCTCATCACAAGTATCCAGTTCTAGTTGTATCGATCGGGATACAACTCCAAGTGTCCATTACCGTAGGACAGGCTATCGATATATGTTTTCTTCCCTGCAGGGGTGCACCAACTTACCTACCACGCCGCTTAACTCCGGCGGACACACTTTCGAGGTCATGCCCGCCTCGCCAAACAATACGCCGCAACCCGACCTAGGCTTAATAGAGAGGCCAGCACGCGGACTAAACCTATGCCCCTGTGGGTCATGGGCCATCTCCCGGAACTCACGCACATTGCGACGCGACGGTGAGCAGACCTAGCTACCTTCCTAAAAAGCAGGAGCTTACCGGTCCAACCCAGCACCGCTCGATCGGCCGCCGACGTCTATTAAGCCGGCTGATGCATATGACGCAGAACGCCCATACTATGCCCACGTGATGGTTAGTGCTATCGGGCCGAGGCCCTCGGATCAAATATCCAAATCGAGTGGATTAGGAACGCGGTAACAAGCGAGACTCACGAAAGATGTGACCCGTTGCCCGTCTCGAGGACTTGCAGCAAGGGCTAGGAATGCCCGGCCACGCCTCGTAATTATCTCGCGGGCACCTTCCAGGTCAACCCGTCTCCACATCACTCGCAATTAAGCACGCGCGGGTACCCCTCAGGGTCGACCCGTCTTTCCAAGTAACAGTGGTAAAGTCCAAGTAACCGTGTGTCCAAACATCTAGGGGAAAAACCCGAGGAATCACCCCCAATGAATTCCACTAAATGTAATCATCAAGGTGAACGTAAGAGGAATCACCCCCCGAGGTTCACACTTGAGGGGTTGCGCGACAGAGTCGTATCGGAAGTGGTTAAGGAGGAAATCACCCTCGATGACCACGACCGGATAGCTATACTACAGGGTTAATATCAGAAGTGTTGTAGAGGTTTCACCCTCGGTACTCGATAGTAACCCAAAGAGTGTCGAGCAACTAAGGGAAGTGATGTGTGTGTCGGGCCTGGTCTTGATCCGTTGATCGGGTCTTCAATGATGAAGCGAGGGCAACAAGGACAAGGTGGGGGGTCACTGATGGGTCTCTAACCAACCTATACTAAGCAGTTTAGGATAAGCAGGTAAGGTACAACAGCAGATACAAAAGCAGGCTATGCATCAGAATAGGTGCAAACAATAACAGTAGCAAAATCTAATGCAAGCATGAGAGAATGGAATGGGCGATATCGGGATGCTCAAAGGGGGGGGCTTGCCTGGTTGCTCTAGCCAGGAGGGGGCGTCGGTGACGTAGTCGATCACCGGGGCATCAGCGGCCTCGGGGTCTACCGGAGAGAAGAGGGGGAAGAAACAGTAAATACATAGCAAGCAAGTGCATAACAGGACAACAAGCAGAGCTAGACATGTTATAACGCGGTGCTACGTTACGGCGAAGGGATAACATCCAGAATGTTTTCCAAGTTTGGCATTTCAGACGAGACAAACCCGAGGGAAAGGTTCGATGTGCGCTATGCTAGGGATGTGTGGCGGACGACGGAACGCGTATTTGGATTCGTCTCGTTGCTCGAGCAACTTTCATGTATAAAACTTTTTCATCCGAAAGTTACGGTTTATTTTTTATGAATTTCTAAAGTTTTAGCAATATTTTGAGATTATTATTAATTGAAAATAATGACTTAAACGCTATGGGTACCCATACATGTACATAGATTGTACACAAAGGCTAACATGGGTCCAGGGGTCCCGATCAACAGATCCGATCAACGGTCAACTGTTTGACTGTTGACTTGTCAAACTCTGATTGGGGCCAGGTGTCATTGGCACACACCTTAAATTAGCATATTATTTATTTTAACTTCTGGTTTAATCTAATGTTGGGGTCCCACATGTAATAGACTAGCATTTTCCTTAGAGGATTAATTTAGCACTTGAGGGCCACATTTACTAGACTCAAAGTGGGGTGGCTAGTACTAAAGAGGATTAGCCCCTAATTGATTTTGGGCGGCCGTGAGGCCCGCGCATACACGCACACATAGTACCGCCACTCGGCCATGGCCTTGGCCAAGGCCATGGTCAAGCGCAAGCAGCAACGCATGGCAAGATACACGAGAGCAGAGAGCAACAGCAACGCATCGCAGCAACAGCAATAGCAAGCCGAGCAGCTCGATGGCACACAATAGCAGCGCGACGATGAGCGTAACGCAGCAACAACAGTGGCAGCACCGCAAGCAGCAGAAGGCGAGCAGCGGAGGCGAGGCGGGAGGCTGGGCGCGGGCCTTGGCGCGCGCTGGGGAGGCACGCCGGGCACACGAGGCAGGCGCGGGACTGGACACGGCATCGACGCAGCGGCGGGTGAGCACGGAGCTCGAGCCATGGCGGCCTCAACGGGAGCAAGCGGCCACGACGGTGGAGCAGCGACCTATGGCGACCAAATCAAGGGGCAAATAGGGGAATGGGGATAGGAGCGACGGGGAGGCGGAGGACGCGGCGGCGTGGCGGAGGAGCTCCGTGAGGTAGATCGGGCGCAGGCGGTGGCGGTCGAGGCGAGGAAGGCGCGTCGATCCCGGTGATGTAGTGCTTCCCGCTCGAACCGGTAACACTTGTCGAAGGAGACGTCCATGGCACAGCTCGGACATCTTTTCAGCGCCGGGAAGTCGGTGGCCGCGACGACGACGACGACCATGGCCACGGCAACTCGGTTGCGGGCTGTGGGGAAGGGAGGAACCGAGGGGAGAGGGCAAGTGGGTTAGGGTTTGCAGGCGCCGGGGTCCTTATCTTGGGCACCACCGGATGGCGGCGTGTGGGTGGGGGCGACCATAGCAGCGGGATGGCATGCCACGCCCCCCTGTATCTGTGGCGTGAGGAGGAGAGGAGTTGAGGTGGGCCGCTGGTGCTCTATGGCCTCCAGGGCCCAGATGCACATTAGTTAGTTAGGCCCTTTTACTGATTTTATTTTTCTGTTTTATTTTTAATTTCCTCACTGTTTTATTATTTAAAGCAAAACACAATTGAATTTTCTGACAAAGATATTTGGCACATAATTATTAGTCATAAATTTGGAGAGACCCACACATTTTGAGGTCAAAAGAAATTGTTTAAAATATTTGTTTATTTTGAAAAGGCTATTCTATTTGCTGCTGGACCAGTTATTATTTTCCTAGGAATTTATTTGTGAGCCAAATGAAGTTGGTTTCAACATGAAGATGATCACGGGAATTTATAGAATTATTCGAACATTTTAGTTTTACCGATCGAAGAATTAATAATTTCACTTGAAATTTAAATATGAATTTGACTTTGATTTTTGGACAAATGGAAATAGTAATCATGATGACCTGGCCACCATTTAGGGGAAGATTACTGTAGCATGATTCTCGGGGTGTTACAACAACCACCTTCGATTAGCATGAAACCGAAGAACTTTCGTAAAACACTAAGTTACCTCAATGGGGATATGCACGTCCCGAGCAATAAGCATTTCATATTTCTTTTAGGCAGTAGGTAGAGGTAGTTGAAAACTTCTAATATTGATTGTCGGAGATTTTTCAATAACATTAATACCATTCATTTGGAATTGTTTCTTCGGAAAGTGCACCGTATGCTCATTACCATTGATATGAAAAGTGACCTTGCTTTTATTGCAATCAATAATAGCCCCTGCAGTATTCAAGAAGGGTCTACCAAGGATAATCAACATGTTGTCGTCCTCGGGCATCTCAAGTATAACAAAGTCAGTTAAGATAGTAACATTTGCAACAACAACGGGCACATCCTCACAAATACCGATAGGTATGACAGTTGATTTGTCAACCATTTGCAAAGATATCTCAGTAGATGTGAGTTTATTCAAATCAAGTCCTTTATATAAAGAGAAAGGTATAACACTAACACCATCTCCTAAATCACACAAAGCAGTTTTCTCATAATTTCTTTTGATGGAGCAAGGTATAGTTGGTATTCCCGGATCTCCAAGTTTTTTAGGTACTCCATCCTTAAAAGCAAGCATGGTGGAGATTTAAGCATCTGATATTTTTCTCTTATTGGTGATGATGTCTTTCATGTACTTTGCATAAGGGGCCATTTTTAAAATATCAGTCAAGCGAGTGCACAAAAAGACTGGCCTAAGCATTTCAACAAAGCGTTCAAATTCTTCATCATCCTTCTTCTTAGTTGATTTAGGTGAAAGGGCATGGGTTTTTGAACCCATGGTTCTCTTTCCTTACCATGTTTTCTAGCAACAAAGTCTCTTTTCTCATATCTTTTATTTTTAGGTTGTGGGTTTTCAAGATCAACAGCTGGTTCTATTTCAACATCATTATCTGGTTCTTTATTATTTGTTTGAGTGTCTTCATGAACCTCATCATTATCTTTTTCATTATCAGTAGGTGAGTGTTCATTACCAGATTGAGTTTCAGCATCAGAAACAGATACATCATTGTCATTATCAGGAGGCTTTTCTACTTCAGGTTCACTAGAGGCATGCAAAGTCCTATCATTTTTCTTCTTCTTCTTCTTCTTCGAAGAACTAGGTGCATCAGTGTTAATTCTTAGAGATTCTTGTTTAATTATTTTTGGGTGTCCCTCAGGATAAAGTGGTTCCTGAGTCATTCTACCTCCTCTATTCATTACTCTAACAACATGATCATTGATATTATTGTTCATTTCCTAGAGCAATTCTCTTTGAGATTTAGCAACTTGTTCTAATTGAGTTTGAACCATAGAGGCATGCTTTCCTACACCTCTAACATCATTTGAGATTCTAAATAACAAGTCACTCAAGCGAGCAATCATATCAGAATTGTATTTCAATTGTTTCATAACATTTGCATTGAAGTGATCTTGCTTCCTGATGTAATTATCGAACTCATATAGGCATTGACTAGGATGCATATTATAAAGATTGTCCTTGTAATTGAATTTCATTAAAGTATTTACCTCTACCATCTTGGGTGCTGTTGTATCAAGCCCATGTATTTCTTCACTGGGAGGTAAATTTTTTTACATCCTCGGCTTTAATACATTTTTCCTTCATAGAATTCTTTGCCTCTTGCATATCTTCGGTACTGAGATATAAGATACCCCTCTTCTTCGGAGTGGGTTTAAGCGGTGGTTCAGGAAGAGTCCAATCATTATAATTTTTCAATATGTTATTCAAAAGTTCCTCAGCTTGTCCATTAGTTCGCTCCCTGGAAACACAACCAGCAACAACTATCTAGGAAATCCCTAAATACATCGGTTAGTCCATTATAGAAGATATCAAGTATTTCATTTTTCTTAAGAGGACGGTCAGGCAAAGCGTTAAGTAATTGGAGAAGCCTCCCCCAAGCTTGTGGGAGACTCTCTTCTTCAATTTGCACAAAGTTAAATATTTCCTATAAAGTAGCTTGTTTCTTATGAGCAGGAAAATATCTTTTAGAGAAATAGTAAATCATATCCTGGGACTACGTACACAACCAGGAGCAAGAGTATTATACCAAGTCTGAGCACCACCATTTAATGAGAACGGAAATAACTTAAGGATATAATAATAGCGAATTTTCTCATCATGAGCAAAAAGGGTGGCTATGTCATTCAACTTAGTAAGGTGTGCCACAACAGTTTCAGTTTCATAACCATGGAAAGGATCAGATTCAACCAAAGTAATTAACTCTCGGTCGACAGAGAATTCATAATCCTTATCATCAACAAAGATAGCTGAAGTAGAAAACATAGGATCACATTTCATTCTAGCATTCAAAAAGTTTTCTTTCAGTTTGCATAATAATTTCTTAAGATCATCTCTATCATTGCAAGCAAGAAAGTCTCTAGTTGTCTCCTTATCCATAACATAACCTTCCGGTATCTTAGGAAATTCATATCTAGGAGAACTAGATCTAATAGGTGTTTCAAGCTCTTCATCAGTTTCAATAATTTCATCAGTTTCAGCATTTTCAAAAGCTTTAGTTCCAGCAAGTTCATCAAGAAATTCACCTAGTGAGACATTATCATCAAGCAAGGTACTAGTATCATCATGAGTATCATTCGTAGCATAAGTAGCATCATCAATGACTTGCGACATATTAGGATTAATAACATGTGGTGGTGTCGCAAGTCTACTCGAAACAGAAGGTGAATCAAGTGCAGAGTGTGATGGCAGTTCCTTACCTCCCCTCGTCCTAGAGGGAACGATCTTGGTTTTAGTATCCTTCAAATTCTTCATAGTGATAGTTTGATAATAATCCCAAGTGACTCAACAAATATAGCTATGCTCCCCGGAAATAGCGCTAGAAAAAGTTCTTGATAACCCACAAGTATAGGGGATCACAACAATTTTCGAGGGTAGAGTATTCAACAAAAATTTATTGATTCGACACAAGGGGAGCCAAATAATATTTGCAAGTATTAGCAGATGAGTTATCAATTCAACCACATCTGGAGATTCATTATCTGCAGCAAAGTGATCAGTAACAAAGTAGTATGATAGTTTTGATAGTAGTAGCAACTGCAATAGTAACAGTAACAGTGATACAATGATTTTGTAGCAAGTGTTACAGTAACGGTAGTAGTAGTAACTTAGCAAAAACAATATAAGAGAAATCCGTAGGCATTGGATCGGTGAATTCGTTGGATGATATTCATCATATAACAGTCATAACCTTGGGCGATACGGCAATAGCTCCAGTTCATAAATACAATGTAGGCATGTATTCCGTAGATAGTCATACATGCTTATGGAAAGAACTTGCATGACATCTTTTGTCCTACCCTCCCGTGGCAGCGGGGTCCATATGGAAACTAAGGGATATTAAGGCCTCCTTTTAATAGAGAACCTGAACAAAGCATTAACACATAGTGAATACATGAACTCATCAAATTACGGTCATCACCGGAAAGTATCCCGACTTCTGTCACTCCGGGGTTTGCGGATCATAACACGTAATAGGTGACTATAACTTGCAAGATCGGATCTAGAACATAGATATAATGGTCATAACTTAAACAGTTCAGATCTAAAATCATGGCACCTGGGCCCAAAGTGTCAAGCATTAAGCATGGCAAAGTCATAGCAACATCAATCTGAAATTATAATGGATATTAGGGATCAAGCCCTAACAAAACTAACTCGATTAAATGATGAATCTCATCCAACTCCTCACCGACCAGCGAGCCTATGAAGGAATTACTCACTCCCGATGGGGAGCATCATGGAATTGGCAATGGAGAAGGGTTGGTGATGACGAAGATCGAAGATCTCCCTCTCCGGAGCCCCAAACGGACTCCAGATCTGGCCGCCCGGTGAAGAACGGGAGGTGGCGGCGGCTCCGTCTCGTGAAACATAAAAATTCTTTCTCCCAGATTTTTTTTCTCCGAAAATGTGAATTTATAGCGTTGGAATCAAGGTTTGTGCGGCCACCAGGTGGGGACAACCCACTTGGGCACACCAGGAGGGGGGTGGGGGCGTGCTCTGGTGGGTTGTGCCCACCTAGGGCCCCCTCCGGTGGTTCTTGGCTCCAGTATTTCTCTTTTATTACATAAAAAGTCCTCGCAAAGTTTTGTTCCAATTCGAGAACTTTTATTTCTGCACCAAAAACAACACCATGGTAGTTCTGCTGAAAACAGCGTCAGTCCGGGTTAGTTTCATTCAAATCATGCAAATTAGAGTCCAAAACAAGAGGAAAAGCATTAGGAAAAGTAGATACGACGCAGATGTATCAGACCACCGTACTATTAAGAGGGGTATAGCGTTTCGAAGCTTTGATTCTCTGATGCTAAACCCAGATCCTATGAAAGCTGTGAGAGAAATCTCTTTGTGCTCCGAGCAAATACTTGCCAGCAAGAGACTGTGATCTTCTTTGCTGCGCGAGATTTGCCTCGGACTGAGGAGTTAGCATTACTTGTTCCTCAAGTAATGCTACCATTGCTCCAAAATCCAACCGTTGAAAATGTATCAGTTGGCTATTGGTTGGACCTCGTGTCCAAAATGGTCATTTCACATCTAGGAAGGTTGCAGCTATAAATAGCCACCTCGCACCGGCTTTGTCCGGTAGCTGCACCGTTTGATTCTGAGAAGGTTGTTGAGCAACCCCCTCTTTGAGCGATTTGAGTTTAAAATCCACCGAGAGAAAACCCTAGATCCGAAGAATTAGATACTGGTTTAGCATCACTGGGATCTAAGCTTAGTACGCTTTGCCTATTACTCTTGAGAGCTGCAAACTCTCTAGACCGTTAGGTGTCAATTTCTTCAGAGACCAAGAGTGATTGTGATCTCGAAGAAGAAGTCTATAAAGGTTTGGAGATCGCCTTCAAGTATCTACCATGAGTAATCGGCATCGGTTAACAAATCGATATCCAGGAGAATAGGGTGAAGAGTGTTTATCTTCTGTGTTAAGTCACAACCCCTCCAACCAGACATAGTCCTTGTGCAGAAGGACGAACTGGTCAAACAAATTCCTTGTCTCCTTCGAGCACCTTCGGTTACCTCTGTTACCCAAGTTTTCTTTCGATACTTTCCATTTATGTAATTTACTTCGATGCATGTCTTAGTTTCTTGGTTCTCCATTGTAGTTCTTCTTAGCATGTTTGTTGTTTATTCCGCTGCTGGGTTCTGAGAGATTTAAGTTTTTCGAAGAAAATTTAAAACTCCCATTCACCCCCCTCTGGTAGACATACTTCGTTCCTATAATTGGTGTCAGAGCAAGGTACTTCTTGACTCTGCTTATTTTAGTTTAATGATTTTGGAGTTTAAGTATGTCTTCAGTGAACTACAAGTCCTATCTCAAGATTCCCATATTTGATGGGACGGACTATCCCTTCTAGAAGGAGAAGATGAAGATCCGTCTTCGAGCTATAGATGATGATATGTGGAACGTAGTGCAAATCGGGTTCACAGTTGTTATTCCTCAAGCTCCTCCCATTGAGGAAAAGAAGCTCATTCAACTAGATGCTCAAGCCAATGGTGAAATTGGTGGCCATCTCTCTCGTGCTCAATACCTTTGGTATCGCTAGTGTCTGACTGCAAAGGAGTTGTGGGATGTGCTCGAAAAGATCAATGAAGGAGTTTCATCTCAGAAAGAGGCCCGGGTTGATACTCTTCGGGCGAAGATCATCGCTTCAAGCGAATTGGAAATGAAAGCTGTCAGCAAACCTTCGATTGCCTCAGTGACATAGCAAATGAATTTCAAGGACTCGGCACCAAAGATACCACTGACCATGAAGTTGTGAAGAAACTACTTCGATCGCTTGACACATCATTTGACACGCTTGTTCTGATGATTCGAGAGCATGCTGATTTCAAAAGCCTCAACTTAGATTTCAAAAGTCTGAACACACATGAGGAACAAGAAGAAGAGAAAAGAGATCTATATGGCTCAACTCAATGCAGAAATCATGCTCTCCAGGCTGTGGCTGATTCCTCCTCAGAAGGAAATGCCGAAGAAGATTCAGATGATCTAGAATATATCAGCAAAGATCTCGCACTGATCACAAATTTATTCGAACGTTTCCACAAGAAGAGCCAGTTCCAGAAAAGAACTTCAAGCAACTCTGGGGGTTCAAAATCTTCACAACCTGTCGGAGAATACACCTATTTCAAGTGCAAAAAGCCTAGACACTTCCTTTCGGACTGTCCTCTCTCGGAAGCTGAAATCTGTGCTAGTGGCAGATATGACTCAGGCAATCATCGAGGCAAAAGCAAGAGCAAGAACTACGACTCAGACGATGAGAAGAAAACAAATAAATTCTTCAAGAAGAAGGACAACTCCACCTCAAAATCATCGTCAAGATCATCCTCAAACAATCCTTCCAAGTCCTCCTCCAACTGCAAGAATACTTCTCGCAAAGCCAAGGCTTACATCGGCAAGGAAATGGATTCTGAAGAAGAAGAATCATCAGGTTCCGAAGAAGAAGAATCCGATGAAGATTCTGACTCCGGCATGGCTGGCATAGCATGTGCCTCCTCTTATATGACAAACTTCTTCGGGAATCCTTCAAGTGACGACGAATCTCCTGCTTACTGCTTCATGGCCATGGCTTCGAAAGAAAAGGTATCCTCCAAACATCACAAGACTCACTCCGGTGATCAATATTCTCTTGATGAGTATGACCATGCTAAGTTGATCAAAATTGCTAATGTTCAACAAAATTCTCTTGAGAAAATTGAGAAAACCTTCAGGAAATCTGAAGTGTTGTTGGTTGAGGAGATGGAGAAAAACCTTGTCGCGGTCTGAAGAGTATTCCTCTCTCAAGTCACAAATGGATGAACTCTCAACTCGTCATGATTTTCTCTCAGCAGACCATGAAAGATTGACCTATGATTACCTGAAAAGGAAACAGGAACTCGAGGCATTGACAGAGGCTCATGAGGATTTGATGAGAGAAAATTCTCTTCTCACCCAAGAACTTAAGGAGAAAACTAAAGTGTTTGAGCCACCTTGCTTAAAATTACTTGAACAAACTAATGCTGAATTAAATACTGAATCATCTGTGAAGGCTAAGCCCTCTGTCGAGGAAAATGGTTCTGTTTCTGAAGAAAATACTAGGTTGAAGGATCTTCTTCAGACAGGTATGTTCAAATCTCTCAAAGGACACCAAACCCTTTGCGACGTTCTGAAAAAATCTATTCTTCACAAAAATCTCAGAAATGAAGGCATCGGTTTCGAAAGGAAACTAAATGAAAATGGCACTTACTGGGAACCACATCAATATCCTCAAACTTTGTGGGTTCCTGCAAAGAGCAAAACGCTCGACCCAGCATTACTTTCGGGATATAACTCTCACATGCCTGAATATCCTGATAATGATTCCCTGAACAACTATAAGCCATTCAAAGACCAACATGGTGAGACTGTTGCTCGATATGTTGGACCAAACAGCAGAAATGGCCCCCCAAAGAAAGCCATTTGGGTGCCTAAGAAAACTGTTGATGCTCTGCATGTTTCTATTCGACTAACCTTGTAGGCACAAAGGATTCGACAGAATGAATATATGCATGTAGGATACAATAATTATGCTCATTCATCTGGAAAGATTTTCAATGCTTACTCTTTCAATTATACTCGCTCCTCATCAAGTAACAACTATGCTTATCGAAAGAAAACCTATCCTGCTCGTTCATTTGTTTCAAAACCACCTGCAAAGATGTCGGTGGTTAAGAAAGCTTAATTCTTCCGCAATACTATGTCTCCGGGTGTACTGAATGGATTATGGATAGTGGATGCACTAGTCAATATGACCGGAGACAAGTCATTGTTTGTCGACCACAACTTAAATTCTTCTCCTCCGAAGTATACCACTTTTGGCGACAACAACAAAGGAAAGGTAATTGGGCTAGGTAAAATTGCTATCTCCAAGGATAAGTCTATTGATGATGTGTTGCTTGTTTAATCCCTTGGATTCAATCTCATGTTTGTTGGCGAGCTATGTGATTTAGGCATGCTAGTCTTATTCTCTATATCCAAATGCATTGTCTTCATGGCCTCTGACCATTCCTTCATCTTTGAGGGAATTAGAAAGGGTGATCTTTATATTGTGGATTTCTCTAAGGGTCCCTCAGTCCAAACATGTTTGCTTGCAAAAGCAACCGAAGGATGGTTGTGGCACCGCAGACTTGGTCATGCAGGTATGAGAAATTTGCAGACTCTGGTGAAGAAAAATCATCTCCGTGGCATTCCTGATGTGAAATTCAACAAGAATCGTCTTTGTGCTACTTGTGAAGCTGGTAAATTTGCTAAGAAGCATCATTCATCAAAGATAGTCATGACCACAATAAGACCACTAGAAATTCTTCACATGGATTTATTCGGTCCTCAGAATTATGCAAGCTTCGGTGGAAGTCATTATGGTCTGGTTATTGTTGATGATTTCTCTTGATACACTTGGGTATTCTTTCTCGAAGCCAAGACTTGTACTCAAGATATCTTCAAAAGCATCGCTAAGAAGGCCCAAAATGAATATGATGTGTGAATCAAGCATGTTAGAAGTGACAATGGAACAGAATTAAAAAATACTCACATTGCGGAATTTCTCGATGATCACGATATTACTCATGAGTTCTCTGATGCATACACTCCCAAACAGAATGGAGTTGTTGAACATAAGAACATAACTCTCATTAAAATGGTAAGAACTATGCTCAGTGAGTACAAAACTCCCATTCGCTTCTGGGCTGCTGCCATTAACACTGCTTGTCATATGAATCGTGTTTATCTTCACAAGTTCCTTAAGAAAACTTCATATGAATCATTCTTCCAAGTTCCTTCAGAAAACTTCATATGAATCATTCTTCCAAGTTCCTTAAGAAAACTTCATATGAATCGTGTTACCAAATGTTTCTTATCTACGTGTTTTTGGTGCACCTTGTTACATACTTGATATAAATCATTCTTCCAAGTTTGCACCTAAGGCACATGAAGGTTTTCTTCTTGGTTATGGCTCAATTTCACATACGTATCGTGTCTATAACTCTCACCACATGAAAGTTATGGAAATGGTAAATGTGCGGTTTGATGAATCTAACGGCTCCCAAAAGGAGCACCTCCCAAATGTGATAGATGAACTGTTGATATCGGATGCTATTCGGCAAATGGCCATTGGGAGCCTCAAGCCTGTTGAGGGAAATGGACCTGAATCATCTGATGATGATGCTCCTATGACTCGAAGCAGAACTCGTCAAGCCACTGCTGAAGCAAATGCTCCTCCGAATGGAAATGAGAATCAAGATCAAAATGCTGATCAAAATGGCAATCCTGAAGGAAATGATGACACAAATATTGATGCTGATGATAATGACCATCACGAAGAAATGCTCATCCTCATGTGGCAAATCGAGTTGATCCTTCACTAATTCTCGATGAAATTGAGAATCCAGGTTATCGACCCACAACTCGTTCTTGCACTCATTTGGCTAACAACTATGGCAGTTTCTCCTTTGTTTCATTGGCAGAACCTACCAAATATGAAGAAGCCACGAATGATCCAGACTGGATGAATGCCTTGCAAGAGGAGTTGGTGCAGTTCAAATTGAATGATGTATGGGAACTGGTTGACAAACCTTATCCCAAGAAGCACAATATCATCGAGACAAAATGGATCTTCCGCAACAAGCAAGATGAAAATTTTATTGTGGTGAGGAACAAAGCACGACTTGTTGCTCAAGGGTACACACAGGTAGAAGGTATTGATTTTAGTGAAACATATGCTCCTGTTGCAGGCCTTGAGGCAATTTGCATTCTTCTTGCTTAGGAAAACTACAATGACATCTCTCTATATCAAATGGATGTGAAAAGTGCTTCTCTCAATGGTGAAATTGATGAGGAAGTGTATGTTAGATAGCCACCTGGCTTTGAACACCCTGAGTTTTCTAACAAAGTTTTCAGGTTGAAGAAAGCTTTATATGGGCTGAAGCAAGCCCCTCGAGCTTGGTATGACACCCTGAAGAAGTTTTTGCTTGACAAAGGGTTCAAACCAGGATCCACAGATCCCACACTTTTCACTCGTGTAGTCGACAATGATTTATTCGTCGGTCAAATCTATGTGGATGATATCTTAAGATTTACTAACAATTCTTGCAGCTTAGAATAAGGGGAAATGATGTCTGATAAATATCAAATGTCCATGATGGGTGAACTCAAATTCTTTCCCGGACTTCAAGTTCGTCAACAAGCAAATGGTATCTTAATTTCTCAGGAAAAATATCTGAAGGAGTGCCTGGAGAAGTTCAAAATGCAAGATTCCAAAATGAAGGGCTATAAAACTCCTATGCCCACGAATGGTAAGCTAGATGCAGATGTGTATGGTAAGGACTACGATCAGAAATCCTATCGTTCGACGATTGGATCTCCTCTTTACCTATGTGCATCCAGACCTGACATCATGTTGAGTGTTTTCATGTGTGCCCGCTATCAACCTGCACCGAAAGAATCGCATCACCAAGCGGTCAAGCGCATTCTGAGATATTTGGCTCACACCCCCACCTTAGGTTTATGGTATCCTAAGGGAGCACTGTTTGATCTTGTTGGATATTCAGACTCAAATTGGGCTGGTGACTTGGTTGATAGGAAATCTACTTCGGGGACATGTCATTTCCTCGATAGATCATTGGTCTGTTGGTCTTCAAGGAAGCAGAATTGCGTATCATTGTCTACGGCTGAGGCCGAATATATTGCTGCTGGCTCTTGTTGCTAATGAGAGTGCCATCAAAATTGCACACAATGTTGTGAAGCCCTCTCGCACGAAGCACATTGCCATCAGACATCACTTTATTCGCGATCACTGAAGGAAATATGCCCTAGAGGCAATAATAATGTTATTATTTATTTCCTTATATCATGATAAATGTTTATTATTCATGCTAGAATTGTATTAACCGGAAACATAATACATGTGTGAATACATAAACCTACAGAGTGTCACTAGTATGCCTCTACTTGACTAGCTCGTTAATCAAAGATGGTTATGTTTCCTAACCATGAACAAGGAGTTGTTATTTGATTAACGGGATCACATCATTGGTTGAATGATCTGATTGACATGACCCATTCCATTAGCATAGCACCTGATCGTATAGTTTGTTGCTAGTGCTTTTCTTCATGACTTATACATGTTCCTATGACTATGAGATTATGCAACTCCGTTTGCCGAGGAACACTTTGGGTGCTACCAAAGCGTCACAACGTAATCGGGTGATTATAAAGGTACATTACAGGTGTCTCCGAAGGTACATGTTGGGTTGGCATATTTGAGATTAGGATTTGTCACTCCGATTATCGGAGAGGTATCTCTGGGCCCTCTCGGTAATGCTCATCACCTAAGCCTTGCAAGCATTGTAACTAATGAGTTAGTTATGAGATGATGTATTACGGAACGAGTAAAGAGACTTGCGATAACGAGATTGAACTAGGTATTGGATACCGACGATCGAATCTCGGGCAAGTAACATACCGATGACAAAGGGAACAACGTATGTTGTTATGCGGTCGACCGATAAAGATCTTCGTAGAATATGTAGGAGCCAATATGGGCATCCAGGTCCGCTATTGGTTATTGACCGAGAGGTGTCTCGGTCATGTCTACATAGTTCTCGAACCCGTAGGGTCCGCACGCTTAACGCTTCGATGGCGGTCATAATGAGTTTATAAGTATTGATGCACGAAGGTTGTTGAGTCCCGGATGTGATCACGGATATGACGAGGAGTCTCGAAATGGTCGAGACATAAAGATTGATATATTGAAGCCTACATTTGGACATCGGAAAGGTTCCGAGTGAAATCGGAATTTTCGGAGTACCGGAGGTTACGGAACCCCGGAACTACATGGGCCCATAGTGGGCCTTGGAGGAAAGGAGAAGGGCCAGCCCTAGGTGCCCCCCCTTTCCCTAGTCCTATTAGGACTAGGAAAGGTGGGCGCCCCCCTCTCTCTCCCCTCAGGAATCCTAATCCAACTAGGATTGGGGGAGTCCTACTCGGAGGAGTAGGACTCCTTAGTCGCCTCCTCCTCTTGGCCGCCACCTCCCCTTGGCTCCTTTATATACGGGGCAGGGAGCACCCCAAGACACACAAGTTGATTTCCTTAGCCGTGTGCGGTGCCCCTTCCACCATATTCCACTTGGTCATATCGTCGCGGAGCTTAAGCGAAGCCTCGCGCTGGAGAAGTCATATCGTCGGAGCTTAGGCGAAGCCCTGCGTCGGTGGAGCATCATCATTGTCACCACGCCGTCGTCTCGTGGAACTCATCCCGACACTTTGCTGGATCGAGTCCGGGATCGTCATCGGGCTGAAGCGTGTGCAGAACTCGGAGGTGCCGTACGTTCGGTGCTTGGATCGGTCGGGTCGTGAAGGCGTCGACTACATCAACAGCGTTGTTATAACGCTTCGCTTTCGGTCTCGAGAGTGCGTGGACGGACACTCTTCCGCTTCGTTGCTATGCCATCACCATGGTCTTGCGTGATCGTAGGAAAATTTTTGAAATTACTACGTTCCCCAACAGTGGTATCAGAGCCAGGTTTTATGCGTTGATGTCATATGCACGAGTAGAACACAAGTGAGTTGTGGGCGATACAAGTCATACTGCCTACCAGCATGTCATACTTTGGTTCAGCGGTATTGTGAGATGAAGCGGCCCGGACCGACATTACGCGTACGCTTACGCGAGACTGGTTTCACCGCTGTGAGCACTCGTTGCTTAAAGGTGACTGGCGGGTGTCTGTCTCTCTCACTTTAGTTGAATCGAGTGTGGCTACGCCCGGTCCTTGAGAAGGTTAAACGGAGTCTATTTGACGAAGTATCGTTGTGGTTTTGATGCGAGGTAAGAACGGTTCTTGCTCAGCCCGTAGCAGCCACGTAAAACTTGCAACAACAAAGTAGAGGACGCCTAACTTGTTTTTGCAGGGCATGTTGTGATGTGATATGGTCAAGACGTGATGCTATATCTTATTGTATGAGATGATCATGTTTTGTAACCGAGTTATCGGCAATGGCAGGAGCCATATGGTTGTCGCTTATTGTATGAAATGCAACGCCATGTAATTGCTTTACTTTATCACTAAGCAGTAGCGATAGTCGAGAAGCAATAGTTGGCGAGACGACAACGATGCTACGATGGAGATCAAGGTGTCGCGCCGGTGACGATGGTGATCATGACGGTGCTTGGAGATGGAGATCACAAGCACAAGATGATGATGGCCATATCATATCACTTATATTGATTGCATGTGATGTTAATCCTTTATGCATCTTATTTTGCTTTGATTGACGGTAGCATTATAAGATGATCCCTTACTAAATTATCAAGAAGTGTTCTCCCGAGTATGCACCGTTGCGAAAGTTCTTCGTCTTTGAGACACCACGTGATGATCGGGTGTGATAGGTTCTACGTTCAAATACAACGGTGCAAAACAGTTGCACACGCGAATACTCAGGTTATACTTGACGAGCTATGCATATAAGATATGACCTCGGAACACGGAGACCGAAGGTCGGCGTGAATCATATAGTAGATATGATCAACATATTGATGTTCACCATTGAAACTACTCCATCACACGTGATGATCGGTCATGGTGTAGTTGATATGGATCACGCAATCACTTAGAGAATTGGAGGATATTTTTCTAAGTGGGAGTTCTTAAGTAATATGATTAATTGAACTTTAATTTATCATGAACTTAGTCCTGGTAGTATTTTGCAAATTATGTTGTAGATCAATAGCTCGCGTTGTTGCTTCCCTGTGTTTTTATATGTGTTCCTAGAAAATTGTATTGAAAGATGTTAGTAGCAATGATGCGGATTGGATCCGTGATCCGAGGTTTATCCTCATTGCTGCAGAAGAATTATGTCCTTAATGCACCGCTGGGATGACAGACCTATTGCAGGAACAGATATGAGGCGTTATGAGCGTTTGGCTAGCTCAATATGATGACTACTTGATAGTTTAGTGCACCATGCTTAACGGCTTAGAATCGGGGCTTCAAAGACGTTTTGAACGTCATGGACCATATGAGATGTTCCAGGAAATTGAAGTTAATATTTCAAGCAAATACCCGAGTTGAGAGATATGAAGTCTCCAACAAGTTCTATAGCTAAAAGATGGAGGAGAATCGCTCAACTAGTGAGCATGTGCTCAGATTGTCTGAGTACTTCAATCGCTTGAATCAAGTGGGAGTTAATCTTCCAGATAAGATAGTGATTGATGAATTCTCTAGTCACCATCACTAAAGTTACTAGAACTTCGTGATGAACTATAATATGCAAGGGATGACGAAAACAATTCCCAAGCTCTTCGCGATGCTAAAATCGCGAAGGTAGAAATCAAGAAAAACATCAAGTGTTGATGGTTGACAAGACCACTAGTCTCAAGAAAAGGGCAAAGGGAAGAAGGGAACTTCAAGGAAAACGGCAAGCAAGTTGCTGCTCGAGTGAAGAAGCCCAAGTCTAGACCTAAGCACGAGACTAAGTGCTTTTGATGCAATGGAACTGGTCCTTTGAAGCGGAACTACCCCAAGTATTTGGCGGATAAGAAGGATGGCAAAGTGAACAAAGGTATATTTGATATACAGATTATTGATGTGTATTTTACTAGTGTTCATAGCAACCCTCAGTATTTGATACTGGTTCGGTTGCTAAGAGTAGTAACTTCAAACGGAGTTTCAGAATGAGCAGAAACTAGTTGAAGGGAAGTGACGATGAGTGTTGGAAGTAGTTCCAAGATTGATATGATCATCATCTCACACTCCCTATACTTTCGGGATTAGTGTGGAACCTAAATAAGTGTTATTTGGTGTTGAGCATAAATATGATTTGATCATGTTTATTGCAATACGGTTATTCATTTAAGTAAGAGAATAAATTGTTGTTCATTTACATGAATAAAACCTTATATGGTTACACACTCAATGAAAATGGTTCATTGGATCTCGATCATAGTGATACACATATTCATAATATTGAAACCAAAAGATGCAAAGTTAATAATGATAGTGCAACTTATTTGTGGCCTCGCCGTTTAGGTCATATTGGTGTAAAGCGCATGAAGAAAACTCCATCTTGATGGACTTTTGGAATCACTTGATTATGAATCATTTGATGCTTGCGAACCGTGCCTTTTGGGCAAGATGACTAAAACTCCGTTCTCGGAACAATGGAACAAGCTCTTGACTTATTGGAAATAATACATACCGATGTATGCGATCCAATGAATGTTGATGCTCGTGGCAAGTATCGTTATTTTCGACCTTCACAAGATGATTTGAGTAGATATGGGTATATCTACTTGATGAAACATAAGTCTGAAATAGTTGAAAGGTTCAAAGAATTTCAGAGTGAAGTGGAAAATCATCGCAACAAGAAAATAAAGTTTCTGCGATCTGATCGTGGAGATGAATATTTGAGTTACGAGTTTGGTCTTCAATGAAAACAATGTGGAATAGTTTCACAGCTCACGCCACATGGAACACCACAACATTATGGTGTGTTCGAACGTCGTAAACCGTACTTTATTTTGATATGGTGCGATCTATGGCGTATCTTACCGATTTACCACTATCGCTTTGGGGTTATGCATTAGAGACAGCTGCATTCACGTTTAATAGGGCAACCATCTAAATCCGTTGAGATGACACCGTATGAACTATGGTTTAGCAGTAAACCTAAGCTGTCGTTTCTTAAAGTTTGGAGTTGTGATGCTTATGTGAAAAAGTTTTCACCTGATAAGCTCGAACCCAAATCGGAGAAATGCGTCTTCATAGAAATACCCAAAGGCAACTATTGGGTACACCTTCTATCACAGATCCGAAAGCAAGATATTTGTTGCTAAGATGGATCCTTTCTAGAGAAGAAGTTTCTCTCGAAAGAAGTGAGTGGGAGGAAAGTAGAACTTGATGAGGTAATTGTACCTTCTCCCTTATTGGAAAGTAGTTCATCACAGAAATCAGTTCCAGTGATTCCTACACCAATTAGTGAGGAAGTTAATGATGATGATCATGAAACTTCAGATCAAGTTGCTACCAAACCTCGTAGGTATTCCGAGTAAGATCCGCACAGAGTGGTACGGTTATCCTATTCTAGAAGTCATGTTACTAGACCATGATGAACCTACGAACTATGAGGAAGCGATGATGAGCCCAGATTCGCGAAATGGTTTGAGACCATGAAATCTGAGATGGGATCCATGTATGAGAACAAAGTATGGACTTTGGTTGACTTGCCGATGATCGGCAAGCCATATTATATAAATGGATCTTCAAGAGGAAGGCGGACACCGATAGTAGTGTTACTATCTACAAAGCTCGACTTGTCGCAAAAAGGTTTTGACAAGTTCAAGGTGTTGACTACAATGAGATTTTCTCAATTGTAGCGATGCTTAAGTCTGTCGAATCATGTTAGCAATTGCCACATTTTATGAAATCGGCAAATGGATGTCAAAACTACATTCTTTAATGGATTTATTAAAGAAAAGTTGTATATGATGCAACCAGAAGGTTTTGTCAATCCTAAAGGAGCTAACAAAATGTGCAAGCTCCAATGATCCATCTATGGACTGGTGCAAGCATCTCGAGTTGGAATAAACGCTTTGATAGTGTGATCAAAGCATATGGTTTTATATGAGACTTTTGGAGAAGCTTGTATTTACAAGAAAGTGAGTGGGAGCACTACAGCATTTCGATAAGTATATGTGAATGACATATTGTTGATCGGAAATGATGTAGAATTATTCTCGCAAAGCATAAAGGAGTATTTGAAAGGAGTTTTTCAAAGAAAGACCTCGGTGAAGCTGCTTACATATTGAGCATCAAGATCTATAGAGATAGATCAAGACGCTTGATAAGTTTTTCAATGAATACATACCTTGACAAGATTTTGAAGTAGTTCAAAATGGAACAGTCAAAGAAAGAGTTCTTGCCTGTGTTACAAGGTGTGAGATTGAGTAAGACTCAAAACCCGACCACGGCAGAAGATAGAAAGAGAATGAAAGTCATTCCTATGCATCAGCCATAGGTTCTATAAAGTATGTCATCTGTGTACCAGATTTGTTGCATACCCTACCACTAAGATTGGCAAGGAGTGCAATAGAGATCTAGGAGTAGATCAATGGACAGCGGTCAAAATTATCCTTAGTAGAATAAGGATATGTTTCTCGATTATGGAAGTGAAAAAAGGTTAAATACGTAAAGGTTACGTCGATGCAAGTTTTAACACTAATCTAGATGACTCGAGTCTCAATCTAGATACATATTGAAAGTGGGAGCAATTAGCTAGAGTAGCTCCGTGCGAGCATTGTGGACATAGAGATTTGCAAAATACATACGGATCTGAATGTGGCAGACCGTTGACTAAAGATTCTCTCACAAAGCAAAACATGATCACACCTTAGTACTCTTTGGGTGTTAATCACATAGCGATGTGAACTAGATTACTGAATCTAGTAAACCCTTTGGGTCTTTGTCACATGGCGATGTGAATTATGGGTGTTAATCACATGATGATGTGAACTATCGATGTTAATCACATGGTGATGTGATCTAGATTATTGACTCTAGTGCAAGTGGGAGACTCAAGGAAATATGCCCTAGAGGCAATAATAATGTTATTATTTATTTCCTTATATCATGATAAATGTTTATTATTCATGCTAGAATTGTATTAACCGGAAACATAATACATGTGTGAATACATAAACCTACAGAGTGTCACTAGTATGCCTCTACTTGACTAGCTCGTTAATCAAAGATGGTTATGTTTCCTAACCATGAACAAGGAGTTGTTATTTGATTAACGGGATCACATCATTGGTTGAATGATCTGATTGACATGACCCATTCCATTAGCATAGCACCTGATCGTATAGTTTGTTGCTAGTGCTTTTCTTCATGACTTATACATGTTCCTATGACTATGAGATTATGCAACTCCCGCTTGCCCGAGGAACACTTTGGGTGCTACCAAACGTCACAACGAATCGGGTGATTATAAAGGTACATTACAGGTGTCTCCGAAGGTACATGTTGGGTTGGCATATTTCGAGATTAGGATTTGTCACTCCGATTGTCGGAGAGGTATCTCTGGCCCTCTCGGTAATGCTCATCACCTAAGCCTTGCAAGCATTGTAACTAATGAGTTAGTTATGAGATGATGTATTACGGAACGAGTAAAGAGACTTGCGGTAACGAGATTGAACTAGGTATTGGATACCGACGATCGAATCTCGGGCAAGTAACATACCGATGACAAAGGGAACAACGTATGTTGTTATGCGGTCGACCGATAAAGATCTTCGTAGAATATGTAGGAGCCAATATGGGCATCCAGGTCCCGCTATTGGTTATTGACCGAGAGGTGTCTCGGTCATGTCTACATAGTTCTCGAACCCGTAGGGTCCGCACGCTTAACGCTTCGATGCGGTCATAATGAGTTTATAAGTATTGATGCACGAAGGTTGTTCGAGTCCCGGATGTGATCACGGATATGACGAGGAGTCTCAAATGGTCGAGACATAAAGATTGATATATTGAAGCCTACATTTGACATCGGAAAGGTTCCGAGTGAAATCGAATTTATCGGAGTACCGGAGGTTACGGAACCCCGGGAACTACATGGGCCCATAGTGGGCCTTGGAGGAAAGGAGAAGGGCCAGCCCTAGGTGGCGCGCCCCCTTTCCCTAGTCCTATTAGGACTAGGAAAGGTGGGCCCCCCCCTCTCTCTCCCTCCAGGAATCCTAATCCAACTAGGATTGGGGAGTCCTACTCCCGGAGGAGTAGGACTCCTTGTGCGCCTCCTCCTCTTGGCCGCCACCTCCCCTTGGCTCCTTTATATACGGGGCAGGGAGCACCCCAAGACACACAAGTTGATTTCCTTAGCCGTGTGCGGTGCCCCTTCCACCATATTCCACTTGGTCATATCGTCATGAGCTTAGGCGAAGCCCGCTGGAGAAGTCATATCGTCGCGGAGCTTAGCGAAGCCCTGCGTCGGTGGAGCATCATCATTGTCACCACGCCGTCAGGTTGACGGAACTCATCCCGACACTTTGCTGGATCGGAGTCCGGGATCGCCATCGGGCTGAACGTGTGCGGAACTCGGAGGTGCCGTCGTTCGGTGCTTGGATCGGTCGGGTCGTGAAGGCGCACGACTACATCAAACGCGTTGTTATAACGCTTCGCTTTCGGTCTCACGAGGGTACGTGGACGGACACTCTTCCCGCTCGTTGCTATGCCATCACCATGGTCTTGCGTGATCGTAGGAAAATTTTTGAAATTACTACGTTCCCCAACAATCACGTGGCCCGAGAGGATATTGTCATCAATCACGTCAAGACCGAAGACAATCTCGCTGATATTTTCACCAAGCCTCTCGACGAGAAAAGATTCTGTGTGTTACGGTCTGAGCTGAATATCCTAGACTTCGCAAACATGCAGTAAGATGGACTTGGCACCCATGCTAACACTTTCACATCTTTAAAGGAAAGGGTGCATAACACTCGAAGAATCTAAAACTTTTGACAAAGTGAAAGTTTCTTTTTGAGAATTAATACATTAACAAAGAATTAGACTAACCGGGTGCCACGATAATTGTGCGACGCTCGGGGTCATACAGTTCTCATACGGTGGGTTAGGCCACCACAACTCTCTTTCGTTGAATTTCTCTTCAATTCGATGGATTTGGTTTCTGTCCAAATGCATTTCTCTCATAGCTATTTGCTCGAGTGTTTGTGTTTTTGCCTGAGTGAAATGCAAAGGATCCTGTTTTTTCCTCTGATCTATCTCTTCCAGTCTATGTTGTTCCGTTGCAAATGCTCAAATTTACCTAGAATGAAACTTATCTGACCATGATTAAGATTCGGTCCAAAAATTAATCTATTTTGGCGAAAGCTGTCCAAAAGTTGGGATTTCCAGCCCAAGTCAGGACCATGATCTTTTACAGTTTCCACGTGCAACACATCAACTGCCAGTTTATCCTATCCGTTGAATCACAATCGTCTCTGGCTAGAGATCATCCGATCAGAACCTCGCCGCGAGGTTATTTTCTTTCGCCTGTATAAACTGCACCACACCCTTCGCCCTCCTTTACCTTGTTTCTCCTTGCTCTCTCTCTCTCTCTCTCCACCGAAACCCTCGCTGCAGTGCTCCACCTTGAGCTCGATGTCGATGACCCCTTTGCCGCTTAGCTACCGGAAAGAGGTCAACGGAGTCACCCCACGCCGTCGCGGGACACCTTCTTCCTCGCGCCGCCGTAGTTACTGCACGCCACTGAGCTAGGGTACATGTGGTTCATACTCGGACTTCCTTCCTTCTGATTCGAGTTGTCCGTGGTTAATTTTCACCGATTTTACCGCATATCCTAGATCTAGGTTTTTACTTCTGTAGGGCGGATGTGGTTTGTAGTTATTCCTCACATCCAAATCCGTCAGACCTAGGGTTTGTGTTATGCTTTGCTCAAATGAAATGCCTAGCTCGTAGTCTAGTATTCTTCTTCAGACCTACTAGGTCGATCTATATGTTTCATTCTTTCGAACCATCTCTCAAAATCTGCATCTAATTCCTCCTCAAAGTGTTTTTGTTCGAGAAAATCTTTCGCTATGAGCATTTGTGACCCTGTCCCCATTTTCCCTCGTACCTATTCTCTTCATAGGTGAATGCAGTCTATTGCAGATTGTGCCAAGGTACATAGTATTGCTGATGATGAAGAAGCTTTCATGGGTACAACTAACGAATCCAAAGCTCCAAAGGGCCCAACGGTAGGCCCATCCACTAGCAAAAGAAAACAAGCCGAACAAAATGCAAATGAGCAAGAAGCAGATGCACCGAAGAAGAGGAGAGGCGGCAGGCAACCACTCAAAAACATAGCTGAGCTTGTTTCTCATGATGAATATAACACAGTTCCAGGAGAAGATTCCACTCGGAAAAAAAGACATGTGCAAAAGATTCAGCGCCACTAGGTAAATAAGTTGTTTAACTACAGGTTGGTTCACCCTCGGTACGCCAAGAACTTTGCTTTCCACGCCCCATGGGCTGACTGTCATGAGATTGGGCTCATCTGAGCAGGTGGGCCTTAGCAAAGGCCTCCACCACCTCCCCACGCTGATGAGTCATCGCTCAAGACTCCAGACTCTTATCCTGAAGAATAGGCCAAGCGCCTCAAAAATGTTGAGAAGCGTGCCAAGAAGGCCGCAAAAGATCACACAAAGGAAGCGGAAAATTGTCGTCTTATAAAATCAGAGTCGAGAAGAAAAAGGCTGAAGGAAAAGACGAACGCGGAACAAAGAATAAGCATGATCCAAAATTAGCTGCTCTGAAGAAAAAGAGCGCCCCGAGGAAAAGGCCTGCGAAGCCAGCTGAACCAGAAAGTGATTCATCTGATCAAGATGATCCCCCGCTAACCTGACAGTGAATTAATGCAACTCTCTCAGAACAAGTGAATGTAACTACATCCACTATTCTTCCTGATCTTCGAGCAAGTGCAGTCCCAATTGCACCTCCGAAGAAGATTCGATTGAAGAGGAAGACTCCTGGTACCACTATCACCATGGTTGACAAAGTGAACACAAAACCTCATCCTGCTGCAATTAACTTGCAAGATTTAGTGGTTGAAGCCCCCATTACCAAAGCCAAGCCAGTAGAACAGCTGCCGAAAGATAAGGTGAAGCAAATCAAAGGGCCATATGCTAAGCAGAAGGTTCCCAGTTCTGGTGCTGTGAAGGCAAAAGCTGCACAATTTGCTTCGAAACTGACTCAACCTCTAGCTTCTATTCCTCCGACAAAGCAAAATGTGGCTCAGACTGCTCCCTCTGCTCCGTCTACTGCACAGATTGAAAATGACTCTGCTGCACCACATTCTTTTGATCATCAGTTCATCATGGAGCAGCTAGACAGATTTGTCGAAGATTTGTTTGATGGAGAAGCGGCATCCTTCCTAATTCCCTCTGAAGTTATTTCTCAAGCGTCTGTCTTGATCCAAGATATGATAAATGACTCAGTTGAAATCAGTGACCTCATTGGTCAACTCAAGGAGCTGGACAACCGTATGAAAACTACTAGGTCCAAGTTTGTCATCAGGCAACTTGAAGAATCTTATGATGATATTAATAAGGAGCTGAAAGTTCTTCATGACAGAAGACTTGGATTTCATTCGGATCTGGATCAAACTGTTCACAAGATCTACCTTGATCACCAAGCCAAAGTGACTGGTTATAATGATCTGGTAAAAAGGCACAATGATCCATCGAAGCAGCAGAAGAAGAAAAAGAAGTCTGTGAAGAAAAATGCTCCTCCTCCTCCCGACACTGATGCACCGAGAGAGAACTCACCTGAACGAGCAATTCCTTTGCCTGCTCATGAACCAGTTACATGTGCAACAACTTCGCCAAGGCCAACTGAATCAGTGCCTGTGGCTTCTCCCGCTCATGAAGCAAATCCATCTCAAAATCAATTGTCCGAAGAAGGAGAGATTCCTCGGTCAGAACAAAAAGATTCTCCTATTCTCGAAGAACCTAAAGATTCGGTTCCTCCCTCTGCTCCTCCACCTTTAGAAGCAATTCCACAACGTCCCCCAATGACTGATAAAGATTCGATGCCTGAATCTGCTCCGACACAAGTGTCAGATCCCTCTCCCTTGAGGATTTCACTCATCACTACTCGAAGAAATTCAGATGTTAATCCTTCTGCAGCAAAGTCACCATCAGCTCATCATTCAGATTTCGTCATCGATGGCGATGATGTGCTTTCTATTGAAGAAGAACTCAAGTACCCCTATCCTCGCGAGCGACTACCATTGTTTTCCATCAGCGTTGGAGTCAAAGGGCCTCTGTTCAATAGAAATACTCATCAACTTTTTTCAGGAAAGTCCTTACAACAAGCCCAGTACGTCTGAATCTCCTCGTTTCTGGACTCAGGAACAGGCAATATACTACTCTCGTATCCTTTATGACAGCTTGAAGATTTTCCCTCATGAGTTCCCAGATTTTGCTGCTATGAAGAATATTGGTTGTTTCACTCAAATTCTCCAAGACATCAAAGACTTCAGTCTCACGCATGTCTTAGGCTATCAACATCCATGGAACAGGGAGATTATCATTCAGTTTTATGCGACATTGTCTATCTCTGGAGATGAGTCAGATATCACAAAATGGATTATGGAATGGATGACAGAATGAAAGTGAATAAAATGGTCTGCTATGGATTTCATATCTCACTTTCATTTCCCTCTGTTTGAGCATGGAAAAAATGAGATTCGGGTTCATAACATTGATGCAATCACTGATGAAGATTTCCGTTGCACAATGGATGAAGACAAAATTCAAGACTGTAATGGTCCTCCTTTGCCTGACCACTTGACATTCGACAATCAGACTTTATATCACATTCTCACATACACCCTCTGTCCGCTGACTGGGATGAATACTGATAATGCTATATCTGATGTTGAACACCATGCATGCCATCTCACAAGGGTATATCTTTGATGTCGAAGACATGTTTTTGCGCATACTGATGGATTCAGCTCAGTGTCCAAAAACCATCAAGGTGTATGCGCCCTGGATTCAGAAGGTGATTGACTATGCAATGAAGAGTGAATATCTTGCCAAGGTCAGCCACAAAAGCTTCATTCCTCATGTGCATGATACGCTGAAAGTAATGGAAGATTTCTATTTTGGCAAAGCTCCAGTAGCAAGTCCTGATTATCATACTACCTTCAATGGACCCAAGCTCCCTAAACGTGATCGTATGCCGAACACTCAACCTCCTTCACATATTGAAGTGAGCATGCGCACCCAATAGTTTATATTGAAGCATATGGCCGAAGATCGTCAAGAAAAAGAGCATCTGGCTGACGAACTTAATGCTATTCACAACCGAACAAAAGTTGTGCATATGATTACAGCAGAAAATGAAGATGAAGATTAAGATGTTCCAGACACTTCCGAATCAGAAACTTCTTCGGGCTGTTCTTCAGGCGATGCCTCAGAGTGAATCATATTCACCATTTTGTAGCACTCATGTTTTTCGTCACCTTTTTGACACTACTTGACAAAAAGGAGGAGAATAACATCGAGAGTTTTGATAGATTTGCTCTGTTGGATTTGGTGTTTGCGTTCTCTCGCTCTATCTTTTAATTTAATTTCGCCATTTCTTGTGCTCTATCGTAAAACATCTGTTATGGGATGCAATATTAATAACCCCGCTTGTTACACTATTCTCTGTCGAAGCTTATTGTTTTGCAGGTGGAATTATTAGCAGAAGTTATGAATGATTGCACTTTATTCTCGTTGGATTATCTATCATCAGTGCAAATGATTACCTCGTATGATTGAAAATCCTCCACACACTCGAATGAATTGCAGGGAATTTCATTGTATATCAATTGACCTTGAATACATCCAGGGGGAGTATATTTCATCATCACGCAAGTTCACTCTTCTTCGATCTACATTTCAATTATCTAGCTTCACTTTGATGATTATCTATTTTGTCAACAACTGTCCAAAAAGGGGGAGATTGTTGGTGCAATGATAGGCCCCTTATGTTTTGGAGTTTGTTGACATAAATAGTATGGGACTTATGTGTTTGCTCGTGCACACAAACTAGCCGGTCCCTAATGTATCGAGGAGTTTGATGAAAACGATGGAGATAATCTCGCTGCGTAGCACGAAGGTTATCACCGAAGATAAAGTTATCAAGAGTGACCCCTGGAAATTGCTGAAGTCAAAGCAATTTGTTCGGTGCATGTCCGAGGCAAATGACTATGTTCGAGGAAGAATGAAGACAAAGTGCAGACGTAGCATTTATTTCGTTCTTCTTCTTCTTTCATTGAGTCATAGGACCACCGTACTATTAAGAGGGCTATAGCCTTTCGAATCTTTGATTCTCTAATGCTAAACCCAAATCCTATGAAAGCTGTGAGAGAAATCTCTGTGTGCTCTGACCAAATACTTGCCAGCAAGAGGCTGTGATCTTCTTTGTTGTGAGAGATTAGCCTCGGACCGAGGAGCTAGCATTACTTGTTCCCCAAGTAATGTTACCATTGCTCCAAAATCCGACCGTTCTGAATGTGTCGGTTAGCCATTGGCTAGACCTCGTGTCCAAAATGGTCATTTCCCATCTGGGAAGGTTGCGGCTATAAATAGCCACCCCGCGCCGGCTTTGTCCGGTGGCTGCCCCGTTTGATTTTGAGAAGATTGTTGAGCAACCCCCTCTCTGAGCGATTTGAATTTAAATTCCACCAAGAGAAAAAACCTAGAGCCAAAGAATTAGATAGTGGTTCAACATCACTTGAATCTAAGCTTAGTACGCTCCGCCTATTACTCTTGAGAGCTGCAAACTCTCTAGACGGTTAGGTGTAAATTTCTTCAGAGACCAAGAGAGATTGTGGTTCTCGAAGAAGAAGTCTGTAAAGATTTGGAGATCACCTTCAAGTATCACCACGAGTAATCAGCATCGATTGACGAATCGATTGTCGAGGAGAATAGGGTGAGGAGAGTTTATCTTCCGTGTTAAGTCATAGCTCCTCCAACCAGACGTAGTCCTTCTGCAGAAGGACGAACTGGTCGAACAAATTCCTTGTCTCCTTTGAGCACCTTTGGTTACCTTTGTTACCCAAGTTTACGTTTGATACTTTCCATTTACTTAATTTACTTCCATGCATGTCTTAGTTTCTCTTCGGTTCTTCGTTGTAGTTCTTCTTAGCCTGTTTATTGTTTATTCTGCAGCTGGGTTCTGAGAGATTTAAGTTTTCTGAAGAAACTTTAAAACTCCCATTCACCCCCCTCTAGTAGACATACTTCGTTCCTACAGAGGTACCAAAGTAATCCGGGAGTGGATCACTATAGAGCGGTCAAGAACATCCTGAAGTGCCTAAAAAGGACCAAGGATATGTTTCTCGTGTATGGAGGTGACGAAGAGCTCGTCGTAAATGGTTACTTTGATGCTAGCTTCGCACTGATCCGGATGACTCTAAGTCACAAATCAGATACATATTTATGTTGAATGGTGGAGCTGTCAGTTGGTGCAGTTCCAAACAGAGCGTCGTGGCGGGATCTGCATGTGAAGCGGAGTACATAGCTGCTTCGGAAGCAGCACATGAAGGAGTCTGGATGAAGGAGTTCATATTCGATCTAGGTGTAATACCTAGTGCATCGAGTCCAATGAAAATCTTTTGTGACAACATTGGAGCAATTGCCTTGGCGAAGGAATCCAGGTTTCACAAAAGAACCAAACACATCAAGAGAAGCTTCAACTCCATTCGTGAAAAGGTCAAGGATGGAGGCATAGAAGTTTGCAAAATACATATGGATCTGAATGTAGCAGACCTGTTGACTAAGCCTCTTCCACGAGCAAAACATGATCAACACTAAGACTCCATGGGTGTTAGATCCATTACAATGTAATCTAGATTACTGACTCTAGTGCAAGTGGGAGACAGAAGGAAATATGCCCTAGAGGCAATAATAAAGTTTTTATTTTATATTTCCTTATTCATGATAAAAGGTTTATTAGTCATGCTAGAATTGTATTGATCGAAAACTTAAATACATGTGTGAATACATAAACAAATACCGTGTCCCTAGTAAGCCTCTACTAGACTAGCTCGTTGATCAAAGATGGTTAAGCTTTCCAAACCATAGACATGTGTTGTCATTTGATAACGGGATCACATCATTAGGAGAATGATGTGATGGACAAGACTCATCTGTTAGCTTAGCATATTGATCATTCAGTTTATTGCTATTGCTTTCTTAATGTCAAATACATATTCCTTCGACTATGAGATTATGCAACTCCCGAATACCGGAGGAATACCTTGTATGCTATCAAACATCACAACGTAACTGGGTGATCATAAAGATGCTCTACAGGTATCTCTGAAGGTGTTTGTCGAGTTGGCATAGATCGACGCTAGGATTTGTCACTCCGAGTATTGAAGAGGTATCTCTGGGCCCTCTCGCTAATACACATCATAAGAAGCCTTGCAAGCAAAGTTACTAAGGAGTTAGTTGCAAGATGATGTATTACGGAACGAGTAAAGAGACTTGCCGGTAACGAGATTGAACTAGGTATGAAGATACCGATGATCAAATCTCGGGCAAGTAACATACCGATAGACAAAGAGAATTATGTATGTTGTCATAAGGTTTGACTGATAATTATCTTCATAGAATATGTAGGAGCCAATATGAACATCCAGGTTGCGCTATTGGTTATTGACCAGAGAGATGTCTCGGTCATGTCTACATAGCTCTCGAACCCGTAGGGTCCACACGCTTAACGTTTGTTGATGATATAGTGTTATATGAGTTATATGATTTGGTGACCGAATGTTGTTCGGAGTCCCGGATGAGATCACATTCATGGCGAGGAGCTCCAGAATGCTCCGGAGGTAAAGATTGATATATAGGACGATGATATTCGGACACCGGAAGAGTTTCAGAGTGAATCGGGTAGTCATCGGGTCGTCGGAAGGGGTTCCAGACACACCCGGTAGGTGTATCGGCATAATGGGCCTTGGCTGCTCCTCCCTATCCCCACCTATATATATGTGGGAGGGGGTGCCACACATAACCACGACAATCTCTTAGCCGTGTGCGGCGCCCCCCTCCACAATTTTGTCCCTCGGTCATATTTTCGTAGTGCTTAGGCGAAGTCCTGCGGAGATAGCTTCAACACACCATCACCACGCCGTCGTGCTGCCGGAACTCATCCACTACTTCCCATCTTGCTGGATCAAGAAGGCGAGGACGTCACCGAGCTAAACGTTTGCTGAACGCAGAGGTGTCGTACGTTTCGTACTCGATCGGTTGGATCGCGAAGAAGTACGACTACATCAACCGTGTTACTAAACGCTTCCGCTTACGGTCTACGACGGTACGTAGACACACTCTTCCCTCTCGTTGCTATGCATTTCCATGGATAGATCTTGCGTGTGCGTAGAATTTTTTTGTTTCCCATGCAACATTTCCCAACATAAACTTAATATTATTTAGTCTTGCATTGCACACAAGTAATATTTAATTTTCGAAGGGTTTAGGGTCACTGACATGTGGATCTCACATGTTAGCCCAGTATTTATGGAGCAAAATCCATGCCCTATGCCGAGTACCAGCGGAAGGATACTCGAAAAAAAATTGGACACATGGCAGCATCCGGGGAGCATTGTTTGACGAGTCCTGATACTTTGCTAAAGTACTATGTGGAGAACCAGGCGCACAATACTCAGCATATACTTATGCCACATGGCGACCGGCCGTGCACTTTGTTTGCAAAGCACTGGCACCAGACACTCGCAAACCAAGGTTCCATGTGGCATCGCCGTTTCCATCGATTGGCCATCGGACACCTTTATATTGCCGAGCACCCTCGTATGACACTCGGCAAAAGCTTTGCCTACCCAACAATCGACGCTCAACATACACCGTGTTGCCGACATGGTATGAGCCGAACAACTTTGCTGAGTGTGACACTCGCCAAAGCCTTTACCGAGTCTTTTTCGGCCGTCGTAGAGAATTTCTGGTACTCAGCAAACAAGGTTTTCCCTGTAGTGTACTCAAACACATGCGTTTGCTGGTGCCTGCAAAAATGCATGGACCAAAAATACCCTCGATAGCTTTAATGTGCATGGAATTCACGAGATTTTTGTTCACTTTTGATTTACGCAGATAATTCTTCCTTCTTATGTTGGAATTTGCTAGTGGGATTTTGGCCCAAAGCCCATTCATGCACACATGTGAGTGGTGTGAGTAAGACTAAAGTTTAGTCTCACCCCGGAAGATGAGAGAGAGTTGCACCTCCTTATAAGGTGAGCTCTTCTACCACTTGTATGAGCATGAGAAGAGGAGACCTACACGCGCGCTCCTCCTCCTCGCCATGACGCGCCGCTCCGCGGGTTGTGGGAATGAGCCGAGCCGAGGACAGAGCTATGCATGTTGTTTATATTTTTGCTGCTCGAGGAAAATTAATAAGTCATTATTACTAATGAATGGACGCGTTAATTACTCGGCCGTTTTCGATTCTTTTGGATCATGGACTGTTACTTGGACGCGAGGTTTTCTCCACGACCTAACCGGCCCGCGTTATATAGTCAGGCAGACAGCTACCCCTAGCGGTAGTCGCATCGTATGGTTTCGCACCACCGTTCCAGATCATTGCGCCGCCACGCAAGTCTTCTCCATCCCTCCTTTCGGCATGCATGACGAGAAGGGACAGCAGGCCTCCGGAACCCTGCCTCTCATAATCCTGTACGAGAGAGGGGTGATAACCCACAAGTATTGGGGATCGCAACAGTTTTTGATAAGTAAGAGTGTCGAACCCAGCGAGGAGCTAAAGGTAGAACAAATATTCCCTAAAGTTCTATCGACCACCGATACCACTCTACGCACGCTTAACGTTCGCTTTACCTAGAACGAGTATAAAACTAGAATTACTTTGTAGGTGTTTTCGGATAGGCTTGCAAGAAAGTAAAGAGCACGAAAATAAAACTAGGGGCTGTTTAAGTAAAGACACAACTAAAGTAAATATAGCGAGTGTGGAAGAGTGATGGTAGGTGTGGCGAAATTGTCCCTTAAGCAATTGACTACCTTACTAGACCGATAGCAAGTTTTATGTGGGAGAGGCCACTACTAGCATGTCATCCCTTACTTGGAATTCTATGCACTTATGATTGGAAATATTAGCAAGCGTCCGCAACTACTAACGTTCATTAAGGTAAAACCCAACCATAGCATTAAGATATATTGGTCCCCCTTCAATCCCGTATGCATCAATTTCTATGCTAGGTTGAAGCTTCTGTCACTCTTGCCCTCCAATACATAGTCCTATCAACATACAACTAACCCTACGGTGTGATCCACGCGCACGCTCATATGATGGGCACCAAAGGACAGCAACATAACCACAAGAAAATTAAATCAATCATAGCAATTCATCAACCACCGATAGGACAACGAAAATCTACTCAGACATCATAGGATGACAACACATCATTGGATAATAATATGAAGCATAAAGCACCATGTTCAAGTAGAGGGTACAGCGGGTTGCGGGAGAGTGGACCGCTGTAGATAGAGGGGGAAGGTGACGGAGATGTTGGTGAAGATGACGGCGGTGTTGGTGAAGATCGCGGTGATGATGATGGCCCCCGGTGGCGTTCCGGCGCCACCGGAAGCGAGGTGGGGAAGAGGCCCCCTTCTTCTTCTTCTTCCTTGACCTCCTCCCTAGATGGGAGAAGGGTTTCCCCTCTGGTCCTTGGCTCCCATGGCGTGGGAGGGGCAGAGCCCCTCCGAGATTGGATATGTCTCTCTGTCTCTCTTTGTTTCTGCTTTCTCTCCTGGCTCTGTTTCACCGTTTCGTGTATATATGGAGATCCGTAACTCCGATTGGCCTGAAACCTTCGCCGTGATTTTTTTCCGAATATTAGCTTTCTTGTGGCAAAAGAAGAGCATCAACCGCCTTACGGTGGGCTCACGAGGGTAGGGGGCGCGCCCTAGGGGGGCACGCCCCCCTACCTCGTGCCACCTCGGGCACCGGTTTGCGTTGATTTTCCTTCCAGATTTTCCATATTTTCCAAAAATAAGCTCCGTCCATTTTTATCCCGTTTGGACTCCGTTTGATATGGACATTCTGCGAAACCAAAAACATGCAAATGACATGTGAACTAGCATCGGCAATCGGATCAATATATTAGTCCCAAAATAATATAAAAGTTGCCAAAAGTATATGAAAGTTGAATAATATTGGCATGGAACAATCAAAATTGTAGATACGACGGAGACGTATCAGCATCCCCAAGCTTAATTCCTGCTCGTCCTCGAGTAGGTAAATGATAAAAAAGATAATTTTTATGTGGAATGCTACCTAACATAATCTTGATCATATGTCTAATCATGGCCTGAATATTAAGACACGAGTGATTCAAAGAAATAGTCTATCCTTTGACATAAAAACAATAATACTTCAAGCATACCGACCAAGCAATTATGTCTTATTGAAATAACATAGCCAAAGAAAGCTCATCCCTACAAAATCATATAATCTGGCTATGCTCCATCTTCACCACACAAAATATTTACATCATGCACAACCCCGATGACAAGCCAAGCAATTGTTTCATACTTTTGACGTTCTCAAACCTTTTCAACTTTCACGCAGTACATGAGCGTGAGCCATGGACATAGCACTATAGGTGGAATAGAATATGATGATGGGGGTTATGTGGAGAAGACAAAAAGTAGAAAGTCTCACATCAACTAGGCGTATCAACGGGCTATGGAGATGCCCATCAATAGATATCAATGTGAGGAGTAGGGATTGCCATGCAACGGATGCACTAAGAGCTATAAGTGTATGAAAGCTCAAACTGGAAACTAAGCGGGTGTGCATCCAACTTGCTTGCTCATGAAGACCTAGGGCATTTGAGGAAGCCCATCGTTGGAATATACAAGCCAAGTTCTATAATGAAAATTCCCACTAGTATATGAAAGTAATAACTCAAGGGACTCTCTATATGAAGAACATGGTGCTACTTTGAAGCACAAGTGTGGTAAAAGGATAGTAACATTGCCCCTTCTCTCTTTTTCTCTCATTTTTTTTCTTTTTTTATATTTTTTATTTTTTGGTGGGCTTCTTTGGCCTCTTTTTTTATTTGGGCTTCTTTGGCCTCTTTTATTTTTTTTGTAAAGTCCGGAGTCTCATCCCGACTTGTGGGGGAATCATAGTCTCCATCATCCTTTACTCACCGGGGCAATGCTCTAATAATGATGATCATCACATTTTTATTTACTTACAACTCAATATTACAACTCGATATCTAGAACAAAGATATGACTCTATATGAATGCATCTGGCAGTGTACCGGCATGTGCAATGATCTAGCTTAGCAATGACATCAAAAAACGGACAAGCCATGAAAACATCATGCTAGCTATCTTACGATCATGCAAAGCAATATGATGATAAATGCTCAAGTCATGTATATGATGATGATGGAAGTTGCATGGCAATATATCTTGGAATGGCTATGGAAATGCCATGATAGGTAGGTATGGTGGCTGTTTTGAGGAAGATATAATGAGGCTTATGTGTGACAGAGTGTATCATATCACGGGGTTTGGATGCACCAGCGAAGTTTGCACCAACTCTCGAGGTGAGAAAGGGCAATGTACGGTACCGAAGAGGCTAGCAGTGATGGAAGGGTGAGAGTGCGTATAATCCATGGACTCAACATTAGTCATAAAGAACTCACATACTTATTGCAAAAATCTATTAGTCATCAAAACAAAGTAATACGTGCATGCTCCTAGGGGAATAGATTGGTAGGAAAAGACCATCGCTCGTCCCCGACCGCCACTCATAAGGAAGGCAATCAATAAACACCTCATGCTCCGACTTCGTTACATAACGGTTCACCATACGTGCATGCTACGGGACTTGCAAACCTCAACACAAGTATTTCTCAATTTCACAATTACTCAACTAGCATGAATCTAATATCACCACCTTTATATCGCAAAACTATTGCAAGGAATTAAACTTATCATATTCAGTGATCTACAAGTTTTATGTAGGATTTTATGACTAACCATGTGAATGACCAGTTCCTGTCATTTCTCTAAATAGATATAAGTGAAGCAAGAGAGTTTAATTCTTTCTACAAAAGATATGCCCAAGCTCTAACAAATATAAGTGAAGCAAAAGAGCATTCTACAAATGGCGGTTGTCTATGTAAAGAGAAACAGGTAATCCAAACTTCAAATGATATAAGTGAAGCACATGAAGCATTCTATAAAGCCATACTCAAAAGATATAAGTGAAGTGCAATGAGCATTCTATAAATCAACCAAGGACTATCTCATACCAGCATGGTGCATAAAGGAAAAATGAAAAATAAATGCAAAAGACGCTCCAAGATTGCACATATCGCATGAACGAAACGAATCCGAAAACATACCGATACTTGTTGAAGAAAGAGGGGATGACTTCCAAGCATCCCCAAGCTTAGACGCTTGAGTCTCCTTAAATATTTACTTGGGGTGCCTCGGGCATCCCCAAGCTTGATCTCTTGCCTCTCTTCCTTCTTCTCACATCGAAACCTTCTCGATCATCGAACACTTCATCCACACAAAACTCCATTAGAAAACTCGGTAAGATCCGTTAGTATAATAAAGCAAATCACTACTCTAAGTACTGTTGCAAACAAATTCATATTTTGTTTTTGCATTGTGTCTACTGTAATATAACTTTTTCATGGCTTAATCCACTGATATAACTTGATAGTTTCATCAAAACAAGCAAACTATGCATCAAAAACAGAATCTGTCTAAAACAGAACAGTCTGTAGCAATCTGAACATTCACCATACTTATGATACTTGAATAATTCTGCCAAAATTAGGAAAAATAAACAATTTGTACATCAAGATAGTGCAAAAAGATCCAGCTAAAAATTGAAAATCGCGCACTACAGCCAAAGTTTCTGTCCTGCACCGTACAAACCAACAAGCATCGTAAACATCCTAAAGGCAAACCTTGGCACATTATTTTTATAATACAATGGAATTGTTCAAGGGGATAATTATTTTTATTGAAAAGTTTCTATAATTAAGATTCACAAAGTTCCCATGGGCATGAACAAAGTTCAAGGACGTCCCCCACTTTCACAATGCTCGTCTCTCTCACTTTCACTTTTCCTTTTGAAAAAGTTTTGGGTTCCCCTCTTTATTTTTGTTGTTTTTAAACTATATGAAAGCACTCAACAGAAATAAATGACTCTCTAAAACTTCCGGGTTGTCTCCCTGGCAGCGCTTTCTTTAAAGCCATTAACCTAGGCATATAGTGCTCAAGTAGCGAATCCACACGGATCCCAAGGTATATCAAAGCCAATTTTAATTAGCAATGATTTGTAATTTAGTAGTGAGCACAAAGTATCATATATCATGTAATGACAGAGTCTAACTCTCTTCCTATGCATCGGCATGTCATAAAAGAACAATTCATGCACGCAAAAAAAGGCCAATGCATAATATAAGAAGTTTCTTGCAATTCTATCGTGTGGGAAACATAGAGAGGTGGAGATATAGTTCCTCTCTCATAATAATTGCAAGTAGGAGACGCAAGCACATGCATATTATATCTATCAAAATTATCATGTGCAACGGTAAAAGGCAACCCATCAATATAATCCTTAATAAGTGCAAACTTCTCCGATATAGTAAAATCGGGAGAATTCAAAAAGATAATAGGACTATCATGCGTGGGTGCAATAGCAACAATTTCATGTTTAACATAAGGAACTATAGCAAGTTCATCTCCATAAGCATAATTCATATTGGCATCTTGGCCACAAGCATCATCAAAAAGGGATATTTCAAGAGAATCAACGGGATCATAATAGTCATCATAGCAATCATCCTTCGGTAAGCACGAAGGGAAATTAAACAATGTATGAGGTGGGCACGGGTAGCTAATCCGCTCTTCCTCCTTTTGTTCTTCGCTCTCCTCAACATCTTTTGCATCCAATGAGCTCAGAGTTTCATCAATTTCTTCTTCCATAGACTCCTGCAAAATATTAGTCTCTTCTTGGACAACGGAGTAGACCTCGATATAAGGTTTAACATAGGCATTAGAAGCATAATTATCATAGCAATATTTAAGTATGGCAAAATTTTCAGACTTGTAAAGAGTAGCATCATACTTTTCAATCAAAGAAGCAATTTCATAAGCACCCTTAAAAGCAACAAATTCTTCAATTTGTTGAACATCATGGTAATTATAAACACCCTTAGCATACGAAGATACGATTCCATTATCACTAAACTCACATTGGTAGGGAAGGTGTTTCTTAGGGTTTTCAGAACAACAAGTAAAATCATATAGATAACATAAATTCCAAGCATAGCATTGCAAACGATGAATTTGACCCAGCAAAAGTTTCCCTTTTTCAGATATACGGTGTCGCACATAACAGGCATGCTCATCTAAAGATTTGCCCTCAACTAAGCTAGTTGGGGTTTCAAAGACGAGCACAAAGGGATCAAGATGATCCAAGTAATAAGCTTCAGAATGTGATAGATTTTGAGTGGTTCTTCAACCATTGGTTCAGTAGGTACAACTAATTTTTTTGATATTTTGTGTTTCCTAGCCATAACTAAAGATAGAAAACAACTAAGAAATGCAAATAAAAATTACTTAGTGATAAAGCAAACAAGCACACACGAGAATATTCACCCCATGCTATTGCTCCCCGGCAACGGCGCCAGAAAAAGGTCTTGATAACCCACAAGTATAGGGGATCGCAACAGTTTTCGATAAGTAAGAGCGTCGAACCCAACAAGGAGCTAAAGGTAGAACAAATATTCCCTAAAGTTCTATCGGCCACCGATACAACTCTAGCACGCTTAACGTTCGCTTTACCTAGAACAAGTATAAACTAGAAGTACTTTGTAGGTGTTTTCGGATAGGCTTGCAAGAAAGTAAAGAGCACGAAAATAAAACTAGGGGCTGTTTAAGTAAAGACACAAGTAAATTAAATATAGCGAGTGTGGAAGAGTGATGGTAGGTGTGGCGAAATTGTCCCTTAAGCAATTGACTACCTTACTAGACCGATAGCAAGTTTTATGTGGGAGAGGCCACTGCTAGCATGTCATCCCTTACTTGGAATTCTATGCACTTATGATTGGAACTATTAGCAAGCGTCCGCAACTACTAACATTCATTAAGGTAAAATCCAACCATAGCATTAAGATATATTGGTCCCCCTTCAATCCCGTATGCATCAATTTCTATGCTAGGTTGAAGCTTCTATCACTCTTGCCCTCCAATACATAGTCCTATCAACATACAACTAACCCTATGGTGTGATCCACGCTAGCCATATGATGGGCACCAAAGGACAGCAACATAACCACAAGCAAATTAAATCAATCATAGCAATTCATCAACCACCGATAGGACAATGAAAATCTACTCAGACATCATAGGATGGCAACACATCATTGGATAATAATATGAAGCATAAAGCACCATGTTCAAGTAGAGGGTACAGCGGGTTGCGGGAGAGTGGACCGCTGTAGATACAGGGGGAAGGTGATGGAGATGTTGGTGAAGATGACGGCGGTGTTGGTGAAGATCGCGGTGATGATGATGGCCCCCGGCGGCATTTCGGCGCCACCGGAAGCGAGGGGGGAAGAGCCCCCCTTCTTCTTCTTCCTTGACCTCCTCCCTAAATGGGATAAGGGTTTCCCCTCTGGTCCTTGGCTCCCATGGCGTGGGAGGGGTGAGAGCCCCTCCGAGATTGGATCTGTCTCTCTGTCTCTCTCTGTTTCTGCGTTTTCTCCTGGCTCTGTGTCACCGTTTCGTGTATATATGGAGATCTGTAACTCCGATTGGCCTGAAACCTTCGCCATGATTTTTTTTTTCCGAATATTAGCTTTCTTGTAGCAAAAGAAGAGCGTCAACCGCCTTACGGTGGGCTCGCGAGGGTAGGGGGCGCTTCTACCTCGTGCCCACCTCGGACACCGGTTTATGCTGATTTTCCTTCCAGATTTTCCATATTTTCCAAAAATAAGCTCCGCCCATTTTTATCCCGTTTGGACTCCGCTTGATATGGATATTCTGTGAAACCAAAAACATGCAATGCATGTGAACCGCACTGGCAATCGGATCGATATGTTAGTCCCAAAAATAATATAAAAAGTTGCCAAAAACTATATGAAAGTTGAATAATATTGGCATGGAACAATCAGGAATTGTAGATACGACGGAGACGTATCAAGGGGCGATCAGGTTTTTGGGGAGCGCACTCGCGCAACTGCTGGCAGCGACGACTTCTTCCCCGACCTCGGCAACCTCATCCTCAACGACTTGGGCGACAACATCAACGCTGGCGGTGCTTCTCCCGCTGCATCGTATGTGATTATATCCTTCTTGTTCGAGATCATGGTAGAATTCATGTTTCTATTATGCGCCCTAGATGTGATATGTTCATCTACTATGCTAGTTCGTATGATTAGTTTAATCTCTGCTAGTGCTGTCATGATTTATCTTCTGCTTATTTGGATTCAATCTTGTCGTAATTTGCTCATATTTTCAACAATCCAAAAAGCTGATTATAGGAAATTTACTCCGAGTGGTTTTGTTGCGCATCTGAAGCCGCCTACCTTTAAGGGGGTGAAATATAAGAGGTGGCGCACGAGAGCAGTTTACTAGTTCCAGACCATGTACTGCTATGACACCACCAAGGGCAAGCCCGAGGGCGATCTTAATCCTGCACAGCAGGAAGCGTTTGAGAAGATCGATACCATCTTTAAAGGCGCCCTTTTGAGTGTTCTTGACGATTCCATTGTGGATTCATATATGTTGTTTGACAATGGCAAGGACATGTGGGCTACACTCGAGGCTAAGTTTGGGGCCTCGGACACCGGCAACGAGTTGTATGTCATGCAGCAATTCTATGACTACAAGATCACTAATGAGCGCTCTGTTGTGCATCAAACTCATGAGATACAGTCGCTCGCAAAGGAACTTGAGTACTTCAAGTGTGTGTTGCCGGACAAATTTGTTGCCGGAGGCATCATTCCCAAGCTTCCACCTTCGTGGAACAATTTTGCTACTTCCCTGAAACACAAGAGATAGGAGTTTTCCATTTCGAGTCTCATTGGTACTCTTGATGCTGAAGAGAAGGCGAGAGAAAAAGACACACGTGTTCGAGTTGCCGAGGGAGCTTCTAGTTCCCACATGCTACAAAAGAAGAACTTCCAGCCCAACAAGTTCAAAAATAACAAGAACAAAACTCAGGGTAAAGGGAAGTTTGATGCAAAGAACAAGCTGTCACATTCTACCAATTTCAAGAAGAATTCTCATAAGAAGGGGAAGGGACTTTGCCATGTCTGTGGTGGCCCTAATCACTGGACTCCAAAATGTCCTAACTACTTTGAGGAGCGCGAACATGAGAAGAGCGGCAAGTCCGCTAATGTTGTCATGGGTGATACTGATATGAAGGAACCTGGGTACGGTATTCTTCCTACCATCCTTTCAGTATTTCAATCTCCTGATTGGTTAATTGACACCGGTGCATTTGTACATATTTGTGCTGACGCCTCCATGTTTTCTTCTTACCAGGTCACAGGGACTTCTCGCGTGCTGATGGGGAACGGGTCACATGTCATTGTTCGAGGTGTCGGTACGGTCAATCTGAAGTTTACTTCGGGGAAGACCGTGCATCTAAAGAACGTTCATCATGTGCCATCCATCAATAAGAATCTCGTCAGCGGTTCCTGTTTATGTCGAGATGGTTTTAAGTTTGTTTTTGCGTCCAATAAAGTTGTAATTTCCAAGTGTGGACAATTTTTTGGAAAAGGCTATGAGTGCAGAGGCTTGTTCCGCCTATCTTTGTGAGATTGCACTAAAGTTATTAATAATGTTTGCCACAATGATGAATCTAATATTTGGCATTCACGACTTTGTCATATTAACTTTGGTTGCATGATGCGGATAGCAAATATGAGTTTAGTTCCGAAATTCACTACTGTCAAGGGCTCCAAGTGCAAAGTGTGTGTGCAAGCTAAGCAAGCTCGCAAGTCCCATAAGATTGCAAAGGCTAGAGACTTGGCGCCACTAGAGCTTATACATTCTGATCTCTGTGAGATGAATGGCGTCTTGACAAAAGGTGGAAAGAAATACTTCATGACGATGATTGATGACTCCACTAGATATTTGCATGTGCATCTTCTGAAATCAAAAGACGAGGCTCTAAATTTCTTCAAAAACTATAAAGCTGAAGCAGAGAACCAACTTGATCAAAAAATTAAATGGCTTAGGTCTGATCGTGGTGGAGAATATTTTTCCAATGAGTTTGATTTGTTTTGTGCGAAACATGGCATAATCCATGAGAGGACGCCTCCCTATTCACCTCAGTCAAATGGGGTGGCCGAAAGAAAGAACCAAACTCTAACTGATTTGGTTAATGCCATGTTAGACACATTGGGTCTTCCAAGGCATGGTGGGGGGAGGCGCTAATGACTGCATGTCATGTCCTAAACCGAGTTCCCACAAAGCATAAGACCATGACTCCATTTGAGGAATTGGAAATGAAAAGATTGAAACTCTCCTACCTACGTACTTGGGGTTGTTTGGTGAAAGTCAATATACCAATTCCCAAGAAGCGCAAGCTTGGACCAAAAACCGTGGATTGTGTTATTCTGGGGTATGCTTTTTGTCGTGACTTAACACAGCTGATGTCCTAGCAAAAGGACTTAGGTGTGGAGCCATCGCAACTAGGTTAGCTTGAAGGGGTTACACGGGACAAAGGAAACAGAAAATCTACCCAGGTTCGGCCCCTCTCAACGAGGTAAAAGCCTACTCCTGCTTTGAGTTGTATTGCTTGGTTTTCGATTACCAGGGAGCGAACAGGCTTGACCTAGTCCTCGATGAGTTGTTTCTTAACCTTTCCCGCCGCCGGGTCTCACCTTTATATACACAGGTTGAGCCCAGGCGGCTTACAGAGTCCCGGCCAGTTCATACATCGTGACCGACTTGGTTTGCAACTAATCATGATCTTACGATACAAGTTATCACATGGCGGCTCAAGGGCCCCTGTTCTGGGCCTTATCCAGGCTTGCCTCCGTGAGTCGCCACCTTCACACCTTGGGCTTTCATGGACTTCTTCATAATGAACCATCAAAGGCATGACCCGGCTCCTCCTGGGCGGGTCATACTTAGGAGTTATATCCCCAACATTAGGCCCCAGGTTGAGTTGAACTTGTTCAAGTCAATCTTCACCATCTTAATTTGAAAAGAACTACGCTCCAGTGTGAAAAGCTCCATTCATACGCCTGTAACCCGCCATGACGTAATACCAGCAAACCTTGGTAAGCCGCCATGACATCATGCATATTGATTTCACAAAAAAACCAAGTATATCTTTAACAAATCTTTATCATTAATAGCCTTCTCAAAAATCAAGGCGCCCTTCTTGTTAACCTAATAATCTCGTCTCCTCGATTTCCATGCCAGCCACCTCATTTTTGCTTATAAATAGGGATAGGGGGCCCCTGTTTTCACTTTTAGCCCCTGCCTCTGCGTCTTCTTCCTCGCGACCTTGCTGCTACAGAGCTCCGTCGCCGCCGTCCTCCTTCAACGACGACCACGTCGGCCACTGCATCAACCTGATTGGACCAGAGAAACGCTGCGCCCCACCGCTATTCATCAGCATTAGTAAGTTCCAACTTCACTCCCTAACAGATCTGCACTAGGGTTTTCACTTGCTCGTCGGTGTTCTTCACCGTTCTTCATGCTTCTCCTTTAAAACGAGTAGTTTTGATCTGAAAATAGCGCAGAGATTGCGCGGCACTAGTTTAGCATCATTTCTCATCTCCAGTTACTCCTCCCTGACTGAGTTTTGATCTGAGCTTGTGAGTTCTTCTACTGCCATAGCCTTTAAGTTCAGGAATTATTTCTATTTCCGGGACCGCCATAGATCCAAAATCATAAGCGAACCTTGTAAAACCTGTTTCTCCAGTACTTAGTAAAAATTTTCTCCGCTCCAAATCTGTAGCTATTAGCCCTTCATGGCGGTTTAAATGATAACATGTAACCCGCCAAGTGCCTGCCGGTTTAACTCTGAATCCCCTTGTGATCTGCCAATTTAATGTTGAAATAACCCAGCTACACCTTGCCGGTTTAACCATGCTTTAAATCATCTTTTTTAGGCCTCGCGCCTTAAACATGACTAAGACCGTCATTTCCTGCGACTGGGTCCCTTCAATTGTCACAGAAGAAATGCTTGATGATTATATCAAAACAGGCATCTTGTCAGCAAAGAATATCATTCACTGGCGTGTTCCAAACCCAGATGAAGCTAGACCTCAGCCGAAGGAAAATGAGGTTATTGTTTTTGCTGATCACATAAACCGGGGCTTCTCACCACCGGGGTCAAAATTCTTCCGTGATGTTCTGCATTTCTTTCAAATCCATCCCCAAGACATTGGACCCTATTATGTTTCAAATATCTGCAATTTCCAAGTCTTCTGCGAAGTGTATCTTCAAGAAGAACCCGACATTGAACTCTTCATAGAGTATTATTACCTGAACTGACATAATGAATTCACCGATGGGCCCAACTTAGAGCTTGGCGGAGTCTCAATTCAACGGCGAAGAGACACTATTTTTCCTTCTGCTATGCTTCCAAGTCATCCTAAGGACTGGAATCAAACTTGGTTCTACTGCCAAGACACATCTCCAGCTGAAGAAAATCCTCTACCAGGTTATCATGACCACCAGCTCAGCCCAAAGCACCCTCTTCCGGACCAGCTTATCATTGCTGAATGAGCCAAACATATGCCTACTTTTCAAAGGTTAGAGCTTTGCTGGCCAATGGGTTGACCTGCGTCGACCTGGTCCGTTGCTGGGTTGCTTGGAGGGTTATGCCTTTGAGCCGCCGGCCTGGCTTAATGTGCACATACACCGGCGATGTCAAAGATCCATAGCGCCACTGCCAAATACGTTTGACTGATAGAGCGATCAATGATATGACCAAGACCCTTCTTGGGGAAACCTTGGAGAGCTGCAGCAAAGTGGGGTTGAATCCCTTTTGCAAACTTAACCCACCACCAAATGTAAGCTCTCCAATTCATTTACTTTGCCCTCTGTTTATATAATCTACATATCCCTTATCTTTTTGCGACTTATGCAGACTGAATCTGCTTTTTGGAACAAGAAGTACGAAGAGAAGGAGAAATCGGCCAAGAAACCCAGAGCCAACACAAAGCCCCTAAGAAGAATAAGAAGCAATCAACCGCCTCAGAGATGTTTACCTTGAATGATGATGATGAGTCGGAGGTAGACCTTGACTCTCTTGGCTCTTTTTCCAATCATCTTATTGACACTGATTGCTATCAGGACGACGCCGAAACCAGCCAGGCGGGTGATGATGAGGTAACTATTATTTCCTCTTACTCAGAGCCTTTGCCAAGACAGAAAATTTCACAAGTAACCCGGAAAGTAAGGTTTTATCACCCCTTAGCTTACTTGGATCCCAACTTTATTTTGAAGCAACAACAGCATGAGAACCGGTGCAGAACTCGGAATAGCGGAGGCGGAGAGCTATCCCCCGGGTTACCCAACACACCAGCCCCACGCAAGCGCCGGAAAGAGGTGCCTCAAATTTCAAAAATCTTTTTATCCAAAGGCGGGTCTTGTTTGCCAACCACTTAATCCTTCCAACTCAAATTATCAGGGAACTTCACACTCCTCTTCAGGCGACTCATCTCAAACCCAGCTGCCGGCTTTCAAGACTGCCCCTGGGTAATAACCTTTGTCTTTGTTGTTCATTGTTATATACATATACTGACCTTCTTCATCCTTTTCTTGCAGTGGGATAGCAAAGCCAAGCAAGAAGGCAAAAAAATAAGCCAGCCGAAGACTCGAAAGTTCATGAGCCGGAAAATCAAGCGCCAATATCTGAAGCCTCCGTGCAACATCCTCAGGAAATTACTGATGACCCGCCACCAGAGAACCCTGGCGCCTCCACATACCCTATGAATATTGACCCTTTGGGTGCTGAACCGCCAAGTCCAATCAAGCCTTCTAAGGGAAATGTTGAAGATGTTCTGATCACCGGTACTAGCTATAAAGAGCCGGGGAATCCTACCATCTTGGCTAAGCACTCTGCCAAGGAAGAATTGATTGAGAAGCGCAAGGTCAAGTTTGATATGGCCAACTATTCTCATCTGGGCATCAGTGAATTGCTCTCTGGTTATCTCAGTCAAGTGCACACTAGTCGTGATCTTGAGATTGGCATAGTCAAACAAATGCACCAGAAATATGAGGTACAAACTTCTGCTTCCTCTGTTAATATATTCCTTCAGCCCCCAAGTCTTAGTCATAGGAAAGATTTTAGTGAGTGTGACAAAGACTTCAATGAATATACCATAGCAAAAACTTCGAGCCATAGCCCCCATGAGCCGGCTTGCCTTGAAAGAAGATGAGCTAGATCATTTAGATTAGCTGCTAAATAAAATTTTACCTCATAGCCCTCATAGGCCAGGTTATCTTTGAAATAGATGAACCAGATTGGTCTGTCACTTTTTAAAAGAACTTCTGCACCCATTAGCCCCCAAGTGCCAAGTGCTATTGCTTGCAAAGGGCTTGGGACTTTTTCTGTTATTATATTGTAACATAGCTGCTTTTAACCTCTTGTCTATAGGAGGCCTCAACTCAAGTTGAATCTCAATTGGCTGATTTGAGGACCAGACTTGAACAGCAAGAGTCGGAGACCCGAAAAGCTGACTCCAAGTTCAAATTTAGCTTGGATGAAACAGAAAAACTTAAAACCAGGTTTGATGCAGAAAGAGCCGCCTGGGCTAAAGAAAAGACTACCTTGGTGCAGAGAGCAGAAAACGCTGAAGCTTCTTTGCAAGAGGTCACTTATACGTATCCAATGTATCTATAATTTATGAAGTATTCATGCTATTTTATTATCATTCTTGGATGTTTTACAATCATTTTATAGCAACTTTATATCATTTTTTGGGACTAACCTATTGACCCAGTGCCTAGTGCCAGTTGCTGTTTTTTGCTTGTTTTTTACATCGCAGGAAATCAATATCAAACGGAGTCCAAACACAGCGAAACTTTTTGTGGATTTTTTATGGACCAAAAGACCACCAGTGGGCCAGAGCAGCACCTGGGGGTGCCCCGAGGGGGGCACAACCCACCAGGGCGCGCCTGAGGGCCTAGGCGCACCCAGGTGGGTTGTGCCCACCTCGGTGGCCTCCCGCACCCCCTCTTTGCCCTATAAAATCCCAAATATTCCAAAAACCCTTGAGGTTACCCTAGATCAGAATTTCCGCCGCCACAAGGCTATGTAGCCAAAGAAAACCAATCTAGACCCCATTCCGGCAATCAGCCGGAGGAGGAGATCATCATCGGTGGCCATCTTCATCATCCCGGTGGCCACCACGATGAGGAGGGAGTATTCCACCCTCGGGGATGAGGGTTTGTACCAGTAGCTGTGTGTTTAATCTCTCTCTTCATTCATGATGCTACTGAAAATTATTATGAGGGAGGAACATATGCTTGTAGGAATTGCAATAATATCAAGTTTCCGCTCTATGTGTTGAAAATCTTGAAGTTGTGCTTGTTTTGCCTTCCTATGCTAGTTGATTATTGTTCCCATAAATTGTTTGATCATAAAATCTCTATGCTTAGGAAGTGGGTTAGACTTAAATGTGCTTGCCATCTGCTTCATGATGCTCTCTTTGTGTTTCAATTCTTATCTTTTATGCGAGCATCATTGAAATCATCATGCCTAGCTAAATGGCATTAAAGAAAAGCGCTTGTTGGGAGACAACCCAGCACTTTTACCTACTGTTTTTGTGTTTTCACATGATTATGCTACTGTATTGATCATGTTTTATTGCTTTTGTTTCAATAAAGTGCCAAGTAAAGCCTTTGCGATCATGTTGGGTGATAGTTGAGTTGATCTTGCTGAAAAACAGAAACTTTTGCACTCACGAAAATAATTCTCATTTTCAAAAGAAGAGTGATTTTGAGTTGATTATTTTTGCCGAAGATTAATATACAAATTGCTCACGTGGTCCTAAATTTTTCATAATTTTTGGTGTAGCAGAAGTATGGTTTGAGTACAGATTACTACAGATTGTTCTGTTTTTGACAGATTCTGTTTTCAATATATAGTTTGCTTGTTTCCTAGTTTCTGTGGCTTATATTGCTCAATATAAATTGTGGAAATGATATGGTATAGTAGGCATTGTGTGGAAACAATTATGAATCTTGTCTTCGATAGTACCAAAGTGAAATGGTTTGCTCTTTATCATAAACCTGTCTCACGAAGTTCCGTTAAAGTTTTGTGTGATTGAAGTTTTCAAGTATTGGGTGACATGTCGATATGAGGAGAATAAGGAGTGACAAGACCCTAAGATTGGGGATTCCCAAGGCACCCCAAGGTGATATTCAAGGAAGACCCAAGCAACTAAGCTTGAGGATGCCCCGGAAGGCATCCCCTCTTTCGTCTCCAACAATATCAGTAACCTTACTTGGAGCTATATTTTCATTCGTCACATGATATGATTTGTTCTTGGAGCGTCATTTTATTTCGTTAGGGTATGCTTTCTGTTATTTATAATAATGTTTTGCAACTTTCTTTTCAATAAAAGTAGCAATGATAGCCTTTACCATGCTTATTTTGCAAGTATACATGTTGCTGTTTGAAAACGGAAAGTTTACCGCTGTTGCAAAAATTCCCTAGAAAAGTCAGAATGTGATAAAATGTTGAAATATTTTGCAAAATAAGCTCTGATAAATTTTCTACAGGGTGGTAAATTTTCATAATCTTTGGAGTCTAAGAAGTATTGGTACTCTTGCATTCTTTAGACTGTACTATTTTGGCAGATTGCTGCTATGTTTGGATTGTTTGCATATGTTTTCTTGTTTAATGATTCTATTTGAGGATAGGAGTGTTAAATATGCATAGGCATTTAGTATGCAATTTTGAATAATAATTTTATTGATTTTCTACAGTAGAGAATGATAAGGTTTTTGCATTGGTTTATACTAACTTATCTCACGAGTTCTTGTTGAGTTTTGTGTGGATGAAGCTCTTGAGATTTAGGAAAACCGTGATATGAGAGGAATTAAGGAGACACAAAAACTCAAGCTTGGGGATGCCCAAGGCACCCCAAGATAATGTTTCAAGGAGTCTCAAGCATCTAAGCTTGGGGATGCCCCGGTAGGCATCCCACCTTTCTTCTTCAACAATTATCGGTTAGTATCGGTTGAGCCAAAGTTTTTTGCTTCTTCACATGATGTGTGCTATTCTTAGAATGTCATTATATTTTGTTTTTGCTTGCTGTTTTAATAAAATACTTAGATCTGAAAGTTTTTAAATAAGAGAGAGTCCACAATTAGCTACCTATTTACTTAACTACTCGCTTGATCTTCACTTATATCATTTTGGAGTAGCTTGTCATTTACTCTTGTGCTTCACTTTTATCCTATTAGTAAATTGTTGAATAAATTGAATTTCATGAAGTTGAAATCATATCATGCCTAGTCGTAGCTTCACATTCGGTTTAGAAAGTGAAATCTTTTGAGGCTTTACAATCACAATATTGGTCATACAAGCAATTCATGAATGATTAGTAGAAGGAAGAGAACTTTCACATGCAAATACACTATCTTGGAAATATTGTGTGATTGTGAGCCCCATAAAATATTATATGCCAAAATTGTTGACGTTGGACAAGGAAGACAACATAATGATTTATGTTTGTTCATATTCACATAGAAGTTATATTATCATAGATCCTTCAACATGTGGTGCTTGCCCCCCATCTTTGCTAGCCAAAAATTCTGCACCAAGTAGAGATACTACTTGTGCATCCAAAAACCTTAAACCCAAATCTTATTTTCAAGAGTCCACCATACCTACCTAAGGATTGAGCAAGATCCTTCAAGTAACTTGTCATCGGTGCAATAAGGCAATAAAAATTGCTTCTAAAAGTGTTAGATCATTTAGTGTAAAAGAAAGCGTTGTACGGACTTGTGATGGCAAAGAATAAAAGCGACAGACTTCATAATAAAGGTTGCCATCATAAGGGGCAATATAACGTGACATTCTTTTGCACTAAGGGGTTGAGCATACAAACAAAAAGTGCATGGCAATCTCTGCTTCCCTCTGCGAAGGGCCTATCTTTTACTTTTCAGTATTTACTTTTCTGCAAAGAGTCAAAGTATTTGTCTCTATTCCTTTTTATTTTTCTCTTTTGGCAAGCATCATGTGGTGAGGAAAGATCTAGGCACATATATCCAGTTGGATATGGGTAGCATCAGTTATTATTGTTGGCATCACCCTTGCGGTGAATGCGTTGGGAGGCAAAACAATAAGCCCCTATCTTTCTATGTGTCTGGTGAAACATTTTGCTCATGCGTATGCGGTGAGTGTTAGCAATCATAGAAGACTATATGATGGTTGAGTATGTGGAGCTCTTACTTAAACTCTGTTGAATAAGTTGAATTGCAATTGCTTGGTGACTGAGAACATAGGTTGTTGAGTTTCAAGAGAATTCATTGTTTGAACCTTAACATGTGAATTGGTTGATACTTTAACATGAGAAGGTTTATAAGAAAGAATTTTTGTTATGATGCTAGGAAAAGTGATTGAAATTGTCATTGATCAAACTTGTGCACTTTGCTAGCATTCACACTTCATAAATTATTTCTTTTATCATTTACCTACTCGAGGACGAGTACGAACTAAGCTTGGGGATGCTGATACGTCTCCAACGTATCTATAATTTATGAAGTATTCATGTTGTTTTATTATCATACTTGGATGTTTTACAATCATTTTATAGCAACTTTATAACTTTTTTGGTACTAACCTATTGACCCAGTGCCCAGTGCCAGTTGCTGTTTTTTGCTTGCTTTTTTACATTGCAGGAAATCAATATCAAAAGGAGTCCAAACACCGCAAAAAAAATTGTGGATTTTTTATGGACCAGAAGACCACTAGTGGGCCAGAGCAGCACCTCGGGGATGCCTCGAGGGGGGCACAACCCACCAGGTCGCGCCTGGGGGCCCAGGCGCGTCCAGGTGGGTTGTGACCACCTCGGTGGCCTCCCGCACCCCCTCTTTGCCCTATAAAATCCCAAATATTCCAAAAACCCTCGGGGTTACCCTAGATCAGAATTTCCGCCGCCGCAAGGCTCTATAGACACTGAAAACCAATCTAGACACCGTTCCGGCACTCCGCCGGAGGGGGAGATCATTCATCGGTGGCCATCTTCATCATCCCGGCGGCCACCACGATGAGGATGGAGTAGTCCACCCTCAGGGCTGAGGGTTTGTACCAGTAGCTATGTGTTTAATCTCTCTCCCTCGTGTTCTTGAGATGTTACGATCTTGATGTATCACGGGCTTTGTTAATATAGTCAGATCATATGGTGTTTTCCCCTCTCTACCTTGTTGTGGTGAATTGAGTTCTTCCCTTTGAGATTTCGTTGTTATCGGATTGAATACTTTTCTGGATTTGAGAACACTTGATATATGTCTTGCAATTGAATACTCGTGGTGAAAATGGGGTATCGTATTGATTCACTTGATATATTTTTTGGCACTCAACTCGCGGACTCCCGAGGTGACATTGGGGTAATCTATGCACAGGGGTTGATGCACGTTCTTGTCTTTGTTTCTCCGGTAGAAATCTTGGGGAACTCTTTGAAGTTCTTTGTGTTGGATTGAGTATTATGAATGTGAATTTGCTTTGGTGTTATTTTAGTACGAACTCTAGGATAGATCAAACGGAAAGAATAGCTTTGTGTTATTTTAGTACGAACTCTTGAATACATCGAACGGAAAGAATAGCTTTGAGGTGGTTTCGTACCCTACAAACAATTTATTCTTATGTTCTCCGCTAGATAGGAACTTTGGAGTGATTCTTCACCGCACTTTGAGGGGTGGTTATATGATCCAGTTATATTAGCACTGTTGAGAGATTGCACTAGCGAAAGTACGGACCCTAGGCCTCATTTTCAAGCATTGCAATACCGTTTATGTGCCCGTTTACAAGAATAAAGTTGCGTAGTAGACATCAAGCTCTTTTCTGGTGCCGTTGCAGGGGAGGTTAGGTAAGCGGCACTCACATCCCTTCAACGAAGCTCTTTTCTGGCGCCGTTGCCAGGGAGGTGAGTGCCTGAAGGTATATCTTTAGATCTTGCAATCGAATCTTTTATTTTCTTGTTTATCACTAGTTTGGTTTATAAAAGAAAACTACCTAAAAATGGAATTGAGGTTGCATCATATTATTGATCATCTTTATAATATCTTTCTTGAAAATGATGGTTCGGAAACTTGTGCTCAGAAGAAGAAGTCAATAAAATGTTTGGCACAAAATATTTAAATGATGAGCATGATTGCAATGTTGTTAGTATGAATTCTTTGAATATCCGTGATGCTAATGATATGCAAAGTTACAAGCTTGGGGATGCTATATTTGATGGAGATGATATTTTTACTCCCCTAAGTTTTGATGAGAAAATTTATTATGATAAAAGCATGCCTCCTATTTGTGATGATTATATTGATGAAAGTGGGTTTGGAAGAGTGTCAACTCTAGGTAATGATCCCACTACTTTGGAGGGTGTTGAATCTTGTTACAATATTGAAAAAAGTGGATTTGGAGAGGTCATGACTTTATTTAGTGATGAATCCACTATTTCGGAAGAGGCTTCAATTGACTATGAGAACAAGGTTGCTATCTATGATGATTATGGTGATGACATGTATGCTATATTGAATAATGATATCCATGAAACTTGTCAACATGATATTAATTTTCAATCTCATGATAGTTATTTTGTCGAGTTTGCTCCCACTACTATTGATGAGAAGAAATTTGCTTATGTGGAGAGTAATAAGTTTTCTATACTTTTGTTTCATGAAAATAATGCTTTATGTGATGGTTATATTGTTGAATTCATTCACGATTCTACTGAAAATTATTATGAGGGAGGAACATATGCTTGTAGGAATTGCAATAATATCAAGTTTCCTCTGTATGTGTTGAAAATCTTGAAGTTGTGCTTGTTTTGCCTTCCTATATATGCTAGTTGATTCTTGTTCCCATAAATTGTTTGATCACAAAATCCATATGCATAGGAAGTGGGTTAGACTTAAATGTGCTTGCCATCTGCTTCATGATGCTTTCTTTGTGTTTCAATTCTTATCTATTTTGCGAGCATCATTGAAATCATCATGCCTAGCTAAAAGACATTAAAGAAAAGCGCTTGTGGGGAGACAACCCAACACTTTTACCTACTGTTTTTGTGTGTTCACATGATTATACTACTGTATTGATCATGTTTTATTGCTTTTGTTTCAATAAAGTTCCAAGTGAAGCCTTTGGGATCATGTTGGGTGATAGTTGATCTGATCTTGCTGAAAAACAGCAACTTTTGCGCTCACGAAAATAATTTTCATTTTCAACAGAAGAGTGCTTTTGAGTTGATTCTTTTTGCAGAAGATTAATGTACAAATTTCTCACGTGGTCCTAATTTTTTCATAATTTTTGGAGTAGCAGAAGCATGGTTTGAGTACAGATTACTACAGATTGTTCTGTTTTTGACAGATTCTGTTTTCAATGCATAGTTTGCTTATTTCCTAGTATCTATGGCTTATATTGCTCAATATAAATTTTGGAAATGATATGGTACAGTAGGCATTGTGTGGAAACAATTATGAATCTTGTCTCTGACAGTACCAAAGTGAAATGGTTTGCTCTTTATCATACTAACCTATCTCACGAAGTTTCGTTAAAGTTTTGTGTGATTGAAGTTTTCAAGTTTTGGGTGAGATGTCGATATGAGGAGAATAAGGAGTGACAAGACCCTAAGCTTGGGGATGACCAAGGCACCCCAAGGTGATATTCAAGGAAGATCCAAGCAACTAGGCTTGGGGATGCCCCGGAAGTGAGGGGATGCAACTTTATTTTCAATAAAAATGTCAAGGATAGCCTTTACCTACTCCATCTAGTGAGGAATTTGCTGTCATTCCTGAACCCACCATTGCGATGGAACACGTTGAGAATCCTGTTGGGGATGACAATGAAACTCCTGTAAGGAGTAAGAGACAGAGGACCGCAAAGTCCTTTGGTGATGATTTCATTGTGTACCTCGTGGATGACACACCCAGGACTATTTCAGAAGCCTATGCATCTTCAGATGCTGACTACTAGAAGGAATTTGTCTGTAGCGAGATGGATTCCATCTTAGCTAATGGAACCTAGGAAATCACTGATCATCCTTATGGGTGCAAACCTGTAGGATGTAAGTGGGTGTTCAAGAAAAAGCTTAGACCTGATGGTATGATTGAAAGGTACAAGGCACGGCTTGTGGCTAAGGGTTATACCTAGAAAGAAGGTGAATACTATTTTGATACTTACTCACCTGTGGCTAGACTGACCACTATTCGGGTGTTACTATCACTGGCTTCCTCACATGGTCATCTCGTTCATCAAATGGACGTTAAGACGGCTTTCCTCAATGGAGAGTTGAAGGAGGAAATTTACATGGATCAGCCCGATGGTTTTGTAGTACCTGGTCAGGAAGGAAAGGTGTGGAAGTTATTAAAGTCTTAAACAAGCTCCTAAGGAGTGGTATGAGAAGTTCGAAAGAACATTAACTGATGTAGGCTTTGAAGTAAACGATGGTGACAAGTGTGTGTATTATCGCCATGGTGGGGGCGAATGAGTTATTCTTTGTTTGTATGTCGATGACATACTGATCTTTGGAACCAAACTTGATTTAATCAAGGAGGTTAAGGATTTCTTATCTCGCTGTTTTGAGATGAAGGATCTAGGAGTAGCTGATGTTATCTTAAATATCAAGCTGTTGAGAGATGAGAATGGTGGGATTACACTGCTTCAGTCTCACTATGTCGAAAAGGTCTTGAGTCGTTTTGGGTATAGTGACTGCCAGCCTTCTCCAACTCCATATGATGCTAGTGTGTTGCTTCGAAAGAATCAACGGATTGCTAGAGATCAACTGAGATACTCTCAGATTATTAGCTCACTTATGTATTTGGCAAGTGCCATGAGGCCTAACATCTCGTTTGCTATGAGCAAATTGAGCCGGTTCGTGTCAAAACCGGGAGATGATCATTGGCGTGCGCTTGAGAGAGTTGTGCACTACTTGAAAGGCACTGCGAGCTATGGGATTCACTACACCGGGTATCCAAGGGTACTGGAGGGTTATAGTGACTCAAACTGGATATCTGATGCCGATGAGATTAAGGCCACAAGTGGTTATGTTTTTATACTTGGTGGTGGCGCTGTTTCCTGGAAGTCTTGCAAGCAGACCATCTTAACGAGGTCAACTATGAAAGCAGAACTCACAGCATTAGACACTGCCACTGTTGAAGCAGAGTGGCTTCGTGAGGTCTTGATGGACTTACCTATGGTTGAAAAACAAATACCCCCTATCCTGATGAACTGTGATAATCAAGATAAACAGTTCTAAGGACAATATGAAGTCCTCAAGGCATGTGAAGAGGAGACTAAAATCTGTCAGAAAATTGAGGAACTCCGGAGTTATTACGTTGGATTATATCCAAGCGTCGGAAAACTTGGCAGATCCCTTCAAAAAGGGTTTATCACGTAATGTGATAGATAATGCATCGATGGAGATGGGTTTGAGACCCACCGCATGAGTTGTCCACAGTGGTAACCCACTCTATGTGATCGGAGATCCGTGAAGTAGAAGTGGGAGACAAGTTGTTGGTCAGCTGGGAGGAGAGTATCCCTATGTTAATTATCCCACTCCGTGAAGATGCAATACTCTCCTGATTTGCGTGGCAGGTTGATACTTATCTTAATGTGTTCCAAGTGGCTTATTCGGGTAAGCAGAGATGTTGCCCTGCAGAGCATCTCCTGAGGAATACACCTATATGAATTCGACTCTTAACGTCACAGTCTGTGAGAATTGGGTGCTCTCTAATAAATTCATGAAAGACCCTGGAGTATGACGTATATGATCCACCCGCGGGGAAGCCTTGCGGCAGCCCAGTGTCGGTCAAGAATTTGTGTGAAACTAGTCTCGCAGAAAACTTGTAGTTCAAGGCATAGTCCACTATTCAAGTTGTGATCTAGTCTAGCATAAACCTCTAAGTGGGAGTTCAACTTTACAGTCTTCACTAAGCACCGGTATATAAACAATGATTTGGAACTAAATGATGACATGTGCCAATGAGACTTTGTGGGGGATTGTTGGAATTTGCTAGTGGGCTTTTGGCCCAAAGCCCAACTAAAATTCTGAAATTCTCTTGGCCCATTCATGCACACATGTGAGTGGTATGAGTGAGACTAAAGTTTAGTCCCACCCCGGAAGTTGAGAAAGAGTTGCACCTCTTTATAAGGTGAGCTCTTCTATCACTTGTATGAGCATGAGAAGAGGAGACCTACACACGCGCTCCTCCTCCTCGCTCGCCACGCCTCGTCACGACGCGCTGTGCCGCGCCGCGGGAATGAGCCGAGCCGAGGACAGAGCTATGCACGTTATCTATATTTTTGCTCCTCGGGAATAATAATAAGTCTTAATTAATAATGAATGGACGCGTTAATTACTCAGCCGTTTCCGATCCGTTTGGATCGTGGGGCTGTTACTTGAACGTGGGGTATTCTCCCCGACTTACCCGGCCTGCATTATATAGTCAGACAGACGTCTACCCTAGCCGCCGCTGCATCATATGGTTTCGCACCACCGTTCCAGAGCATTGTGGCGCCACGCAAGTCTTCTCCATCCTTCCTTCCGGCATGCACCGGGAGAAGGGACAGTAGGACTCCCGAACCCCGCTTCTCGTGATCCTGTACGGGAGAGGGACGATCAGGTTTTTGGGGAGCGCACTCGCACGACTGCTGGCAGCGACGACTTCGCCAACGGCGACTTCTTTCCCGACCTCGGCAACCTCATCTTCAACGACATGGGCGACAATGTCAACGCCGGCGGTGCTGCTCCCACTGCACCGTATGTGATTCTATCCTTTTTGCTCAAGATCGTGGTAGAATTCATGTTTCTAGTATGTGTCACAGATGTGATCTGTTCATCTACTATGCTAGTTCGCATGCTTAGTTTAATCTCTGCTAGTGCTGTCATGATTTATCTTCTGTTTATTCGGATTAAATCTCATAGTAATTTGCTCATATTTTCAACATCTTATCGCACCATTCTTATAATAATAGTTTACAAAGGGAGTATAATACACTAGAGGAAAATTCCCTCCCCAAATTGTGCATGTACTGTTTATCGCACACGACCTCGCTATGTAGAAATAGCCAATTTCCATTTTAAAAAGGAAGTTCTACTATTCCTTTCAATTAGTAAGTTAATTGACATACTCTTTATATTATAATAAGAAATAGTTGATTCTCAGCTGACTGAGAATTATCCTTCCTTCCGGCATGCACCGCGAGAAGGGACAACAGGACTCCGAAACCCCGCTTCTCGTGATCCTGTACGGGAGAGAGACGATCAGGTTTTTGGGGAGCGATCAAGACGATCGCTGGCAGCGATTTACTTCGCTTAACGACGACTTCTTCCCCGACCTCGGCAACCTCATCTTCAAAGACATGGGCGACAACGTCAACGCTGGCGGTGCTGCTCCTGCTGCACCGTATGTGATTCTATCCTTTTTGTTCGAGATCGTGGTAGAATTCATGTTTCTAGTATGTGCCACAGATGTGATCTGTTCATCTACTATGCTAGTTCGCATGCTTAGTTTAATCTCTGCTAGTGCTGTCATGATTTATCTTCTGTTTATTCGGATTCAATCTCATAGTAATTTGCTCATATTTTCAACATCTTATCGCACCTTTCTTATAATAATAGTTTACAAAGGGAGTATAATACACTAGAGGAAAAATCCCTCCCCAAATTGTGCGTGTACTGTTTATCGCACACGACCTCGCTATGTAGAAATAGCCAATTTCCATTTTAAAAAGGAAGTTCTACTATTCCTTTCAATTAGTAAGTTAATTGACATACTCTTTATATTATAATAAGAAATAGTTGATTCTCAGCTGACTGAGAATTATCCTTCCTTCCGGCATGCACCGCGAGAAGGGACAGCAGGACTCCGAAACCCCGCTTCTCGTGATCCTGTACGGGAGAGGGATGATCAGGTTTTTGGGGAGCGCACTCGGACGACTGCTGGCAGCGACGACTTCGCCAACGACGACTTCTTCCCCGACCTCGGCAACCTCATCTTCAAAGACATGGGCGACAACGTCAACGCCGGCGGTGCTGCTCCCGCTGCACCATATGTGATTCTATCCTTTTTGTTCGAGATCATGGTAGAATTCATGTTTCTAGTATGTGCCATAGATGTGATCTGTTCATCTACTATGCTAGTTCGCATGCTTAGTTTAATCTCTGCTAGTGCTGTCATGATTTATCTTCTGTTTATTCAGATTAAATCTCATAGTAATTTGCTCATATTTTCAACATCTTATCGCACCTTTTTTATAATAATAGTTTATAAAGGGAGTACAATACACTAGAGGAAAAATCCCTCCCCAAATTGTGCGTGTACTGTTTATCGCACGCGACCTTGCTATGTAGAAATAGCCAATTTCCATTTTAAAAAGGAAGTTCTACTATTCCTTTCAATTAGTAAGTTAATTGACATACTCTTTATATTATAATAAGAAATAGTTGATTCTCAGCTGACTGAGAATTAGCGAAACTGTATACTACCCCCTCCTTCTGATCAAACTACGATTCCCAGGAAAGTACTATCTGCATTCTGCAATGCGGTCAAAACCACAAACGGAAAGAAAATTAACACGTGCCCGGCGACTGACATGCATGGAAGCGATAGTATTCTCACCGAGAAGACTCTTTTGACTACCGTCCGAAAAAATCTGTCACAGCACTTGAGTATTATGTAGTTAATACTCGCTGTCATGGGGGGTTTCAGGCTTTCAGCTTGCAGTTATTGATGCAGCGACTTTATATGCACAGAACAGTGCACAGGTTATCTTTTAGGAGCACTTAATTACCTTTGCAGGTTATGTCTCAGAAGGTAGCTAGATTTAAAGTCAGAAGCTTTTCTCTGGGACAAGAGGATATCAGTAGTCAATTGACCAAGCTAATGCACGTACTTAAACAAATTATCTCTTTACAGAGAGAGTAATTTGTAGGGAAAATGTGTAGCCTGTAGCCAAAGTAGGAAAAATGTGTTGTGTGCTTCCACACTCAGCTTGGGAGACAGAAAAGAGAAAGGGGCTCCTACCTATCAGATTAAAACACCCCAGCCCCTCCCCCACCCCACAAAAATTTCCTAGTATCAACTAAAATCATATATGATGGGCATCTCCTCCATTATTAATTCCCATCCTACAACAAGAGACATGGGGGCCCTTTCTCAACACTGCCCACACTGCCATCTTCTCCATTAATAGAGATGCAGTGATGATTTGGTCTTATCATGCAACTCTCCCACCTCCTCTCTCTCTACCATTATACCCCTCCCCAACTTTTATATAAACCGGCAGCAGGGACATCAAGGAGCCAAAAACTTTGTTGGCCCTTCTCTGAACCCCTCCTCCTTGCCAAGAAAACCTCATCTGCAACACAAGGGGTAGCTAGCTACCTAGTGGCTGTTGGGCAATGGCAGGATTCTCACACCTCCCCCAGCAGATGGAGTATGGCCTCGCCAATGCCGGCAGCTTCTTGCTCTGCCATGGCAACCCTGAGGATGCAGCCGCCTCACTGGAGGTCTCGTCTGGTGTTCTTGACACTCCTCTTGTGGCCACTGCTTCTGTGGAAAAGAAGAGGAAGCCCAAGGAAGACACTGCCAGCCTCAACTCTGCCCACTCCAAGGTACTCCATAGCATATATGGAAGCTTCCATGATTGTTCTGAAACATATTTATCATTATTGCTGTTGCTTATGGATTTTCCTGTTTGTGCCTGAAAAATAATTTAGGAAACCAAGGAGAGTACCAGGAAGAGGGGAGGCAAAAAGCAGGGCAAAGAGATGGATGAGGAGGAAGAGGAACCAAAGGGGTACATCCATGTGAGGGCAAGGAGAGGGCAGGCAACAGATAGCCACAGCCTTTCAGAGAGGGTACTACTGCTGTTCTTCACTATCTTTTCTCTTCTGTGGTTGTAGCTATCTTAGCTTGGTTTTTGGGGCCTATTTTTGTTACTCATATGCTGTGGCATTTTGTTTTCTTGCTTCAGGTGAGGAGGGAGAGGATCAGTGAGAGGATGAGGATGCTGCAGTCTCTGGTCCCTGGCTGTGACAAGGTTATAAGTTAGTTGACCACTCCTAATTAGAATCACCACTGCACTTGAAATAACTTGTTGTGCATGGGGTACTAACTTTGGAAGGAAAAATGTGCACTGATTTGTGTATAGGTCACTGGTAAGGCTCTCATTTTGGATGAGATCATCAACTATGTGCAGTCACTGCAAAACCAAGTTGAGGTACCCAAGTTAGAAAAAACTATCAATATTTATATAGGAAAAGCACTTAAGTCTTGGAGATGTCCTCAGTTAATTAACAAGTTCTCATTTGTCATTCAGTTCCTGTCCATGAGGATTGCTTCCCTGAGCCCTGTGGTGTATGGTTTTGGCATGGAGAGTGGGGCTGCCTTCAGTGACCAATCACAAGTATGGGCTAATCAATATGCAAGCTCAAATATATATAATCATTGTGATAGACCATATGTATATTTTGCTCTACCTTCCTTATTAAAAAACTTACACATTTTGGAAATAACTTTGTTGTTTCAGAAGATTGAAGGCATGTTCCATGACGCAGCGGCATTGCCTACTGGTCCTCCCATGAACAGATCATCCAGCCCAGCTCCATCTCAGGCCATGATGGACACCGGCACCTCCTCCTCCTCCCCACCCTACTCACTTCAAGGCACCCAGGTTTGGCCACTTTCTCTCTCTAGAGATCTACATGATCGATCATTCAGGACCCAATTCCAAAGCACTGTTGAATGTACATGCCTGCCGTGCTGATGAGGCTGCCCATGTGTGCATGATTTTGCAGGACAACGGCAGCAGCAGCAGCAGCTACATGATGCAAACAGTAGGTGAGCCGAGGCACGAACTGTTCAATCAAGTGGTGTTCAGTAACTACATGTGCTCCTTCCAGCAGTGAAAGGAAGGACCCTACATTTGACAACGTCTAGGTAAAAAGTGATATGGTTCTGCACTTAAGTTTCAGTAAATGTAGGCATCATACCACTGTGAAATCAAAATTAACCACTAGCACCACGTGGAATGCATAGAATAAAAAAATTGCAGTAATTTTTAGCACAGTACTTGATGCTATCTCTTTTTTGGATTTGTGATTAGCAGGGGAGGAAATAATGCTGGCCAGGGTGGTGACTGAGTTGAAGCACCAGATGAGTTTGAGATGTTGGATGATCTAGTGATCCATCCCCTTGTCTGGTGGCATGCATGCAGCAGTAGAGATCAGTGAAGTACTAGCAACTAGAGTTATTAATTGATTAGCAGTAGAACCAGGGAGGCTTGTGTTGTACCAGTAGCTAGCATCTTTCCAAGTGATGCCTTGCCATCGCCCGTTGTACTCTACTAGCTTAGACAAAAGATGTTTATGATTGGATCATTTGTTTATATAAAAGAGGGCCCTTTCTGCTGTGACAAAAGACAATTGACTCTTGGACAAAAACAGTCTCAGTTCATCTCACTTCTGAACATACAGTATGATCATTTCAGCGCCCTTATATTTACATGCACCTAGCTACTTGTAAAGTTCCAGTATATATACTAGTATCATTTTACGCGGAAATACCCGGTATGTCTCGGGTCCCAATGGACCTGGATTGGAAAAACTAATTTAGAATATACAAAGAGTCAAAAATTCCTTCAACCTTTTGGAATCAAACATGATCTGGTATTACACTCGTGGAAAAAGTTCAGCGAAGGAATAACTTTGACCGGCTCCATTGCCAAAACAAAAAATAAAAAATTATGAGTACAAAAAGCGTGATTTTTTTATAAGAATAATATATTAATATCGCGAAGATTCCAATTACACATAGTCTCTGCACCAACAAGATATCCAAAGACATCAAGGATGCACGCAGCCAAGAAAAAATAAAAAAGAGAGAAAGAGAAAACAAAGACCCCATCTTGGTGATGAAACTCACAACAACAGCACTCTAACCACCACCGAAGACAACACGCGAACCACAAAAAAGATTCTCCAAAAGCAACGCCTCCAAGAAGAAAAGAATGCACAAGCGTTGTCGTCGCCCGATCGATGCAAAAGTATGAATAGTAACTTTTATATAGTGTTGATTTTGTTTTTGTCTGCCCAGAATACCATGAAAGCCATTCATTCGCGAAACTTTTCACGCGAGTGTAACACCTGATCATCTTCGATTCCAAAAAAAATACAGAGTTTTTGCAAGTCTTTTTGAATTTTCTAAATTATTTTTTCAATTCAGGTGCATTGGCACACGAGACCCAAAGATTCACGTCACATTTTACACTGATAATTGAGGAGGTAGAAGTAAATGTGGCTGTGGCATTAGGTAAAGCCGTAGAGGTCCCTCCCTGCATGGGCATTCAATTAGTAGCAGGCTAGCTCTCGTTCTTCTTCAGATTGATTAGAGATGGACCTGTACGTAGGAGTACGTACGTACATCCCGAACAGTTTTGTGTGAACCCTAAATGCAGCAGCATAGTGGTAGTACACAGTTACACACCGCCTCTTCCGATCCACCAACATTATTGGCTATAGTGGCCCCTCTAATCACGATTTGTTGTGTTTGACGAAAGAGAAACCGGACACATCGCACGATCTGTCATGTCGGCCATTGCATCACAGCCTTCACGTCACGTAACTTTCATATGAGCTGGTGGAAAATATATAGCGAGAATATCTTTTACATTAAAAATAAACGTAAATGGTAGGAAGAAAACACTTAATTGTACGGTGAGGTCGCGCACTAATCCAAGGATCTTTAACCGAGATGGTCCATTATCATATAAATAGGTGCTAGTTCTTTGGATTCATGTGAAATGTGGTACATGACTTGTGATGCACTGGTTTTGTATATGCATATGATATGCATGAGTAGTGAGATGAATAGGAATGTTAGTTTGAGATGTGCATTGCTGCCAGTGCAGCTGTGTACTTCTGTGTGACTTCTGTGCATGGGCACACTGAGATACTACATATTCAACAATACCCTCTAGAAACATCATTGTCAGTGAGTAAACAATAAATATCGTATGCCATAAACACAACCACGGGCGGGCATTTCATCAAACCCGTATAGACCAGCATAACACACGGGCTTTTGCAGTTTGCTCATCAAATATGTATAGATCTTGCCGATGGTCTTTAACACGCCAACGATGAACATCGCGACTGGTGTGGTAAAATCGGCCGCAGTGGGTATTTGTCCATCAATGTTGGACCAATCTACAACAATGACATATATTAATCTACTAGATATTAGAAATTAGATTGCTCATTGTGGGGAGTATCGTATTCTAGTATCAAACATGTTATTGCCTTCATAGTGCATAGTATTATAGGCCGGTGCTTTAAACGATTTCATTTATTGTTTTGTATGACACACGGTAGCACATATTGCGATATGGTATCATAATATGGTACTAGCTGTTGGGGAACGTTGCAGAAAATTAAAATTTTTCCTACGCTTTCACCAAGATCCATCTATGAGTTCATCTAAGCAACGAGTCATGGGAGAGAGATTGCATCTACATACCACTTGTAGATTGCGTGCGGAAGCGTTCAAGGGAACGGGGATGATGGAGTCGTACTCGTCGTGATTCAAATCACCGATGACCAAGTGCCGAACGGACAGCACCTCCGCATTCAACACACGCATTTAAACGGACGACGTCTCCTCCTTCTTGATCCAGCAAGGGGAAGGAGAGGTTGAGGAAGAAGGCTCCAGCAAAGACGACGGCGTGATGATGGTGGAGAGGTAGTATCTCGGCAGGCTTCGCCAAGCACTCAACGAAGGAGAAGAGGTGTTGGGGAGGGAGGGCTGCGCCTTGGATGTGTGTTGCAGCCTCCCTCACCCCTCTATTTATAGGGAAGGGCACGAAGGCCCTCTAGATGAGATCTAGAGGGGGCGGCTAGGAGGGGGCTTGCCCCCAAGCAAAGGGCGCCCCACTAGGGTTCCCCCAACCCTAGGCGCATGGGCCCAGGGGCGCCCAGCCCTCCGGGGCTGGTTCCTGCCTTGTGGCCCATGAGGCCCTCCGAGAGGGTGGCCCCTCCGGTGGACCCCGAACCTTCCGGTGGCCCCGTACAATACCAATATGCCCCGAAACTTTCCGGTGTCCGTATGACAACTTCCCATATATAAATCTTCACCTCCGGACCATTCCGGAACTCCTCGTGACGTCCGGGATCTCATCCGGACTCAACAATATTCGTAATCACATACAAGTCTTCCTAATAACCCTAAGCGCCACCGAACCTTAAGTGTGTAGACCCTACGGGTTCGGGAGACATGCAGACATGACCGAGACGACTCTCCGGTTAATAACCAACAGCGGGATCTGGATACCCATGTTGGCTCCCACATACTCCTCGATGATCTCATCGGATGAACCACGATGTCACTAGTGCAGAACCGGGCAATAGCACCGGTTCGTAAGGCCCTTTAGTGCCGGTTCCACAACCGGCACTAAAGTGTGGTCACTAAAGCCCCCCCCCCCTTTAGTACCGGTTCAGCACGAACCGGTGCTAAAGGCCAACCACGTGGCACGAGGCAGCTCGGGGCAGGGAGCCCTTTAGTACCGGTTGGTAACACTAACCGTACTAAATGTTTGTGGGTTTTGTTTTATTTTTATTTTTCAATTAAATTTGTGTTATCAATTTAATTTAGGATTGTTTTACGTTATAGTGAGTTGTAGTGGTCATCATCATCATCATCATCATCATCATCATCATCATCATCGCATATTAATAAATAAATAAACTTTAGCTAGCTAAAATCATCATAGTCGTCATTATAGTTACCACTACTATTTAATCATCATAGTCATTACCGCTAGCTATCTAATCACCAACATAATCATCGAGTTCACTTTGTAATGAAGCAAAGATATCATCGAGTTCAACATAATCATCACCAACATCAAGTTCAGGACAATACGGACATGCATGAGAGATGACAAGTACTAAGTAATTAAGAGCATGAACTAGCTACTCCTGCTGCTCCCTCTCGGTAGAATAGCATAGAACATGTATAGCTCTCCTGATTCATCATATCGAGCATGCAGATGAATCTGTCTCCTAATCTTGGGTTGCGCTTCTCCTTGTTGCCCCTAGTACTTCTCTGCGATCGTTTACAATTTTGCTCCAATCTTTCACTATTAAGCATTCTTCGCTTTCAGAAATCCTGAATGCACTCATGTGTAATGTAGGAAATCTTGGTCGAAGCTAACCATTGACATGCGACCTTTTGTTTCGATCCACCGAGGCACAACTGTCATCGGAAGTCCCTGTTGATGAAAGAACATCGATAGTAATTAATATACTAAGCAATGAAAGTTTAGCTTCAAAAATAATGTATGCAAAGATGCACTAATTAAGGACAAATAGTTAAAATCTTACCATCTTTTGATTATAGATGTGACCGTAGTTCAATACGATCACCATTGGTCGCGACGCTTTGAGTACTAACATTTCTAAGTTCAGGAAAAAATTGTCTTGACAGTATTAAGATCCTCAAGCCATGAAACATAATGACTTATCTCCTCGCAGTTTAGTTGAGCCCCGGGGCAGTAGTAGGTCCTGTCTACCAAGCGCCGGACATGTTTGCTTGAACCGAAATAAGCTGACAATACAAATTAGTTCTCAACTATTTTTGAATAAACTGTATCAAAGACATAAACATATGCATGCATGGTTGAGAAAAACTCACATAATGGTAGAACTGGAGGCGTTTGCACATCGACCCAGATGTCTATATTACCTTCAATATCATCTTCCGGACGAATATCAAAGGTGATAACCATATCAGGCTCAAATGCATAAGCCTTGCATAGTGCTTGCCAAGTTTTGCATTCAAAATGGGTGTATGTGTCTCCATTATATAATTTGACGTTGAAAGTATACCCATGTCCGCCTTCAAGTAAACTCTCTTTACCTCCATATCATCTATAGCACTAAAACCTATCTTATCCAAGACAAAAATTCTTGCATGGCAGGGGATGCGCTAGTAGAATAGTGAAAATTTAAAATTATAAGTTGAAGCAAATGAAGCATATGTCATGCTTTAAAATTATAAGTTGAAGCAAATGAAGCATATGTTTTGCATTCAAATAATAATTACCGTTGTGACTTACTGTATCCACTTCGAATGTCTCATTCAGCTTCATGTCAAGCGCCTACCATCAACAAGGAAATTTTTTTGTCACAGGCCGCGCTGGTCTTCACAGTGTTCGCACATAATGAAATCTTTTTCGTCGTCAGATGACATTTCCTATATGTTCATATAGGTGAAACATTAAACACTTATTACTATCTAACATTAATTAATATCTAGCCAATTCAAATATATATCTAACTATATTCATCTCTAACAATTGACATTACTATTAATTATTCAACTAGTTCAAATCTCAAATACCTAAATAAACTAGTTCGACAATTTTCTTACTAAAATAAACTAGTTATATTAATTATTCAACTAGTTCAAATCTCGAATACCTAAATAAACTAGTTCGACAATTTTCTTACTAAAATAAACTAGCTATATTAATTATTCAACTAGTTCAAATCTCAAATACCTAAATAAACTAGTTCGACAATTTTCTTACTAAAAATAAACTAGTTATATTAATTATTCAACTAGTTCAAATCTCAAATACCAAAATAAACTAGTTCGACAATTTTCTTACTAAAAGTAAACTAGTTATATTAATTATTCAACTAGCTCAAATCTCATATACCTAAATAAACTAGTTCGACAATTTTCTTACTAAAATAAACTAGTTACATTAATTATTCAACTAGTTCAAATCTCACATACCTTGCTAATTAATATCTAATTAAATTTTCTAAAAAACAGAAAACAGAAAACAAGTAAAAAAATGTGTGTGTGTGTATGTGTGTATATATGTGTGTGTATGTGTGTATGTGTGCACACCAGACGTCCGCCGCCCCACATCTTGTCTGGAAGGGGCACAGCGTCTGATCTTGGGGGCGGCGGCTGACGGGCGAAGGCGCTTGTGCAAAAGTGCGAGAGAGACGACTGGGATCAAGGGCAACGACGACGGACGGCGGCGGGCGCGAGAGATTTACGACGACGACGGCGGCGGCGGGACAGCGACGACGACGACGGACGACGGGCGACGGCGGCGACGACGGATCGGCGGTGCTGCGGGATGTCGCGAGAGGTTGGAGACGAAGTGGGGAGATGTGACTGAATTTTTCGTAAGTGCTATATATAGGATGGGCCTTTAGTACCGGTTGGAGCCACCAACCGGTACTAAAGGCCAACTTTGGCCAGGCCAAGAGGCGGGAAGAGCAGACCTTTAGTACCGGTTGGTGGCTCCAACCAGTACTAAAGATCACCCTTTAGTACCGGTTGGAGCCACCAACCGGTACTAAAGGCCTCGCTGCCACCCCAAAGTTTAGTCCCACTGGCGGGCGAAGGGCAGCCGCGACTGGTTTATAAACCCAGCCGCGGCTACCTCTTTGAACTCCTCTATATAGCAGGCTTGTGGCCTAAATTCTGCGTGCTGCCCTGTGAGTCTGCTGGGCCTTTAAGGCCTGTAATTGCACGCCTGTGGCCTAGCAGGCCCACAGGAGCGCCCAATTTTTTTATAGTTTTTTCTTTTCTGCTTTATTTTCTTCTATTTATTTCTCGTAGTTTTTGTATAGTTTTTCTTTTCTGTTATATTTATTTTCTTCTATTTATTTGTGAGTAGTTTTTCATCTAGTTTGCCAAAATTCAACATTTTCAGAGTTCATTTTGTAGTGATTTTCAATTTCACGGTCATTTTATATAGTTTTTCTTTTCAGCTATAGTTTTTTTCTGCTATTTTTTCTTTTCTGCTATTTTTTCTTTTTTGCAAAACTTGATGGTCAAAGTCTGGAGTTATAACCAAAGTTTAAAAAAAGAAATGCCGACGTGCAATTAGTTTTTGCCATAATGAAGAAGTCCGAAGTTGTAATAAGTTATTAAAATAAAAAGAGGTGCAATGTCGTTAATTTGCTTCAAGCCTTTCAGAATAGTAAACTGCACTGCGCATAGCTCCGTGCAGTCTACCATATTTTGAAGGCTTGAAGCTTGCAACGTGAGCATTGAGCCTCTTCTTCATCGCCTCTCGCACTCGGGGCTTATAAACGCTCCTAGTCCCTCTCTCTTCGCGAGGTGGGACTAAAAAACAGCTTACTAAGAAACTATAGTACCGGTTCATCCATGAACCGGTACTAAAGGTGCTCGTGGGGCCCCAGCCTTACCTGACACAACCTCATTAGTACTAGTTCGTGGCACGAACCGGTGCTAAAGGTTCGCCACGAACCGGTACTAAACAGCTCCTCCCGCCTAGCAGTTGGAACCGGTACTTAAGAGCTCCTCCCGCCTAGCAGTTGAATAGTGCATACTGAATGCACAAAAAGTCTGAAGTTGTAATAAGTTTAAAAAATGAAATGCTTTTGTAACAGATGAGTTTAATTTCGTCATAAACCTGAATACTTCGAAAGAGATTGTCCAGTTTGTAAACGAAGTGCATCCAGTTTTTGCCGTAACCCTCTCTACTTTTTTGAACATGATATGTGGGTGAAATGATGATACCATGCCAAGTTTCAACTTTTTCAGAGTTCATTTGTAGTGCTTTTCAATTTCCAGGTCATTTAGTTCTCAAAACAAATCATTAAATGCATGAAAAATAGCAAATGAAGGCATAAACGGTTGAAAGTTGATGGCGTCGCTTTGAATGGTGCATATTGAACATAAAAATATAAGAGCATTTAGATCATGATCTTATATTTCTTTACAGATCTAAATTGTCAATATGATCTTATAACATCAAAAATACTTTGATCATCAATGATCTTTGTGTGTACAATCTGAATTGTCAATATGAGTCATCAACGATTTATAAACCGATGAAGACTCATATTGCGGCCACAAATTCTACACATAGAGTTCAATGAAGACTAAGTGCTTGTGATAGTTTGAGAAATAACATATTTAAGGTGGTAAAAGGCTTGTTAGGGGAACGAGGTGGGACTAAAACAGCTTGTTATAACCTCATTAGTACCGGTTCGTGGTACGAACCGCACTAAATGGTGATGGTGGGGCCATAGCCTCGATCGCGGTCGACACAGCCTCTTTAGTACCGGTTCGTGGCATGAACCGGTACTAAAGGTTCGCCACGAACCGGTGCTATTGATCGCCGCCACGAACCGGCACTAGTGTACACATTAGTGCCGGCTGAAATTCAAACTGGCACTATTGTGCTTCACATTTGACCCTTTTTCCACTAGTGTGTCGAGGATTCAAGCAACCCCGTATACTATTCCTTTTGTCAGACGGTATGTTACTTGCCCAAGATTCGATCGTCGGTATCCCAATACCTCGTTCAATCTCGTTACCGGCAAGTCACTTTACTCGTACCGTAATGCATGATCCCGTGACCAGACACTTGGTCACTTTGAGCTCATTATGATGATGCACTACCGAGTGGGCCCAGTGATACCTCTCTGTAATACGGAGTGACAAATCCCAGTCTCGATCCGTGTCAACCCAACAGACACTTTCCGAGATACCTGTAGTGTACCTTTATAGTCACCCGCCACGTTGTGACGTTTGGTACACCCAAAGCACTCCTACGGTATCCGGGAGTTACACGATCTCATGGTCTAAGGAAAAGATACTTGACATTGGAAAAGCTCTAGCAAAACGAACTACACGATCTTGTGCTATGCTTAGGATTGGGTCTTGTCCATCACATCATTCTCCTAATGATGTGATCCCGTTGTCAACGACATCTAATGTCCATAGTCAGGAAACCATGACTATCTGTTGAACAACGAGCTAGTCAACTAGAGGCTTACTAGGGACGTATTGTGTTCTGTGTATTCACACGTGTATTACGATTTCCGGATAATACAATTATAGCATGAATAAAAGACAATTATCATAAACAAGGAAATATAATAATAATCCTTTTATTATTACCTCTAGGGCATATTTCCAACAGTCTCCCACTTGCACTAGAGTCAATAATCTAGTTACACTGTGATGAATCGAACACCCATAGAGTTCGGTGTTGATCATGTTTTGCCCATGAAGAGGTTTAGTCAACGGATCTGCGACATTCAGATCCGTATGCACTTTGCAAATTTCTATGTCTCCATCTTGAACATTTTCACGGATGGAGTTGAAGCGACGCTTGATGTGCCTGGTCTTCTTGTGAAACCTGGGCTCCTTGGCAAGTGCAATAGCTCCAGTGTTGTCACAGAAGAGTTTGATCGGCCCCGACGCATTGGGTATGACTCCTAGGTCGGTGATGAACTCCTTCACCCAAATTGCTTCATGCGCTGCCTCCGAGGCTGCCATGTACTCCGCTTCACATGTAGATCCCGCCACGACGCTCTGGTTGCAGCTGCACCAGCTTACTGCTCCACCATTCAACATATACACGTATCCATTTTGTGACTTAGAGTCATCCAGATCTGTGTCGAAGCTACCGTTGACGTAACCCTTTACGACGAGCTCTTCGTCACCTCCATAAATGAGAAACATGTCCTTTGTCCTTTTCAGGTACTTCAGGATATTCTTGACCGTTGTCGAGTGTTCCTTGCCGGGATTACTTTGGTACCTACCTACAAACTTACAGCAAGGTTTACATCCGGTCTGGTACACAGCATGGCATACATAATAGATCCTATGGCTGAGGCATAGGGGATGACACTCATCTCTTCTTTATCTTTTGCCGTGGTCGGGCATTGAGCCGAGCTCAATCTCACACCTTGTAGTACAGGCAAGAACCCTTTCTTGGACTGATCCATTTTGAACTTCTTCAAAATCTTATCAAGGTATGTGCTTTGTGAAAGACCTATGAGGCGTCTCGATCTATCCCTATAGATCTTGATGCCTAATATGTAAGCAGCTTCTCCAAGGTCCTTCATTGAAAAACTTTTATTCAAGTAGGCCTTAATGCTATCCAAGAGTTCTATATCATTTCCCATCAAAAGTATGTCATCTACATATAATATGAGAAATGCTACAGAGCTCCCACTCACTTTCTTGTAGACACAGGCTTCTCCATAAGTCTGCATAAACCCAAACGCTTTGATCATCTCATCAAAGCGAATGTTCCAACTCCGAGATGCTTGCACCAGCCCATAAATGGATCGCCGGAGCTTGCATACTTTGTTATCATTCTTAGGATCGACAAAACCTTCCGGCTGCATCATATACAGCTCTTCCTTAATATAACCATTAAGGAATGCCGTTTTGACGTCCATCTGCCATATCTCATAATCATAGTATGCGGCAATTGCTAACATGATTCGGACGGACTTCAGCTTCGCTACGGGAGAGAAAGTCTCATCGTAGTCAACCCCTTGAACTTGCCGATAACCTTTAGCGACAAGTCGAGCTTTATAGATGGTAACATTACCATCCGCGTCCGTCTTCTTCTTAAAGATCCATTTGTTTTCTATCGTCGCCGATCATCGGCAAGTCTGTCAAAGTCCATACTTTGTTTTCATACATGGATCCTATCTCGGATTGCATGGCTTCAAGCCATTTGTTGGAATCCGGTCCCGCCATCGCTTCTTCATAGTTCAAGGTTCACCGTTGTCTAACAACATGATTTCCGTGACAGGGTTGCCATACCACTCTGGTGTGGAACGTGTCCTTGTGGACCTCTGAGTTCAAGAGCAACTTGATCCAAGTACCTTGATCATCATCATTAATTTCCTCTCCAAGAGGTGTAGGCACCACAGAACATTTTCCTGAGCTACACTACTTTCCGGTTCAAGAGGTAGTACTTCATCGAGTTCCACTTTCCTCCCACTTACTCCTTTCGAGAGAAACTCTTTTTCCAGAAAGGATTCGTTCTTGGCAACAAAGATCTTGCCTTCGGATCTAAGGTAGAAGGTATACCCAATGGTTTCCTTAGGGTATCCTATGAAGACGCATTTTTCCGACTTGGGTTCGAGCTTTTCAGGTTGAAGTTTCTTGACATAAGCATCGCATCCCCAAACTTTTAGAAACGACAGCTAAGGTTTCTTCCCAAACCATAATTCATACGGTGTCGTCTCAACGGATTTAGACGGTGCCCTATTTAAAGTGAATGTAGCTGTCTCTAGAGCGTATCCCCAAAATGATAGCGGTAAATCGGTAAGAGACATCATAGATCGCACCATATCCAATAGAGTGCGACACGACGCTCGGACACACCGTTCTGTTGAGGTGTTCCAGCGGCGTGAGTTGTGAAACGATTCCACATTTCTTTAAGTGTGTACCAAATTCGTGACTTAAATATTCTCCTCCACGATCTGATCGTAAGAACTTTATTTTTCGGTCATGTTGATTCTCTACCTCATTCTGAAATTCCTTGAACTTTTCAAAGGTCTCAGACTTGTGTTTCATCAAGTAGACATACCCATATCTACTCAAGTCATCAGTGAGAGTGAGAACATAACGATATCCTCCGCGAGCCTCAACGCTCATTGGACCGCACACATCGGTATGTATGATTTCCAATAAGTTGGTTGCTCGCTCCATTGTTCCGGAGAACGGAGTCTTGGTCATTTTGCCCATAAGGCATGGTTCGCATGTGTCAAATGGTTCATAATTGAGAGACTCTAAAAGTCCATCAGAATGGAGCTTCTTCATGCGCTTGACACCAATGTGACCAAGGCGGCAGTGCCACAAGTATGTGGGACTATCGTTATCAACTTTACGTCTTTTCGTATTCACACTATGAATATGTGTAATATTACGTTCGAGATTCATTAAGAATAAACCATTGACCATCGGGGCATGACCATAAAACATATCTCTCATATAAATAGAACAACCATTATTCTCGGATCTAAATGAGTAGCCATCTCGTATTAAACGAGATCCTGATACAATGTTCATGCTCAAACTTGGCACTAAATAACAATTATTGAGGTTTAAAACTAATCCCGTAGGTAAATGTAGAGGTAGCATGCCGACGGCGATCACATCAACCTTGGAACCATTCCCGACGCGCATCGTCACCTCGTCCTTCGCCAGTCTCCGTTTATTCCGCAGCTCCTGCTGTGAGTTACAAATATGAGCAACGGCACCGATATCAAATACCCAGGAGTTACTACGAGTACTGGTAAGGTACGCATCAATTACATGTATATCAAATATGCCTTTAGTGTTGCCGGCCTTCTTGTCCGCTAAGTATTTGGGGAAGTTCCGCTTCCAGTGGCCCTTCCCTTTGCAATAAAAGCACTCTGTCTCAGGCTTGGGTCCATTCTTTGACTTCTTTCCGGCAACTTGCTTACCGGGCGCGGCAACATCCTTGCCATCCTTCTTGAAGTTCTTCTTACCCTTGCCCTTTTTGAACTTAGTGGTTTTATTGACCATCAACACTTGATGTTCTTTCTTGATTTCAACCTCTGCTGACTTCAGCATTGAGAATACTTCAGGAATGGTCTTCACCATCCCTGCATATTGTAGTTCATCACAAAGCTCTTGTAGCTTGGTGGGAGCGATCAAGGATTCTGTCAATGACCGCCTCGTCTGGGAGGTTAATGTCCAGTGGGACAAAGCGGTTGTGCAACCCTGACATTTTGAGTATGTGCTCACCGATGTAACTGTTTTCCTCCATCTTACAACTATAGAACTTGTCCGAGACTTCATATCTCTCGACCGGGCATGAGCTTGGAAAACCATTTTCAGCTCCTCGAACATCTCATATGCTCGTGTTGCTCAAAACGCTTTTGGAGCCCGGTTCTAAGCTGAAAGCATGCCGCGACCGAACGAGGGAGTAATCATCAAGACGAGACTGCCAAGCATTCATAATGTCTTGGTTCTCTCGATGGGTGCTTCACCTAGCGGTGCTTCTAGGACATATTGTTTCTTGGCTGCTATGAGGATGATCCTCAGGTTCCGGACCCAGTCTGAATAGTTGCTGCCATCATCTTTCAGCTTCGTTTTCTCTAGGAACGCGTTGAAGTTCATGGTGACATGAGCGTTGGCCATTTGATCTACAAGACATATTTTGCAAAGACTTTAGAATAAGTTCATGATAATTAAGTTCATCTAATCAAATTATCTAATGAACTCCTACTCAGATTTGACATCCCTCTAGTCATCTAAGTGTTACATGATCCGAGTCGACTAGGCCGTGTCCGATCATCACGTGAGATGGACTAGTCATCATCGGTGAACATCTCCATGTTGATCGTATCTTCCATACGACTCATCTTCGACCTTTCGGTCTCTTGTGTTCCGAGGCCATGTCTGTACATGCTAGGCTCGTCAAGTTAACCCTAAGTGTTTTGCATGTGTAAAACTGTCTTACACCCGTTGTATGTGAACGTAAGGATCTATCACACCCGATCATCACGTGGTGCTTCGAAATGACGAACTTTAGCAATGGTGCACAGTTAGGGGGAACACTTTCTTGAAATTATTATAAGGGATCATCTTATTTACTACCGCCGTTCTAAGTAAACAAGATGCATAAAACATAATAAACATCACATGCAATTATATAAAGTAGTGACATGATATGGCCAATATCATATAGCTCCTTTGATCTTCATCTTCGGCTCCATGATCATCTTGTCACCGCATGACACCATGATCTCCATCATCGTGTTCCATGAAGTTGCTTGCCAACTATTACTTCTACTACTATGGCTAACACGCTTAGCAATAAAGTAAAGTAATTTACATGGCGTTGAATCAATGACACGCAGGTCATACAATAATTAAGACAACTCCTATGGCTCCTGCCGTTTTCATACTCATCGACATGCAAGTCGTGATTCCTATTACAAGAACATGATCTCATACATCACAATATATCATTCATCATTCATCACAACTTCCGCCATATCACATCACATGACAATTGCTGCAAAAACAAGTTAGACGCCCTCTAATTGTTGTTGCATCTTTTACGTGGCTGCAATTGGGTTCTAGCAAGAACGTTTTCTTACCTACGAATAACCACAACGTGATTTTGTCAACTTCTATTTACCCTTCATAATGACCCTTTTCATCTAATCCGCTCCAACTAAAGTAGGAGAGACAGACACCCGCTAGCCACCTTATGCAACTAGTGCATGTCAGTCGGTGGAACCTGTCTCACGTAAGCGTACGTGTAAGTCGGTCCGGGCCGCTTCATCCCACAATATCGCTGAAGCAAGAAAAGACTAGTAGCGGAAAGCAAGTTGACAAGATCTACGCCCACAACAAAATTGTGTTCTACTCGTGCAATAGAGAACTACGCATAGACCTAGCTCATGATGCCACTGTTGGGGAACATTGCACAAAATTAAAAATTTTCCTACGGTTTCACCAAGATCCATCTATGAGTTCATCTAAGCAACGAGTCATGGGAGAGAGATTGCATCTACATACCACTTGTAGATTGCGTGCGGAAGCGTCCAAGGGAACGAGGATGATGGAGTCGTACTCGCCTTGATTCAAATCACCGATGACCAAGTGCCGAACGGACAGCACCTCCGTGTTTAACACACGTACGGAATGGACGACGTCTCCTCCTTCTTGATCCAGCAAGGGGGAAGGAGAGGTTGAGGAAGAAGGCTCCAGCAGCAGACGGCGGCGTGATGATGGTGGAGAGGCGGATCTCGGCTGTGGCTTCGCCAAGCACTCAACGGAGGAGGAGAGGTGTTGGGAGGGAGGGCTGCGCCTTGGATGTGTGTTGCAGCCTCCCTCACCCCTCTATTTATAGGGGAAGGGGCAGGGGGCGGCCCCTCTAGATGAGATCTAGAGGGGGCGGCGGCCAGGAGGAGGGCTTGCCCCCAAGCAAAGGGGCGCCCCACTAGGGTTCCCCCAACCCTAGGCGCATGGGCCCAGGGGCGCCCAGCCCTCCAGGGCTGGTTCCCTGCCCCTGTGGCCCATGAGGCCCTCCGAGAGGGTGGCCCCTCCCGATGGACCCCGGAACCTCTCCGGTGGCCCCTGTACACATCGATATGCCCTCAAACTTTTCGGTGTCCGTATGACAACTTCCCATATATAAATCTTCACCTCCGGACCATTCCGGAACTCCTCGTGACGTCCGGGATCTCATACGGGACTCCGAACAACATTCGATAATCACATACAAGTCTTCCTAATAACCCTAGCGTCACCGAACCTTAAGTGTGTAGACCCTACGGGTTCGGGAGACATGCAGACATGACCAAGACGACTCTCCGATCAATAACCAACAGCGGGATCTGGATACCCATGTTGGCTCCCACATACTCCTCGATGATCTCATCGGATGAACCACGATGTCGAGGATTCAAGCAACCCCGTATACTATTCCTTTTGTCAGACGGTATGTTACTTGCCCAAGATTCGATCGTCGGTATCCCAATACCTCGTTCAATCTTGTTATCGGCAAGTCACTTTACTCGCATCAGTAATGCATGATCCCGTGACCGAGACACTTGGTCACTTTGAGCTCATTATGATGATGCACTACCGAGTGGGCCCAGTGATACCTCTCCGTAATACGGAGTGACAAATCCCAGCCTCGATCCGTGTCAACCCAATGACACTTTCGGAGATACCGTAGTGTACCTTTATAGTCACCCGATTACGTTGTGACGTTTGGTACACCCAAAGCACTCCTACGGTATCCGGGAGTTACACGATCTATGGTCTAAGGAAAAGATACTTGACATTGGAAAAGCTCTAGCAAAACGAACTACACGATCTTGTGCTATGCTTAGGATTGGGTCTTGCCTATCACATCATTCTCCTAATGATGTGATCCCGTTGTCAACGACATCTAATGTCCATATTCAGGAAACCATGACTATCTTTTGACCAACGAGCTAGTCAACTAGAGGCTTACTAGGGACGTATTGTGTTCTGTGTATTCACACGTGTATTACGATTTCCGGATAATACAATTATAGCATGAATAAAAGACAATTATCATGAACAAGGAAATATAATAATAATCCTTTTATTATTGCCTCTAGGGCATATTTCCAACACTAGCATCTTCTCTTTAATTAATAGTATGACATGTTAGCAATATGCCTATTTTGCATTGCATGATGATTTATGATAGTGGGTGATGATACCCACAGTGAGAGGTTTTAAGTAGAAAGTAGTGCGCAAGAGAGCATTAACGAACACAATAGATTCTAAGTTACACACTTTTACACTCTAGAACATGCTATTTGTGTGCACTAAGTGAAGAAAATATGCCCTAGAGACAATAATAAAGTTGTTATCTATATTTACTTATATCATGATAAATGTTTATTATTCATGCTAGAATTATATTAACCGGAAACTTAGTACATGTGTGAATACATAGACAAACAGAGTGTCCCTAGTATGCCTATACTAGATCAGCTCGTTAATCAAAGATGGTTAAGTTTCCTAGCCGTAGACATGTGTTGTCATTTGATGAATGGGATCACATCATTAGAGAATGATGTGATGGACAAGACCCATCCATTAGTTTAGCACTATGATCGTTTAGTTTATTGCTATTGCTTTCTTCATGACTTATACATGTTCCTATGACTATGAGATTATGTAACTCCCAAATACCGGAGGAACACTTAGTGTGCTATCAAACGTCACAACGTAACTGGGTGATTATAAAGATGCTCTACAGGTGTCTCCGTTGGTGTTTGTTGAGTTGGCATAGATCGAGATTAGGATTTGTCACTCCGATTGTCGGAGAGGTATCCCTGGGCCCTCTCGGTAATGCACATCACTATAAGCCTTGCAAGCAATGTGACTAATAAGTTAGTTATGGGATGATGCATTATGGAACGAGTAAAGAGACTTGCCGGTAACGATATTGAACTAGGTATGGTGATACCGACGATCGAATCCCGGGCAAGTAACATACCGATGACAAAGGGAACAACGTATGTTGTTATGCGGTTTGACCGATAAAGATCTTCATAGAATATGTAGGAGCCAATATGAGCATCCAGGTTTCGCTATTGGTTATTGACCGGAGATGTGTCTCGGTCATGTCTACATAGTTCTCGAACCCGTAGGGTCCGCACGCTTAACGTTCGATGACGATTTGTATTATGAGTTTTTGTGATTTGATGACTGAAGGTTGTTCGGAGTCGCGGATGAGATCACGGATGTGACGAGGAGTCTCGAAATGGTCGAGACATAAAGATTGATATATTGGACCATGTTATTCGGACACCGATAGTGTTCTGGTTAGTTTGGGATAAAACGGGAGTGCCGGAGGGGTTACCGGAACTCCCCCTCCTCCCCTGGAGAAGTAATGGGCCTTGGGGGAGAGAGAGGGCAGCAGCCAGGAGGTGGCGCCTGTTGGGGAACGTTGCAGAAAATTAAAATTGTTCCTACGGTTTTACCAAGATCCGTCTATGAGTTCTACTAAGCAACGAGTCATGGGAGTGAGTTTGCATCTACATACCACTTGTAGATCACGTGCGGAAGCTTTCGAGGGGATGGTGATGATGGAGTCGTACTCGGATCACCGATGACCAAAGCGCTGAACGGACAGCACCTCCGCGTTCAACACACGTACGGTACGGGCAACGTCTCCTCCGTCTTGATCCAGCAAGGAGGAAGGAGAGGTTGAGGAAGAGGGCTCCAACAGCAGCACGATGGCGTGATGATGAAGGAGTGACAGTTCTCGGCAGGCTTCGCCAAGCGCACGCCAAGGAGGAGAGGTGTTGGGAGGGAGGGCTGCGCCTTCAATTGTGTGTTGCAGCCTCCCTCACCCCTCTATTTATAGGGGAAGGGAGGAGGGCGGCCCCTCTAGATGCATCTAGAGGGGGCGGCGGCCAAGGGAGGGGGCTTGCCCTGCCAAGGGGCGCCTTAGGGTTCCCCCCTCAACCCTAGGCGCATGGCCCAAGGGGAAGGGGTGCGCCCAGCTCACTAGGGGCTGGCTGCCTCCCATGCAGCCCAAGTGGCCCCACGAAAGGGGTGGCCCCTCCCGATGGTCCTCCGGAACCTTTCCGGTGGACCCTCCATAATACCGATATGACCCGAAACTTTTCCGGTGTCCGCTTGACAACTTCCCATATATAAATCTTTACCTCCGACCATTCCGAACTCCTCGTGACGTCCGAGATCTCATCCGGACTCAACAACATTCGTAATCACATACAAGTCTTCCTAATAACCCTAGCGCCACCGAACCTTATGTGTAGACCCTACGGGTTCGGAGACATGCGAACATGACCGGACGCTCTCAGTCAATAACCAACAGCGGATCTGGATACCCATGTTGGCTCCTACATGCTCCTCGATGATGTCATCGGATGAACCACGATGTCGAGGATTCAAGCAACCCGTGATACTATTCCCTTTGTCGACGGTATGTTACTTGCCCGAGACTCGATCGTCGGTATCCCAATACCTCGCTCAGTCTCGTTACCGCAAGTCACTTTACTCGCATCAGAATGCATGATCCCGTGACCAGACACTTGATCACTTTGAGCTCATTATGATGATGCACTACCGAGTGGGCCCGGTGATACCTCTCCGTCATACGGAGTGACAAATCCTCGCCTCGATCCATGTCAACCCAATGACACTTTCGGAGATACCTGTAATGCACCTTTATAGTCACCCAGTTATGTTGTGACGCTTGGTACACCCAAAGCACTCCTACGGTATCCGGAGTTACACGATCTCACGGTCTAAGGAAGAGATACTTGACATTGAAAAGCTCTAGCAAAACGAACTACACGATCTTTGTGCTATGCTTAGGATTGTCTTGTCCATCACGTCATTCTCCTAATGACGTGATCCCGTTGTCAATGACATCCGATGTCCATAGTCAGAAACCATGACTATCTGTTGACCAACGAGCTAGTCTACTAGAGGCTTACTAGGACGATTGTAGTCTATGTATTCACACGTGTATTACGATTTCCGGATAATACTGTTATAGCATGAATAAAAGACAATTATCATGAACAAGGAAATATAATAATAATGCTTTTATTATTGCCTCTAGGGCATATTTCCAACAGTCTCCCACTTGCACTAGAGTCAATAATCTAGTTTACATTGTGATGAATCGAACACCCATAGAGTTCGGTGTTGATCATGTTTTGCCCATGAAGAGGTTTAGTCAACGGATCTGCGACATTCAGATCTGTATGCACTTTACAAATTTCTATGTCTCCATCCCGAACATTTTCACGGATGGAGTTGAAGCGACGCTTGATGTGCTCTGGTCTTCTTGTGAAACCTGGGCTCCTTGGCAAGTGCAATAGCTCCAGTGTTGTCACAGAAGAGTTTGATCGGCCCCGACGCATTGGGTATGACTCCTAGGTCGGTGATGAACTCCTTCACCCAAATTGCTTCATGCGCTGCCTCCGAGGCTGCCATGTACTCCGCTTCACATGTAGATCCCGCCACGACGCTCTGCTTGCAGCTGCACCAGCTCACTGCTCCACCATTCAACATATATACGTATCCGGTTTGTGACTTAGAGTCATCCAGATATGTGTCGAAGCTAGCGTCGACGTAACCCTTTACGACGAGCTCTTCGTCACCTCCATAAACGAGAAACATGTCCTTTGTCCTTTTCAGGTACTTCAGGATATTCTTGACCGCTGTCCAGTGTTCCTTGCCGGGATTACTTTGGTACCTTCCTACCAAACTTACGGCAAGGTTTACATCAGGTCTGGTACACAGCATGGCATACATAATAGATCCTATGGCTGAGGCATAGGGGATGACACTCATCTCTTCTTTATCTTTTGCCGTGGTCGGGCATTGAGCTGAGCTCAATCTCACACCTTGCAATACAGCAAGAACCCTTCTTGACTGATCCATTTTGAACTTCTTCAAAATCTTATCAAGGTATGTGCTTTGTGAAAGACCTATGAGGCGCCTCGATCTATCTCTATAGATCTTGATGCCTAATATATAAGCAGCTTCTCCAAGGTCCTTCATTGAAAAACACTTGTTCAAGTAGGCCTTAATGTTGTCCAAGAATTCTATATCATTTCCCACCGTAAGTATGTCATCTACATATAATATGAGAAATGCTACAGAGCTCCCACTCACTTTCTTGTAAACACAGGCTTCTCCATAAGTCTCAAGATAAACCCAAACGCTTTGATCATCTCATCAAAGCGAATGTTCCAACTCCGAGATGCTTGCACCAGCCCATAAATGGATCGCTGGAGCTTGCATACTTTGTCGGCGTTTTAGGATCGACAAAACCTTCCGGCTTCATCATATACAGCTCTTCCTTAAGATAACCGTTAAGGAACGCTGTTTTGACGCCCATCTGCCATATCTCATAATCATAGTATGCGGCAATTGCTAACATGATTCGGACGGACTTAAGCTTCGCTACGGAGAGAAAGTCTCATCGTAGTCAATCCCTTGAACTTTCCGATAACCCTTAGCAACAAGTCGAGCTTTATAGATGGTGACATTACCATCCGCGTCCGTCTTCTTCTTAAAGATCCATTTGTTTTCTATCGTCGCCGATCATCGGGCAAGTCACCAAAGTCCACACTTTGTTTTCATACATGGATTCTATCTCGGATTTCATGGCTTCTAGCCATTTGTTGGAATCTGGGCCCGCCATCGCTTCTTCATAGTTCAAGGTTCACCGTTGTCTAACAACATGATTTCCGTGACAGGGTTGCTGTACCACTCAGTGCGGAACGTGTCCTTGTGGACCCACGAAGTTCAAGAGCAACTTGATCCGAAGTACCTTGATCATCATCATTAATTTCCTCTTCACTTGGTGTAGGCATCACATGAACATTTTCCTGAGCTGCACTACTATCCTGTTCAAGAGGTAGTACTTCATCGAGTTCTACTTTCCTCCCACTTACTTCTTTCGAGAGAAACTCTTTTTCCAGAAAGGATCCGTTCTTGGCAACAAAGATCTTGCCCTCGGATCTTAAGTAGAAGGTATACCCAATGGTTTCTTTAGGGTATCCTATGAAGACGCATTTTTCCAACTTGGGTTCGAGCTTTTCAGGTTGAAGTTTCTTGACATAAGCATCGCATCCCCAAACTTTTAGAAACGATACTTAGGTTTCTTCCCAAACCATAATTCATACGGTGTCGCCTCAACGGACTTAGACGGTGCCCTATTTAAAGTGAATGTAGCTGTCTCTAGAGCGTATCCCCAAAATGATAGCGGTAAATCAGTAAGAGACATCATAGACCGCACCATATCCAATAGAGTGCGACACGACGTTCGACACACCGTTCTGTTGAGATGTTCCAGCGGCGTTAGTTGTGAAACGATTCCACATTTTCTTAAGTGTGTACCAAATTCGTGACTTAAATATTCTCCTCCATGATCTGATCGTAAGAATTTTATCTTTCGGTCACGTTGATTCTCTACTTCATTCTGAAATTCCTTGAACTTTTCAAAGGTCTCAGACTTGTGTTTCATCAAGTAGATATACCCATATCTACTCAAGTCATCTGTGAGAGTGAGAACATAACGATATCCTCCATGAGCCTCAACGCCATTGGACCGCACACATTGGTATGTATGATTTCCAACAAGTTGGTTGCTCGCCCATTGTTCCGAGAACGGAGTCTTGGTCATCTTGCCCATGAGGCATGGTTCGCATGTGTCAAATGATTCATAATCTAAAGACTCCAAAAGTCCATCAGCATGGAGCTTCTTCATGCGCTTGACACCAATGTGACCAAGGCGGCAAGTGCCACAAGTATGTGGGACTATCGTTATCAACTTTACATCTTTTGGTATTCACGCTATGAACATGTGTAATACTACGCTCGAGATTCATTAAGAATAAACCATTGACCTTCGGAGCATGACCATAAAACATATCTCTCATATAAATAGAGCAACCATTATTCTCGGATTTAAATGAGTAGCCATCTCGCATTAAACGAGATCCAGATACAATATTCATGCTCAAACTTGGCACCAAATAACAATTATTAAGGTTCATAACTAATCCCGTAGGTAAATGAAGAGGTAGCGTGTCGACGGCGCTCACATCGACTGGAACCATTCCCGACGCCAAGATCGTCACCTCGCCCTTCGCCAGCCTCCGCTTATTCCGCAGCTCCTGCTGTGAGTTACAAATATGAGCAACGCACCGTATCAAATACCTGGAGTTACTACGAGTATCGGTAAGGTACACATCAATTACATGTATATCAAATATACCTTTGGTGTTGCCGGCCTTCTTGTCCGCTAAGTATTTGGGGCAGTTCCGCTCAAAGGACCTCCCTTGCAATAAAAGCACTCAGCCTCGGGTTTGGGTCCATTCTTTGACTTCTTCCGGCAACTTGCTTACCGGGCGCGGCAACCTCCTTGCCGTCCTTCTTGAAGTTCTTCTTGCCCTTGCCCTTCTTGAACTTAGTGGTCTTATTGACCATCAACACTTGATGTTCTTTCTTGATTTCAACCTCGGCTGACTTCAGATAGAGAATACTTCAGAATGGTCTTTACCATTCCCTGCATATTGTAGTTCATCACAAAGCTCTTGTAGCTTGGTGGGAGCGATCGAGGATTCTGTCAATGACCGCCTCATCGTGGAGGTTAATATTCAGTGGGTCATACGGTTGTGCAACCTGCACATCTTGAGAATGTGCTCACCGACGTAACTATTTTCCTCCATCTTACAACTATAGAACTTGTCGGAGATGTCATATCTCTCAACCCGGGCGTGAGCTTGGAAAACAAGTTTCAGCTCCTCAAACATCTCATATGCTCCGTGATGCTCAAAACGCTTTTGGAGCCCCGGTTCTAAGCTGTAAAGCATGCCGCACCGAACGAGGGAGTAATCATCAAGACGAGACTGCCAAGCATTCATAATGTCTTGGTTCTCGGGACGGAGCGCCACCTAGCGGTCCTTCTAGGACATATTGTTTCTGGCAGCTATGAGGATGATCTCAAGTTCGGACCCAGTCCGTATAGTTGCTGCCGCCATCTTTCAGCTTGGTTTTCTAGGAACGCGTTGAAGTTCAAGTTGACATGAGCGTTGGCCATTTGATCTACAAGACATATCATTCAAAAGTTTTAGACTAAGTTCATGATAATTAAGTTCATCTAATCAAATTATTTAAATGAACTCCCACTCAGATTAGACATCCTCTAGTCATCTAAGTGTTACACGATCCGAGTCGACTAGGCCGTGTCCGATCATCACGTGAGACGGACTAGTCATCGTCGGTGAACATTCTCATGTTGATCGATCTTCCATACGACTCGTGTTCGACCTTTCGGTCTCCGTGTTCCGAGGCCATGTCTGTACATGCTAGGCTCGTCAAGTTAACCCTAAGTGTTTTATGTGTAAATCTGTCTTACACCCGTTGTATGTGAACGAGGAATCCATCACACCCGATCATCACGTGGTGCTTAGAAGCGACGAACTTTAGCAACGGTGCAGCTTAGGGAGAACACTTCTTGATATTGTTGTAAGGGATCATCTTATTTACTACCGTCGTTCTAAGTAAACAAGATGTATAAGCATAATAAACATCATATGCAATTATATAGTAGTGACATGATATGGCCAATATCATAAAGCTCCATTGATCTCCATCTTCGGGGCTCCATGATCATCTTGTCACCGGCATGACACCATGATCTCCATCATCATGATCTCCATCATTGTGCCTCCATGAAGTTGTCACGCCAACGACTACTTCTACTTCTATGGCTAACGCGTTTAGCAATAAAGTAAAGTAATTTACATGGTGTTTTTCAATGACACGCAGGTCATACAAAAATAAATACAACTCCTATGGCTCCTGCCGGTTGTCATACTCATCGACATGCAAGTCGTGATTCCTATTACAAGAACATGATCTCATACATCACAATATGTCATTCATCATCCATCACAACTTGGCCATATCACATCACATGACAATTGCTGCAAAAACAAGTTAGACGTCCTCTAATTGTTGTTGCATCTTTTACGTGGCTGCAATTGGGTTCTAGCAAGAACGTTTTCTTACCTACGAATAACCACAACGTGATCTTGTCAACTTCTATTTACCCTTCATAAGGACCCTTTTCATCGAATCCGCTCCAACTAAAGTGGGAGAGACAGACACCCACTAGCCACCTTATGCAACTAGTGCATGTTAGTCGGTGGAACCGGTCTCACGAAGCGCACGTAAGGTTGGTCTGGGCCGCTTCATCCCACAATACCGCGGAAGCAAGATAAGATTAGTAGCGGCAAGTAAGTTGACAAGATCCACGCCCACAACTAAATTGTGTTCTACTCGTGCAATAGAGAACTACGCATAGACCTAGCTCATGATGCCACTGTTGGGGAACGTTGCAGAAAATTAAAATTTTTCCTACGGTTTCACCAAGATCCGTCTATGAGTTCTACTAAGCAACGAGTCATGGGAGTGAGTTTGCATCTACATACCACTTGTAGATCACGTGCGGAAGCTTTCGAGGGGATGGTGATGATGGAGTCGTACTCGGATCACCGATGACCAAAGCGCTGAACGGACAGCACCTCCGCGTTCAACACACGTACGGTACGGGCAACGTCTCCTCCGTCTTGATCCAGCAAGGAGGAAGGAGAGGTTGAGGAAGAGGGCTCCAACAGCAGCACGATGGCGTGATGATGAAGGAGTGACAGTTCCCGGCAGGCTTCGCCAAGCGCACGCGGAGGAGGAGAGGTGTTGGGAGGGAGGGCTGCGCCTTCAATTGTGTGTTGCAGCCTCCCTCACCCCTCTATTTATAGGGAAGGAGGAGGAGGCGGCCCCTCTAGATGCATCTAGAGGGGGGCGGCGGCCAAGGGGAAGGGGGCTTGCCCCCAAGGGGGCGCCCTTAGGGTTCCCCCCTCAACCCTAGGCGCATGGCCCAAGGGGAGGGGGTGCGCCCAGCCCACTAGGGGCTGGCTGCCTCCCATGCAGCCCAAGTGGCCCCCCGAAAGGGGTGGCCCCTCCCGATGGTCCTCCGAACCTTCCGGTGGACCCTCCATAATACCGATATGACCAAACTTTTCCGGTGTCCGCTTGACAACTTCCCATATATAAATCTTTACCTCCGGACCATTCCGAACTCCTCGTGACGTCCGAGATCTCATCCGGACTCAACAGCATTCGTAATAACATACAAGTCTTCCTAATAACCCTAGCGCCACCGAACCTTATGTGTAGACCCTACGGGTTCGGAGACATGCGACATGATCGACGCTCTCAGTCAATAACCAACAGCGGGATCTGGATACCTATGTTGGCTCCTACATGCTCCTCGATGATGTCATCGGATGAACCACGATGTCGAGGATTCAAGCAACCCAGATACTATTCCCTTTGTCGACGGTATGTTACTTGCCCGAGACTCGATCGTCGGTATCCCAATACCTCGCTCAGTCTCGTTACCGCAAGTCACTTTACTGCATCAGTAATGCATGATCCCGTGACTGCACACTTGATCACTTTGAGCTCATTATGATGATGCACTACCGAGTGGGCCGGTGATACCTCTCCGTCATACGGAGTGACAAATCCTCGTCTCGATCCGTGTCAACCCAATGACACTTTCGGAGATACCGTAATGCACCTTTATAGTCACCCAGTTATGTTGTGACGTTTGGTACACCCAAAGCACTCCTACGGTATCCGGGAGTTACACGATCTCACGGTCTAAGGAAGAGATACTTGACATTGAAAAGCTCTAGCAAAACGAACTACACGATCTTTGTGCTATGCTTAGGATTGTCTTGTCCATCACGTCATTCTCCTAATGACGTGATCCCGTTGTCAATGACATCTGATGTCCATAGTCAGGAAACCATGACTATCTGTTGACCAACGAGCTAGTCTACTAGAGGCTTACTAGGGACGTATTGTAGTCTATGTATTCACACGTGTATTATGATTTCCGGATAATACAGTTATAGCATGAATAAAAGACAATTATCATGAACAAGGAAATATAATAATAATGCTTTTATTATTGCCTCTAGGGCATATTTCCAACAGCGCCCCCCCCCCCCAAGGTGAGTCCGAATAGGACTTAGGGAGGGGGCGCGACCCCTCTTTCCCTATCCCTCTCCCTCTCTTTCCTTCTTATCCTAGTTGGACTAGGAAAGTGGGGAACCTACTCCTACTAGGAGTAGGATTCCCCCCCTTGGGCGTGCCCCTTGTGGCTGGCCGGCCTCCTCCTCCCCTCCTTTATATACGGGGGAGGGAGGCACCCCATAGACACACAAGTTGATCTTTAGCCGTGTGCGG